>JAYKKT010000090.1:43145000-44345000 GCA_036023115.1 Brasenia schreberi
ATGGACAGTGAGGAGACTTTGGTTTATGCAATTCATTCTAAACTCATTAACCTGCTGAGGAGGATGGATATAATCCGCGAGCCAGAATAAAACTATAAATACCATGAAAGATAAATGAACATGCATGAATTGCATAGCATATTAGTTCGAAGGAAACCTAATTTAAGAATCAAGGAAATCACTTTATCCATTATGTGAACCATCAAGGAGTTGGAAGAAAGTTTAAAAAGAATCATGGAAATGGAAAATGACCATTAAAGATTGATTTAGTTTTCAAAACCAAGAAAGAAATAAATAATAATAAATGTCATTTACGTGGAGAAATCTGACACTTCCATAAGTGATTTTGACATTTCACAAACTTGTAGATCGCTTTCTCATCTTTCCTAAAGATATAAAAGTTAACATCAAAATCGTATCTACAACCTGCTATATAAACAACCACCGCTAATATGTATTGCTAAAAATCCTAAAATTTTGCTTTAAAGCTCAATTCAACCTGACTAGATCTAAATGAGTGCTAAGATCACTTAATGAGGCCAGCCAGATGGCTCTACAGTGACCTCAATAGATCCGCCGCTGACCGAGGCTGTTGGTTATCATCTCAATAGTCAGCCCGGTCAAAGAATGGGACCTCAAAAGAAAAGTTAGAATGGTTGAGCACCCGGAAATGGACGTGCAGACCCATGATTTTGACAACAAATATATTTCGCCGCAGAAACGAAATTTCCGGCATGCTGTTCGCACTAAAGCCAGAAACTTTCGTTTCGGATTCCTAAGGCCCAAATGCTCTGCTATCCAACAAATGCAAAAGGCTAAAAGCCCAATCTAGTAATCTTGTGATTGTACCATTTTACAAACGGATTATATAGCGTATGTACAGATTTCGCTACAGACACTGTATTGTTGCTTTGCAGGGCCTTTGCTTTCCTACTGCAGTTAGTCTTAATCTTTCATTGCATCCACAAATTTCCAAATGGCACATTATTTTGCAGCACACACACACAAGCATAAAACAGACGCACAAACACACACATACATACGTATCAGATGATGAATAGTTGCATGAAAAACATTCTAGCAATACAGAATATTCCAGAATAGCAGTAATTTCTTAGTGACTTAACTTCCACCAACGATGAAATAGAACTTATGAATAAGAGTCTTAAACTTATTTATCCCTTGTATAACCGAAAAAAGATTCCAAGTTGGTCATGCGCAATTCCATATTTCAATGCAAGCCTATGCAGAAAACGAAAGATTCCAACAAGAGCATTCATAATTCCATATTTGAATATCTTTCTGTATAGGATCGGTATCTTGATGTATAAGTACTTACATGACTGTGAGATGAACAAACTCCAGTGTATAAAGGAAAGGAAGAAAATAGGAACAAGAGAAGAAGAATGAATTTGGTCATTTAGTGACCTGCTCCTCCACGGCTAGGACCTTCATAGGCTCTCCTTCTGGTAAAGTCATCGCTTTGGAGATGATCTAGTGGCCTAATGCACAGCACGCCGGTCGACTTCGAGAGGAAGATTGTTATGATAATCAATAAGAGAAAAATGGTGTTAAGAGAAACCATCAATCTCTGATTCTTCGTCATCGTCTTCCTTAATTTCACGGATATTTGAAGCAAAGGGTTGATAGTACAGAGGGAGGCGACGAAGGAGGAGAAGAGGATTTGAGAGGTGGGTGTGGCGTTGCATATAAGGGGCGTGGTAGGATTAAATGATGTCGAGAAAAGGGGGAGTTTTGACTTGGTTTTCCGTGAGTTAGCGGACTAGCTACGAAATTGTCGACGCCTTTCGATGCGTCAAGCAGGAGGAAGAGAAGGCTTTGAAATTCAAAACCAAAATAAAGAGACAACATGCAAGCAAACATGCATAATAACTTACTTTCTTGAATTCTCATGACTCTCCAAAGATGGATAAATCAACGAGTGAGAGTCCTATAAAAGTCTTCGAGATCATATGCTAACCTAATTATTACATTTACTGTAGGAAGAGATGACGAGTTCATTATCATCGAAGACTTGTATGGGAGTCCTGATTTGCTTTTTTAAATGGTTAGAAAGTTGAAATCTGCCATGTTTTCTGCAGGTTGGGGCAAACAAGATGGAAGTTTGTGTGTTCCTTGTAGAATGTAGATGGTAATACGCTATGCTTTCCTCGTGTTCAACCCCTTACAATAGTTACACAAAGTCCACTGTTAGTAATACAGAATGCTAATATTATAATGAAAGGTTAAGTTGATCTTGTCGTGACTTGTTAATAATCTTTCGACTCCCCTAACTAACGCCTCTATCTTTGTCGTAGGGAACTCGGTCTGCACGAATGCGCCCTAACTAATATTTTAATAATCTTTGTTTTATTGCAACCCTCTTTAACATTCTATTGAAATTCAACATAGGCAGGCCCCCGAGCTTGCTTATTGGAAAACATGCTCTCTCTCTCTCTCTCAAAAGGTGATCAAGACTATTCATACACTTAATAGTCTTTGGCAAATCTTGACCTCCTTAAAATTATGACCATTGACTTTCTCTGTGTTTGAAATGGATTGTGGTAGGCTATGTCACAACTGTGCGAGTGCAGATGTAGAGCCTGTTGCGTGTGTAAGCCGCAGGATTGGAGTATCATCAAAGTTAAACTCCTCAAAAGAAAGAAAAAGAAAGTCAGAATACTCCACTGCAACAAGAAAGCACGGCACTTTGTCCGGGAACTTATTTGGCCTGGACAAGCTGTGGACTCCACTGTTTTTGTTCACTATGTTGCAAGGAAAAAAGAGAAAAGGAAGCAAATTTCACTACTGCAACTTCATAGTCGCCATCCCAATGCAAACGGAGTCACCAAGAAAAATAAATTCTTCGCCATGTGATTGAGAATTCCTATTTTACAATGAATGAGGGAACAGACAACCATGCGACACCGTCCTTGTAGCCCTTAGACCAAGGTTTGTGCTTCCTCTTGCCTTCGGCGTGCCACTGATCCTGCAATATCATCGGCCTGCGCACTCCCACATGGACTCTGTGAAACACAAATAAACACATATACGGAGTTGCCAGTATAATAAAATATCTTTTGTATACTTTTATTTTTAAATTTTTAAAAATTATACTTATATCACCTAAAAGCAATCAGGGACATGAGAGGTAACCTAAAAGCAATGAGTGAGGATTTGAGAGGTAGACATGATCGAGTCTTCATCATATATATATATATATATATATATATATATATATATATATATATATATATATATATATATATATATATATATATATATATATGAAGAACTGGATCTATCTCCTCATGCCCACTCATTTTTTATAGCATAAGGGTAATTTAAACGTTTTAAAAATATTTTCAAAAAGTACGAAGAACGTTGTTATTAAACCCATGACACCCCTAAACAATAAATGAATATGAGTGAACAAGATTCAACCATTCATATATATATATATATATATATATATATATATATATATATAACAACTATTAAACATTTTCCTATACTAAATGAATTATTTATTTCCACAACCTTATAATGTGTCATGCTAGCAGTTAACTCAATATAAACTATATCATTCTTTATTATTTTTTTCAACACATTTGTAGTTGTTATCTTCCTCCTTTAATATTTTCACAATCTAATTTTTCATATCTTCTTACGAGAGCATCTTTTTGTCGTCTTCATTAATATATATACACACGTGTGTGTTTGCACTTTCCTTACATGTTAATTTTTGTATTTTGGTTTTGGAGTTGCTACTGATCTGCCGATTTTCTTTTGATAGTTTATTTACTTTTGTATGATTAATAAGATATTTCACCGGTTGATAAGGATCGTTTGGACTTTGGAGTCAGCAACCGATGAAATCAAAGCCATATTTCTATCAATGAGTAACTAAACCAAAATTAGAAAATAAGGAGGAAGATGGTGCACCCTTGTGACTTAGATTTTCGTAATTCCTCCTCAATGCATTCATTTACATTTTATAGTCAGGTGTATTTGAGCCAAGTGGCCTACATTGCTCCGAATTTACGTGGGTAATTTACACCAATCTGTTTCAGGTACTTAAAAGAAACATGATCAACTGAAATCAAAGTACTAACCGTGTCATATAAATCACAAATACACAAGCAAGCAAATATAATAACCAAGTATATTTTAATTTAAATAACTTATCCCAACGTCATTGTCATTTTTTTCTTCATTTTATTATTGAAAAAATACGATTCATCTATAGCAGGTCTGATTAGAACAATGAAGTGACTGTACGCCAGCAAGCTGTTGAGACACTAGTACAAACTTGACCTTTTTTCTATCAATAACGGAACAATTCCATCATTTGAATCATCAGAATAATATATCCAAAGAGGGTTAGAACCTCAAAAATATAAAAACAACTGCCGAAATAAATCTATACAAACTTTATCAATATCCATATTCTTATTTCTCACAGTTGAATGAACCGTCATTGATTAACCACACTAGAACGAGAGAAAAGTTCTAACTTACCCAAAAATCTATTCCAAAGTCGATAAATTCTACATCTCATGATTTCCTTTTCTTTTTAATGTAATTCTTTGGTAGTCTACCCCTGCTCACCTCTCAGAAAAAAAGCTAAGAGAAGCTATAAGAACATTTGGAGCTTTTGAAGATGAGGGAGAAAGAGAACATCCATTCAGTTTGGACTAAAATATGCTTACTTTATTAGTCTTAATAAAGCATGACGGCTAGGAGGATTAAGCGGGTATTACTTTGAATTCTCTATCTTATTTATCTTAAACTCCAAATACAGCAATGCAGGGTTGGTGTTAGTGGCGGATTCACTTTAGGGTGAGACGAGGAATGCGCCAAAAATCTCTTTGTCCACCATTATATATAGAGAAATAAAGTATTTTGTAGATGTAAAATATAAATACGTTTCATCTGAAATAAAGGTGCACATCACCTCAAAGAATTTCTTGAGTTCGCCATTGGTTGGTGAACAACTAATTTTCGTCTTTGAAATTGTCCACTCCACTGCTAGAAAAAGGTGGGATAAGTTCATATCGAACATCTTTGACTTGAAAAAATAGAGCTGCAAAACTCCTCAATTCCAACTTGAGTTCAACGCAACGCCGTAGAAACTTGCAAATTTCTTTGAAGCATAAGTTTTTGGGATTCATGTAAGTTATTGGTGAACACTTTAACCCCAATAACAACAATCATGAAATGCGAGAAGAAGGACCCTCTTTTCGGATTTCATGAGTTGTTTTTACAAAAGAAAAGATTTACATAAAAAGTTTTACTTTTGTAAATATACGAGCATCTTCCCAATAAACATGAAATGACTTTAACGTTAAACCCATAAGGGAAAACATGAGAAGAGGAGAAAGTAAGGTACATATAAAGTGTATAAACGAATATAAAATATACACATAAAAAAACAAAGAAGTGTACTCCCATGAAAATCCTCAAGGGGTAACCGTTCACCCCTTTAATCATCTTTCTCCTTCTTCTTTCCTTCTTTCATCCGCTACTATTAGAGTCTTTCTTGAGTCGGCTTCAAGACTACATAGAAGTCATCATTGGTATCAAAGCATCATAGTTGATCCACCGTTTGTCATTCATGCATCTACACCAAGGTACACATTTGTTTTATAAAGAGAGAATATATTAAAAAAAGAGGAAAGAACAGGGGAAGAACAAAAGACTTATCCGCAGAGAAGGTTGGTTCGTTCTTCTTCCCGTAAGAGACCTGTAACAGTAAATGAACACAGGAATAGGAAAAGATAGCAAAGAGAACTAATTGATTTATTGCCTGGATTTCAAGAAAACAATTTTAATAAGTGTGATGCCTATAGACAAGAGAAAATAATTTTCTTGTACATAAATTATTCACACTCATTTAGGTGAACCTTTTAGGGTGAGATCACATCGAGGTAAAGTTTATTTTATAACTTTTATCGATCATTATTCGAGATATACATATATGTCTCTTAGTACATAAATTTGAGGCACTTGAGGTACTTAAAGAATATAAGCAATAAGTTGAAAACTAAGTAAGTCATAAAATCAAAGTCTTAAGATTTGATGGAGGTGAGAATACACCTCTACAAAATTTATAGAATACTGTAAAGACTTTAGTATTTTGAAAACAAAATACTATGCCCAAGAAATTTCAACAAAATGATGTAGTAGAAGGATATAATAGAACCTTATTAAATATGAGCAAGTCAATGTTAATTGATGTTTCTTTTTTTAGGATATTTTGAAGAGAACTGGTGTCTACAGTCGTATATATTTTGAATAGAGTACCGTGTAAGGTTATATTTTCTATATTATATTAGATGTGGTTTGAGAGAAAACCAAACATTTGACATATGAAGAGGTAGGGATCTGTCGCATATATGAAAAATCCTTTATCAGTATAGGGATAAGCTAGATATCAGGTTCCTAAGATGTATTTTTATTAGATAACCCAAAGGTTCTAAGAGATATCAGTTTTGTTATAAGGAACATGGTTTAATAGAAAGTAAGGATGTTGAATTATTAGAGAAAACTAAGGATGACATCCTTGAAAATAATGATAAATGCATTAATGATCTAGTTGATCTAGATTCATCATTATTTGAACCCATAAATTACAATCCAAATGACCTTTCTGAACAATCCGAATCTTTAAGTAGGTATAAAAGACCTAGAGTTACTTCCTCCTACTTAAATGATTATATACTTACCTCGTTGAGGAAGTGTGTAATTCAATAAATTTAAATCAGTTGTTTGATAACTTGTTATATCAGAATGCTATTATCTAAATCATTTAACTAGAAAAAAGTTATGGATGAAGAAATTGAATTCATTGAGAAAATCCAAGTTTGAAAAATTAGTTGATTTGCCAAAAAGAAAGAAAAGTCATATGCTGTAAATGAGTTCTAAAAAAGAAATAGAGAGTCAATGGAACAATCAATAAATTTAAGACAATGTTGGTTGCAAAGGGTTTTCGCAAAAGAAAGGAATAAATTATGTTGAAACATATTCTCCGGTTGCGAAATTTATATCCATTAGAATTATTCTAGCTATTTTAGCATATTATGATTTGGACTTATATCAGGTAGATATAAAGATCACCTTTCTAAATGGTGATTTAGATGAAATCATCTATATGCAACAACTACAAGGGTATATTGTTAAAGGTCAAGAAGATAAAATATATAGGTTGAAAAAAAGTTTATATCTCCTTAAACAATCACCTTGTCAATGATATTTAACCTTTCAAAATACTATTTTAAAACTTGGGTTTATGGCTAATGAATTTGACCACTTTGTATATGTTTGGAATAGTAGGAGTTACTTTGTCATTTTATAGTTATATGTTGATCACATATTGTTGATTGGGAATGACAATGAGATAATTGTCAAAACAAAGTCACGGTTAAACTCAAAGTTCGAAACAAAGAATATGGGAGAGGCATCCTATCTTTTGAGAATAAAGATTTCTCGAGATAGAGAATCTAACCTTATATGTTTAAGTCAAGAGAGATATATTGATTAGGGAATAAAGATTTCTCGAAATAAGAAATCTAAACTTCTATTATTAAGTCAAGAGAGAGATATTGATTATGTCATTAAGAAATTTTAAATGGGTGAGTGTAAGCCTACAACTATACTTGTTACTAAAGGGGTTAAATTGAGTAAGGTTGATTGTCCCAGTGAAGGAGAAAACAAGCTTAGTGTCCCTTATATAAAAGTTGTGGGTAGCTTGTTGTATACAATGTTGTGTACAAGTCTTGATATTGGCTTTGTTATTTGTCTTGTGAGTAGATATCAAAGTGATTATGGTTGACAACATTGGATAGTTACGAAGAGGATCCTGAGCTTAAAAAATAATAGATTAAAATTTGTTTTCAAACTGATACACTAAAAGTGGTAGGGTACTCAGATGCTGATTTTGCTCGGAGCAAAATGATAGCAAGTCAACCTCTAGACAAATATTCTTATTTAGAGGTGTTGTTGTTTCTTGGGCCGATAAGAAACAAGGTTGTGTAGCATTGCATACAAAAGAAGTTGAGTATATTGTTTGCTACATGACTGAAACAAGTGTCGTTTGGATAAATCATACGTGATTTGAAGTTGGATATAGCTAATGAGTCAGTTGTCATTTATTGTGATAACAATGCAACAATGACTCTGATTAAGAGTAGAGATGATAGTTATAGAAGTAAGCATATAATGATTAAGTATCATTATATTCATGATATGTTTAAAAGAAATGAGATATCTATATCTTATATGCGAATTATATGTTGGCTTACCCTTTGACTAAAGACATCTCAGAAGATCGTTTCACTAAACATATTACACATAGTTTTTCTGATATGCCTGAGAGTTTGAGTGTAGAAATAAACTTTGTTGATTGTTATGCATGGAAAACATATTGATTATGGAAAAATTGCATAACTGATAAAGTTGTAATTTACTTACAACTTAAAAATGGTACAACTTGAAAAAACCCAAAAATAGTTGGAGGTAAAACCAATATATTACAAATTGGTTTAAGTGTTAAAGTAGGAGATGTAAGTTGTTATTGGACACTTTTAGCTCCAATAACAATCATAAAATAAAAGAAGAAAGATCCTTTTTCCGGATTTCATAAATTGATTTTACAAAGGAAAATATTTATATCAAAACAATTTTGATTTTATAAAGATACGAGTATCTCTTGGATAAACATGAAATGACTTTAATGAAAAACTTGGATCGGCTTTGAGACTGCATAGAAGCCATAAATTCAAACCAAAGGAAAATGTAACCAAGCCGCCTTCTTCCGTACTGTTTATTTTTCAGCATCAACACGTACTAAGCGATGTCGACTACATGGATTCTCAGTCAACATTGAAGTCGATCATGTGTCATATTAGCATGATACTTTGACAATTATATTTAATAAAATTAGATGATGGAATATTGAAATCCGCCGTGAATTTGGAAGTCCAGTGCATAAAGAAAAGGTGTCAAGAACCATTCAGATTCAATCCAGGTTGATCCTCAGACTGCATTTCGATCAGGTTCAAACTTAATGCCAGGATTTTTCTACTACCATTCGGATTCAAGCTTCTAATTTTCATTCTTTCTTTGTGAAGCTCTTCTTTCTAATCTTTTCCTAGTGGATTTTAGATTACGTGCGCCTAACCAAATAATCAGGTCCACTTCATACCCGATTTTGTAGACAATTAGCTTATCCCTTTCGGTTTTGGACTTGAATATGCTATGAATCTCCTTCGCTAGTAGGTTTGGAACAAGTGTCCGACTCGAGAAATTTTTTGGAGTGAGTCACACTTTGTATTTTGACCCAAGAGTACTTCTATTTCAGGTCAACAACTTGATTTTCTCGTGTTTCTTTTGAAGTTGCATCCACCTTTTTTCTTTAAGTTCAAATATAAAATTCTTTTTTTGCATATTTTTCAGTTTTTCTCTTAAAAGCTTTTAATAGTAACACAAATAAACTAATAAACTTCAGACTAGTTAAACGTAGCCAAACTACGAGCTGCTTGTTTTGTTAGATGATCCATGTTCGTATTGCTGCGCTGGATCAAGCTTAGGTAAGCTTGGAGAATTGAAACCGATCCGAACAACTTAAAAACTGCAAAGACCGAACATGCATATGGTTCGAGTCCCACAATCAGAGAGGAGGAATCCGCGTTATCCATTTGCATCGGGAGACTTACTGTGGAGTCGTCGTCGTCGTCCTCCTTTCAGCTGGCAGCACCTGCTTCACACGAGGGACAATGACGGTCTCTATCTGAAAGAGGGTTACTGTTGTTACGTGAAAAGGACAGTCTTGAAGCAATGGCCATTGGGGAGAAAACATGGCTGCTAATATATGGCGCAACACTAAAAAATCGTGTTTTCATCAACCCAAAGTACCACCAATACATAATACCTACATGGTCGATCCGTGTCCACCCACCAAAGCACCACAAAAGGATCTCTCTCTCTCTCTCAAAGATTATACTTATGGTCCAAAAAACTTTTAGGCATAGTTACGTACCTAGGCCCAGGTATTCAAAATTCCCCAGGATGAGACATCCTTTGTTCGTTGGATTTCAAAGATTTTGCTGGAGCAGACGCCTCACATCAGCTCGATGTAGATTGAGAAACCATCGTAAGTCAGCTAAAGTGGCCAAGAGTTCTAATTATCTTCACGATAAGATTATATATATAATATTACTTAAACGATCAAGAATTTTATCTTTTATTAAGTTGGCTATGGAAAATACTTGAGTCTCATTTTAAAGTTTATTCAAAAGAACAAACAAGCTAGTGGAAGGTCAAAAAGTAAGTGGGTCTCACTACAAATGCATTCTTGCATGAAGCTGCAGTAGGGACGTACTTGAGCAACTGTGTCCAATCGCACGTATAGATAGGTCCGGCGAAGCTGCAGTAGGGACGTACTTGAGCAACTGTGTCCAATCGCACGTATAGATAGGTCCGTCGGCAGCGCCGGATCAAACGGGCTCACGTGCAGATGGGGGCCTGTTAAGGTCGTGCAGTCAGCACCCACCTTTCTCTTCACGACATGCGTCTTCATGCATGCTCCTCCTTTTTGAATTCAAGCGCCGGTTCAAGTTTAAAAGAGAAGAAGTTGGTAGCATACATGTTGACAATCAAGACGTGGATATTTCCAACCACCACTACAACAAGAGGACCAGCCCATAGTTATTTAAAATGCTTGTTAATTATAATGTTTTAAATTGGTTCGTCAAAATTTCTAACATGCACCATAGTGTCAGCTCAACGGCAGGGCGTTCTAACAAGAAAAACATTAAGTTTTCTAATGTGATTCTCCACAAATTAGCTCAATCGCCATTGCGATCTATTCATGAGTAAGGCGAGGCAGCCGCCTTACTCGACATATGATAATGAAACAAAGACTCGCAAAGCCACAAAGTCTGTATAAGAGGCTTGAATTTCTCGAAAAAAATATATGATCGCCTCATCTGAATTTCACTGAACTGAACTTCGCCTCATTGGAAAAAATTCCTAGATCCACCGTTGATCACACACCAAATCAAAGTTGTGACGAAGTTATTCCTAGGCATTGTCATCCTTAATAATATAAGGAAAAACATCTATCATGGGCAAAAGGTGGTCTAGTTACATGATATTAATCATGTTTATAGAAAGTTTGATGATTTGGAAAGTCTTCATGTTTCACTCTCTTGTTAACCATACCTGATGTGAAAAAAAACAGGGTCAAGAGTTAGGCAAGAGAATTGGACTCCTAAGAAATAGGTTAGGTTAGGAGCTGACAACCCAGCTAGGTCACAATCTGCACCGAGAGCGTTAGCTCCTAGTGCGCCTTTGCTGCTAGTGGGAGGTTTAGTGCCTTAGCAGCTGGAAGTTTTGACTTTCAGAGAGAGAATGCATGTGTAGGTGTATATTAGGCTTCCGCCTCCTCTTGGAAAAATAAAAAACAAAACATGGAGTCTTTCTTAAATAAGCAATTATATATATGGCTGTGTTCTAAGTTAGTCAAAGACTTTTTTGCCCAGCAAGGAAATGAGCAATTATATATATGGCTGTGTTCTAATTTCTTAAATAAGCAATTATATATATGGCAGTTAACCCAGCAAGGAAATGATGCAATGACCTCAATATATATTTTAGTGTATTGCAAATTGATTAGATAAAACTAAAAAAAGAGCAACTCTTTTAAGTTAGTCAAAGACTCTTTTTTTTTTTGGTTGTAAGAAAAGACCCAACACATACGTCTCTTTTGAAAATCAAACTCCTCGCCAGCAACAATGGCGCTAGAGCACCCTGCTACTGAGCTAACGTTCTCGGTGCACCAAAAGCTTTTTCTTTTTGGTACATTTGCGAGGCTGAAACCAGATGCATGCCTCGGGTATGGAACTCATGACCTTCAACAAGCCGACCCCCTAACCAGGTGAGCTACTGGTCTTTGTGCCACAGATTACTGTATACTATGATATACATTATACAAATTCATACAGGGTAATATGTATTAATACATGATATGGGATTTGGGCATGATTTACGATATGATGTTGAACTGTATGGCAAATCATAAACGCTATATATGGTACTTGGTCCGTATATATACGGTCATCACAGGTACGAGTTAAGCTTGAATACCTCAATTTTTGACTCGTTCTACTCGCTTTACCTACCAACAACCAACCACCGCCACCGTCCCTTCTATAATATAAAAGGTTGAAAAATGAAGCATTTACTTGTACGGTCAGCATGACCGCAAGAAATTCTTTGCGCACCATTCATTGAGATTGCTGTTTGTCTTGGCGCAATTCTTTTTGGTGTTGTTGGTATCGTTTGACAAGATATTACACAATTCAATGCTTACGAGCTTATATATGATACAGCTACAAAGAGAATGATATATGTTCTCTCATTTTATGTGTACGAGAGCTAGAACAGCATGAACTGCTCACCTACCTCGATACGCAGGAGGTGCTCATCATGGATGGCAATGGGGCGGGTACCCTGTTTGTGGGGTATAGTGGGTTGGAAATGGGTTCACCTGTACCCGAACCTAACGTGAGCAAATCTCAAAACCATAGCCGTCCTTGGGGAGACCAGAACAGACCCACCCTAATCTATAAATAACTTCACATATTAGATGAAACAATTACATATATATATATATATATATGTGTGTGTGTGTGTGTGTGTGTGTGTGTGTGTGTGTGTGTATTTTACATTATATACACTTGTTATCTAGGCCCATTATACCTGATCAAAGATGTTATGGTTTTCCCAGAATCTGAACCAGTAAAACTTACTGGTAATACTCTCACCATCTTGGATCAGGTCCCCATTGGCCAATACTTCCATCACTAGGTTAGGCTTCATGGGTTTGTTTTTCTTTTTTCTTTTTATAGTTATCAAGAAAAGGAAAAACCGAAAAGAGATTGTGGATCACTGTTGGTCATAAAGGCATTAGTTCGGAGCATACAACATGACCCAAACCACAGGATTACTGGCAAAGGAAACACCTAACACGAACGCAGCCCAGAAAGTCCGTCCTTGCCCAGACTTTGGGCTTATTTTTTTTCTTGATTCAACTAGGTTCATTTTGACATATATATATATATATATATATATATATATATATATATATATATATATATATATATAATCTGGTCCTGTGGGCTGGCCCGTGTTGGTCGCCAGCGCCAGATTTGCCGGGCCATTTGGCACAGCTCCTAAAAAGTGTCAGAAATTTCTGGCCTGGCCCTGTATTTTTTCAGGATTGAGCCGGGCTGGCCCCCGAATCAGGCCCATTTTAACATCTTTATCCCTCTACTTTTGACCCCCGTGTAACTCTGAACAGGGTGAGTAGACGCACTAGAAAACAACCATTAATAGTTTCCATATAGCTGAGTTATGTTCTCACTAGAGAGACAGCCTGGGGAATCTTTGAATAATAATCATAGAGACTGCCAAATTAGTTTCTCGGCAGGAAAAAAGGCTATACTTTCTTTACCGACTCTATGAGTCAAAAGGTACGATCTCTTCCCGTGTGAAATAGTTACGTAAGATTTCTACGGACGGCGTGAAGATCTCCAAAGTCAATATACAACTCGCTTTCCTGACCATCTCCTTTACCACCTGTCTCCCTCTCAAATGCTTGCATATAAGCATGGTTCTCTTCGTTCCATCCCATCAAAGCCATTCTACTCCTCGTCGAGGAATTACAGAAGAAAATGGCTCCGAATATCAAGGTTTTTATTCTTCTCGCTCTGTTGGTACTCTCTATTTTGAGGGCAGGATGCTCGATTAGAGTCTCTCCATTCGTAAAGGGTGAGCAAGAGAGATCTGCACCGGCCGTTGTGCTCCATGGCAACCGTCGGTTTGCAGAGTCTGCTGCCCACAATAGTGATTTAGTGGCGAGTTTGATGCACAGGCTAGCCGCAGGCCCCAGCAAAAGAGGCCGGGGACACCGAGCTTGACGTCTTATACAACTTCTCCTCTCATTTTTTTTTATTCTTAGATTCTTTATTAGAGTATAATTTTGCATTTATTATTTGCTAGTGCACATAAAATACCAGAGCGAATGTATTTCATGATACATCTTAGATTGAATTGATAATATTAATAACTGTTACATTCTCCTTACCTGGCTCATTTCATAAGTTTAATGTCTTAAGTCAGAACAAGTTGGTAGGATGAATCCCCCTTTGCACCTTGTTGCGGTGGGCGCTAACTGTGTTAGTGGGCTGCCGCCCAGAAGCCATGGTAAGACAGGATAGAAACGTTATCTAAAGATTAGGTGTAAAGCTTCTGTAGTTGGCTTTTCAAGTCCGCCGTTTAATCCCAAAGCTCAATACTCGGTAAGCGGTGAAAACCACCAAGCTGGAGTGACAGAGGGAATCTCTGGTGGAGCAGTCAAATGCGTAGAGATCAGAAAGAACCCCACTTCTTCATTTGCGATGGCTGAACTGGTGGCGGATGTGGCCTCGCATGATGGCAGATTGGGCTGCAAGGCTCACTTGGCGCTAAGTCAGTCATCGCATTTTTCAGGTGTCGATGGATTTACCCATTTCAATTGGAACCCGTTAACCACTTAGCAGCGCGTCCCTTCTTGTTCGTCGTCAAATTTATCACCTCAGTCACGTTTTTGGCACCGAATTTTCTCACATTGAACAAAACAATCCATGTCATTGAAAACCATCAATTGCACTGGCAAGAATCGTCGAGCACAAGGAGCTACTCGTCTCCTGGATTCACGTCGGAGGTCGCGAAGTTTAGGGGGTTTCAGCAGACTGCCTAACCCCATCAATTGCACTGGCAAGAATCGTCGAGCACAAGGAGCTACTCGTCTCCTGGATTCACGTCGGAGGTCGCGAAGTTTAGGGGGTTTCAGCAGACTGCCTAACCCTATCTTGCAAATTCAAAACAAAAAGTAGCTGAAGAGTTGGGAAAATATCAAGACCAATCACATGTACTCAAGTTTAGTTAGCTACTATTTTCAAACAAACTCATGGGGCTTCTCACCAAGTTGTGTTACACGGTCCTCTAAGCAGGCGGTAGTAAGCTAGAGGACATGTTTTATTTGAAAAGGCAACTCTCTAGATTCGTGAGGCCATTTTTCACCTCCTTAAAGACGATTGCGCAGTAGCCGGAGCGTTAGCTCAATGGCAAAGAGCTCTAGCACCGTTGCTTCTGGTGGGGAGTTCGACTCCCAGAGGATGCATGTGTCTGTGTTAGGCTTCGGCTTCCTCTTGTAACCAAAAAAAAAAAAGTAGATTCCCAGGTTGTGTCTAATTACAGATGGTTGACATACAAAGTTACCACCTTGAACTGTCAATGTAACTCGATGCAAGTAGCTGAAAAGCATGGTCAGGAACTAGTCGAAACTAGCCAAGACAATACAATTACTAGGGACGGACTTGTAAGTACGCTGAAGTACTGGATGATCTTGTTGATTGCTCACGTCCATGGACAGCTTGCCATCCTTTCAAAACCCAAGGCTAAACAAGCTGAGAGACATATTTCCCTGAAAACAATAAACAACGGGTCCACTCATGAAAAAGTCATCCTTTTGGTGGGTTACAATGGAAGCCAAAGCCGATATGCATGTGCGACGAGTCAAACTCGTGACCAACCATCACGCAAGTTGAGAGCTCAGCCAGGTGACCTAACGCACTGTGCTCCTTCATGAAAAAAAAATTCAAGTTTAAAAAGAATGATCAGTTCACATCAAATACCCTAATACAATGGGGCCATGGTTTGGACAAAAATCTTTAGAATGCCGTTGAACAAGCTTTCACAAGTCAAACCGAGCTGAACCTACCACATTCATGTTCAACTCATATAGGTCAGAAACCCAACAGGAATAAGCTAGGTATGAACTGACGAGCAGCTTGGTTCATTGACAGCGCTAGTAAATTATCCAGCCTACGGGCCTATCTCTCCTCTCAGATGGAAAAAGAAATGAAACTGTTCACTACATCTACCCGTTTCTTTTAAACCAACTGACCAAGATATTCTGTAGATTTCTGATACTTGGTTACTGTCCTGCCAACTGGCATTTCAGCTGCAAAAATTTGATAAAAATTTTAATCAAAAGGACATTGTTATCACAGGAAACAAGTTTCTATACGTTTGGTATCTTTAATTCATGTCATGTTTGTATTGATCTTTGCTTTAGCGCACAATTCTTCACTCACGACTATTTAACTACTATTGGAGATTTGACACATTATACCCACCCTATCAGCAACTAGGATTAGGCGCATATCTGAAAAATCTAAAGTGCGAACAAAACGATAGGAAAGCGACTACATTCTCTGAAAATATTCCTAAGTCAAGACGAGCAACAAACAACTACTACAACAACAACTAAGCCTTTTTTCCATACTAGACGGGATCAACTACATGAATTCTTTTTTTTCACATAACCCTATCATGTGCCATGTTAACGGTTAACTCACAAAAAACTAGATCATTCTCTATTGTTTCTTTCAACACTTTTGTGGTCGTCCTCTACCTCTTTCATTACTTTAAAAACCTTATATTTTGCCATCAATGTGAGATAAAGTACGATACCAACTTGTCGTTTGCAACTATTTCACCTTTTTACATGGTGGGCAAATGCCTCCATCCATTTTAAAGGTTAAACATGCCTGTAGGATACTTTTTGTTATTTATACTATTTCCAATCAACACATACATACACACACGACAGAACTAAAACCAGCAACATATTCAAGGAAAAAAAGAAACTTGAATCAATGCATTCACAACACAATAATATTCAGCAAAAGATTAAATAGGTACCTGGAATATGTTGTAAACTTTTCATGTGAAAAAATCCAAAGCGTTTATTCTCAAAAGAAAAAGGAAATTCCATTTAGTATTAAAATAATAAACCTTGTCGCTTCTATTCTAAATACAAGATCTATAAAAGCAACAGGAAGGTTTGGCATTCTTGCCCAACAAAAGGTGGAAGGTAGCACCCACAGTACGATCACCGCTCACCCACCTTAACCGAACTTTATCTTGAATTTCTCTGAAGTCTGATGGCATACTTCTCTTTGCTATCCAATAAAATAGGCTTTACGCCAACCGCGGTCAACCTACAAAAACCTTTGGACCAGGCTGAGCTGGAATAACCCACCCTGATGAACCAAATGCTGCAACCACTTGAAGCACACATACTCGCGTGCCAAGTGATTAAATTGAACAAGCTCCCCAGCACCAAAACAGAGATTCCTCCCCATTAAAGCTTAGACAAATTTGTAAGCCCATAGTATATGGATACTGAGAAACACCGGCCTTGGGCTATCTAGATATGAACCTGTGTCGAGTGCATGGACAGATGACGTCCTTAAAGCAACCTCTGACTTGGGCAGATGACGTCCATCTTAATCTTCAGAACCTTCCATCGAGTTTGTTTCGCCAAGGAGATTTTCCTTGATTTTATTAACACAAACACTGGCATTCTTCCCAGTACTACAGTATTTCCCTTTGCGTTCAACGAAGAACCTCCTTTCTGCAAGACAAGCTGGGATTCTAATGAATCCATACCAGATACAACAGCAATCGAACCCCTGACTGATCAGAGGATCCCATATGTCTACAACTGCAATTCTCTTTTGTGAAAAAGCAACCTTGACCATGCTGTTGAAAAAGTTACTACATGAGAAGTTCTAAAGTTGTAAATGGCGGGCTAGAACCAGGAAAATTCAGAATATCAAACATGTTGATTCGTATTACCAGTTGTTTCATTCTTGTTTAAGACAAAACATGTATCAATGATGGCTCTCTCCTTAGGATTGGCTTCTCTCTGTAGTTCTTGTTCAATTCTTCACCACATCACTGCCTGCAAAGACTAAAGAGCAAAGTGAAAATTCAAAATTACATTGACAGTGGAATAAAGAAAAGATGATGTCATTATCCTTTTGTAACAAAGTTCATGGTGAAATTCACTCAAAAATATAAGTTCATGGAGAAAGAGTGTTTCTGGTAGCATAGGTAGTACCTTAACATGAATGTTGATCACTAACCCGCCCACAAAAGGACATATCTTTGTACAAGAATAGCAAAAGGGAAAGTCACCAACCCTTAACAGTGACAGCAGCTAAGCACGGAAGTGATAAATTTTCCAAAATAAAAGGTCCAAGTCTATTATTAGGACGTGCAACATAGAACCTTGTTAATTCATCTTCCCGTAGGCATGCTATCAAAGTTAACCAAATAATGCCGGCACTTCATATTGATCTGCTGCGTGAACGGTTGGAACAATTTTTTGGGCCTAATACAGGAATGTAGCTGCCCAGACTCCATCTAATCTTCCGCAATCTAAGGTAGTCAAGTTTCAATCACATGTACTTCAGTTTGGAGGGAAAATGCTGTCACGGCGCAAACTTCTGATGTATTTAGAAACCTAATCAGAAAGAAATATAAAAGGAACATGGTTAATAGATAGTGTTTTAGTAAAACCATGTCTATGCTTTTCATCTCTAACTAATAAAAACCTTAACATTAATTGATATAGCTAATTCAAATTAACTTAGTAGCAAGAAGAAGCATACCATACCTCTTCATACAGATGTCCATCCTTAGTTATTCACTTCTTCCATGTCAAAGAGACAGGTTTCCTCCATATATTTCACTAACTGAAACCTGCAATACTTAAACTGTGAGAAATCATATCAGCATGTACCAGAAGCAAACGGCATATAGGACTATTAACAAAATGAATGGCATACACGAGCATGTAGAATACTAGTGCAAGAGCACAGATCCAGCCCCAAGTTAACGCAATGTTTTATAGAGAAAGATTTGCGATTTGCATGTCACACAGCTTATGGGCCTTCAACACTCACTAATCCAGGTTTTAGAATGAAAATGAGAGAGTTGGTTACCCTTCATTGAATGAGTCGCATGCACTAATGTAGCTTGAGAATTAGATGAAGGCTGATTTTAAGATAACTTAGTTTTTAATCCTTCAACCCTCTTAAGTAGTTCTTGAATACCATCTGTGTTGGACGTGGAATTTTTAGCAATATGGGTCGAATTGTGCCTTAACTCCGCCCATGTAAGGGATCACCCTTGCATTGCCGGTCCCAAGCCCGGATAAAGGAGGAGGGTTGTGTTAGGCTTCCGACAGCCAGCGTAAAAGTTCGTCGGATTTCTACAACATCGATTACAAAAATTATGAGCATTGCTTTGGGGCGTCCCCGCCTAGCGACGTGCTGCAGAGCCCGAATGCAGTAAGAAGTAAGCAAGGGCCACTACATTTTTGCCCGAATGTAGTGAATCAATTGCAGAGAGGGTTCCCACATCATGGACGGGTGTGGGTAAAGAAGTTAGTCCCGCTACATTGCCGCCCGAATGTAGTGAAAATTTTTCAGAGAGGGTCTCCGCATTTTGATTATGGACGGATGCAGGGGGTAAGGAAGCTAGTCCTAGATAATAAGATTCGTATTGGTTCTTGGAATATCGGAACATTATCGGGTAAGCTAATGGAGGTGGTAGATACTATGATTCGGAGAAAGATTCATATTCTATGTTTACAAGAGACAAAATGGGTTGGAGAAAAAGCAAAGGAGATAGAGGATACTGGTTTTAAATTATGGTACTCAGGTAAAAAAAAGGCCCGAAACGGAGTTGGTATTATCATAAATAAAGATTTAAAGGAGAGTGTAGTAGACATACAACGATATGGTGGCCGAATCATGACATTGAAATTAGTGTTAGGAGTAGAGGCTTTGAATATATTTTGTGCTTATGCACCCCAAGTAGGACTAGAAGATAGTATAAAGACAGTTTTTTGGGAAGAGTTAGATAAGGTGTTTCAAAAGATTCCACAAAGGGAGATGATTTGTTTAGGAGGAGATTTAAATGGACATGTCGGTAAAGAGGCATTAGGATATCAAGGGATTCATGGAAACTTTGGTTATGGGGATATAAACGAGGAAGGTAGGGAGATTTTAAATTTTGCTATGTCATTTGATCTCTTTATAGTCAATACAATCTTCAAAAAACGAGATGAACATTTAATTACTTATAAGAGTGGCTTATCACAAACACAAATTGATTACTTTATTTGTAGAAAAAAAGATAGAGCGTGGTGTAAAGATTGTAAGGTAATTCCAGGAGAAAGCTTAACCACCCAACATCGACTTTTAGTTATGGATTTACAAATAAAAAAATGGGCAAAGAAGAAAAGAGTGCATCGAGCTATTCGGACTAAATGGTGGAACCTCAAAAGCGAGAAAGAAGATATATTTAAACAGAAAGTCCTTCAAGGAGATGTTTGGAATTATGTTGGCACACCCTCTGATACGTGGAACAATATGGCTATACATATTAGGAAAGTGGCGAAAGATGTGTTAGGGGTATCTAAGGGAGGTGTACCGGCACAAAAAGAAGCTTGGTGGTGGAGTGAAGTAGTACAAAATAAAATCAAGGCAAAGAGGGCATGTTACAAATTACATTATGCTAAGAAAACTAGTGAAACTTTAGAAGCTTCTAAGAAAGCAAAGAAGGAAGCAAAAAAGGCCATTAGTGAAGCAAAAGCTAAGATTTGGGAGGACTTATATAAAAAACTCAACTCAAAAGAGGGTGAAAGAGATATTTTTAGGATAGCTAGGGCTTGAGATAAAAAAACTAAAGATCTTAATTATGTTAGATGCATAAAAGACGAGGATGAAAAAATTCTAGTGGCAAATGATGATATAAGAAATAGATGGAAAAACTATTTTTATAATCCTTTTAATGAAAATAAAGATGTTAGTATTAGTTTAGGAGATTTAGCCAAGTCAGAAAAGTATATAAACCACAATTTCTACCGACGTATTCAAAAGAATGAAGTCAAAGAGGCTCTTAAATATATGAAGAGTGGTAAATCGGTAGGACCAGATAATATTCCTATAGAAGTTTGGAAAATACTAGGAGAAATAGGAATCACTTGGCTCACAAGACTATTTAATGAAATATGGAAAAACCAAAAGATGCCCGAGGAATGGAGAGCAAGTACTATATAAGAACAAGGGAGACATTCAAAATTGTGCGAATTATCGAGGTATCAAGTTAATGAGTCATACTATGAAATTATGGGAAAGAATTATCGAATGTAGGTTAAGACAAGTATCAAGTACAACAGAGAATCAATTTGGATTTATGCCAGGTAGATCCACTATTGAAGCGATTCACCTTTTGAGACGTCTTATGGAACATTTTAGAGCAAAAAAGAAAAACCTTCACATGATATTTATTGATCTAGAAAAAGCTTATGATAGGGTACCGAGGGAGGTTCTTTGGAGAACTTTGGAAAAAAGAGGTATCCCATTGACATATATTAACCTTATAAGAGACATGTATGATGGTGCAAAAACATGTGTGAGGACTCATGAAGGAACGACAGACTTCTTTGAAGTTAATATTGGGTTACATCAAGGATCAACTTTAAGTCCATACTTATTTATAATGGTGATGGATGAGTTAACAAAACATATTCAAGATGAAGTACCTTGGTGTATGTTATTTGCAGATGACATTGTATTAGTGGAGGAGTCCAAGGAAAAAGTTAATAGAAAATTGGAACTATGGAGAGAAACATTAGAAAACAAAGGCCTCCGACTTAGTAGAACAAAGACAGAATATATGGAATGTAAGTTTGATCATTTGGCTACTTCAGAGGACATAGAAATTAAAATTGGCATTCATTGCATTCCCCAAAAGGAAAGTTTTAAATACCTAGGGTCAATTTTTCAAAGTGATGGAAGAATTGATGGAGATGTTACACATAGAATTAATGCTGATTGGTTAAAATGGAGGGTAGCAATAAAATCATAATTGGATGCACTTACCAAGAACAACACTTGGACACTTTCAGAAATTTCCAACAATAGAAATATAGTGGGATGTAAATGGGTTTTCACCATTAAGTATAAAGCAGATGGCACAATTGAAAGATATAAAGCAAGACTGGTTGCTAAGGGCTATAGTCAATCATATGGGATTGACTATAATGAAACATTTGCTCCTGTAACAAAACTTACATCAATAAGAGCACTTCTCAGTATGATTGCTAATTTTGGATGGGATCTATGACAACTAGATGTAAAGAATGCATTTCTACAAGGAGACTTACATTAAGAGGTCTATATGGAACTTCCTCCAGGACTCAGTGGTATATTTAAAGAAGGTATTGTCTTCAAACTTAATAAAGTTATCTATGGACTGAAATAATCACCCCGAGCTTGGTTTGAAAAATTTAGTGATGCAGTTTGCAGTTTGGGATATAAGAAGTGTATAAATGATCATACTATATTTTTTAAGAGAAATCTAAAGTTATGTGTTCTTGCGGTCTATGTGAATGATATAATAGTGACAAGTGATGATATTGAAGAGATACTGGTATTAAAACAAAATCTCCATAAATTATTTGACTTGAAGGACCTCGATAGACTTCATTATTTCTTGGGAATTGAAGTATTATACTCCAATCAAGGTATCTTCTTAAACCAGAGAAAATATACCCTAGACTTAGTTACATGAAACAAATATATTGGATTGTAAACGTGTTGATTCTCCTATAGAAGTGAATCAAAAATTATACATGGATGATAGTGAAGACTTTAGAGATACTTGCAAATATCAACAACTGGTAGGTAAGCTTATTTACTTATCTATTACTCGTCCAGATATTACGTACACCTACAAAGAACCATACGGAGGCAGTGTACCACATTATCAGATATCTTAAGACAACACCTGGTATGGGCCTTCAGTATTCAAAAAGTTGCAACTTTGGTATTGAATTGTATTCAGACGCATACTGGGCTGGATCAAAAGATGATCGTAAATCTACTAAAGGATATATTACACTACTTGTGGCAATCTAATTTCCTGGAAAAGCAAAAAACAAACTGTTGTTGCCAGATATATTGTAGAAGCTGAATATAGAGCAGTTGCCCAAGCTATATGTGAAGGAAAGTGGGTTTCTTCATTAATTTGTGAGTTGTGTTTTCCGTTGATACAACCCATTCCTCTATATTGCGACAGTAGTGCAGCTATTCAGATGGCTTCAAATCCAGTCTATCATGAACGAACTAAGTACGTAGAGATTGATTGTCACTTCATTCGGGAGAAGATCTCAAACAAAGAGTTCAAACTGGAATATGTCAAATCAGAGAAGCAGAGAGCTGATTTTCTCACTAAAGCTACTACCAGCCGACAGCTTAAAGACAATTTATCCAAGTTGGGTATTTGTAATATCTTTCACGCAACTTGAGGGGGAGTGTTAAAGTAATAGCACGTTTTTTTGTTTATGTTAAAATTGTAATATGTAATTAGTGACAAGGGTAGTTTAGTCTTTTAAGTTAAAACATCATTATAAATAAGCACTAGGGTTTAGAATTGTTAAGTGCAGAGAAACAGGAGTGCAACCGCATAAGGCCCTCTTAGAAACGTGTAGCAGATTGAATGGATTGGTTTCAATCTGCACCAAGTCTGTAAGTTTGATTTCATTTAATAAATTTATTTCAAAAATAATACATTGATATATTGCAATTTCACAAGTAGCTGTCAAACACCCCAAAAAAGCTACGTACATCAGCAGGGGTATTGAACCTAACAACCCAGTTCACTTCAGCACTGATGGATTTAATTTCCTTCATAGTTGCACCCAATAAGGCCAAGACACGTAAAAGGAAACAACTTAAAACACATTTTCGGGAAAAAGAACAGGAAACAGAAAACATCCTTCCCAAACCAAAAATGTAGCAAGTAAGGAAGCTGAGATCAGACTAAAAGAAAGAAAAAGAGAGGCAATGTTCAAGCACCCAGTGGCAAGCAACAAAACAAGTCAAATTGAATGCAACGATTGTGAGTCTGCAACTCCTAGCAGGGTCCATGATAAAGTTGCTCCAAGTCCTAAAAACTATATCAAACTCAGGTTTTCAACTGGTTAGAGAAGGAATTCTCAACACTTTTTCCATGCCTGAGTCACTTGCACCTGTCGATTATCCACCCCCCTGCTGAAGTGCCAAAGCATTTCGCCAGTCTTTATGCCAAACACCCTTCCAAGGACCTCCTAAATCATTTACCACAGTCAGGTCAAATGCACAAATATCACAGAATTAGAATAAACCGTTTTCAGCATAACAGGTCAGAGACTTGCAAAAAGCAACAACCAAATGCACCTGGATAAGAAAAACTAAACAGAAAACATGCATTGCACGGTGGTCTAAAAGAAAACATTTACACATCAAGGTGGTCTATCATTCAGAGATTGCAGCCATGAGACCCTTGATCTTACGAAACATACATATTTTCATTCTTGAAAGTGCTACCAACATGTGTAGCTGTTGTCAAGAAGCTAGAATGCATGAACAAATATACCTAGCTCACTAAGCAAGAACCCTTCTCACCCATGACTCAACAGCTTGACGAAACTCTAACGGCGGCTGACTCATGCTGATCAAGTATCATACTGAATTTGCCGTGCTTGTTAAGGGAAGTGAAGGTTTCCTCCTTCAGTAATCACTGACAGACAAAAGCTTTCCCTTTTGCAAACAGCTCATTGATATGAAAATACAGGATCAAACAAAAAGGGAAGATGCATGAACTGGAACGCACACAACAAACTTCTTATGTTCATGAAACAAGTTTCTGGATTCACTTCAAACATTTTGACTCTAGGAAGCATATTATCTTGAAAACATCATTAGCATTAGGCACATGACATATAGACTTAATGACATCCAACCTGCTAAAAGTAGAGGTAACACAATTCTACACATACATACATGGTTTGCAATACAGACTAATAATATTATTAATCTAAAACTATGTATGAACGATCAACAAACTGGACTATCCGCACCAGACAAAACTCCACATGCACCAACAAAATATTCATAGAAAGGACATATTTATGAGCCCGTGATCACACATGCAAATAATTCTGGATCACCATTAAAATATCCACGATTTTAATAGATATTCTGTATGATATCAATATGGTACTAGTTGGACCTTGGAGACGAAGCAAAGCTGGCCTAGAGTTTGAATATTTTGATCATTCAGCTCCTCTGCCAAGGCATGTCCAACGCCTGGTAGTTCCTTGATTGAAAGGTTAGCCAGGTAGTCATCCACCTATATAGAAACAAGGATGTCAAGAAAAGCAGATGTTAGTCATATTGCATCTAAAAAGCAATAAACAACTGATATCCATCGAATATGTCATCAGTAAGGACAAGAAGATCCAGTACTAACGGAAAGGTCCTACGGATGGGAGGAATTGACACCAGTGTTGTCTGACGCATATCGTATCGTGTATCGCTGGGCTCCACGATACGGGCGTATCGTATCGTATCGTACTTTAATATTAAAATAATGCAAAAATTAATTAAAAATCAATAAAAATCCGAAAAAAAATCGAAGAAAAAATCAAGAAAAATCTGGTAATTGCTTTAAATTCATATACTTTAAGTATACCCCTGGCACACTTCTAACCACCTTTTCACAAAATAAGCATCTAATTTTTAACTTGGAACCCTTATACCCCACGGCCATGCCGGATCATCATACCAATAATGGGAGTCTCTACCACCCCTTCCTGCCATCTCAATGGAGTACTTTAATTCAAACAAAAACCTGAAAATAAAAGCACTTCATAAATCCTCAATCTTCAAATAACACTCAAATGGAATGTCTCCCACTTTATGAATGCAATAAAAATCGTATACATACACTTCATAACTTCATATTTTGTCATTCAAAAAAAATGAAATAACACAAAAAACAACAAATATAAAAGAAAAAAATGGAAAAAAAACATTAAAAATATACCTAAATCCGAGTTTGGAGGCTTCCACGAACACCGTAGGGCACGATTTTAGAGCTTTGAACACCAAGGAGGCGAAAACCGACTCGTAGGGAGCTTGAGGAACCCAAAAGGAGAGAAGAAACCCACGAAAAATCATGGGTTTCGGTCGGCCCGGGACCCTTTATAAGGGTCCTAAGGCGTATCACACGATATGGTGCGATACTTTGGTTATAGCGTTACACTGGGGTGTATCGTATCGTGGTGGCCCACAATACGATACGATGCGATACGGATAACACTGATTGACACCACAGTCTGTAGGAATTCTAGCAATACAATGTAAACGCGTAATACTTGTGTCCCCCTCCACACATTCCGCTGTACGAACACATTATTGTGGTCAACACAGTCAAGCATTTTTATATATAAAAGATGCCAGTATTTATGCAATCTTCATAATATATGTTTCTTGATTTGTATAAGTTTGTGCTTGTTAATGAGTCCGAATGATGAGATCCTTTTGGTTTCTAAGGATACAGCCTGCAGCTGAAATAGCTCTTGGATTCAACACTAAATTTTCTCCCTACAACTTTGTGTGCTAAGTTACCTCCAATATAACAATCTGAAATATTCCCATTTTCTGCAGAATCAAGGGTAAGTGTCACAAGAGATGGCCTCTCAACAAAAAAAAAAAAATTTGTTCTGCAGTACTTCATTTTGATCCATATACAGTTCTAAACAAAAAGAAAATGCATCATATATATAAAATGGAAAAGATTCACAGTTATCATGAACTTCAATTGCCATGAAGACCATGTTTCAAGAAAAACACATATGAAATGATCAAACACACCTTTTCTTCTGGGATATAAAACTGTCCATTAGGTTTGGCTCTTTTCGTAGCCAGGCGTGCCATGAGCAAGTTTGTAGCTATGCCCGCACTAGCACTACACCCAGTCGTTTCAAAAATTCCTTTAGTTATGATTGAAGCCAGGCTCTCAGGGTCGTTTCCTTCCAAGTCCATCACATCCAAAAATGCTTCATCACAGCTTATGGCCTGTCATTTATCCACATTTGTCTTCGATAGCTGCTAACATGGCACATGATAGAGCTCTGTGGAAACAAAGAATCCATGTAGCCGACCCTGTCTAGTATGGGAAAAGGCTTAGTTGTTGTTGTTGTTGTTGTCTTCGATAACTAACAATTGAAGGGCAGATAGATACTGACCAAACAGAATAAGAACAAACCTGGATTTTGTTACAATACTTGTGTAATATGAAGTAGAACTGGTCAGCAACCTGGTCAAATAATAACAAGAATGATAAGAACAATAATTTTAAAGAAAATTAAGACAATCACAAAATAAAATCAAAATCCCTTCCTCCTTACTCCCTACTAATGGAAGCAGAATAGTTATGAAAAGGCAAAAGATTTTGTGTGTCTGCTCAGAGAGAGACAGTGTTGGAACTCTCCGTTAATGCAAATTCAATGCAAAACTCACCTCTTCATATGCTTTGAAGTTGTAAGGCATAATCATTAGGTGAGGACAAAGAGCCTTAGCATCCCTGACAAACATTCCAGCTCGTATGCCTACAAAAACACTGTCCAGCATAGTAATTTCAATTGTTCTCAAGGAAGCCCACCACATGGGGAAAGAAAACAATGTTCAAGCCAGAAACTGCCAGCAAACCGTGATCTCTTGCAGGATAATTTGCAGATGAAATTTCAGCTGTTCCCTTATAACTGTCCGAATGGCATACAGCTACTGGCTTATCATGCAATTCAGGAATACTTCTAATGACAACAGCTACAAAAAAACAGTCCTGGAAGTGCCAACAATAATAGTAACATTTTATTGTGACTGAAACCGTTATATAGTTATACAATTTAGCATGTCATAGGTGAAACTGCTGAACTTGGTCAAGGTGATACGAATACCACTAAAACACGAACAAGTTTGGTGCATGAATAAGTAGACAAAGGAATTTCACAAAGAAGGATTTCCACTTGTAAGACATTATTACAGAACCTTACCATATCCACATGAATAATAGATCTGCTTTTAGAAGTAGAGGTTGTGCTAGGCTGCTAGCTCCAAACTTCTTACCAGGTGTTCCAGGCAATGACCTACAAAAGCGCTTGCGGTATCGATTTCTCCAGGTTCCTATGAAGTGCAACCTTGAGCTCTACAAGAACACAAATCAAAACCAGAACGGACAAATACTTGAATGGATATCCATCTAACCTTTGCTTGCGTGGCTCACTGATTTGAATGTCATGTAACTCATAAAGAAAACGGGGCTCTTGCATGCATCAGGAAAGGTAATGCCTACCTTAAAAATAGTTTTCAACAAAATTAGGATCTCCAAGTGAAAAATTTCGCACTCCAGATGGCCTTGCACCAGTTAATTGTTGAACTTCTATAGGACTATCAGGATCTACCGGCTCAGTTAAACTTTTTTGTGCACCTTCATGGCCAGATGAAACTGCAGGATCAGAGATGATAAACTGACCTCCTCTCACGGGAGAGCACTTCTCATCTTCTTGATGCAGAGATGGATCATCAACATGTACCTCCCTTTCATTTGTGTTAGTTCCCACCATTGAACTTCCGTAGGCAGAGTGCTCAGTCTCCACATGTGATGTCTCATCATCTAGATGTAGAGATGCATCATAGAGAGACACCTCCCTCTTGTTTGTGTCAGTTGCCGCTGAACTTTCATCATCAGATCGTTGGGTCCTCAAATGAGACACAGCGCAATGAGACGTTGACTTGCTTTTCAAAGTGAAAAACGATGATATATTGTACTGCTTTAAACCTCCATTCAGAAGTTGAACAAGTTGATATGGAGCCCCTTCCAGAAAACAATGAGAAAATAGGTGATACAAACATCAAACACAAAGGGTACAATGCTCACACCCTAGAAAGCTAAACGCTACAAGTGCACGGCGATATTACTTTCTAGAAATAAATCTGGATAGGAAAATTAAGCACCTGATAAAATAGAAGCTAAGAGTGCTCGATGAATGACAATCAATGGAAACTACGAAGTTTCGACTTGACAAACCATGTAAACTTCTGTCTGTCAGACTAATGTTCCCTGTGTAAGAATAAGCTAAAACGTGCATAGAGTTGAAGTGTCCCTAGTGCTCAAAGTAAACATGCGTTCACCTAGATGAATACATCAGACAGCATACGGGCTCATAAACTGAAGAAGCGTTCCAAGAAAGAGAGAGCTCACAATTCAGAATACGATTTGCGGCAATCGAGTCCAACAACCACGCCGGCTTGACAACCGGGAGGCCTCTGCTAAATGACCTGCACTAGGAAGCAATAACACCATTAAAAACGAAACTTCCTGGGAAAAACTAGAAGGAAAAAACCTTAACGATCTGTTCACTCGATCACAACACGATCATAAAGCAGTAAGAAGACACACCTCAGGTTCTTGATTTTACTATCTGGCAAATTACTACAGATGATATGAGTAACGCGTTTCCTGGAGAAGTAGTTCTCAAACCTTCCCCCGAGCTTCAACATATGGTTCCTGATCTCCTGACTAGAAGGGACAGTGTATCCATCGACGAATATAGAGATCCCGTGAAAGAGTCCCTTCTTCTCATTTGAACTGCTACTCAACGATTAAAACGAAACCAGAAAGAAAGCTCCATCAAAAGATCAATAGCGAAGGAAGGAGAGAATCCGGAAGAATACCTCGGGGACGAACTCGAAGCGTCAACGTCAAATTGAGACCTGAGTTTCCGATTCTTCTCGTCCATGTAACTGAGTCCTCACATAAGCCCGATTAAGCATTTCAGGATTCGGAAAGAAAGAACTCGCGGGGCAGAGAGAGAGAGAGAGAGGGTCGAACCTGCCGAAATCTGGAAATGGAGAGGCTCTGAAGGCCAATTTGGAAGCGGATCGCGAATTGGCGCCCCACGCCATACCTAGGGTTTTCTGCTTCTGCTTCTTACCGGAATTGGAATCGCCGGAACCACGTCCTCTCTTGCCTGAACTGCCGGAATCGGAGCTCATAGAGTCGGCATTCTCTCGATCGAGACCGGTGCTAAAGAGCCGCCAAACCGATGTTTGCACGCGCGCTTTGAAATGCAACCGCTTCGCTTGGGAACCTTGGAGAAATGGACCGGGTAGTGTTTGCATCCGATCCGATATTGTTAGAAACCCGACCCATATGATCCAGCACGTCATGGACTAGGAACAAACTGGTCTTGCCCAACCCGGACTCAACATCCAAGTCTAAACCCACCCCATTGTTTATGTAATAAAGGTGTAGGCATCATTTCTCATGATTCTTTTTTTCTGGTACAATGGCCAGGCTGAAGCGTTAGATGCCCTGGGTTTCGAATTCATGACCTTCAACTTGTGAGTCGAACCCCTACCCAGGTGAGCTATCACTTGTTTGCTCATTTTCTCATTTTCTTTCCTTTTCTTTAACGCACTCTTCTAAGCGCAATACTTTACACTTCTCCAAAAGTTTTTTTTCGAGGAGAGGATGAAAATGTAATTCAACAGTACGAGTTCGCATAAACACTTTAAAAGAGGTAGAGGTAGAGGAAGGCCTCAAGTTGAAATTGTCAAGAGTACAATACTAAAACATAATCAGTTAAATGTTAATTTGAAGAAGATAAGAGCACAATGATGATTAATAATCTATATAGCCAGCTAATTTAGTGTGAGGTAAGTTTTGGGTTTTCGTTTTTAATCCACGTAATGTTATAGAAGACCCTCACCCTGCCCATGAAGAAGTCCTCCACTGCTGGGGACACGCTTCATGAAAGGACATCTGACTTATTGGGTGAGGCGAGTTGAAGGGCTAAGCATTACATTCAATTGAAGTTGCATCAGATACATAGTGGACCAGAGATGGCAATATGATAACACAAAATCGAAACAACTAAGAGGGATGATTCAAAAAGCTCGGGTTTGTGTGCAATACGATTGTGTTCAAGCTTCCGTTTTGGACACGAACAGCTTGAAACATGAAATTGATGGCAACATAGCACCAAACATGAAAGTCCGCCAAAAAGGCAACCCACAAAGTCCACGTTCGTATCCGCCCAAAGTAACAATAAGAGAATCATGATCGGGTTAAACCTGTTTCTAACACTAACACGACATACACAAAACTATGAGGTTGACCTAATTGTCACCCAGACGGACTCTTATTTTGGCTTATCCAGGTCGAGTACCACCAGGCAACCGAAACAGCCTCTTGTTTGGCTTGCTAGAAATCGAATCAAATGAACAGATCACGATCGAGACGACGTTTCAAAACACTGAAAGACACAAGTCGTGTTATACCCTTAGTGCTAGATCATACATGCGGTTACCTCACAGACAAGCTGATTTGTGGCTGATCAGGTTTATGGGTTCAACTTCAATTGAAGTCGAATCAAACCAAAACCGATCCTTTATACAGCAGGACTCAGGTTGTGAGTTCGATACTCGGAGGCGTGCACAATTGGCTTCGGCCTCCCTCGTTGTATAACAAAACAACGATACCGTTCGTTTGTTGGAAGGGATTTTCTATCAAATATTATCCCGTTAGAAAAAGCGGATCAATCAACCTCTCTAAAGTAAGATGAGTCAACCTGACCCGCCGGCCAGGACGTACGGGCGAGCGAGTCCTCAGGCCCTCCCTCCTGCACGTATTGCAGATCTGACACACACAATAACGCTTACTCGCAGCGGAATCATCACCGCGATAACGCACCCGACGTACACAAAAACAACGCACTCACTGTCGCGACAAAAGAAGCACACCAACCGGAACCGTAAAACGTTCCACTCTGACTCCTCATTACTCTCTCTCTCACATATATATACATATATATTATATATACGCATATATATTCAATCACGAGGGACCCATGAAGACGACTACAAATTTTCTTTGAAATAAAGGAATATAAAAATGCTTGACGACGAGAGGAGTCGTTGAAAACGAAGGGTTTTCTCTGCTTTTTTCTTTCCCTTTTTTAGAGAGAGTAGTGTCACCATTGATAACGATTCTCTGAGAATATGTACAAGAAGGGTTTTGTTGCAGACTTGGACATAAACCTTTTTTTAGCATCAATTCCCTCTGATGGAACTACGTCAAAACAGAGAGACGGAGAGAACGGTAAAGAAATATGTGATCTAGCCTTTGGAGGAGGTGCTACCGTTCCTAGACATGGCAGGAGGAGCCCAGAAATCCGCACCGTTGCTGTTGGCGACGTGGACGGTGCACGATACCGGCACCAAACATAACCCTCTGCTTCTCAAATCATGGTTGGGGTCTTCTCCCTCCTTCACGCACAAAATCATTCACCAAGAAATGAATTAGATAGGAGTTTTATGATTGTTCAGTAATTTTCATGAGTGTGTGTGCGTGTTTGATCGCATGCGTGTACTTACCGGACGTTGAACGGAGGGAATGCGTTGAAGATACGGCGAACTCAATACCTGAGAATAATCCGTAGGTCTAAGGGAAGAACCACTTAAAACGTCCAACTAGAGATGAATCAAACGAGACCTAATTAATGGTTTAACCTGAACTTGTTCATGTAGAAATTTGATATATCCCATCGCTTCGTGAAGCACGCTAGCGGTATCCGTCTGCAAATGCCACCAACCAATTGCAACAAAAACGAGAACCATATATTTCTTCCCTGAAAAAAGAAGACTCCCCGATATTTTATACCTTTCCATACGGTGAAACAAGCTGCTGAAGAGCAGTAATTCTCTCTCCAAGCTTCTCCTTCCTCACCTATATCACCATTAAAAGGAAAGATAGAAACAAAGGAGAAAACCTACCAAGGACGAAAAAGGTAGAAACCGTAAAAAGATTCTCTCTTCTTTATTCCGACCTTCAGAGGCGCACCGGACTCCATTCTAGCCTTCTTCAAGGACGTCGGCTGCCTCCCACCATCGTCGTTCTCCTGCAACAATCCGGAGAGGGAACTCGCCGTCTTCCTCCTCTGCTCCATCGCCAACTCCTCCGTCCTCTGTCCAAAAACGTAAGCTTCTCTCTCACTTACACAAAACACAAAAACCACACTCTCCTCGACGCTACGAACTTACCGAAGACGCCGACGGGCCGCTACTGCTGGAGGACGACTCACTGCCGTTCATCCCTGGCATGCGAAGCCCCACCATCTCAGTGGCATTCCCGTAAATAAATCCCTCTGCTTCAAATTCCCCCATCCCCATATCCGCATACCCTCCAGAAAACTCCTCCCCGTCGAACCCAAAACCCGGCGTCTCCATTCCGCGAAATGCAATAACAAAAGAACTGTTGTAGAAAGCAGCGGTTTCCCGGCAATCGATAAACCGGATCCCGTCGAGTAGTGACAGAGGGGAGATGAAGGGGGCTTGAGGAGTGAAGGAAAGTAAGAAAAGTGGGGCTTTTATGAGGGGAGTGCCAAAAAAGGAAGAGAAGGAAACTTCTGGGATTTCGGTCGTTGATACTGCTGCAGTCCCTCTGCCAGTTTGCGTCTTTGGACGGACGCTCGAAATACCGCTGTGGGGATTGAGACCGGCGGTTTTGGGGTTTTGGCGGAACGCGGGAACCCGAACTCGCCCGGGATTCCTTTCCTTCTCTCCCTTCCCTTCTTCTTGTCGCCACCCTCCACAAGCGCCATGACATCTCAAGAAGCCGTGGCACGAGCTATGGTTCGGATCGGATCGACCTATGATGAGCGCGTTCGTAATAGGTTCACAATCAAAATAAAATCGTTGACGAGTTGGCTTATCAAGCTACAAGAGCTGTACACGAACAATGCCTGTTCGTGTTTAAGTCGTTTTATTCTGCCCTTATATATGTACCTATTATGCACACACAAAAGAAAACCATGTTAATTGAACTAAATCAGGTTCATACAATGTAATTCAATCATCTGATCTTTGATCTTAGAAATTAAATTCTCTGCTCAAGATTATGTGTGAAAAGTTCTATTTTTACTCTAACAAGTGGCTTGTGTTAAACTTGTGCAAGTTAGCTGTGTTTGGTTCATGTTTTGGCCGTGGTGAAAACAAGCTTAGTAGCTGAACAGGAACAAATTAGTGACTTGATTAACAAGCCATCAACAGTATCAGTTCAATTTGCCCGGCAACAGTTCACCGCGAATTGAATGCATGAATGGGTCAGATTTGGATTTAGTTTGGGTAAGTCTATGCCCCAGTCTCACTTTGGCACTATAGTAGTAAGCTAGAGTTCCAGACCATATGCACGGCTCTTGTTAAAGGTTCTTTTGTTTTGATTCCTTAATTAAGAGAGATGGATCATTGTATAAACCAAACAACCATCACAGATAAGTATAATACTGAAAATACTTTTATATTGTACTTGGTTCACATCAAGGCTGATATAAAATGTCATAAAATCATGCCCGCTCCATTTAGTAATCATAGGTTGTGGGCCAACTTCAAATAACTAATGCATCTAGTTTTGTGTTACAAACGCCCTTAGCGAGTCAAACCTAACCCGAATAGAATCCTATGATGCTATTTTAATCAATGGGGTTTGGGTCTGGGTCTGGTCCTGCCCATCTTGGGTTTGGGTAAGGGTTGAATTGAAGTCCTTTCATGTTTTCCTCAATCACATATATTTTTTACTCAATCGCTTCATTGTGTACGCAATCTTGCTTGATGCGACCACACATCCATCTTAACATCTTAGGTACTGTGTTCTTCTTCTATCGGGGATTTTGTGGTAGGTGTTGTAAGCTTCGAATTAGAGTAAGAAACAATGAACCAGTTTCAGCTGACTCATGAAGCTGACTCGGTCAGCTTGACCACAAAAGGGTCCGGGCCGGCAGGGCTGGATGGTCAAGGGCGACCAGCGGGAGACGCGAGGCTGTGTGCTAAACACGACGGCGTTTGGCCCAACGGTCTTCCGACCCAACCTGTCCCCTTCGGGCCCCTCTCTCTATGCTGCTGCTGCCGATCCTCTGCTTGTTGGGAAATGAAAGAATTTGGGTTTTCTAGAAAACCCACAAAAGATAAAGAAGAAGAAATTGTTGTGTTGAACTGTTAAGGGGCATTTAAATATGAAAAATGTAAATTATAAAAAATATTACCTTCTCACACCTCCTAATTGACCACGTTGTCAAAGGAGCAAAGCTTTTGCCTGGCCTTTGACTGTTGGTGCCTGTGTCAATTGCTTGCATTGTAGAACTAAAACCATAATCTAAATTATTAAAAAAATCATAATTAGTTTTTTTCCTTTTTAATTATGAAAAATGTTTTATCTCTCTCTCTCTCTCTCTCTCTATATATATATATATATATATATATATATATATATATATATATATATATATATATATATATATATATATATTGTTACAAGAAAAGTCCGAAGCCTAACACCAACACTCACACATGCACTATGTAGGGGTTGAACTCCCACCAGCAGCAACTGTGTTAGAGCACCCTGTCATTGAGTTAATGTTATGTTTGTTGTTTTTCATATTTTAAATATAAGAAAAAGGATTGATTCAGATGGTTACAACTTGTAGTTGCCTTCCTAGTGTCAAAGCAATGTATTCAACAAAAGTTCGAAGTTAAACTGGGTTACTGTTGGTGGGGGGAAACTTGGCCCATGTTGCTCGGGTCAGTTTAACGACTCGAACCTTCCATCGGCCCTGTGTGCAAGCGAGTGGACTTGAAGAGGGATGAAACTACAACGATGTCGAAACTCAAACCATCGACAGTCTTATTAATAAGATGTTATTAGAATGATAAATTTCATTAATAGAGATATTGGTTAAAAGATACAAAGGTATCAAGGTAAAGCATTCCATATAAGAAGTGCAACATGTTGATCAAGCTTAGTATCAAGTGTTTAAGATTGTTGCTTATCTTGCAAATTGGTTGGGCTCCCATTCAAGCTTGATCGGACTTGACTCAATCGAGCTCGATCTAGCTCGACGTAGATATCATTGCTCAATGCTTTTCACAAACGAGTTGAGTCGACCTTGTCTACACTCGCACTGAACTCAGCTGGATTACACCGCTAGGCTCAATCCTATGTTAACCTTTCGAAGTAGCGAAGAGCTGGTATGGTTTAATTCAACTGGAAAAGTACGTATGACACAGGCTCGTAAGTATGGCTGAATAAATTTCTCAGTCTGCCATTATATCATTATTATCATCATCATATCGATATTGTGAAGAAGATAGATACAGATGCATCAAATAGAAAGGAAAGGTGAAATTATTGTTTCACACTGCCATATCTATGGAAGATCCATAAAAGCTGGCGAGGGGAAAAAAGAGTGGTGATTCTCTCGTCCGCACTTCTACTCAGGTACGTGATATTTTCTCACTGCTGTGGCAATTAAGAGTGCTATCTGTCACCTTATATAACACAATTATTCATTCTTTTCTTAAGTAAAAATAAATAAATATTTTATGGAAGGAAGAGTACTATCTGTCAGAATATAAAACCTAATTATTCTCTAAAAAATAATAAAAAGTTCCTCCGCATATATTGTTAGGGATGTCGAATATAATAACTAATAATCTTTGCGAAATAAGTTATTCTATTTTTAAATGTAAGGTGCTTATTATTTGCAAAAACTTTCATAAAAATACCTTATAGTTTGATCATTTTTCATTTTGCCAAAAGTCTTTGGTCTATCCTGTATTTTCACCATTTATCAAGTCAGTGACAAATGCCTAACGCTATTACGCCAGTTCATATTAGTTGATTAAGTTACCACACTCAGCAATATATCAATTGCCACGTTAGCTTACATTAGTTAATTAAGTTATCATGTCATATGTTGTATCAGCATAACATTCCACACCACATCAGTATCACCTATCACGTGGCTTATAATTAATGTTAATTATTCTTTGATATTACTAATTATTATATATTAGATTAATAATATTAAAGTTATATTACATTTTAATGTATATTTAATAATGATGTAGCTACTAAATTAATAATCATATCACCACATGCACGTAAATCCATCTTTCATATCATGTAATGTTGTTAGCATGTTTAAACTAACTCGATAGACAACAAAAACCGTAGAGTATCACAATGATATTTTCAAAACATAGGAACCAAATTGACAACGGGTCCGAGCTGTGCGAGCAAATCTAATAGTTCGGATACTGGGGGTCCAAAATCAAATCTTGCAGATCTATTATTCTGATACCAAGCAATGGCGCTAGTGGGTTCATTACGGGTCTGCTTCGCTTCATATCTGACCCGTACATGGTCCATGTGTTGGGTGCAGGTACTTCTCTGTGTGTGTGTGTGTGTATGTGTATGTGTGTTACTAAGCAATGACGCTAGTGGGTTCATTATGCAAACAGGGCACTAAGCTAGTTGTGGACTTGCTGCAAATAATGCATTCCTTGGGTTTTCTAAAGTAATGATGTCATCGATGGGTGAATAAAAGCTATCCGCCCACAAGTAATGAGGAATGAAGAGTGTCACCTTCTAACTAGGGATGGCAACGGGGCGGGGTGGGGTGGTTTTCACTCCACTCTACTCGCACCTGCACCGCATTGAAAAAGGTCCTATTGGACCCTGTCCTGTGGGTCTTGGGGATCAAAACCCGCACCCACCCCAAATCCACTCGATCATGCCCCCCAACCCCCTTCAACCTACAAAATTTGTTTTTTTAAAAGAAAATTCGATTAATGTAATATATAGTACAAAATGCATAATATTCACTCTAGTCATTATATATACACACATTGATATTTATATAAAATATACATGCATGTAAAATACATACTTGGCATATATACAAAAATATATGTATACACACAAGCATGTGATGCATGTCTATAAAAACACGTGCACATATACACTATATATATATATATATATATAAGAGCGGAGCCGAGTGGGTTTACATTAAACCCTACCCCTCCCGGCAGTGTGTGTGGGTTTTCTTTCCTCGCGAACCTGTCCATGTAGGGATGGGGCAGGGTGGTACCCGACGGGTAGAGATTGCCATCCCTACTTCTAATGAATCATTCTATCTGGAAAACCTGATATATTAGTTTCTCTATTCCTAGATTACATACATATGTACACAAGTACATGCATTTATTTATTTATTTACTTATTTGAGTTATAGAAATTAAAATTGACACACATTGCATCCCTCAAAAGGAAAGTTTTAAATACCTAAGGTCAATTTTTAAGAGTGATGGAAGAATTTATGGAGATGTTTCGTATAGAATTAATGCTGGTTGGTTAAAATGGAGAGGAGCATCAGGTATTCTTTGTGATAAGAAGATACCATTAAAGTTAAAAGGTAAATATTATAGAGCAGCAATTAGGCCTGCCATGTTTTATGGTTATGAGTGTTGGGCAGTTAATCATCAACATGTACAAAAGATGTTTGTGACATAAATGAAGATGTTGAGATGGATGAGTGTTTATACAAGAAAAGACCGTATACATAATGAGGTTATTAGAAACAAATTAGGAGTGACACCAATAGATGATAAAATGAGAGAATATCGTTTAAGATGGTTTGGACATATAGAAAGAAGATCAAAAGAAGAACCTTGAAGAAGTATGAAAAACTAAATTTGAAAAGTATTAAAAGAGCTAGAGGACGACCACAAAAGTGTTGGAAAGAAACAATAAAGAATGATCTAGCTTATTGTGAGTTAACTGCTAACATGACACACGATAGGGATCTGTGGAAACAAAGAATCCATGTAGCCGACCCCGTCTAGTATGGGAAAAGGCTTAGTTGCTGTTGTACTTGTTTGAGTTCATACCTGAGAATGTATTAGTTTCTATGTTCTTAGATTGGAAAACCTGAATAGGATTGGACTAGATCCAAACGATAGATAGGTATTTGGTTTCCTTTGAATCACTGACCCCAAGGAATCCGGTGCAGGTCATATTTCGATACCCGGCCCATGCCCATCAACACCCCTGCTGTATGGAGAAATCGTAGGGTATTCAGACAAACAGGATCCTGGGTGAAAGACGAACGCGATCCAGGTTTCCTTGGGTTCAAAAACTCAAGACAGAGACCCAGTGTTTCTGCCCGACACACCAACACGATGTTATTCAAAAGCACTGCTTTAGACTTTACCTGTTAATTTGGAGAAAATTTGGTAATGCACCTTGTGAAAATTTAAAATGCAGTTAACTTTTCCATATTGACAAAAACAAACCTAATATTCTTGTGGATTATTCAGAGAGGTACGTGGGACTAATTTATGATGAGATAGCCATTAAATGCACGCAATTAATCCTTCAAAAAGCTTTGCGATGATACACCTTATTTTACATGAGAAAGCGTCCCAAGGGAAAAATCGTTAAGTTTATTAATTAACCATGATATAAATATAACCATATTTAAGTGTAAATACGTAAAACTTGTAGACTTTTAACTGGACCCCTTAGTAGGGTAGCTATAAATACGCAAAATGCAATCCAGTATTAACTTAAGATGGAAGTGTGTCTTGATTAAAAGTTTAACATGTTATCTGCGTTTTTACCAATATGTTAGGCAGGTTCTTGAAAATTCACCAATATTAGGTGCGGTTATAGGATTTCATGAATAGGGGAGGCAAATGAAACGGGCTTCTCATAGTTCGTCTCGGTTGGACTTAGATATGCCCAGTTCTGGTTAGGGGTCAGTTCCCGTTCCATAACCGCTGGTTTCTAGGTGGTTCCGGTTTGAGTTCGGAATCAGTAATTTTATTAAAATTTAAAAATTATAGAAAAAATAAAAAATACTTGAAATGGCGGTTTGAAACTGCTGGTTCCAGTTTGGTTCCAATTTTATAAAAGGTGAAACAAGAACCTAACTGGGTGGTCCATGGTTCTGGTTCCAATTTCACCAATTGTAGGTTGAGCAGATTCCTGACCCGATTCAATTTTGGTTGGAACCGCCGGACTGGTTTGTCTAGTTGGACTTGTGTCTGCTCGTATGTGTTCAGTTTGTTAAACCCTCCAAGGGTTTTGGCTAGTCAAAGCTGATTGCATGATAGTTTTACTTTTTTTTTATTAAACCTAAATGAATGGGCATTTCTTATTTTAACTTTTTCCACAAAGGAAGACTTTTGGTTAAAGAAGGGTCTCTCTCTCTCTCTCACTCACACACACACACACACACAGAGTTCATCTGCCTCATAAAATGATGACATCCTGTTTGTGTACATGTTCGAACTTGGATCTTTTGTGGAGAAAACCAGCCAGATTGCAGACAAGGATTGTTCATTTGTTAGGCTCTTTTACCATCTCTATTCACAATCCTCTAGTTAGGTTTTAACAAATAGATTCATTTACTATTGTCAACTCTTAAAGTGCAATTTTGACAAGTTCAATTTTATAGCGATAAATTTTGTTATTTTGTTCAAAAAACAAATTATAAGGCAATCTCCCTTGGTTCTTTGGATGCCGCTAAGCTCATTGGAGAACACTTCTAGCACCGTCCCTTATCAATGAAGCTATGGCGATTTTAGTTTTTCTAGGATGAGCCAACTATCCCATGGTTTTATTGTGCTAATATATTAAATTATAGCCGTAGAGACTTTCTTTGATAATAAAAGTATATTATCAAACAAAATTAATATCATAAGTAGTATATAGTAGTATTTCAAATAATAGAGTTTGATTTGTTAATGAATGATTATAGTTAGATATTATTATTTCAGCTAAATAGTTAATTTGTTATTCAATTTAATAACATATTTGAAATGGTAATTAAGTAATAAACATAATTATATTTTTATGAATTGAAATCCATTTAACAAGTAGTTTAACTAAAATAACATGTTTTGATAAATTAATCAATAAGTTTAAATAAATAAGTCTTTTCTTTGACATGTATGCTGACGTGTACGTTGAATTGCCATATAAACAGGGAGAAAATTATGGAGTCCAACAGCGTTAATGATTTTTCTCAAACTGATTTATTCGCAAAACTTCAAGATACTAAGGTGATGGTTTGCAAGCCCTAGAGAAATTATCTATATATAACTAAAACCTGAAGATACTTATGAGAAGTTTTGTCTATCATTTATTTGCTCACAACATTAACATATTTACTTCATTTTAGTGTTCATCTATTCTTTTGGTTACAAAAGGGAAGCCGAGGCCAGGATTGCATGCCACGGGAATTGAACTCATGACCTACATCTTGTGAGTCGAGAATCCTGCTAGTTGAGCTAACACTCCAAGTGCTAGAATGTTCAATTTCAATAATCTTTTCCATTAAAAAAAATAGGTTATCACTCCTATATGATTACAGGGAACCGGTACAACAGCATTCTAAAGTCAAAATATTTATTTCTTCCCCATCCTGGATGTTGAGCCTTGTTGCTAATGATCATGAGCCATGTTTGCTAGCCACACAATGAACGATTGGCACCAAAATAAGGGTGGGTGGCTTTGTTCATATAATTTAACCGAGAAAAACAAGGAGTTGTATGTGATGTAAGGAATGTCGGGCAGTAAAACGTTGCAACCAACAAGGAAGCTTAGTATATATGCTAGCAAATTCAAATAAATTTTAACCATTCAAATAAGAAATGGATGATTGATATTTGAATTTTTAAAAGCAATAAATACACTTATACTTTTTGTAAGTCCAATTAATTCAAAAGGCAATAATTTATTTTTTAAATTCAAACCTCAAGCATCCATTTTTCAAATTGGATAGTTGAATTTTTTTTGGATTTACTAGCATGTAATGTTGTTAGATATATTATGCTCTTGCCAACATAAGAGAGACATAATTCATTTCTTTGGATACCCATTTTCATGGAAGATGATCGAATTTCCAAAGCACCAGGAGGGATCCTCTACCTTCAACCAAATTGGGTAAAAGCCTATTTTTTCTTGGAAGGGAAGTGATCTTTTCAAGGAGTTTTAGGGCTTCAAACTTCTTTATCTTTTAAGGTCATGTAGGGTACTAAGGAGCTCGAGTGAAGACTTCAAAAGAGGCCGAGGAAGGTTGGAAGGAAACCTTAAAATATGCTCTTACTTTATTTGAGTTAATAAAATAAGATAAAACAAAAACCGACAACTAATGGTTGGTTGTTTTATTGTTCGGCGCTTGTTCTCCTTAAGCAAGGTCTCAAGTTCGAATCTTGTGGATAGAGAAAAATAATTCTAGGAGAGCTTTACCCCATAGCGGACCGACCTGACTTGAACGGAGTTAGACGGGGTCCTTGTGGGCTGAAGCCTGATACCGGTGGTTTAAACTCAAAAAAGAAAAGAATAAAACACCTACAAAGAATACAAGTACAGGATTCCACCAGAGGAGCACTTGCACAGGCTCTCTCTCTCTCTCTCTCTCTCTCTCCCCCTCTATTATATATATATATATATATATATATTTAGATCTCCCCCTCTATTATATATATATATATATATATTTAGAGAGAGAGAGAGAGAGAGAGAGAGAGAGAGAGAGAGAGAGAGAGAGAGACCAACATATGGGACACCAGGGATTTAGCAAATAGACTTTGCACAGGAAGGCATGTATTCCATATAATAGCATAATAGGTTAATAACATTGCACCTTTGCCAGTAGAAACGCACGAATATATAAAATGCTGGTTTCCACCACTAAACCTCAAAGCCCGGCGCAGAGAGAGAGAGAGAGAGAGAGAGAGAGAGAGAGAGAGAGAGAGAGAGAGAGAGAGAGATGGGTGGTATTCCGGCCGATTGGGTGGTGAAGAAGCCGAGCTGAAGCGACGAGGTGATCCCACCAGAGGAGCAACTGAGAATGACGAACGAAATCCAATCCCACTTCGATTCCGTTGCACCCAAGCGCCCTCACAAGCCAAACCGAAGCGAAACCTCACCGCCCGACGACTCTCCCCATGCCGAAACCATCACCGGCGATCCACCGGAGTTCCAGAAGCTGCAAGAACTCCGATCCCAATCTCCGATGCGTTTCTCTTCTCATATGACCACTCTCCGTTCCGATCTCGGTTCAATTTAGGCTTCCTCTATTCCTTGAGATAATCGGGTACCCACATGAATTGATTGAACTTTCTAATTGAGTGTTTTTGCAGCCGGCGTTCGTGGATGGGCGAATCTATTCGATAGAGAAGTTCATGGAAACCGACTACTACAAGAAGCTCAACTCCATAGACAAACTCCATCACACGGTAACCAGAAAAAGAAAAAGTATCCTTTTGATTTGTTGATTCAATCATCAATCTTTATTCTTTATTCTTGGGGTTCTTAACGATTCTCACTCTCTCTGTAGACGGGGACGGGATTCATCAGGGTTATGGCAGGAGATGGGACATGTTTGAAGCTGGAGGAAGGAGGCATGCCGTACGCAAATGGGGTGGTGGTGAAGTCCAGAACCAACCCTGCTACCAACGATTGGATTCCGGAAGAGGATTCAGAGGTAGGTCTCGATACGATTCATGGTCATTATTGATGGTGATGTTATTAAAATCTGGGTTTGAATTGCGTCACTTTTTCGAAAGATTGAGAGAATTTTTTTTTTGTTGAGAAAACAGGTCTTGATCGGCTTGAACCGAATAAGTTTATGATGAACTCCATTCTTGTTCCGACTGTCCGTCCAGTCTTCTCTTGCCGGCTTTGTTCCCGGTAAATCTGCTTTACGATGGAGTTTGAGGTTTTCTACGTTGTATATGGCTTTCTATGTTTCCGGTAAATCTCTAGCGGAAATGATTTAGGATTGAGTTTGATGTTTTTATTTTTCTTGTTTTTGAACGGCTTTTTCGTTGGGTTTTCCTCTTCTAAGCAGTATATTCGGACGGTTCCGACGGGTGACTCTATCCAGAACTCCTCCGAGTAACGGCCTACGTGAGTTGCCGAGAATGAACACTTTTAGTAGGTGTAACAGTTTGTTCGTGAAATCGATGCCAATTCAGATCGATTTTGGTAACATCGATTGTTGTGGTGATGGTAGTCTTCAACTATCTCTAATTTGACCGCCCGTTCTGTTTTCTCTCGTTCTTGACAGAGGGTGTTTGCTTCGTCGAAGCCGAATCGAAGCGAAAGCGAATCTTGAAAAGGACGGAGGGTCTACCTTATGTGGTCCTTCCCTGGGCAGGTGAAGAGGGTCCTTTGGTGATCCATTCACTTCTCTTTCTACCTGGCTGTTGTATGAAAAGTATAAACAAAATCAAAAGATAGCTACTGGTGTGATTTTGATGAAATTTGAGTTTTGAGATAAGACTCCCTCGTTTTCTTATTCAATTAATGGAAAGTCTTACTTTGTTCTGGAGCGGGAGCGCGCGCGGACACACACACAAGTAGAGAGAGAGAGAGAGGAGACTTAGGGGCTGTTTGCACGAACGCCGCGAGGCCCAAGGCTCGCATGGAGCCACGTTGCTTCTGCGTTAAAAGGACGCGGCCACGCACGTGTTTGACAGTGACGTCAAACAACCCTCAAGAGTCTGAGCAGGTAAATTCTCAAGAATTCGATAGAGAGAAATTCTTATGCCTAAGAGTTCTCGAGAATTAACTCGTCTTGCGAGCATGTTCATCTTTTCATGCCTGCAATTTATGTTTCTTTACCAGAGTGGAATCAAATTTCCCACTTCAGTCAAAAAAGGAACTGAGAATTCAAAGTATCATCGCTCAAGAAGCTCCAAAAATGAACCTTACCATTGAGATGTTACTTGGGGTTGTCTTACGTTCTATCCGATTCAGATCCACCATTAGATGCTAAGTTTCTTGGCATTTGCACAACCAGCCACGATGCCAGACTCTGATTCCTAACCTACAGACGGCGTTCCGCCACAAACGCGCCGTTGGAACATTTTGCGGTAACTCCACAAGAAAAGAGTTCCCTTTGAAACACAACAGCGCGCAAATTTTTGAACCAAGTCCGAAGTCACACAACCGAAGATACTAGTCTGCTGGTTCTATAATCTGCCAGTGCACAGTAATATACACAAAGCGGAACAACACACGAATTGATTTATGAGCAAACCATTACAATAACCTACACAGATTGCTTCTAACAACCCCTTTTACCGAATAGTAAAATGTGCAACCATCACATTTTGCATAAGCTATATGTTCTCTTTCAAGGGATTCCATTTCCAGAGGAAATGCATCATATGACATGTTAAATCTTTTGGCGGTGATGATGTTTGATGTGAACGTTACGTGTACTGCATCAGAATTCAAATAAAAGAGTTCTTCCAAAATCATGTTTAGTCCCACTTCTATACAAAAGTCTTCATTTTGGACCCATATTGACAGCATACAGGATTCTAGTTCCAAAAGATTATGAAAATCAGAGAGGAAATACCATTACGAGTCTCATTCCTATACATGAAAGGAATTATTTAGAGCAATGATCCTACAAAGTAAATGACATTGAAATTGAAAATAACTAATAATAAGAATGTCCACTAAGGACATTCGTATTATTCACATTTCTTTGTTGTCCCTACATATAGAAGCTCATCAAGGGCTTACATTGGAGTGGAACAGAGTAAGTGGAGCTTCAATCTTAGGCTTAAATAAAGCTTAAGTGAACACTATAGCAGATAAGGTAACATACTAAGTTGCGATTGCCAGGGCTGAAATTATTTAATAACAATATTTGTCGTTCTAATACTAAAATTTCTATGTAACTCTCATAATGCCAAAACAGAGGGAAACCACAAAATCATCTCTCTCAGCTGGTATAGCTAGGATATGCAAATGGGAAGCAGAACATAAAATTCAATGGCATTAAGCACTTCCAGAGTAACTGTCTTAGTAGAAAAGAAGGATGAAGCTGGCGTCACGCTCAATCTTGAGAAGCCTAAAGACTAACTCTATCTAAATAATCTTAACAGGAAGCTCTAGAATCAAACAAGACCTACTTAAACAATTCATGGACACATTAACAGCCCTTGACCTCCAGACCTACAAGATTGAAGAAGCCACATGATCATGATAATCTCTTTTTAATTGAGAAACATAAGAAATGATTTTAAAAAAGCAAGGGGTCAGCATTACTCAACCTTGACATGTTTAAAATAATACAGTTCTAGAAAAATCAAATTTAGTAAAAAGTAGTACTCAGCATAGGATTCGAGAATAACATTAATACATGAAAAGGCAGAAACCAAATGCTGAGATTTGATGTCCAGACAGCATAATGCATCTATCCATAATCCACCCGTAGACAAAGGAAAAAAAATACATGCTAACTTTTCAGATGATGAAAGCAACCATTTGGAACCAGAAGAATAAGGAACGCATGAACAAGGACACGGATGGCTCATAAGCAGAAAGGCATGAACATCGAAAGAGTTTCTACCATCAACGCTCCTGATCCAAGCAGCTTGAGGATGGGAAATTCCAATTCGAACTCATAATGTGGAATACATGGCTATTAGTGAACATGGAAATAAAGGAAATGATAACAAATTGGTAAGCTTCACTAGAAAGGGTCGTACTAGATTCCTGATCCCCATTTTCAAGGAGCTTAAGACCAATATAATTACATGCACTACGAATTCCTGGCAATTCTTTATTTGACGATTCAATCATAAATCAAATGATGCTTCCACTCAAACAAGATATCACCCAACAACTTAACACTGCAAAATATTAATAACGTCGAGCTTTTTCCTTCCCATGGGGCAGGCGTAAATTTTGGAGCAAAAGATGAGATTTCGACTTATACATTCCTTTTTCCTCATACAATAAAATATAAAAAACGAACTGGAAGGATCTGATTCTGCGTCAATTTGTGGATACTGCAAATACATAAAACACAAACAATAACTGCATCTTCCTACAAAGTCGAACCAAAAGAAAGGGAAAAGAGGGAAAAAGTAAAAGCTCAGGAACCCTGTTCAGAGCGACTTCCCGTTTTCGGACCGATTCAGATAAAGCAGGAGAGGAAACCCTACGGATCTCAAATAATCTCTTAATTTTCCGATGATTCAGAAATAGCCGGAGACGGTTGAGAGATATCACCACTGGGAGTGGCCAGAGCCACGGCGCCAGTCTCCGCAGGCGCAGACGCCGGTTTCTCGGCAGAGGAAGCTCTAGATTTGACGGCTTCCAGCATGAGTTTGCTGATCTCCTTGGAGTAGACCTGGAGTGTGCCGATCCCCATTCCGCTGGGGTCATCCGCAGGGGCGGGCGTCTGCGGTGATTCGGAGGCGGTGATGAAAGCCTGGTTCTCGATGATCCGAGCGGTGGAGGCAGCCTCGTCGGAATTCATTACACCGTAGCGCTTGGAGAGGACGGACGGAGTGGAGAGGGTCTCCACCAGACGCTGGATCACGGCGTCCCTCGTCTTCTGGTTCGGCGGCCATATGCTGAACACGGGGGAAGTCGTCGACGGAGCCGATCCCGCCGGTTGCTTCTCCTCCGCCATCGGATCTCTCTCTCTCTCTCTAGAGTGCAACTGTAGAAGGCAGAAAGAGGAAGACGGCAAGTAACAAAGAGTGTATTTATATTTCTAAAGAACGGTCGCAGGTGCCCTCAACCGTGCATCTCTCGTTTTATGTTATATTAGCATCTAATTGGACCTGGACAACATCTTATTTTGTGCTTTTTCTGACATTTTATAAGTCCTCCTTTTACAGGGTCCATCATCTAATTTCTCACGGCTAATGTAGTTGATATTTGCAACGAGAGCATTAGTTCAACCGCTGGACGCTCTAGCACTGTTGCTGTTGGTGAGGAGTTCGACTCTCAGAAGGTGCATGTGTTATGTTTCGGCCATCTCTCGGCCAATCTATTTATCCATCTATATGTATGTATGTATATACGTATGTATGTTATTTAAACGTTTAAACCACTTCAAGTGTGTGCTTCATTTATCTTTTAATGGTGATACAATTTTTATATAATAACAACACTGTGATTTATCTGGTGTTTGACGCCCAATGTTTTATTATGATGTTTGTCTTTTATTTTTAGTGCCATCTTCCTTAATGGGGTACCTTTGGATGGTACCTTGCTGGTTTTTACAGTGGAAAGTTTAGTTAGGGATATCCCATCTTTAGGATCCAAGATTTGATCCAAGCAAGAAAACCTGATTCATGCCAACAATATTAACCTTGGAACAAAGATCAATCATCAAAACAGTGGCAGATCTACATTGAATTTTGCCCCACTTGAAAATTTTAAAATCAACTTAAAGTCTATATATAGCTCATGGTGAGATCCATGGGCTATATAGTACATAGTTGGCCCCACTTGAAACCATTTAAAAAGCTATTTGCCCTACTCCAAAAGAGTTTCTAAATCCGCCGTTGCATCAAACCAAGTTTAGGAGATTGGTATTTACAAACCCCAAATGCTATTCACACCTCAAACACATTTAATCCTGAAAGTACCCTCTCTCTTTTTCTGTGTCTGTCTTCCGATTTCTCTGTCTCGCTCTCTTCTCCCTGTCTATTTCTCATTCTCTGCATTGCCATCTTCCGTTCTTTCAAGCTTCATTTCTATCGAAAGTGTTTGCCAAAGTTGTTTATCGTTGTGATATCCAAACAATGAGGTAAGTCTTCCACCATTTCTTTGTTTTCTCTAGCTCTCCCTACTCTCTCCCTAAGTCTAAAATGGTAGATGTGCTTGCTCCTAAAGACAAACACACCACATGCCCGTCTGTACTTGCATGGGGATGCATGGTAAGTCATTCCACTCCATTTATAGACGTACCCAAGGCACTATTCTCTTGAGGGCAGACACAAAAGTGGCTTACAAATGGAGGGGGGTGCACTTGTGTTGTGTTTGGTCAACGTTCTCTTCTTCATCCTCATTTATATAATTTTTTTGTCATTTGCACAATGTCAAATGATGAAAGAGAAAGTAGATATACCGGGAATGATTACATTGAGATTGATTGATGTATATTAAATAATACATTGGTTGGGTATGAGGGTGAAGGAGTTGATTATTCATTTGTATTTAAATCAAATGAAGTATTTATAGTTTAGATGAGTTGGGGTTATACATTTCTCAATAGAATCATAGTAGAAGTGCTGTTCCTTGATTTGAATAATTTAAATATACATGATTGATAGTTGTTTATAATTACTTCTTAAATAATATGAAAATTATAGGTTGTATTCTTGTTTATGACATTGTTGCTAATGAGCATGGTTTGAAACTTTGATATATTAGATAGACTTGATTTATGTGCATTATAGATTTGCATACGAATACATGGATATTATAATATAAAAACATAATGTTTCATGAATGCATGAGCAATGCTTTTGTAATTTGTGTATTGGATCTCTAAAGATTTACACCCCCTTTAGGCATTCTGACTTAGGCCGATTACAAGATGTGTTCCATGACACCCTGCTATGAAGTCAAGGTTGGTGCTTGTCCTATTATTTTATATTTTATCATGAGGCTAACACTTCTAGGCACACGATACTGAGTAGCTGATTTATTGGAGTATTACTTCGAGGTGGTATGGATGGGGGAGTATCATTTTTAAGCTTTGCTTTTTATTTATTGTTTCTTTTAGGGCATTGTATGTGGGCCATGCACCCTATTAACACCATGTTTGGACTTTATTGAAATCTTAGGTTGATGATTTATTTTGGTTTATTTGGCTATGCTTGGTAGTGTATAGCATTATACTTATACTCATTTTAGGCATGCTCATGTGACATCATCACATTTAGTGTTATGGTTGTATCTCATGTGGGTGTGACAGATTGCACTTACAAACCGAATAGGTATAAGATGAACTTTTGTAAGGTTTTTGAGGTTGTGAGATTTACATCTACTAATAAGATTCTTTCTCCTAGCATTTGTTACCATAATTGGAGGACCTATCATCCGATTGATAAGAATGAGGTGCTTAAAGGAGTTATTAGCTCAAAATAAAATAGTTTTCTAATGTAATAAGCATCGATAATAAACTTATATTAACAAATGCAATCAATATTGCTTCTCCTAAGTAGTACATTTATTATGCAAATGATATATTGCGAAAATTATTGAAGGACATATCATCCAACTGATAAGAAAGAAAGAATATGCTACATTTGGTGTAAGTTGAAAGAAGGTTGTTGAGCTTAAAGACGAGAGGGTTTATACCAAACAGTTGGGTTTAATGGAATTAAAGTAGAATTTTTTCTATCATACATCTTATGTTGAGCAATAATGATTTGGTCTATATAAGTAAAAGTAGTGACCATGAGCAGATTGGATTATAAATCATAACACCGTAATGTTCCTCATATATGTATGTGTATAGTTAGACATTGAGAGTTGCTAGACTCTCATCCATGTTGAACTATTTATGCACATCCAAGCGATCCATCTCTTTGGTTGGATACATCTATAGTATCATGATAATTTGTAACTACAATTGATATAGTTCCTCCAAAAGTCACTCAATCCGCAACAAAGAAGTGAAATCAATATTATTTTCAAATATATAAATTGTATAGAATAAATTTGAACCATATATCTTTATTCATATCTCATCTCTTGTCGCCGAGTGCAACTTCTTATGATACCAAGGAATATAAGATTTAAGAGATTCTCTATAAGCAATACTCCATATCTATTTATCTGCTCGAGGCTGCTTCTCAATCCATCCTCATTGTTAACTTACTTTGAGAGTCTTAAAGTACTTGTAAATTCATGCCTTCAATACACATAAAATCTATTTAACACATTATAAACAACTTATTAGGTTAACATAATATAGGAATGAAAATTATTACGTGAAACATAATAGTATTCCTACTAAAATGGTGTGCCTCAACATAGAAAGCTTTACCCAAATGTCTATCAATATACAAGTGTGTCTAGATCCCAAGCATATTCATCGAGACTATGAGCATCATCGGCTAATAAAGGCACAAACGCAATTAACACTTAATTTTCAATTTATTTTACTTATCTTGATACAATATACATCTCATATGGTACAAATAATACAAAAATGCTTTTGTCTCTAACATTTATAGTGCATCTAAGCTCTTTCTAAGAGCAAGTCTAATTTCATAATTCAAAACTTCATTTGCAACTCTACATTCTCGATGCTTATGTTTATAAAGTTTGCTAAAATAACTTTCTTTCTCTAAGCATATCCATTCATCTAAAGACCAAGAATTTTATAGATTATAAATCATATAAGGTGATAATCATCTTACTCGTAAAACTGTTGCTATCCAACTACTATTTTTCAATAATAAATACTAAGCAACTAGTGGTCTAATACCTCATACACTAATTGTCCCAACATATGCAATCTAGGTCGATGGATGGAGCGAGAGGGGTCCCAAGAGTATAGCTAATGGCGGTAAAGGTGGTGGTGGTGGTGGTGATGAAGCAAGAGGAGGGCAATGATGGATGGACGAGAGAGAAGCAACACGAAATAAGCTGAACGAGTTGTGCCATCAAGCCAATTGGGTACAACAAAAGGATATATCATGTAAAATTAGGAGGTGAAGGCTGGAAGATACATAAGAGTGAAGTCAAATAACATAATCGTCTTGTGTCCCGGCAAACCGGATCGGATTTGGCCGGTTCTTCACGGGTGGGATCAATATTTCCATTCCAAGTCTCAACAACTCCGTCAAAATGAGCGGATAAGAGAGAGAGAGAGAGGGTAGTGCTCCGGATCGGGCATTTTCTTGGTTAGAGGATGAGGTAAGTTTGCTCGAGTTATGTTTCTCGTCGTTTTCTCTTTCGTGATCATCGATGGCCATCTTCTTTCCTGCAATTGTTTCTGCGTGGTTTGCTCTTCTATTGCGTCTACATTTATTGCAATGATTGCTTCTCTTTCTCAGATAACCAAACTAAACAAGCCTTTCGCCACGCTAAGTGTGTACCATATTAGAATTGAAGATCATGCTTTATTTGTTTCCTTCCAACTCATAGAGATAGGGAGCAACTTTTCAGACGTCTCTCATGATTTTAGGTTACATCTCTTGTTTTGTCGAACTGTTCTTTGAAGTTAACGAGATTCGATGGTGACGTATCTACTTCGATGATGAAAAGGTTCGCACGAGACATTTGAAGATGAACTCTCGCACAGAAATGGTCTCCAAAAAACTACTTTTGCATGGATTCCATCTTTTAACCCTACCACAAGAATGAGTCGCCGTTAAGTGTTACAAGAAATTGTCATGATTCACGAATATATATGCATTCTCCAAGTTCATCTGCACCATGTTGTGCTTCTCTCACACCAACCATGAACACATCTTTTCGCTTCCTGGTTCAAATACATTAATCTTCTACTCAATCGTGATCTCGGCTCCTGCAGTTTCGTGTTATAAATTAATCGTTGGCTTAGGTCTATCGTGGGTGACTTATATTATCTTGAGGTCATAATCAAACGCATGAGGGATGTTGGATTCAATGTGTCCTTGTCTGAGTGGTTTCTGGACGGGATCCCTTTTACAGAACCCACTTGAATGTGAAGATGTGACAGTGTAAGTCAATTATTTGTTGAATTGTTTGAAAGAGATTTAGCTTCATGAACAAGCACTATTAGCGGATACACTAGAGGAAGGCAAGCTGAGGAGCCCTGCAACTGTTCTCGTAGATGCATGTGAAGTGAACACTGTAAGCGATCTTTCCACCCATGTTTGGTTAGACATGTTGGGTATTGGACCTATTGGTAAAGGATTTAATGGTCTCATTTTCAAGTCCAAATCAGGGTTTAATTCTTGGAAGTTTTTTAATTAACATGTCCGTGAAATGTCAGTGCCTTGATCATACACATTTATTTTCAACTATATGAGTGAAAGGAATAAGTTTTTTGACCACCTGATTAAGGTTTTGGCACAAAATAAAAGGGCTAAGAGTGCTTTGAAAGTTTTTCATATCAGAGGCGCTCAACCAGATAAGATTCTAACAGGTTTTTCATGCACTTGTAGGGCAGTTAAGGCTGCGTACCCGTATTGAGTATGTACCGGGCACGGGTATACGTACCGGTACGTGTACCCGTACCCGTTAGAGTTGGATCAGGTTATGGGTCGACCTGATCCAAATTCCAAAATAAGGGTTGTAAAATCCTTAATTTCTGAACCTATTCTGAATTCGGTTCTGTGGCTGGATGTTGTGTTCTCTCTCTGGCACTTTGCGCTCATCACCGGCGGGCGACGGGCGACGGGCGACCATTCACCGGCGGTATCACCGCCAAGGCAACGATCATCCGGAGATTTTGAAGGTTCTCATTTCTCTCTCTCTCTGAGTTTTTAGGTGAGGAACCATCGATTAATCCTGATGTTCAGATGCACACAATCATGCTAGATTGATCGTGTTTTTCATGTGCACTCCATTGAGTTTTGAGGCCGTCCATTGATTAAACATGGTTGAATCCCCAGTGAACAACTGAACACTGGTCATGAATTCTCACTGGACGGCAGGGCATTCAACCAGTGAACAACTTTGAGACCTTCAACATGAAGGTCCTTTTGAGTCACGCCCTAGTCAGGGGAGCCGTAGCCCGTTTTTCCATAATGTTAGTTTTTAAGATCTGAAAGTGGAGAATATATGGCTTTAGAGGATTTACCGAATCTCTCATGTGCAAAAAAATTCTTTGTAACATTGATATGCATTATTTTTTTGTGTTTTCTCCACTCCTTTATAGTTTAATTTTATCTGGGTTGCCAAGTTTCTCGAGTTTGTAATTCCTCTGCTGTTATTCTTTGGTGATGGTGTCTGGTGTGTCCATCTCCTAGATGCAGCACACCTACATCGTTCTTGCTTACTACTAAATACGTTTTTCCCTTCAAACTTTATGGTTCCCCATTTTTGGCCCACCCTTTCCCGTGTTTGTTTGCCACGTTCAATAATTTGGGTTAGTTTGTTTTATTACAGTATATCCTGCTGCTTGGTACTAAAGATATGCCGTACATCCATCATATTTCTGAGTAGTTCAAGCCAGTAATATTTATTATGATGACTATCTGTAGCTTAGTGCCAAATTTGCATCTCTTGCCTATATAAGGATGTTTCTAGACTTCAAGAAAATAAGAGTGAAACCATTGAATTATCCTTTTCATACTGAACGGATGGAAGCCTTCTAGTTTTTGAACAACTGAAAACCATTAGGTAGATAAACAAGAAGCAGAATATCCTCACGCTTTTGAATTATTGGGAAATGGTCTGCTACGGTGCATTTGAATGGATGTTGTACAATCTTATGTTAAATGTGGCCTTGTTTTGCATTGATGTACTTGATTCCTATGTTATTCGCTCACCTGTCTAATATGTGATACTCTAGTGCTGAGTTATTGTCTGTTTCCCAGGGTAATGTTCAGTTCCAGTGTCATGCCCTATAGCATGGGAACAGAAACTGGCCTTTGTTTTAGAGTGAAACACGTGCAAGGCGTGCTTTGTCAGTCCAAGGTATCAACAGTTATTATCCCCTTTGAATGCTCAAATAGTGTCTGAGTAAAATCTGTGTTGGTTTCTGATGTTTCATCAAGTAGCCACTCTTTACAAGTAGTGGCATCTTTTGTTGTTATTGCCTCTTAGTTAGAGTCTACATGACATGGTGCGGTGCAGACACGAGGATGCAGGACATGTTAAGTTTTGAAGATCATGGGTGGAAGGATACGGCTAATCACTATAATTGATATATTTCAAAAAACTACAAGAAAAAATTTACCTTTTTATGAGTTGACGATTAATGTCTATGAAGATGAAAAAATTATTTTAAAACATATAGTGCTAAGAGTGGATGGTTGATGTACATGGGAGAAGTACTGGTTTCGAGTCTTTGAGTGTCAGATAGTGGTGCACACTCTGATAGAAGTGTGTGAGAGATTGCTAAGAGTGGATGTACTGCTGTAAATTGCTTATCCTTCCTACTGTTTTTTACATTGTATGCATCCACATCTGTAGAAGCATTTTCGTAATTAGCAGTTAATCTTTACTTGAATGTGAACATTCCTTTGCACTGAAGAGGCTGGTCGTTGTGGGTGTTAAGTAGTTGAGTTCTGGTTCAAGCGTGGCATATGATTTTAACCGCCAGATGAATGATTTCTTTATTTGTTCTCCCTTTATAGTTTCTGATCCTGAAAAGGAAATGCCATAGCCTGGCTGGCTTCCACTGAATGATGAAACAGGGAAAAAGTAGAGGTACAAAGCCGCACCATTTTAGAATTCTTTATAGGAAGGGATGCTAAAGAATTTGCTAAAGAATTTGGGGAAAGAAAACAATTGTTGAAGAGTTGATAAGTTTATGAAGATGGCAACTCTACATAATGCTGAAGCATCTAAGTGACCAAATGGAGTTCGAACAAAGCATCTTAACAATGTTTGAATTTTCTATTTTGCGTGTCAGACGGGGTGGGGGTGGAAGTTTTTCTGTTCAAGCATAGACGTTTTGGGAACTTGAGATGTCTTGGAATACACGAGGACCTTGCCTAAAATCCACGTGACGTTCATCTCCAGTGATTGAAGTTGTATATTCATGTATAACTTTGTACCTTATAAATGAAATTTGTATTGAGAGCTTAATGGTTCATTGGCTACTAAAGTTTGTCCTTTGGCAGGTCGATTGTCCTCCTTTATTCGCCTCCCGGCTTCATCCTCTAGCTCCTACTAAAGCTATACTGGGAAGAACAAAAGGAGTTCACTGCTTACCATGTGGTGAGTTGGGGTTTCGGTCCAACGTTCTTCTTCTCTTTATTTGCTAGTTATGGTTCTTGAGATTGTGAAGTCAGATTTCTGCTGCTTCTTGGTCTCTTAAGGTAGCAGCCATGTCCAGCTACCCTTTCTGACAGGAACGGTACCTGTCCCTACATGATGGGTTGGACAGGAGTGGGTTTTTTACCGTGAGACCTGTGGGTCGGTCAAGGTGATTCTGAAGGAGTTTGTGAATACACGGTGGGTTCTAGTGGAGCAAAAACCCACCCCCACTTGCCCCATTTTGATCTCTAACTGCACGACCTAATAAGCATAACTAAATTCAAACAGCAACTATTCCTGATACAAGTCTAAGGTTATCTAAGTACACTATTCAACTTCATGCGTGTATTCTCGGTTGTACTGCATCTTTGGGGTTTAGAATTTGATGAACTTGTACTGGCTGAACAAAAACTAATCCAACTTTATGGTGTTCAGTACAGTTTCTATGTACATGTCTTCTCGGAAGCCGTGCCAAACTATCCGGGCAGTAGGTGGTGATGGTGGGTTAAGCAAAGATAACGTGATCCCTGATGAGAAAACCCTGCAGCAGGAGCTAGAGAATGCTATTGCTGAAGAGAATTACTCTCTGGCTGCAAAACTTCGAGATGCCCTTCAGCTGGTGCATGAAGACAACAGGGCAGCCATCCTTTTAGCCAATGATCGCTTCTATGATGCATTTAGCAAAGGTGATGTCAGCAGTATGCGCACAATCTGGGCAAAAGGCGAGCATGTCCAGTGTGTACACCCTGGTGCGGGTCGAATCTGCGGGTATGATCTTGTTATGGAAAGCTGGGAATTGGTTGCAAATGTGGATATCGAGTTTCCGCTCAAAATCGAACTTCAGAATACTGAAGTTTATGTTAGGGGTGATGTTGGTTACGTGACATGCTTAGAAGTGGTTAAGACCAAAGGAAGCAGTTGGGGAAGGCAAGTTGCCACTAATGTGTTTGAGAAGGTTGGTGGACAGTGGCTTCTCTGTATTCATCATGCATCACATGTGGGTGTCTGATAAATTGATACCAAATGATCTGTCCACGAGTGCTTTTGCAGGGACTTTAGGAATTAATGACTTGAGCCAAATAGAATTTGAACAGTATATGTGCATTTGATTTTATGTGGAATTGCTAAAGCTTCCTTTTGGCCAAGCATGTAGATGTATCATGTTTTGGATGGAACATGAACTTTCCTCTATACCAGCAAGATGGAGGGTTCAAATGAAAATGACAATGTTCAGGGTCTCAATTGACCTAGCTTTTGCGTTTCAGCAATCTTTGCAGAGAGAGAGAGAGAAGTGGCCTTCGGCCTCCTTCACTCTATCCTCTCCTCTTTCTTTCTTTCCCTCCTGGGAGAAAAGAGAGGCCGAATGGAGTACAAGATAGTCCCAGAATATGATAAAAGTTTTGCATAACTATTGTTGCAGAATCCATGCTAAACAATCCGGTTGTGTTGTAGAAATCACTAGAGCAAATGAACGTCCCAATTTTCTCATTTTGGAAGGGTGAGGAAGAAAGTGAAAGAGAGGTAACAGGAAGCTCATCTGAGTCGAAGAATATATATTGGAACCTGCTTTCTGTACGAAGGGAGGAGACATGGAAAAGTTCATCAAAAACAAATAATATGGAATTTTCAGGTTGTGGTCAACTCGTGTTCTCGTGTTGTGCTTGATAGTGCCACCAAATTTGTGTTTGGGTCATATTCGTGTCATGTCATTTTTTATTTGTATCAAAGAAAGGTCAACCTGCACCAAGGGCTATTAACTCAACTGCAAAGCACCGTAGCGCCGTTCTTGCTGGTGGGGAGTTGGACTCGCTAAGGGTGCATGTGTGTGTGTTAGGCTTCGGCGTCATCTTGTAACCAAGAAAAAGAAGAAAGGTTATCCTACATATGTGACTCACAAGTTGAATGCCATGAGTTCGATAACCGGGCTGTGCTCCTTGTAGACGTGCAAAGTTATTCCACTATGAAATTGTTCCGATGTAAGATTTACGGTCTTCAATTGAAAAAATCAGAAAGAAGTACCAAGGTCAACGTGGTTACAAGGCCCTCATGGCCGTAAATTACCCCACAATCAAGGTCCCACCCAAAGGATATAACATCAAGAACAGAACAACCCACTGCTGTCATCCTTGTGAAGTTCAGTTCCACCATGAATCAATCAGTCACAGTGCACCTTGCACCGAGTCTAGGCACTGATTCGGCTTCGAGGAGCGTCGAAGGCCCAGAATGGCTTGGCTGGTGTCCGCTTCAGTGCTTTTACTCCAAATGGGCTGTTCTTGCTCTGTATCAAAAGAACACCACCACCAAAAAGAAAACATTCAGCAACAGTTCCATGATCACCACTGCAACGAAACTGTTTTTAGCAATGGTTTATTACCGCGAGACAGGAAGCGTTGGCACTACAGATTGGATATTCCGATGGGCAGCAGCTCTCGTAGTCGTCGCAGCAGGTGGCCGACTCGACGGGGCAGCAAGACCATGCAAAGCAGTACGTACCATACTCAAAGAGGCAGCAGCAGCTGGAGCTTGCAGGACAGGAATAGTACTTGTTACATACCATTGGTGGCTTCACCGGCATCGGAGGAGCGGGGGCTGGAGTTGGAGGATTCTGGCCGTTCTTGGTGGGGTAAGAAGCCTGCATGGCGATGCCGCATTTTCCAGTCGGTGTTCCGGCGACGTTCCTCTCCATTCTAATATATCCTTTCTCACCCCACTTATCACCCCATGAATTCCTCACAATCCAGTAGTCCACGCCATTCTCTGTTCCATACCCAACTGCAACAACTCCATGGTCTAGCTCTATGCCGCATATTCCGGTAAAAACACCCTACGACAAACCAAATCTCCCCTCGATTAGATCGACCAGAAAACCATATGATAGAGCTTTAATGGCGATGCTAACAGGACAAGGAATCAAAAGATTACAGATTGATATAACTGGAAAGCCCTGCCCCCGGCTTCAATGGCGACGCTAACGGGCTGGTGAGCCACAGCCTTTTGCAATGCCTTCTCGTCGTTCTGTGGCACATCTTCGAATCCGTCAATGCTAACGACCTTGTTGTTTTTCTGCAATAGAAAGCAAACCAACAAATTTCTGAATAAGAAATCAAAACTGCTGCAAATCCTTGCAGAAGATAAACCATTGTCAGATTCTCTGAAGAAGATATCAACAAAGTGCGAATCCTCGTAGAAGTTAATGAAAAGAGTACCCTGTTAACGTCGCAAGTGCCGGCGACGGCCTTGTAAGGGTAATCCTCTTCGGTGTCAATACCGCCATTTTTTATGATGAATTGGAACGCATTGTCCATCAGACCGCCGTTGCAGCCCTGGTTATAAGTGGTATCACAATTTACCAACTCCTGCTCGGACAGAGATACAAGTTCATCCGTCACAATCTTATTTATCCCTTCCACGGCACCGACCGTCGAGAACGCCCAGCAACTCCCTGAAAATCACCATAAGAGAGAAAATCCACAACCATTAACAAACATAGATATGAAACAACGCACATAGATATTAAACAACGCAGATAGAAGACGCAAGAGATTTGAGGTTTACCGCAATTTCCTTGATCCTTCACCGGTACGACGGCACCCTTCTCGCGCCAATCCACCTGCTCAGGAAGCTCTTCTCCCTCCTTCACGCTGTACCGCAGACTCGGAGACCGGGAGAGTCGCCGGTTTCTGTCAACTCTTGTGCCCAAGTACATGGCACGGTACTCCTCGTTGGTGAGATCGGCAAACCGGTTGAGACCCAACTTGTAGGAGTGGTTTCCGACGTTGTGTTGGTCAATGAAGAGAAGGTTGTCCTTGAAGATCTCAAACCTCTTATCCTTCTCCACCAAATCATTATAGGCCTTCCCATGGCTCGCCATCCACTTCTCATAGATTTGCATCACTTGGCGATCGCTCCGGCCGCTTGGGTGACGATCGTCATAGCTGATGATCGACATGTCGAGGGCCGTAGCGAGGAAGAGAGATGAAACAAACACTACCAACAACAAAACTAGCATCTTGGACGCCATGTCTGCAAACAACATACGATTCAACTAACCAAACAGGCACCAAAACAAAGAGAGAAAGGGAAGAAAAACGATCCAGAAAGACGTCAAACGTATAAAGACTAGATTGTAGCTAGGAAATCTAGAGAAAACGCACCTAGAACACCGGCGTTTCGGGGCCGTGGGGGAAAGGAGTTACTTCGTTCGCTCCAATGAGAAGAAGGGGCGGGACGACTGGAAATATATAAAGGGGAGGAGTAGTCCGAAGCTAACTACGGAACCACACCTAAATTTCAGGACGACCCGGGAATCCGCCCCGTCTTCCGTCACGTCCCTGTCTTTTTGAAGCGTGCACAGCTCCACCGCCCACAAACCAATCCCAAATCCTTCTTTAACGATGGGTCGTTGTTTTTTAATTCCTTTCTTCTCTATCCATGGCCTAAAATCGCGGCCTACCTTTTCCCTTGGTAGTAAAAAAAGAGAGTAGGGAATGACAATTTCAGAATGACACGGAAACCCGATCAGGTCGTTATCCTGTCCAACCAAAGTGACTCGAAGAAATCTGTTTGAGTTGAGGTTGATTTGTTTCTTACAACAACAACTAAGCCTTTTTGCATATTAGATAGGGTTTGCTATATAGATTTTTTTGTTTCCACGTAGCCCTATCATGTGCCATGTTAGCAGTTAACTCACAATAAGCTAAATCATTCTTTATTGTTTCTTTCCAACATTTTTGTGGTCGTCCTCTACCTTTTTTAATACTTTCAAAATCTAGTTTTTCATACCTTCTTAGAGGTTCTTCTTTCGATCTTCTTTCTATATGTCCAAACCATCTTAAACGATATTCTCTCATTTTATCCTCTATTGGTGTCACTCCTAATTTGTTTCTGATAACCTCATTATGTATACGATCTTTTCTTGTATGACCACTCATCCATCTCAACATCTTCATTTTTGACATAGACATCTTTTATACATGTTGATGATTAATTGCCCAACACTCAAAACAATAAAATATTGCAGGTCTGATTGTTGTTGTATAATATTTACCTTGTAACTTTAATGGTATCTTCTTATCACAAAGAATACCTGATGCTCATCTCTATTTTAACCAACCAACATTAATTGTATGCATAACATCTTCATTAATTCTTTCATCACTCTGCAAAATTGACTCTAGCTATTTAAAACTTTTCTTTTGGGGATGCAATGTGTGTCAATTTTAATTTCTATGTTCTCTGAAGAAACCAAATATTCAAACTTATATTTCATATATTCTGTCTTTATTCTACTAAGTCGGAAGCCTTTACTTTCTAATGTTTCTCTCCATAATTCCAATTTTCTATTAACTTTTTTCTTAGACTCATTCACTAACAAAATGTCATTTGCAAATAACATATACAAAGGTACTTCATCTTGAATATGTTTTGTTAATTCATCATTCACCATTATAAATAAATATGAACTTAAAGTTGATCCTTGATGTAATTCAATTTTTGTCATTACTTCATCAGTCCTCACATATGTTTTTGTACCATCATACATGTCTCTTATAAGGTTTATGTGTGTCAATGAAATACCTCTTTTTTCAAAGGCTTTCCAAAGAATCTCACTCGGTACTCTATCGTAAGTTTTAACTAAATCAATAAATATCATGTGAAGGTCTTTCTTTTTTACTCTAAAATGTTCAATGAGACATCTCAAAAGGTGAATCGCTTCAACAATAGATCTGTCTGACCTGAATCTAAATTGGTTCTCTATTGTACTCGATACTTTCTTAACTTATGTTCGATAATTCTTTCCCACAATTTCATAATATGACTCATTAACTTGATACCCTGATAATTCGCACAATTCTGAATATCTCCCTTGTTCTTATATATGGGTTTAAGTGTACTCACTTTTCATTCCTTGAGCATATTTTTGTTTCTTTTTATTTCATTAAATAGTCTTGTGAGCCAAGTGATTCTTGTTTCTCCTAAGATTTTCTAAACTTATATAAGAATATTGTTTGGTCCTACTGATTTAACACCCTACATATGTTTAAGAGCCTATTTGACTTCATTCTTTTGACTATGTTGATAGAAATTGTGGTTTATATACTTTTCTGATTTGGCTAACTCTCATAAGCTAATACTAACATCTTTATTTTTCTTAAAAGGCTTATAAAAATAGTTTTTTCATCTATTTTTTATATAATTATTTTCCACTAAAATTTTTTCATTCTCGTCTTTGATGCATCTAATAAAATTAAGATCTTTAGTTTTCTTATCTCTATCCCTAACTATCATAAAAATATTTGTTTCACCTTCTTTTGAGTTGAGTTTTTTTTTATATAAATCCTCTCAAAATTTAGTTTTTGCTTCACTTACGGCTTTTTTTGCTTCATTCTTTGCTTTCTTATAAGCCTTTAAAGTTTCACTAGTTTTCTTATCATAATGTAATTTGTAACATGCCCTCTTTGTCTTGATTTTATTTTGCACTACTTCACTCCACCTTCAAACTTCTTTTTGTGCCGGTACACCTCCTTTAGATTCACCTAACACATCTTTCGTCACTTTTGTAATATATATGACCATATTATTCCACATATCACAAGGTGTACCAACATAATTTCAAGCATCTCCTTAAAGGACTTGTTTCTTATACTAATTTTAAATTATATGATCTTAAACATGATCTTTCTTGTGATTTTAGCACAACTCAAGACCCACACAAATACATCCCAACAGGTTTCATGTTCGTGTCCACCCAAACTTACACGAAAATCGTGTTGTGTTTTTCTTGTTGACACAAAAATGACACCAGAAAGGTACATCTTCGTCCACAGAAAGCAACAAAAAAGATTTGGTCGTGTGATGGTTGACCTGAAAAGAAACAAAATGACATGAATGTAACGCAAAACATGAACTTTGCTTCCTCCTCTTACAAAATGTTCACACTTTCATTAAGAAGAAATTGGAAGTTACATCCAGACCTTGAGGCTGCCAAGCGAGCTCAACTGCTTGTTGTTAGATGAGCTCGGGTTCAACCTTGATTAGGCTATCAGGGCTTCACCAACACGACCCACACAACTTTGCTCCGATAGGTTAGCTAGATAAGTTGAGAACATGTCGGGTTGATCTGAGCTTGAGTTGAATAGGCTTCTTTACATAAATTATTAATGTATTTGCACCGAGAGTGTTAGATTAATGGCAGAGCGTTCTGTCACCGTTACGGTTTGTGGGGAGTTTGAACTCTCAGAAGATACATGTGTGTGTTAGGCTTCAGCCTTCTCTTGTAACCCACAATACAAAAGTAGTTACATATTTGTCCATCATTAGTGTGCATACAACAACAACTAAGCCTTTTCTTATACTAGATGGGGTCGGCTAACTGATTGTTCCCAAAGAGCCCTATCATGTGTCATGTTAGAAGTTAACTCACAACAAGCTAGATCATTCTTTATTATTTCTTTCCAACACTTTTGTGGTCATCCTCTACCTTTTTTAATACTTTCAAATCTAGTTTTTCATACCTTCTTACAGGTCATTAGTGTGTATGATTTCAAAAAAATTGTTATAGAAAGAGTATACACATAACATGAGTTATAATAAGAGTATCTACGATAGGTTTCTATGACTATAAATACCATACTTAAAGGATAGCATGATCCATTGTTACCCAACACAATCCAAATCCAGATGGTTGAGGAAAACATGAATGTCATTGAATGGGTATACCTGACCCGATTTATAGAGTTACTCGATCCTAACCATCACTAACGTTACTCACTTATCCTTTTTGAGAGGCAGAGTGTAATAATATTATTTTTCATCTTTTATTATATATATTATAAGTAATATTAAATATATAATGTTTTTAAGTATATAATCATACTTAAACATTTTCATTAGTCGATGTTTGAGATCAATCACATTAAAAGAGTGTTGTAGACTATTTGTATGTATATGTGGGAGATGGTGACATTTCAAAGTTTTTTTTATCTAGAGGTACATTCATTACAATGATATGATGACCATGTTTTTACCTCGATGAATGTGTTGAATAATATGTTTTTTAGGGTCAGTTTTAGTAAATTTGATGTTTTAGATATTATTATAATTGCCCGTAGTACTAAGGGCATTTTGATCATTTTTTGTTTTACATCCCATTATATAAGGGTTGAAAGTTGTATTGAAGGTCCGCCCCCTCCTTCGATCTCTCATATTTTCCTCTTCAATGTTCTACATCTTTTTTATTTGTGTTTCTGCTATGCGACTCTCGAATTCCAACATGGTAACAGCGGGTAGTGACTGCGGAAGGAAAAGATGGGTTCATCTCTTAAACCTGAAAGGGAGCTTGATGAGATGCAAGAAGTTTATGTGAGAGCAACTGTTGCAACGTTGGTCAACATACTCATGTTATTAAAGAATGACCTGTTACAGAGAGAGTTGCAAATGTAATTGCTACTGCTAACACTGCAGCAGAGGTTGCATTGAGGCTTGTTAGGCCTGAAAAGAAGAATAAAGACATTACAGTTTTGCAACATTAAGAATCAAAAGGCATTTATTGCATCTCGGTACAAAGCACGCACATGAAACATACTATGGTGGCTGCATTTATTGGATATGGCTGCATTACTGTACTATTTGTATTTCTAAGAAAGTGGAGCAGGACTATATTGACTGCAACCTAACACATTAGAAGACCGTGAAGGCACTAGGACCATTAAATCTTAGGGGCCCATCATTTATAGTGTTTCAGGGGCTAGTCAATTACGACTTCTGTAAAATTGTAGGTTGCAACAAGTGATCATTAAATCATGCCAGGATAAAAACAAGGAATCTGACCAGTATCGGCCACCAAAGCTTTTATTGTGGTGTGGGTGTTGATTTATGGAGTGCAGATTGCATTTTGGCAGAATTGCTAGCTGGAAAGCCAATAATGTCAGCTACTTTAATTACATTGCATCTACTTTGAAGCGTTTCATTGAAAAAGAAGATGGTCTTGGGCATTATTATGATCAAGATACCATTGTGGCAGTTATCATTGGGGCTGGTATAAATGCTTGAGCATGCAAATGCAATTACAAAGTGTCAGGGGCTTCTGTCTAACTCTGGATTCTTAGTTGTCAATGTAGAAAGGGGCCTGGATTACGATGATTTAATCATGGTAGCAGCTATCTTTTATGAAGATGATGCACTTTTCGTTCTTTACGTGCACCCACCAATGGAGGGCACATGAACATGCGATTTTCAAACTGGTGTGGGTTCCTCCAGAGTATGGAGATGCGATTGCTTGCATATGCATTGATGGGACGTTTTCATTGTGGAGGAAATTGAAGATGGAAAAATGACTCACATGGAAGTTGTGTAAGTTTTTTGGGAGCAATGAAGTTCATGTTCTTGATCTTTATTTTGGAGATTCTGGAAAAAAAAAACAGTTTTTTGGCAAGTTTGGAGTTTGAAATATCTCACCTCCAACTTGAGGGGGGGTATTGAATAATATATTTTTTAGGGTCAATTTTAGTAAATTTGATGTTTTAGGTATTATTGTAATTGCCCGTAGTACTAAGGCATTTTGGTCATTTTCTATTTTACAACACATTATATAAGGGTTGGAAGTTGTATTAGGGTGAAGTTACTGTGAGTAAGAAAGAGAGGAGGGGGGGGCTCAATTAGAGATCCGCCCCCTCCTTCGATCTCCCATATTTTTCTCTTCAATGTTCTACATATTTTTTGTTTGTGTTTTTGCTACGCGACTCCCGAATTTCAACAGAATGTTCCTCGTCATAAAAGAGTATTATACAAGCGACTTGGTGACCACTTATACTTGTTTACAAAATAATAGTTTAGACCTTTCAACAACTCATGAACTGATCATACATGAGCACGCAAATGGGTCTGGCATAAGAAAATGAACAGATAACCTCTTTATGTGTTGGTTGATATTACGAAGGAGAGCTTAGCCAAGCTGTTGGTAGGTGTGACATCTTAGGACACAAAACATAAACTCGGCTCAAAATAACCCAGAAAAGTGTTGGGATCCGGTGATGTCCAGTTGAGCAGCAGATGAAACCTTGAAGACGAGGAGAAGAAGAGGAAGCTTTGAGTTTTCTCGGTTTTCACACAATCAGTTTTGTTAGGGAGGTTTTTTTTCTTTCTTTCTTTTCCATTGTATGTGTATGTGTGTGCTGCTATGTATTTATAGAGCAATGCCTTACTTCTCCTCCCAGATATCCAGGTTGGGTTTTACGTTTTCCTCTTATACGGCCAGTTACAAAGGGTTTTACGTTTTCCTCTTATACGGCCAGTTACAAAGCTTATCCATAATAGACCGATTGTTATGGATTTACTTTGTAACTGTTTCACAAAAAACGATTAGATAGCCAAGCTAGCCATTCCCGTGAAACTGTCAAGAATGGCCATTTCTCAGCTTCACAAAAAAAGGTCATTTCTTGAGTGGACCCAGTTAACGCTGAGTAATACGGCTGCTATAGCCGTTTAGGAGCGGGTGTGCTAGAGGGCGTTAACCTTTGTAAAAGAGAGAAAGCCAAGTTAGTTTAGGATCGAGTTTGCTGTAGGTTCTAGACTTTTTCGAGCAAAGCAGCTTAGAGAGAACGATCATGATTGAGGTGTCTGATCGCTTTTTAGATTCCTTATCGAGTTAAAAATCAAGAACCTTAGTTATTTTGGGTTAATTCAATATGAAAATAGAAGAGAATAAGATTATGATATTTTGACTATATCTCTCGATATCTCTCAATTCCGCTTGTTGCGATCGTGTATTTGATTTATGGCAACTCAAAAAGATGCATGAATTCATTTTGGTGGAGGAAGAGGAAAGAAGTCACAAGCAATATGAAGTGGCTATCATGGATCCGGAATGTACATGAAAAGTTCGAGGGAGGCATGGGACTTAAAAACCATCAGTTGGGTCATAATCGTGTCACGTCATTATGCCTTCTTGTAAAAACAGGTCAACAAAACACCATCTCATTTACACCTGATTTTCTTCGTGTCACACTGTCCTATCCGAAACCATCGCCCTTACTAAACAGATAATCTGACAAACCCAAATACCTGTAACCGATATGTACGTAATCAAGTCTATTGGGGGTCGTAAGCCTATAAGCAATTAATTGGATATTTAAAGGATTATTCCTAAAATAATTTAATAAAACTTATATAATGTTGAGATAGTCCAAAACAAGAAAACACGCATAAGTCATGCACCTAACGCACAGCTTAATTGTCTAAGTTTGCTTTAAAAAATATAAAATAAAAAGTAGGAAAATGTGCTGAATTTTTAACTTATATTGTATTGTCCCACCAACATAATGAGAACAGTAATGGATAGCAGGTAGGTCAGCCCATGACTTGACCTTAGAACTAAGAGACCCTTCCATGTGCAGAGTGGGGATTGCAGACCCGACCAGTGCAACCCCAACCCAATCCGACCAGAATGGGATATGAATACCTGATCAAGTTCGGGTTCATGTATGAGGATAAGACACCCAACAAAAAATAAATAAATAAATAAATAAATAAATATATATATATATATATATATATAACTCCATTACCCGTTGGAAAAAAAGAGAACCCAAACCTTTACCCGCCCGGTTAACGATTGGGTTAGGGCCGCCCCATTGCCGTCCCTAGTTGGAATTTCCGAAAAATCGATAACTAAAGTTGATGGGAGAGACATTAAGCTTTCCAACCGCTCAGTCGGTCTTGCATCCCATTCGAACCACTCACCTGATGGTAATGTAGATCCCCCACTGCCTACTGTGGCAGAATCAGATTTTTTCCTCATAGAGATGCCGAAGGATCATGCAACACATTGATGGAATTTGTTTGATCGTTCTTGCATGATGCAATTGATCATTGACTAATTGTGTTATAAGTGATCAACAAGAACGATTCGTGGTTGATCTCCTGATGTGCCCCACGAAGCTCGACGCAGATTCATAAGGCAGAAGCGCATGCAGCAAACGGGTGGAGATCAATGTAAAGCCGAGCTGAAGTAGAGCGGAGATAGGTGGAGGAAGTAGATGAAGGTGGTTAAGAATGGCGGAGGATGATTTGAGTGGTGAAAGTTAGTGAAAGATGGTGATGCACACAGAGATTGCCGAAACTCCGCCAACATATCATATTGTCCTGCCTTGGTGGAGTCAAATGCTAATGCAGAACAAGATAAATTCAATCTTACTAAAGAATTCATCTAGCCGACTCCACACATAAATTCAATCGTGCCAAAGAATTCATCTAGCCGACTCCATTTGGTATAAGATAAAGAATAAGATAATAATTGGTTGTATTTCTAATAGGTTAAAAATTACAAACACCAAACTATTAAAACAATTAAGAGTAAGACCAGTGGCCGACCTAGAATTTTTTGTAGAGTGAGGCGAACTGGTAAATGTTCTCCTTTCTGTACTTTTTTTTGTTATAAGATTAGGCCAAAGCTTAACACACATCCACACATGCACCCTTTGGGAGTCGAACGCCCAACAAGCAGCAATGGTGCTAGAGCGTCCTGCCATAACGGTGCTAGAGTGTCTTGTCATTGAGTATGAGTGCATTAACCCTGATCATATCCTTATCCATATAAAACGACCATCAACCCCGATCGAAGTCCATTAATTTGATCCATTACATTACATCACAAAGAATTTGGATGTCGATTCACCATACAGGAACAATAAAACCCAAATTAATAATTGGAGCAAAAAATGGTAATGTTAGAAAACTATTTCTCTCTCATACATTTTTTATCACCAATGCCAACTCCCAGATTTCTAAGGACCGGGAAAATAAATCATACATAAGCATCCTTCTTTTCCTATTTTCACTTTCTCATGAATCCAAACACCACCCAAACAGAGAATGGAGAGATCCACAGACAGACAGACAATTAAGCTAAAGAAGAGACAGAAGAAGCACCAACTTTGGTGCAAACAAGCCTTACTGTTGAAAGAGAAGATGACCATGCATGTGTCCTTTATTCAACACATACTTTGGTTTTTCCTTTACTGGAGGACCCTAGCACAACGGGTGATAATGCTGCAGCCGCGCCGGTAAGGGTTCGCCTTGCCGCTTCCCCGGCAATTGTAGTAGGAGACGCCGCGCCGGTTGCATGGGACAGTGTCACGCCGGAGAGCGCCGTAGCTGATGTACCCAGTCATGGGGTACAACATGCGGTCGTTGGTCTGTGATTCCATTGACATCTGCTCTTGTTGATCCACGCATTGACCTACCGAGCCATCGCAAGTGGGCTCGAGGTAGGAATGGTCGAAGAGGTCCCCGTTGTCCGAGCCCACACTCTGTAGCTCAGTGTTGGCCGTGCCCACCATGGCCATGGCTAAAAGGAGCAAGATCAAGGAGACCTTGAACGCCATTGGTGACCGCCAAGAGAGGACGTTGGTTGTTGGTGTGTTGTATATCAAGTGTTAAAAGAGAACAGAGGAAAGGGTGTGGCTGGTTTTGCGAAGGAAATAGACTGTGGTTGGTGGCTTCCGTGTCACAAGGTCTCTCTCTCTCTCTCTCTCTCAGGTTTAGTGTCCACAGAATGGACAGGCAGCTGTTGGATCGAAGGGTATGCCGAGAACCATGGAGGACCCTGTTTTCTTGGGGTTAGGGTTCATCCGAATTCGCTCATATTATTCATATGCTTCCGTGAATCAATAAAACATAAAGTAAGAAAGGTAAATTTTAGCTGGTTTGAATGTATTAAAAAATGGCATAAGTTTCTGAGAAGCCACGAGAAATTACATGATGATCACGAATCATTCAAAAGAGGCAGATAAAGGCCTTAACTATATCCAAATAAAAAATAAAAATATAAGAAAACTTGTTTTTCTTTTCTTCAGTATAATGAAAGTATAAAACAAGTTGAAGCACAATGACAAGTAAAAGTTGATCCATACGATAGACCCACTTAAGTCTCGCATATGGTTTTTCGAATACCCTTGTAGTTTCTCACAATACGAACTCATAAGGTACTTTATATCCAAACAGTGATCTGCAATATATTTGGATTGGATATTTGAACTGCTACAAAATAACAAACCCTACATTCAGGGCCTATTTTGAATCGGATTTCATGTATATTATCAAATGGGAGAAGCCGAATTTTGAGTCAGGTGGATCCCAACTCGACCTCGCGTCTGTTGAGATCCATATTTGTAGTGAAACAAGATATTTTCATCCTTAGTCCAGGTATTATCCATAATGGCTTTTAAAGCTCCCAACAACAGTCTCCATTGAAATTACCTGAACAATTTCAAAATCAAATGAATAAAAACAACTAAAATACCACATCATATAACAATTTCATGCACACAATTTCCTTTTTAAGAAATTGGAAAAACGAGTTATAACCGTCGGAAATTGACTTCTTGTAGCAAAGAAAGCTCCAAGACGGAGCATCTTTTGCCCGTGCAGGATTACCGCACAGTATACAGATAGACCTGATTGATTTCAAGTAAACCGAGACTCGTGGTTTCGAACCGCCAGTTTCAGTTCCACCCAGTGGGGGATCTACATAGAAGTGAGGTGGGTGACTGCCTCACGTGAAATTTGAAGTGTCAAATAAAAAAACTATAGCTATCAGTTAAATTCATGACCATAACCATAGTTCGCTTCACCTTAAATAGTTTCATTAGCTGTTCGCACCACCGGACACCAATTTGTAGATCCTCCAGTGGTTCCACCGCAACCTAGACTTGTAGCCGAACCGGTCCTCCTTTGATTCTGGTTTTGATTTCGATTCTATTGGGTCAAAGTTTCAGTTTGGTTCCAATTTCATTTAAAACCCCCACGGAACTATGATAGGATTTCAAACGCGGGTTCCTACTCCACCTTCTGGCATCCGGATTCCGATAAAAGCAGAACGGAGAGGCGAACCCTCCGTCCCGTCCGGTTTCCCGTTTTAGGAGAATCTTTCCCGCGATCGGGATAATGACGGAGTTGGAAATCCTGGGAGTGAATTTCGGTTGTGTGCTCACTGCGCTCACGGACGGGAAGATCCTGGAGAAGGATTGTTTCCTGCCGCTCATCGCCAAGATCCTCGGCTACGCGATTGTCGCCGCTTCCGTTACCGTGAAACTGCCTCAGGTAAGTCTTTCCCGAAATGTGCTCCTGCATGATCTTATATGTCATATCCGGATCTGCGATCGCCGGATGATCGTCTTGTGAAGTGTTTCTAGGGAAAGCAGTGCCGTGACTGTTGTGCAATTTGGGGTTTTCTTTATCCAGCGTGTGATTTCCGATATTGATCTCAATCTTGTTCTCTTTTCTACTGTTTCGCTTTGTCTCGGGCTGAATTTGAGTGCGATTTGCTTGGTTCTTGTACTTCATTCTCGTCCGCGTTACTGTGTTTGGATCTGGGAACTGGAGTCCGGTTATAAGGAAAACGGAAATTTGATGTAATCGGGTTGCAGTTCAACTCGATTCCACCAATGGAGGGTAAATCATTCTCTAGGTTGTTTTGTGTTCAAAGGCATAATTCATCTGGCTAGGCATCGGCTACCATCTGCTAGGTCAGGAGTTCTACTCTCGGGGTGTGTTCGTAAACTAGATCCTATCGAAATGGAAAATTGAAATGAAAGTATGCTACATAGTAGGTAAATTCCCAGACCAGATTCAGTCCTATTCGTGGCTTGAATAAAACGGAAAGGGATCATTCATCTGTTTTATCAGCTATTCGGGTCAATTCCCAGATCACGCCGCCAAGTTGGCAAACTACGCTATATAGCAGGTTGTTGTTGACCCAAGGTGCTGCAACGAATTTGCTACGATTATATATCACGAATGGGGCCTCCCTTTCACTGTTCATTAACTTGTAGAAGAGTGTGTGGCATGATTCTATGCCAATTAGGTTTAGGGTGCCTTTTTCTTTTAATGATATCTTAAGTAGTAGTTACTTCCCTTTATTGCTATATGTTTTCTTGGATGTACTTTTGGTTTTCCTTTAATAGTTGGTTCTGGTCCCGGATCAGTTTTGGACCTTTTAGTTTGATTTTAGTTAATGCGATGTTGCAATAAATTCTAATGCAGATATTCATAATTTGGAAGCATAGAAGTGTTAGAGGTCTAAGTATCCTTTGAACTTGAGGTGGTTGGGTATACAGTTGCTTTAGCGTACTGTCTCCACTCAGGGCTTCCATTTTCTGCTTATGGGGAGTTAGTTTTCCTATTAATTCAAGGTACTCTCTTATTTAACCAAAAAAGACGTTGGTTTTAGTTCTTTGTTTTATTTCACTCAAGAACTGAATTACGTATCTTTAGACTTGAAAGCATGTTAGATTTTTGGATTACAAATTGAAATGTTTGCTTGTTTCTTCAGCTCTTGTTTTAGTGGCAATTATATATCAGTACTCAGAACCACTAGGAGTCATAACTTGGATCAAGGCAGCATTGTATCCTTGGATTTTGGAGTTGGTCTCATGTTTATCTGTAAATATTTTTATCAAGTGCAGATTTTAGTTAAGTTCCTTAATCGTCTCTTAGATATTGTGCTGTGGCGCCAACGGTATTAGCTGGGCAGATTCATCCTGTTCTCTTTGAAGTCCTTTATGTGAGTTTGATCTTCTCATTGATATGTATCCAAATATTTTTATTTTGACATGCTTTTCAGGGCCAATGCATTCATCCATCTGATATTAACTGTTCATATTGTTACTCATTTTTCTGTAGGCCTCTCAACATGCAATCTTTTTCTGTGCCCGTGTCCCACAAATATGGGCAAACTTCAAGGTAAGACCCTTCTTTTCAGATAATCTACAGAGGCTGTTATATACTCCACCAATAAACATGCTTTTTTTCTTTTCAATTTTTTTCTTTATGAAGTTTCTATGTTTCTATGTGCAACAGAGAACTTGCTGTGTCAAGCATGTTGTATAGTGTAAGACACTTTAAATTTCTTGAAAATTATCATCTTTAAGGTCTGCAAGTGACTTGGTCTGAGGATCGCCCATTTCTTGAACTCAGTTGAAATAGGCAAACACCTAAACTGCACACACTGATGCACACAGACACGCACAGACACATTGATGTGCAAACACCTAATCACGCACATACACTGATGCGCGCACACACACACACACACAAGTGGAACCACTTCTCAGTGCTTGTTGACACCACCCACACGCTGGACTTCATGTTTTGGAGAACCATATTTAGCCACTGGAGATGCCTTATTTTTGTGCTGAATATGCGAAAGTTTCTCCCATTGATTGGATTAATATCTATTTACCCATAAACTCTCATTATTTGGTTGATGAAGACCTGGCTTTACAGTGCTGTTTAATCTTTCTTCTATGACTCTGTCTGTACGCAAGAGCATGCTTGACAATCCCAACTATTTTGTTTCCAATGCATTTTGTGCTTGATAAATTTTCCTTCTCCTTCCACCCCTCAATTGAGGTTTCTTATTTCTTTACATCAAAATTTTGTTTTCCATACACTGTAAAATCATTGTCAAATAAATGTTTCCGCTATATTAGGCAAGAATTTGTTGATTATTTCTTTATTTCTATCATGTTTCACATTATCACTTCTACTAGGTATTTTATCATGTCTGATACTTTGATACTCCACCCCAAGTAGGACTAGAAGATAGTATAAACACCCCAAGTAGGACTAGAAGATAGTATAAAGACAGTTTTTTGGGAAGAGTTAGATAAGGTGTTTCAAAAGATTCCACAAAGGGAGATGATTTGTTTAGGAGGAGATTTAAATGGACATGTCGGTAAAGAGGCATTAGGATATCAAGGGATTCATGGAAACTTTGGTTTTGGGGATATAAACGAGGAAGGTAGGGAGATTTTAAATTTTGCTATGGCATTTAATCTCTTTATAGTCAATACAATCTTCAAAAAATGAGATGAACATTTAATTACTTATAAGAGTGGCTTATCACAAACACAAATTGATTACTTTATTTATAGAAAAAAAGATAGAGCGTGTTGTAAAGATTGTAAGGTAATTCCAGGAGAAAGCTTAACCACCCAACATCGACTTTTAGTTATGGATTTACAAATAAAAAAATGGACAAAGAAGAAAAGAGTGCATCGATCTATTCAGACTAAATGGTGGAACCTCAAAAGCGAGAAAGAAGATATATTTAAACAGAAAGTCCTTCAAGGAGATGTTTGGAATTATGTTGGCACACCCTGTGATATGTGGAATAATATTGCTATACATATTAGGAAAGTGGCGAAAGATGTGTTAGGGGTATCTAAGGGAGGTGTACCGGCACAAAAATAAGCTTGGTGGTGGAGTGAAGTAGTACAAAATAAAATCAAGGCAAAGAGGGCATGTTACAAATTACATTATGCTAAGAAAACTAGTGAAACTTTAGAAGCTTATAAGAAAGCAAAGAAGGAAGCGAAAAAGGCCGTTAGTGAAGCAAAAGCTAAGCTTTGGGAGGACTTATATAAAAAACTCAACTCAAAAGAGGGTGAAAGAGATATTTTGAAGATAGCTAGGGCTAGAGATAAGAAAACTAAAGATCTTAATTATGTTAGATGCATAAAAGACGAGGATGAAAAAATTCTAGTGGCAAATGATGATATAAGAAATAGATGGAAAAACTATTTTTATAATCTCTTCAATGAAAATAAAGATGTTAGTATTAGTTTAGGAGATTTAGCTAAGTCAGAAAAGTATATAAACCACAATTTCTACCGACGTATTCAAAAGAATGAAGTCAAAGAGGCTCTTAAACATATGAAGGGTGGTAAATCGGTAGGACCTGATAATATTCCTATAGAAGTTTGGAAAATACTAGGAGAAATAGGAATCACTTGGCTCACAAGACTATTTAATGAAATATGAAAAAACCAAAAGATGCCCGAGGAATGGAGAGCAAGTACACTTATACCCATATATAAGAACAAGGGGGACATTCAAAATTGTGCGAATTATCGAGGTATCAAGTTAATGAGTCATACTATGAAATTATGGGAAAAAATTATCGAACGTAGGTTAAGACAAGTATTAAGTACAACAGAGAACCAATTTGGATTCATGCCAGAAAGATCTACTATTGAAGCGATTCACCTTTTGAGACGTCTTATGGAATATTTTAGAGCAAAAAAGAAAGATCTTCACATGATATTTATTGATCTAGAAAAAGCTTATGATAGGGTACCAAGGGAGGTTCTTTGGAGAACTTTGGAAAAAAGAGGTATCCCATTGACATATATTAACCTTATAAGAGACATGTATGATGGTGCAAAAACATGTGTGGGTACTCATGAAGGAACGACAAACTTCTTTGAAGTTAATATTGGGTTACATCAAGGATCAACTTTAAGTCCATACTTATTTATAATGGTGATGGATGAGTTAACAAAACATATTCAAGATGAAGTATCTCGGTGTATGTTATTTGCAGATGACATTGTATTAGTGGAGGAGTCTAAGGAAAAGGTTAATAGAAAATTGGAACTATGGAGAGAAACATTAGAAAGCAAAGGCCTCCGACTTAGTAGAACAAAGACAGAATATATGGAATGTAAGTTTGATCATTTGGTTAATTCATAGGACATAGAAATTAAAATTGGCACATATTGCATTCTCCAAAAGGAAAGTTTTAAATACCTAGGGTCAACTTTTCAGAGTGATGGAAGAATTGATGGAGATGTTACACATAGAATTAATGCTGGTTGGTTAAAATGGAGAGGAGCATAAGGTATTCTTTGTGATAAGAAAATACCATTAAAATTAAAAGGTAAATATTATAGAGCAGCAATTAGGCATGCCATGTTTTATGGTTCTTGTTGGGCAGTTAATCATCAACATGTACAAAAGATGTCTGTGACAGAAATGAAGATGTTGAGATGGATGAGTGGTCATACAAGAAAAGACCGTATACATAATAAGGTTATTAGAAACAAATTAGGAGTGACACCAATAGATGATAAAATGAGAGAATATCGTTTAAGATGGTTTGGACATATAGAAAGAAGATCAAAAGTAGAACCGGTAAGAAGGTTAAAAAAACTGAATTTGAAAAGTATTAAAAGAGGTAGAGGACGACCACAAAAGTGTTGGAAAGAAACAATAAAGAATGATCTAGCTTATTGGGAGTTAACTGCCAACATGGCACACTATAGGGATCTGTGGAAACAAAGAATCCATGTAGCCGACCCCATCTAGTATGGGAAAAGGCTTAGTTGTTGTTGTTGTTGATACTTTGATACTCACACCGTGCTTCTCTCATGTCCTACTTGGCACTAACTATATAAAATAGTTTTTTACTAAAAATAGTAGTGCTGGGTCAAGGGACATTTCATTAGAGTGGCAAGGGGGTCATTGGGTTAGGTCATAGGTGACTCCGGATTTGGGTCGAAAATAGATTGACCCCGATCCAATCCGATTTTGCTTTGGGTCAAATTGTTTGAACCCGGACCTGGGTCGGGTTTAGCTCATGTAGACCCCAATATGTACAAAATGAACCTAATATATACATATATAATATTCATATATAAATAATAATCATACCTTATACATGTGTCTATCTTATATGTGTTTACCAATATAGAAGTTATATATTGTATGTACAAGTATACAGATAACACACACACACACACACACACACATATATATATATATTAGGAATACTCGGGTCCTCCTTACATACGTAATCTCTAGGCACGACTGGTCCGATCAAGGGTTATTGTAGAAAAAGCGAAAAGATGTTTTTGTAATTGCTTTTGCTTTTGTATTATATTATACAATAACACTTTTTGTTTTTTTCATCAATTTGAGTCCTTTGATTGAATAGTCTCGATTAAAGAGTGTGCCCTTCTGGAGGATCTTAGCACATATATATATATATATATATATGTATATATATATATATATATATATATATATATGTGTGTGTGTGTGTGTGTACATTGCGGTATTTTCACACCCATGATTTTCGAAGTTGCCATATCTTACAGTCATGCGTATAGCTGTAATCTTGTGCATGGTTCCATTTCTAAACTAATGAGACATTATCCATGTATTAAAAAATATATAAAGTGCTGTTCTATTTCTTTGGAAAATATATCTTAAGCTCATGTGGAAAAATTGCTTTTTTAATGTAGTCATCTTAAAAGAATAAGAACATAGGAGAGCTCGTTTCTAGAAAAAACATGCTTGGTCTACAAGTATGTTTTATATCTTAAACTTTAAGCTCTTATTCCTTTAAGCATGCATGGAAAGACAAATTTCAGAAATGAAGTGACATGCTTGCTAAAAAGAAAAGAAGTTTGAGATTTAGGATATGGAATATAACTGTAGGACCATCCATGTTCATAAAGTTTGTAAGAGAATCGAGCTCTCCAGTTCTCTTGTTGTATTTAAGAGATGCATCCGCAAATCTTTTTTTCCCTCATGGTTTAGCTAAAGAAATAGGACAACACCCTTTTGAATACAAGACTAGTATATTTTGGAAACAGAATTATATAACCAATGTTACAAGTGCTAGTGGGAGTGTGGGATATGGTAAATTAAAAGATCGTGGGTGCAGGTAATAATGTTTGGTTCTAGTTCTCTCAGAACAGGAATGGAACTGGGACTGGGCTGGTTCTGGTTCCAGTTTTTGTTCGAGTCTCATGCTGCTCAAAACCAGGAAAAATGTAAAATAATTGAAAAAAAAAACGAAAGACAGAACCAATGGTTTGAACCCTGGATTCTGGTTCCAATACCTTGGAGGTGGAACCAAAACCAAACCTGAGGGTCGTGGAAGATTCCAGTCTGACTGATTCTGGTTCCAGCCGCTTCTGACCCCGTTTGGTTCCAGTCAAAAAATAGTGATTCTGGTACTAACTGGCCTTGTCTAGGTGCCAGAACACTGCAATATATATATATATATATATATATATATACACATATACATACACTCGCTCCTGAAACTGTAACCCAGAGACATAATTGTGCGCTATAATAATGTGATATTAATTTTGTGTTCTAGAATATGTAAAGAATGTTCTTTCGTCTCTTCTGCAAGTCCATCTTAGCTTATATACAAGAACTGATTTCTAATGTACTCTTAAACAGAACAAGAGCACTGGAGAGCTTAGTTTCTTGACAAACTTTATGAACACGACTGGGTCTGCAGGTAAGTTTTGAATCCCAAACTTAAGCTCCTAATGCTTTTCCCGCATTTATGTCACTCCATCTCTTAAATTCATCTTTAAAGATTTCATGGGCTTCTCTACTTTTTCTTCTACAGTTAGGGTATTTACCAGCCTCCAGGAGAAAGCTCCAACAAGCGGTATCCTTTGGGTTCTACAGGAGAAGTATGCCAATTGTGTCTTATGTAAAGCTTCTCTCTCTGAGATATTGTTGTTTTCTTTCCCATTTATTGCTTAATAGCCAATTAAAAGACGAGAAGTATATCCTTAACTTGATTAAGTGATTATGGGATCGGTGATTGGTATTGTGCTGAATGGAACATTGGTGAGTCAGATTCTTATGTATCCAAAGCCAGCTATTAAAAAGGAGAAAAAAGACCAGTGAACCCGTGGCTTGTGACGATGTTCCATATACTTCAGTTAAGAGTTACCAACATTATTTATTTTAAGCGAGATCGACATTCTTTGCCTGTTCTGGCAAATATGGACTTGCTTCAAGTGGCGAGGTTCTGTGTCTCAATGATCATTGCCTCTTCTTCGTTATTTTTCTGAAGATCCTTTGATTTCCTCCGTGCCTTCACAGGGTATGTTATCAACGGTCTCGTGCATTCTTTCATTATTCAGACATGATCTTGTTTCAGAGAGAAGAGATGCTAACCATTTCTTTTTTCAGAACATTTTACTTGTAGACTCCATTAAATAGGCTGCTTTAATCGTTACACAGACTCTAGTTGGTATGCATTCTTTTCTCCATGGGGTTTTCTTTTCTTGATCAGGGAGCTGGGGGGTTGCGTAAACCCTTTCCAGATGTGCACCCTCTGGGTATTGAACTCATGACCTTTCACTTGAAGGTTTTGTTGGGTCGGCCCCCTTAGCAAGGCGACCCGAGGCTACTGGTGCACTTTTCCTCTATAGTTGCTCGATATTGAACCGTAACTTTTGCAATCGGAATGCACGGTACTCTAAGGTGGCGCGTACCATTTGGGAGGGGATACACTGACACGGACAAGATGCACATGGGCAACAATTGAGTGTCATCTTAGTGGTTTGGCATGTTATTAAAAGGGTTTATGTTTTTTCCAGTGCCAAAGTTTCTTAAAAAATGTTCTAATGATAGATTGTTCATAATGTCTTCCATGTCCTACCCTGAGAAGGAAAAAGAAATCACAAGCTCATGCTACAACTCGTTGATTTCTGTGATCATTCTCTCGTGTCTTTGTTCTGTGCCTCTCCAAGTGAACTCGATGTGTGATTTTACATTAGGTTTTTAGGTTTTCAACTGGGAGGGCACGTCTTCATTGGATCCATGTAGGAATCCATGTCTAAGATGGGATTAAAATCCATAAAAAAATTGCCTGAGTGTGTGGTTCCATCACATTGCCACTGACCAAAGTCCAAGGATGTGTTTTCTGTCATTCCCCCCTTGTCTGCCAATCCGTTTCAGAGGGTGGTGTCCATGAGCAAGGGTTCTCACAATCGCAGTCGCATCTGGTTCTCAAGAAGATCGTGCATTATTTTTGTGAACAATGTTTTTAAGAAGATAGATTTTTGCGTATGTACGAAAGATTGCCGTTAGGAAGAGCTGGCCCAGAGAATATCACCAGCAGCAGCACGTTGCTGCAATCCTCTGCCCATGTTTCCTCTGAGAGAGAGAGAGTGGACGCGTCTAGAATTTGCTTCTTCCGTTGGTGTACGCTGTCAGCTTCTCTGAGGCCCAGATTGTTAATTTACTTGTGAAACCTTATTTAATTAACCTAACCCCCATATGTTTGTGACTTGTGAAGCCCACTATTAATCAATTTAAGGTCAGATCCTGATAGGCTACAAGAGGTTCAATTGACACAGGACCTCTGCTTTTCCTGGTCTCTGTTTTCTTATCAAACAGCCGATTCAATTTCATTTGGTCGGTCCAAAGAGTCTTGATTAAATGGTTCTCAATTTGGAAACAAACTTTGACAACAATGGCACGACTTCAGGTGTTGATGGTGGGAGACAATGGATACTTAAAGAACAGTAAAAGCAGGTAGTTAGAGCACACAAGACCTGAATTAGAGTAAAAGAAGATCAATGCAGGTAAATGTTTTATAAATACTGAGTTTCCATATTCAATACATAGAAAATTCATTTAATTAAAATTCATGGTATTTGTTAAGATACTACCATTCTCCCTGTGTAAGGGATCACCTTTGCATGGTCGGTCCCAAGCCCAGATAAAGGAGGAAGGTTGCATTAGGCTTCTTACAGCTAGCGTTAGACTTTGTCAGACTTATTTACCATGAATTCTATAAATTATAATAGGGCTTTATAGAAACAAAGAATCCATGACCCCATCTAGTATGGGAAGAAGGCTTTGTTGTTGTTGTTAAGATGCTACCATGTTTGAGTTTGTCAAGTAGGACAAGACACAAGAATGCCGTATGGTGGTAATGTTATCACCGGTGATCAAGCAAGAAAAGGGTAAAATTTACACAAGTCGTGGCGTCAGCTGCTTTGGCCTGTGTATTGAGTTTGTCGCCTGTTGTATTCTGACTCATCCTCTTCCCTTTGGGTGTTATTCCAGACGATTTCATTCAGTGAGGTTCACCATTGTAGCTGCATTTATCCATTCTCGACTTACAATAAACGAGGTTCATTCGAATACAGACCATATATTTCTAGTCGACAATATAGTTCGTGAAGCTGATAAACTTAACGGTATAAACCTTCGTAGGTGGATGAGAAAAACTTTTCAAGGATTAAAGTACAGTGGTTCACAAAGAAAGACTTGGACTGCACCGTTATGAAACGCTTATCTAGAAACGAGAATAAAAATATAAAGATACCTAGACATGGCCTATTCCTGGGATTCAAACCGCAGGTTCTAGTTTTCCTAGAGCCAAGAATTGGAATCAAAATGGGATAGTTGCTCGTTGAGTCCTAAACCACTCTGAATCGGCCAAAATCATAAAAAGGCTTAAATTTTGAAAAAAATAAAAAATATGAAACCCGCTATTTGGAACTGACCAAACTGGGTGCTTTCCGGATCAGGATCCGGTTTTACCAATTCCTGTCGGTCTGTGGTTCAGCTCAGTTCTGATTGGAGCTGCCAGACCGGTTCCAAATGGGCCATGTCTATATCCACCAACATGCGTCAATGTTGATTGGATGTTTTTGTTCACTTGACAAGGTAGATGTTATTCCACACGACCCAACCCAACACGGTTGCAATTAAGCTTCGATTGGTTGTTGAAAGCTCACAACCATCCCATGGTGAAATAACAATTAACTTGGTCCAGGGTGGCCATTGATGAGATTGTGGCTTGAAAATGGAATTGAGTTTTTCTAAATGAAGATGAAATCAGCGGGCTGATGAAGGGATGAATTTAAAAATACCTTTTTCTTGAACCTTGTAATCAGTTGCAACTTTCACTGTTGGTACTATTTTTGATCGCTCATCAAGTTGATTGGATATAAGTGGTTGGAGATGGCAATGGGGCAGGTTGGGATGGTTTTACAGCCTCAACCTGAACTTTATGGTTCGGGGATACATGCTCAGGTTCACTTTTCTCCAGCAGGCAATGGGCAAACATGGGGTATATATATACATGGGGTACGTGTCAAGTACATGCCACATCATCTTATCTCTCTACCCGAACCTGATTGGGTTGGATCTATGTTTTCATTCTTGACAGTGATTAGGGACTATGTCTTGCGAGAGGATCCCAGCATTCACATACACAGGAGAGAGGGAGGGGGAGAGAGAGATTGAGAGTTTCTAGACAACCTCCTATGCGAAACTCTACTAGATAATCTCACATACACATTGTCCGTACGAAACTCAACTATCAAACTGTTCATCTGTATCGATGTGAAGATTAATGACATTTAATGTATATGAATGCATTAAATATGATGTAGGATATATAGTTTCATCACCACCATTCAATTAATCTCATGGACAATAATGACAAGCAATGTCTAACATCAAATAGTGTATAACAACCCTCTCTAGAGAGAGAGATTGGGAGTTGCTAGACAGTCTCGTATGCGAAACTCTATTAGATAATTTGCATTGTCCATATGAAAATCTACTATCAAATTGTTCATCAATATCGGTAGAAGATCAATGACATTTAATTTATATGAGTACATTAAATACCATATATAATATACAACTTCAACATCACCATCATCTTCCAAACAATGTCTAGTATCAAATAATGTCGACCAACTCCCTCATATATATATATAATGCTAGGGTCCTCCAAGAAGAACATACTAACTAATCACAACAACCTAATCAACTTTCATGAGTGACCGAAAATAGTACCAACAAGGCATTGTCATGGTGGAGCACAAGGTTCCATCGCTTATCGGCCATCAAGGACAATCAGACCGCGAGATATATCCTTTAAGCAGAACTATATATGTACAGCGCAAATATATCAGTGTAGACATATATGTTATATAAGAATATTATATATATAAATACAAATATTATATGTATAAATCTTATTAATATATACAATATGATGATAGATATGGCCAGGCCTGAGCACAGCCAGCCCAATTTCGGCCCATGAAAAATGTTTGGTTGGCCCGGCCTGGCAGTCTATCTAGGTTGCCTTTCCTTGATTGGCATGCTGCTCTTAGGCAGACCCTTCCCAGATTCGCACCCTCTAGGTAGTGGGTATCGAAGTTTGACCACCTACTGAGTCGACCCTTAACAAGTAGACACCCGGTGCTATTTGTGCATTTTTCTCTATGGTTGTCAATGTGGACTTCGGCTTCCGGATGCATGTCGTATTTGTGGAGAAGCGTCACATGGACACAGCCAAGGTGCACAAGCTAAACAAATGATAAAATTATTCACAATGTTTTCATGTCCTACTTTGAAAAAGAAAAGAAATCACAAGCTCACGCCCACCACCATTTATGAATTTCTATCTTTTTGGATGGGTCAGTAGCAGATCCAGAAATTTGTTTCGGGTGGAGCAGAGACTTGATATTTCGGTAGAGCGGGTTTTAAAAATTATGATTGTTTTTAAAATTTCAATACAAAATTACCAATTTTCAGAATTTTGAATGGGACCGTCACCCCACACCAATGTGGATTCGGATGGGATGAGGAACCTCACCAGTTAAAAGAATGGTTTTTTTCTCTTAAGAACTCCCCCCATGGAGGGACAGGTTAGGGCGGGTAGAAATTGCCAGCCCTACTTGGAATCCCTCCAAGAACCCGAAGAAAAGCTGTGGACCTTGCTAATTAATGGGCAGGGGTTTTATCCAGAAATCCCAAACAGAGCAAAAAGCATCTGATTTTAGCAGATGTTGGGAACAACGTAGAGCACACCTTCCTTCAGTTGCCTCTGTAACTGAAGCAAACTGGTTTCTATTCCCCACATAGGTGTGTGGCTTTTTCATTTTCTTTTTTGATGAACAATAAGCGAATTATAGTACTCAGTCTCGCTGCATTTCATCTGCCAACTGGTTAGCATACAAGTGTATGGCTTATAAAGTTCACCTGTTAATGTTTTTGCATTCAGACCCTGTTAAACTACAAGAGGTTCAAATGATACCGGATCTCTGGTTCTCAAAGTGTTTCTTCCAACACTGACTAAAAGTATCATTCAAAATTCGACCCCTTGCATGAATATGATTCCAATGAATATAAAGTTTGTATCTTGTACTACATTAACCATAACTCACCCCACGCTGAAGAAATAAATAAGCCATCAATAGGGGGATCTCCAGTTCCTCTAGCAAGTCATTTATAAGAGATTTTCAAGGACAGAGATATTAATGCCATGACACTCTTTTTGGAGAGAGAGGAAACTACTCAATGTGAGAGGTGATGGAACCATTCAGTAGAGAAAACCAATGTGAAGGGTGACCACCCAGTATAGAAAAAGATGGAACCATGGGGTGAATTAGATAACTGTAAATCATTGAACTTCCTGTGGAATGACATAAATGAGCAAATTGAGTATACAAAAGCCTGCTGCTAAACCTATTAAAATGGGTCTGGTAAACCAAAAATGGATGTAATAATTGGCTTGGATCCAATATTGGACATTTGCATCTAAAATTTAACCTTAAATGGTACAACATCAACAACCACATGAAAGCACCGATTCCAAATTGACTTGTGTCAGATTTATTTCTTCTACATCAAATTGTCAACACTTGATTAACATAAATGATCTTCGCAAAGACTTCGTTCAGTTGAATAGTTTTTCTAAAAGGATCTGCAATCAGCATCTCTCTAATTAACTATATTACTGCCAACTGTTGCAATTCATGGTTCACAAAGAAGGTCATGTGAGGTGGTGCAATCAGTGGTGGACCTAGAAATTTTTTCGGAGTGAGGCAGACATTTGGGAGAAATTCAGGCGAGGCTGTTTTATGTAATCTTTTGAAGAATTATAACGGCTTGCTTTGATGTTTGGGATATGCAGGATTCCGGTGACCTCCATTGGCTTGAAAAACATTAGCAGGAACCACAAAAGCGAAACAATTTCTACTATTTTTCTGGTTGTCATTATTTTGCCGATCGGGTACCGAACCACTTATAATTTGTGTTTATGGCTGGTTAAATCCATAAAACATTGCACCTAGAGCGTTGGCTCAATGGCAGGGTGTTCTAACAGGAGTACTCTCCTGTCAATGTTCCGTCCATTGTTTTGTAAAACAATTAACCTTGCGTTGATTGTTTAACAATTAACACAACTTAACCATCTTAATTAAGAAAGTGAATAGATGAAACTTCATAGTATGTGCAAATGATTTGACATAGCAGAGACTGCATATAATGCGAGTTTTAGAGGATATATGTACAATCAGCTGCAGGGTATGCCTGCAAATCTTTTCAAAACTTTTCCTCCTCCAAGTGGAGGATGTTAATGTGCCAGAGATTGTGTGCGTGCGTGCATGTGTGAGAGAGAGAGAACTTGAAAACAACCAGTCCCTGCAGCGTGAGTTGTACGCACTGTGGAAACTCAAAGTTAGAGAACGGGCACTATTATCTTTGATCAAGAAAGAGAATCCAGAACACTGCAGCATGCCCACCACCACACCCTTTCTGGTGTTAGTGCATACACCCTTCACATTTAAAATGTAAAAAGGACTATATTTATTAAAAGGATGTCTCATTAAAAAGAATCATGTTAATCCAATTTATGTTGGAGTCAAGCTCTTACAGGTGACACAATTTTGAGTAGTTGGCACTCGAGACATCCAATTTAATACCTTAAAAAGAATGTTAAGATAACACTATTCTTCGAGGCATGATAAACACTAACCTTTAGGTTTATTTACCGTCATCCGTATCAAATAAGCGAATGCAATGGACCCTAGCAAACACATTCTAAATACAATAAAGATCTTTGATTCATCTTGCACAAATACAACCAAATCGTATACAAATTGGCAAAGGAAAGATGATGATGTTATAAACTCAATTTGCACTACAATTGAACTTGTAAGCTCTATTTGAAACTAAGTTGAAAAAAACTCACACAATGAGAGAAAAGTTGGATGAATCTTATTTACAATATCACTATATATAAACTAGACACGGTGAAAATGTAACTTATGATATTTTACTAATGAACATATTTGCCACTCAAAAGTGTGACTCTTAATGCTATAACATAGACGTTAAATGCTAAGAGTTACATTATTTCATGTGCTACTAATAAACACATTATCACTCAAGTGAGTAGGTTTTTATGTCAAAATATGACTGAAAATTTCTCAGGAGTTGCAATCATTACATGTGCTATTAATGAGTATAATTATCACTTAAGAAAGTAACTATTAGTACCACGATTGCACCCATAACCTTCACCAAATATATATTTTGGTATTTTGAAAATACACCCAACAATCCCACTATTTTCAAAATACAACAACAACAACTAAGCCTTTTCTCGTACTAGACGGGGTCGGCTACATGGATTCTTTGTTTCCACAGATCCCTCCCACTATTTTCAAAATACATTTAAAAAAATAATAAATTTGAAAATCTTATAGTTTCAATAAAGGTATCTCAAGATTTGAATCTTTACCTAATAAAACATAGATTTTACTCATCCAAATTAAATAGTATACGAGCTTTGAACTATTCAATCCATTTGAACAAGTGTACATGTTTTACATATAAGATTCCCGTATATGTTATGTTTCAATTAATATATTTTTATTGGCCGTGTATCTCCTTTTTCATGAGTTCTCTAAGAATCAAGCCAGAGACTCTAAGAAGTGACCCTACTTTACACTATATAAAGTGCCTCATATAAATACTTTAAATTAAGTTAACCCAACTAGCATCTAAATAACCTTGCAAGCTTTAGTAATTATTCCTTTCAAGTATTTTAAAAATCGATAAACAACATATCAATAGTTCTTTTTAGTTTACTTATATATCGACTCAATCTCTCCACTACAAATGCAATGTTAGGTCGAATACATGCCATAACATACATCAATCATCGAATAATTTTAGCATAAAATATAAGAATTAAGGTAAATCTATCATCTTGAAAAATAACATCTCTTAACTTTATCACCATATTAATATGATACGACTCATTTGATTTAATTACAATGAATCCATATGCCTTACTATATTCGGCATATTCAAAGAATACATTCAACTCCTTTCATTAAATTTTTTTTTCCTTTTGGATTCCGTAACTTTGACAACAACTTTACAACCCCATTCGATTCCTTTTATTTGAACTCTATTTAAAATAAAACAAGCAGTTAATAATATTTCACCCCAATAATCTTTAATAAATCATAATATACTATTATAGAATTTATCATTTCTTATAATACTTTATTTTTCTTTCTCTCACACCATTTTGTTGTAGAGAATAAGGAGACGTAGTATGATGTATAATTCTGTAGACTCAAAATAACTAGGATTAAAATATTCTCCTCTCCTATTAGTTTTCAAGCGAAAGTTTCATGTTAAAGTTTCACTTAAGGTTTAAAAATATTAAACTTTTCTAATACTTCATGCTTTTCATTCATCAAATATACATAGTAAAATCTAGTGTAATCATTAATAAAAATTACAAAATACCTTTTCCCTCATATTGTTGACCAATTATGCAAATCACAAACATCTAAATGAATTAAGTCTCAAATTTTAGAACTTCTTTTAATTCTTTGAAATAAAAGTCTATTGATTTTGGTATGCATGCATGTAAAACATAAATACATTGACTTGTTAATTTTTGAAATCAAATCCATTTATCCATTAAAGTAATTTTTTAAAATTCACATATCATAAGCAAAAATGCTATAAATTTGAAATGTCACCAATATAAACAAAAACATCCTTATTATTAATATTCAACTTAAACATAAATTCATATAGATAACCCTTTCCATCAAACATATCTTCTTTAGACAAAATAAGTTGTCATCCTCAAATACACTTTTAAACCCATACTTATTAAGTAAAGGAAGAGACACCAAAATTTTCTTTACATTCAGTTAAAAGAGCACATGCAGAAAAGTAAAGACTTTACTCAAAGTAACCTGAAGTAAATTCGAGTTCAACTATTCATTTACTTTTCACTTGAGTTGTAAAAGCATTGGTCACGAACAAAATCGGTATGTTTTCTACAAAAGTTTTGAAGACTTTAGTTTTTACACACTTTGCGAGTAGCAACAGAATCTAACCACCAAGATCCATTATCTTTTATCACATTTATTTCATATATTACGATAACAAAATTATCCTTAGAAGAATTAAGATTGTTATCTTCATTCAACTTTTTCAAGTACCAATATTAACTCTTATAATGACTGAGTTTTCCACAATGGTAGTATCGACTTTTTTCTTCTTAGATTTAGTGTCCCTACCATTGTTTCATGAGAATTTTTGAAATCTCAATTTCTTTTCTTTAAAAGGTATATAAACTTAGCTTCCTTCATAAAATAGTCTTTTTATAGAGTAGATTGGTCTTTAGAATATCTTGCTTTAAGTATTCTTTTTTAAGCATAAGATGATAAGTCAATTGGTGAAGAGAAATGTCTTCCTTTTTATGTTTCAAAATTTGTTTAAAATCTTTGTAACAAAGAGAAAGTATGTTTATAGTAAAAGAGTCAATAACGATTTCATCCATTCTCATCTTATTTTCCTTGAAATTATTTGAGATTCATTCAAGCTCAAACAATTGCTCTATGACGGATTTACCGTCTACCATCTTATAATTATTGAAATGGGTAATAAAATGCTTCTTATTTGTATCATCTTTCATAATGTACCTCGCTTCAAGTTTGTCCCATAAGTCCTTTGCAAACATCGATGTTTGATAGGTGTCAATTAAATCATTTGACATACTGTTAAGGTATTTATCTTTTACGGGTTACTTCAATAGAATCAAACTCTTATAGGTGGCATGATTCTTGAATAGTTGACACCCTAAAAATTAAATTTAACACCCTGAAAAAAAGGTTAGGATAACTTTATTCTTCGATGCATGATAAACACTAACCTTTAAGTTTATTTGTCATCACCGATATCAAATAACCAAATGCAATAAACCCCAATAAATACCTTCACGATACAACGAAGACCCAATTCATCTTGCACAAATACAACCGAGTCGTAGACAAATCAACAAAACAAAGATGATGATGTTGAAAACTCAATTAGTGCTACAATTGAAAACTGAGTTGAAAAGGACTCACAATAAGAGAAAAGTTGGATGAATCTTTTTACAATACTTCTATATATAGATATGGTGAATATGTAACTTATAATACGTTACTAATGAGCATAATTGCAACTCAAAAATGTGACTCTTGATGTCATAACATGGATGTTAAATGGTCAAGAGTTACATTCATTTAATGTATTACTATGAAAAATTCTCAAGAGTTACCATCACTACATGTGCTACTAATGATCGCAATTAACACTTACAAAATAACTCTTAATGCCATAACATGACTAAAAAAGATTCAAAAATTACAATCACATGTCCTAAAAGTACAATTTTTACTTAAAAAGTGGTTATTATTGAAAATGCAAATGAGTTTTAGCCCATGTGCTACTAATAAGTGACTACTAATGTTTTAGCCCGTGTGCTACTAATAAGTAAGTGATTATTAATACCATAACATGGCTGCACCTATAACCTTCACCAAATATATATTTTGGTATTTTAAAAATACACCCAACAATTTAGACATTGATGTTCTTTTGGTTTGATAATAAATAAAAAGCCAAGTCAAGGCCCAAAACCAATGAATATAACAATAGTCGATGCTGGTAAGTCCCCTATTTGGGTACAAGACAGACATTATGACGAACTTAGGCCAATACACTTACATTCTTAATTTTTAGGGGCTCTCTGTAAGTTTTACTGTTAAACAGAAATGCAAGCAGGTCACCTAAAAGAGGGTTGGCAGTATATTATTCAGCAATTATTAATTAGGATTCCTTCTACTCATAATGAATAATGCAATTATTCCAGTCTCATCTGTAATAAGACCACCAACTCTGCAAACATTTTCAATTATCTCAAACCAAAAAATAGGACAAAAGAAAATGGAAAAAGATTTCTTAGAACAAAACACATACTCGAGAGTCCTGATCTTTGTTTCTTGCTTAAGACTCGTATCATTTGCACATTAAAGACAAGCATAGCTTAAACCAAGCTAGGAGAGCCGGCAATCTTCCACATGTATCATGCCCACCCAATCGCCATCATACTAAGTTTTCTCGAAACAACAGACGAAACTCAAAACTGTTGATTTAAATACACAAAAGTCTATTTTATTTCCAATGAAATGACACCCTTAATCGTTTGATGAGGATTCCATGATAAGGTTTAAGATGGCATCTCTCCATTGGTGACCTAAGTATATACATAATGCTTTTATGAGACAAAACTCCCAGGATTCCTGTGCATGAGAAAAGGAATCCCAGTCGTAATGATTCACAAGGAAATGTTTTCCTTTTCAATTTTGAGCTTACTCTCTGTACACTTGACGCAGGGAATCAGACTCAACTAGCGAATGGAATTGCAAATTTGGCCCCTATTTGGGAGGTACACCATGCCAAGTGATCTTGAGAAAACAAGAAGAGAGCCAAGACCAGCCCTTTTTTCTGGCAGCTGGTCAACTCAAATAAAACGAACGCCTATTTTAGTTGAAAACATCGTATCCTCCTCCACTGCACATGAAAACAAACCATGATTTTCTATTTCCATCTGCCCCCTCTTACCATGTGGAGAGAGAGAGGAATTAATAACATTATAAACATGATTCATATATATCTCATCCGGCCAACATACGTATTAGCAAAGATGCTCATCGTTTTTATGATCGAAGTGTTCATGGGCTTCGAAGGATGTCGATAACGATCTGATTGAAAGGAGAAAAACGAAGTTGAGGATCCTCCAGCCTGCGCCTCTTCATTAGCGTCTCCTGTAACTCCACTGCCGATGAGGAAGATGAAGCCCATGAATCGTTAGTGCTATCAGAATTGAGTGATACGTTAAAGACTCCCGTTGGACTACCGGGTGGTGAGGGAAGCGACTTGCTTTTCTGAGTCCCCATCATAACCAAATCGTCAATAAGTTCAAGGCACCCTTTCACCTCATCCTAAGCAAAAGATTACAATCTTATTTTCGAATAAGAAAAAAAAAGAATTTCTTTATAAGAGAAATGATGGATTCGTTTTATGTTTTACCTTATTCATCTCCATGACACCCAGAAGCTCTTTCTCATATCCCATGGCATTGAATCGATCCAGTTCATTGATTACATGTATCATTATGGCTGAGGCAACAACCGATGGCTTGTAATATACAAATCTAAGATCTAACAGTGGATAAAAGAACGATGTAAGTCAAATGATAAACGAAATGTATCCAAAAACAACATGAAGGAGATGGTGTCAAAATCTATTACAGTACCGATGATCAAAGATAGAAGCAACTTCTCGCATCTTCTGAAAAAATCCCAATGTTGACTAGTACTAAACCCCAGCCTTCTTACAACATGATCAATGAATGAAAGAGGGGTGACGGGGTGCATCTTCCATTCTAAGGCAGAGAGAACCAGAAGCTCCATTCTTTTAATGGTTTTGGCCTCAAAAAGGTACTTGGTGTCTTCCACCTGAAGGTCTAAAAGGAAAGGGATTCGTGTCTCTTCAACCTTGGCAGCCAAAGACAGACAAGTTACAGCAGCCAACTGTGGAACCCATGGCTTCTCCATCTGTCAAACAGACCATATAAATACTTTGTAGCCATGTCAATATATTATCATTTTCCAAACCAAGTAAAAGATGAAGATGAACAAATTTAGATTTTGACCTGAAGCTGCTGCATAGAGAGAAAATGATCGAGATAAAAAACAGATAGAACTGCAGTCTGTGCTGTAAAACCAAAGTGGGCACTAACAGAGAGGAGCCATTGAACTGCGTCTCTTCGAGCGGAGGCTAACGGATGATTGTTTCTTAGTGATTCAAGGTAGTCCAGGCCAAGATTTTTCTGGATCTTCTCGTTGGATGACAGAGAGATAAGCTCATTGTGTTCCCAATACATCTGATCTTCTATAAAATTTATACAGAGAGGGTTTTGGAGATGAAAAGATTGGCTGTGGCGAGATAAACTCTCTTGTTGGTAGTCTTCCTCATCATCCCAAGCACCCTCAGTACAGTAGAGATTGAAGTGAGCCATTGTCCTCTCTCAAGACGAGGCTATGCTCGTTTTCAACGCATTTTGTTGCTCCTCTCTCTATTGGGCCGCACTGGGAATTAAATGAAACAAAAAAGCAAAAGAAAGAGAACAGAAGAAAAGTCAGCACGTTGAACCATGCAACATAATAAAGATAAAGAAAAGGCAATGTCTGTTGATTTTGACACCTTAATTCTCCAATAATTCTCCAAAAAAAACCACTTCGTCCTCATTAAATGAGCACATGGTAGTATATAAGCCAAAAGAACCCTTTCATTTAGTGAATTTCACTAAGGTCTAAACCATACAATGATGTTCCTCCATTATCACTATCCTAACATGCCACAATAAATAACACCAAGTAGTCCCCCCGCTTTTCAAACTTCAGAAAAAAATAGTCCCCATTTTTCTTCCCTTGAGTGAATACCATGCCTCCTATGTATTCGTATAACAACATTTTTATCATCAAGACATTCGTATAAACAGTGCGTAACAGTAAAGAGCATGATGAGAATACGTATATCATACCCTTGACTACGATGAAAGAGTGAAAAGAATGTCTGTCATGTAAATGAAACATACACAGTGCAAGCGTGATACTGTGGAGCCGGCTTTTTGTGCTGTAATGGCGGTGAGGAATGACAAGCTTGCAGAGACCAAGCCGGGCCCATGGAAATAACTCGGAAGGGAAGAGAAAAGAAAGGGGCTCGACAAAAGAGGAGGGAAACATGGATCCTATGACTGATTCTCCCTATTTTCCTTTTGCGGTCTGCCCCCCTGCTTTCTGCAATCCATCTTATTTGAATCCCTCCCTTGACACACACTAGTGTTATACATATCAATCTTCAAAAAGCAAAATGCATACATGGAAATTATGTATTTAAGCGTGTTAGTGCTCTGGTTTGGTCTCTGCAAACAAATGCAGACTATTGTATATATATCTATACACATATGAAAAGAAAGGGACTCAATCTCCAAACAAATCGATCAAATTGATTCTTGTGTTCAGGAATCAAACCAGACTATTGTAAGTCATAAGCTAAAAACCACACTGCAGGGTTCCCAATTGTTTCAGTTTAAATCTGTGATTAAACTTAATGAATTATAGAATAAACTGCTAACATATAAAATGCTACCATACAAATACGATCTTGACAATTATATATTAGTTCTTCATATTTCTAGCATCGACATTTCAACAATGACACCAAATAAGCGAAGTTTTTACTCTTACATCACCACCTTAATAAAGTTTATATATGTATAGATATGTACGTACGTATGTAATGTATGAATTGCTTTAGTTTCAACCTTTAACATTGAACCAAACCAAACCGATGGTTGGATCGGTTCTTTGATGTTTGAAGACCACCATTTGAAGAAAGCAGAAACCAGAATGAAAATACATCTCCATATGTAACATATGTATGATATGTTCATGTTTCTTTTAATCTGTTTACATTAATGATATGCTCATGGCGGGAGATTTGAGAGAGAGAGAGAGAGAGAGAGAGAGAGAGAGAGAGAGAGAGTAGGGTCATTTTCAGAACTGTGTCAACCTAATTCGAGCCTGGGCTAGTTGAGCATAATGGCGGGGTCTTGTCTTGCTGTCTCTCAGCCTGCAACATGCGCTCGTACCTTCCTTTTACGTATCAGCAGTTATGATCAGTTTGCCAGCCTGCATTTTCTTTATTGCATCTTGTAAGGATCAGCAGGACACATCCACAGTGGCTCCCTCCGAATTTCTTCTTGCCTCTAATCCTTCCTTTATTATAATTCATTTCATATGATAGCACACTGTCATGGTGATCTTCTCCTCTTTCCTGCTCTTGAAGGGAGAGCAAAACTGTACAAGAGCATTTAGAAAACTATAACTGAGGCCTCTGACCAATTGGCGTTGGGCTATTTAATTGACAAATCACCAACACAACTGCCATTTTTTTCTGCATTTCGCAATCTTAAATTCGTTTGACTGAGATGATGGTATTCAAAGCAGAAATCTTTTCAATCTGTTAACTAATCTTCTCATTCTTTTTCATCTCTGCTCCACTATTCAACATCCCAACTTTTCTTTATTACTCATTCTTTTGATTAGTGTATCTCTTTTTCGCTTTTGAAGAATCTCAATATATGCAGTCTCTACACTGGGCATCGTCTGTTCATTAAGATGTTGATGGTTGTCCCTTTTGCACGACGAGCAATAGCTCACCTCCCTAAGGGGTCTACTCACAAGACGAACGTCATGAGTTCAATACCAGGGAGTGCATCAGGCTTTGGCCTCCCCAATGTAACAAAAAAAAGTGTTTTCCTTGGCTCCCTTTATTGCAATGCTGTGAAGAAAACTTTTTATTGAAGATGAATAATCCTAAAAGTGCATTCAAGCTAGTTTATGATTTGATATTACCGTCACCCACTAAAATATGATTGGTTATTGATTCACATGGGAATAACTTTGAGTGATCTGGATTCATGGGGCTTCAAAGCAGACAGTCGCCTTTAATTTTTCATTCCGTAGTCAATTGAATGCACATTAATTGGCATTTCCATCAAATTAGTACAAGAAAGTTCACACTTTTATTAGGGGTTAACTTTTTAAGCCGAGTTGTGACATGTCAAGTCCCAAACAGTCGGGTTCCCGTTTGTAAGTATTCGGAAGATGGGGAGTTTTTTTATTATCTGATTTTGGTGTTGATTTTTGTAGTATGTATAATGGTTGCCCTCGCAACAAGGCAAAGTACAACTTCTGTTTAGTCCTCGCAATTTACTAAATGTACCAACAAGAAGAACAATAAATATATATATAGAGAGAGAGAGAGACAAAGAGAGAATGGGAACCTTTAGACAATCCTTTAATCCTGTAATCATCACATAATCACACGAACCGTGGTAAGTTTGGGTTGATGTGAATGGATGACACAGTCAAACAAAGTCTCTAACCTCAGAAGTCCTTAACAACATAGATTTAAGTGCTTCAAACCTTTGAAAAATCAACATATATAACTCATCTACTTTAATACGACTCATCCGCCCTTGAAGACACTCTGTGAGGAACATTTTACAAGGCCAAATTTGCTAGTAAGAACACATGTTCAAGCTCATGTTTGAATCAACCTCCAAGAGATCACCATCCAGAGACCGACACCAGAGGATGTGTAGAGGCTGACACCACATCTGGTGGCCAATAATGTTCGGGTTCACCATTGGTGCAACACTTATCAATTCCCAACTTGCGATACAAAGGTGAATTCTATTGACACGAATTCTAAGCTCTAAAATAACTATTTATTTCTGGTTCTATGTTTTGAATCGCTTGAAATTTAGCCAAACTTATGAACTCCAATAATTTGTTTCCCATTAAGGATTGTTGGAAGATGACGATTTCTTTTCTTGCTAGACCAAGTTCACCTAGAGTGTTGTATAGTATTTTGGTCTTCCAATGAAAGCTTTTTTATTCTATGAACCAAGCTTATTTTAGGTTTTTTACCTAGATAATTGAAAAGACTTGTTGGATTTTTCAAGAGTCCTAGATAATTGTAATCTAAGAAGACTTTAGTTATAGTTTACTTATAGTGTTTTTTTTAATTGTCCTAGAATAACTTAATGGTGTCTTAAAAAAATGTAAAGAAGTTATAGAAAAATCTCTTTAGCATTTTTGTTTCGAGGCCTATAAATATGGTATAATTTCTAGCTTTTAAAGTAGGAGTGAAAATTCCTTCTTCCTTTGAATTCTCTTTAGTTTTCTTGTCTTAATGTGTTTCCATTATTGCCTTTTCACTTCTAACTAGGATGCTTCAGTACAGTGTAGTTCATGAAGTTGATCAATTTAACATTATATACCTTCGTAAGTAGACAAGAAACTTGTTCATGGATCAAAGTACTTAGGATCACAAGGGCAGACTACCAATAGCAATGCATAGACCATCACTTTCCATCGAAAACCCGCATTCAAAAGAAAGTAATTCCCATTAGTACAAGATACAAAGAAGTGTGAAACCTCTCATTAGGTTAATTTCATGTATGGGTTCTTTCGCCACCTTCCATGTTATGTTTGATTCAGCACACACTCCCCTCAAATTGAGCTAAAACAATTCCCCTTGGGTTGACATAGGGTAAGACAGGATAATCATTTGTCTTATCCTTTGAAGCAAGACAGAGATAAGAAAGCAAGCCCTCATTTTGTTTGGTAATGACAAGAAAATGACACTCAAGCAGATAGATGTAAGGTCTTATGTGGGCCACTAAATGCTAGGCCTTTGATAACGAAAAGGAGTCGATATCTATCATGGAAAATCAATGTTTGGATTTGCATGCAACTTCACCTGATCAAAGAAAAGCTGTCTAATTGATCACTCACCCACTCTAACGAATGATGCTCCTTTTAGTTTTTCCTTTCGTTGAAATCTCCAACAAAGCATGTAAAGGAACAGAGAAATAATTGGGGCCAAATACTCTTTCCGTTGCATATTCAATCTCCCAAGGCATCCTCCACTCTTCTACACTGTAAAGCCTAGCCATACCAAAAGGAAGACAGTGCACAGACATGTTTTTCTATCTTTTCGTACAAATATCATACATGTCTGTGTGCTTCTGTGTGTATGGGGTGTGTGTGTGTGTGTGTGTGTGTGTGAGAGAGAGAGAGAGAGAGAGAGAGAGAGAGAGATTCTTAGCTATGGTGCTGATATGACCTTTGAAATACAATAGTGAGTTGTGGGGCAAGTAGTTCGTGCAGCACCACGACTAACTTACATCCAATCTGCTGAATGCAGTCTTCTTTCTCTCGTTTTGTTTTCTTGAATAGGAAAGCCCGAGCCTGTCGTTAGACTCATTCCTACAAATAGCTGTCTTTCTTATGGACCCGAAAAGATTCATGGAGATATTGAGGTAATGCAATTTTGGAGTTGGATCGGATACGGATATAAAAGACCAAAATCAAAACGAAGAAAAAGAGGAAAACTATAATCGGATTCGGATGTCACGTATATTTGAACTAGGTTGACACTCAAAAGTCTTCCTATCCGGATTCGAAGTCTAGGCATAACAGTCTGATACCCAAGTGCTCTGTTTTCACCGATTGAGGCACCAGACTTAAGCCTGTGTTTTTGAAGATTTCTCCATACACTTATATAGAATGCCATTTTTATATAATCTTTTGGTTACATTCGGGTGAGGTTGGCCCAAACCCAACTTGTGCAAAACTACGCAAGAAAGATTGTTCATGGTGAACCTATCGTTTACCTGAAGGCTTCATCAGACCCCTCATTAGAGATGCACACATTTGATTTCAACTTGTGAGGGGCCAATCCTTACAAACGAGGTTAATTAAGTCCTTTGCAATTCGTAGCAACCAAAGTTTACACCCTACGACAGTTGGGTCCTGTTCTGCACCCCAAATTTGATCAGATTGGATGTTAACTCGTGTAGTATTTGGATTTGGATCCGATCCATTGCCGTTCCTACTTGTGAAGAAGATAATGTGGTAGGTAGGTGATAAATCTCTTTGGTAGTATCTACCACCCACTTTTCCTTTTCGACAAACTAGGCAACAGCATGCGCGGTGCAGTCTGGGCAAAGGCAAGAGCCCTCGATGGGTGTGAACGAAAGCTGCTAGGTTCATGAATTGGAAACTGAGCTCGTATATTCTAGCTGACTCTTGCCTTTGGTTGTGAGTCGACAATCCCACATGCAAAAACAGGAAGAAGGTCTAGTAGAGTTGGTAATACAACCCGACACTACCTGCGTGTTTGGGTTGACCTGGTTTAAGGATGAAGCCGAAATGGAATGAAATGTACAAAACCCAAATTACAAATTTGTTTCTGTCAATGTAACACTCATGGGACACAAGATGGATACCATTTGAAAAGTATGAGTATGGGTCAATCCCAATGTGACACGAGTAAAAAAATAACAGAGTTCAGGTTGACCTGTTTCTGGCACACGAAGTAAACATGGCCTGGGACATGAAATTGCCACCCCAAGTCCTAGAATATAAACAGGTTGGACTCAGTTCTGTATGAGCTGAACCGAAGTTATCAACACTTTATATCCCGTGCAGGATATGAACTATGTTGTTTTCGTTTAATTTTCTACCAAGGCTTATTTTGGGAACACGGAGACGTGAAAATGAGATATTATTGTAAGAAACTTTTATTGTTTAGGAACAATATTTGACAGCACGAGCAATAACTCACCTGGTTAAAGGGTCAACTGACATGTTGAAGGACTTGAGTTCTATACCTGGGGTGTGCATCTGGCTTCGGCCTCCTGTTGTGTCCGAAAAGAAAAAACAACAATTAACAGAAACAATACAATGGGGATGGTTTCACAAAATGTACAATTCCAGATTCAACACCTTGATGTAGAAGCGTAGTCGCAAAAACAGATTTGATACAGGAGAGGCGTCTAAAATTGAAGCTGGTCGAATTTATTCACCCTTAATTTGGGCTTTTTATTTTCAATTTAAATATAAAACTATAGGATATTGCATTGTGTCGTACTATATATAGTATTTAACTTTTTCTTCCTCTCGTTTTTGCCTTTTTTCTTCTTTCCTTTCCTTTGTTTTCGAAACCCAAAGTGGGGCTACGCATATCGCTACTGGTTTCATTCTAAATGTAGAGCGGTTTGGTTTGGTTCAGCTCTAACAAGAAAAAAACTTAAACAGTTTGGTTCACGGTTTCAATATTAGAACTGAACCGAACCGTTACAGACATGTATATATATATATATATATAGATAGATACAAATGGTGAAGTTTATTAGTTTATATATATGAGTTTTATAATCTCATATACATATTAAATTAAGACCATATATCCAAATAAGATGATTAATACTCTAAATACAAAAATAAGTAGAACTGAATGAAATCGAAACTGCTGGTTTGGTTCGGTTCTAACCATGCCACGGTTTGGTTCGATTCTTTAAAAACCAGGAACCACAAATAACGGTCTGATTCAAGATTGAGACTATAACAGTACTAAACCAAACCAAACCATGAACACCACTAAAGGTCTATGTCCTCACTTTCGCCTTGCTTTTGGAGTTCATTAAGAAGTTTTTCACACAGCACAAATGTTGCAATGGAACCACTGTAAAAAATCATGGAAATGAAATTTAAGATAAAAATGAAAAATGGAATAAATCAAAATAAATTACAGATTAAATAATCGATATAGGTAGTGCAAGTTTTTACTATGAGTGCCACAAATTGTGACCATTCGATATTACAAGTTTAAGGCTCGGTATTGACAAGGTCGAAGATTGTGATGACTGTAATATTGCAAGGAAACTTCAGCGGTTATGTGGGTCATCAGTGTTCAGTTCCTATGGGCATTACTTCGTGCATAAGCCCGGTATAGTTAACGGGAAATGTGGTTGGAGCTAGACTCACAGTTACACCAGGTGATCCAAGTTCAAACCTCCCGAGTGCCCATCACTTTCAGGTAGTAAACACAAAAGTGGGTTGAATCTGCTGTGGCAGTGGTGAAATATCAAACTATACTCTGGCTAAGCATCGATATGAGCAGGCATTACTCTAATGAATTTCTTAGACTTGCGTTCTTCTTCTCAATTGAACTAACTCCTTGGCTGATTAAAGAGACCGAAAGAAAACTCTACACCGAAAGAAAACTCTCTAACCAGTCATCTCATGTGATTCTGAGTTGAACAACATGATGATAAACAGCAACAACAAATACGTGCACCAGAAGCAAGCAAACATATTAATCTTTTCAGCAATTTTTCATTGAACAGACAAGGAAAGAACTTCCATAATTGAATTGCGTGAAATTGAAGAGTTTACAAAAGGAGAAAGAAGCCCCTTTTGGTTCAAGCATTTAGACAGACTCGTGTCTCACACAGAAAGGACTTTATGTAAAGGACGCGATGGATTCATTTCTAATATGATCAAACTTCGACATTGTATCAGATTTCCAATAGCCTTAATTTATAATTTGAGTTGAGGTGATGGTTCAGTGCAGATCCTTCAGTGCATCAACTTGTACCATTTTATATGGGGCTTCTAATTCTGCCCAAGTTGGAAGCACTATCTGGAGAAAAGATGCTAGACGTGCTCAATGTTTCTAAGAAAAACGTAACCCTCAACTATGTGCAATGGTACAGAACTTACCAAGCATTTGATCCAACCAAACTAGATGTGAATGGGACAAAGAAATGCTCCGCATTATAGATCAAATATAACAGCAGAGGTTGGCTTAGAGACCCTACCCTGTATCACCCAAGTGTGCAACATGATAAGCAGAATTCTGACCAAGTAATTGTTTGCAGTTTAGACAGCAGCACCATCAGTTGGAAGCATCATTGAAGCCCTACACTTTAAGAAAGTGGGTTAGCCCATGGAAACAACTAAATTTATACTATCATCCTGAAAGCAGAAGCAAATTAATGAACGTTAACGAGTTGAGAAACCAAGTTGTCATCCACCCTCTCTAAACTAACACGGTAGAACCCATCAAAGAGAGAAGCCTACTGCCAAACAAGTGGAGTTGGCTACAAGAATTCTGAAATGGTGATTATATGCATTGACCATCAAATGGAGTTCCTTCCCTTGCGGGTGTAGCTGGGGGCAGTGTTACCCGTATCATCCTGCATCATGCGATATACTATAGAGGAAACTTATCGTCACATACGTGCAATATGCCCTTATTTATCAAAGAAACACGAGTGCACCCGAACATTTACTGCAATTTTTGTTTGTTTGGGTTTTATGTTGAGTGCTACATGTTTGCAACAGTTAGAAGATCTCTGGCGGTCCGACCTTGGTGGGAAACCACGATACGATACGGGCGATACGCCCAATTTTTTTTTTCAAAACAAATTTTTTCAATTTTTTTTTAAAAGGTTTCTGGCCTCTCTTCACTTCTCTCCGATATGCTTGTTTGGGATTGAAAGCTGTGTATGTAAAATGTAAATTCGGATTTATAATTTCATTTATTGAATAAGAATAATTTATGAACAAATAAAATTTGTGACAAAATTATTTTCCTTTCTATTGTCAACTTTTAGGTATATTTCTTTTACCAGTTTCTAATTTCATGAAATCACAAACAATGAACAATAATTTGGTTGTCTTGGTTCATTGAGTGGGCATTTCACAACTTCACTATTTTAGGGTTCACCTTACATGACTTCATTGAGTTGAACATGATCAACATGTGTGAGGCTTAACTCAGTCCATGAAGTGAGAAATTGAGCTCAAGCATTAGTTAAAAAGCTAGTCTTTAGTAAGAGAAAAAGGGGATATCATCAAGTAACAATATCACATCACTGAGGTGTCATAGACTCAATAATCAAAGAAATGGAGCTCATCGTTTTGCTCATATATGAAAATTAGCAAATATAACTACATATACAAACATAGTAGTTTGTTAATTTTGATATACTGGATGAGTGAATTATGGAAGATAATAAAAAAAATGCACTCCTAACCAAAAAAGACATTGCATGGATTAATTTGAAGAGTGCACCATCATGAAAAAGATGAAGATTTTGATTTTGAAGCAGAAGGTGATGAGAAACATTGAATCTTCATTAATGATTCTGATACAAATTTATAATATATAAAATGTAAATGTATTTCATTTTTTGCTTCAAAATATATAAATTTGGATGAAATTGTTAAATGTTGAATGCTCAATATGTACTAAACTTTGCATTATATGAATTTAAAGAAATTACCAATTTTTTCTAATTTTATCAGATTTTTACTAATTTTTCTAATTTTTTAAATATTTTTATATTTTTTAATATTAAAATACGATACGATACAATACGCCCGTATCGTGGAGCCCAACGATACGATACAATACGCCCGTATCGTGGAGCCCAACGATACGATACACATCAAACAACACTGCTTTTTGCTTTAAAGCGTGCAAAGCTCTTCGTGCCCGTAGTATGGCGAAATTTAATTTTGGCACAGTTCACTGCATTTCTTTCACTTTGCATCTACAACAATGAACATGTCCGTTTGAGTTTGGTATGGCAGAAACCATGAATCATCAGTTCAGTTTGTCATTTTGAAACCCAGTGACCCACCTTTGACTGAGGCAAATCAAAATAACGCATGAGATGCTCCCATTGATCTAGAGGAATATGCTTGTGACGATGCTTCAAGCGTTCAGCATGTGTTGGGTACTTCTTATAGATCTTCCGAAGATCATACCTCCAAGATCTCAACAGTCTTGCATATTCATTAATTACCCAGCCTCTCAAATCATTGCTGATGGAATACTTTTCCTGCATTACGTAAACTGAGAGCGAAATTAAAATGTAAACTGTATGTGCATATACACCATAGATAAACCAATGTTCGCAACAAAGTACCAAAACATGTCGCCATAAGGCATTCTTACAAGACTCGGGCAGTTCATTCCAGTTTGTGTAAATTAGAGGGGTCTTTTTTGGATCACGTGCAATCGTCCCAATGAAAGAACTTAATTTCTGAGCCTCAACACCAATAGGTTGGCCATGACTATTGACCTTAACTGAAAATTTCATCCCTTGTGGTAGGCACAGAGTCTCAAATGCATGTGTTTGACCTCTTCTCCCCTTCTTTTGAGATGCTGAAACTATACATTCATTCTCTGAGTATGTCTCAGATGCATCTTGTGTCGACTCACACATATCATCCATGCCATCCTCGTCAGTATCACCACTTGGGTTTGTAGCTGAAGATAATGATTCACCATGATAATGCCAATGTATATAGTTATGAACAAAGCCAAAACGTATCATGTCATGTGGTCAGCTGCATCTTTCAGTGGCTGACATTGGCCATTGTTGCAATTTTGACATGGACATCTAATCCCTCCATGGACAGCCACATTGTTGGCAATCGCAAATTCGATAAAAAATTTAACTCCTTCCAAGTACTCCACGCTCATCCTGTCGTGCACACAATATTCTGTATAGTAAATTATGCTGCCACTTGACGATCAGAATTGGAAGTATAACCCTTAATCTCAAATAGAATTACCTGCTCTTATGAATCCAGCTCCTGTCTTTCATAATTTCTGGCAGCCTTCCTCCTCTGAACGACGACGAGTAGATCATATTATTCAGCAGTCAAAAGTTCCCCATACATCTGCCTAGTCTGCCTACAATTATATGACAATAACCAAGTTATACAGCTTCAGACAACAGACTTACATAAGCTTTATGAATATGTTAATTTATGCACATCTCAACTGGAAAAGCAACCACATAGCAACAAATTCCTGAGAAACTTATGGATTTTTAAAAATATCATGATCTCGGAACTATAACCACCTCCAATAGAAAGCTTTTGGAACAAATTCATGCTTCAATGTAACAGTACCCAATCGACGCTAGATTCATGCCGTAGACAGTGTCTCCCTACTTCTCCTTAAGGCTTAAATCTTCAGGTGCTGTTCGAGTGGTCGGGGGAAAGGGAGCGAACGAGGTCGAGAGAGAGGGAGGGAGGGGGTTAGGGTTAAAATGGAACGGGAGAGATAAGAGAGATGGGTAAGATTAGGGATCTGCTTGAACGAAATCGATAAAGGAAAAAGGGAGAAGCAAAAACCTTCGCTATCGCCGGAGTAGATCTTACCCTGTAGATGAGACGTTGCTCGAGCCGCCGGACAGAGGGGAAGTGTGACCACCGGCGGGAAAACTCGCACGGAGTGCGGACTTGGATTTTCCGCTACGCTTTCCTAAACGCGTCTATTCCACCAACTATTAATATATTCGGTATATACCCTTACTATTAGAGTATTTCACAACATCAGCAACAATTTTAAATATACATCAACCAGCCGCCTGAAGTTGAAAGGAGCTTTTTCTAGTCCACTTCGTCTTAATGCAACTCTTCTATCTTTCTTGAGAAAGCTGTGTCAGTTGTTCACTTGGGGGAACCTAGAAACTTTTGGGATGAGGCCTGTGGCAGATCTACATTGAGCCGAATCAGGCACCCACCAATATAAAAATTGAAAAATCAACAAATAAATATAATCAAGGATTGAAACAATAACCAGTGGTGGATTTACGTTGAGCCAAGGTGGGGTCTTTCCTCCACTTGCAACGTCAAAAACCAACTTAAAGTTTATAGCCCATAGTGAGATCCATGAACTATATACATAATACCCGAAACCATTTAAACGGCGATTTGCCCACCTTGAATAGGTCAAGTCATTGAGTGTGCTGAGAATGCGGTGAACCTATCAGCAGTTAAATGTAAAGTATAAATCACTAGCCACTTAGACGTGAATAACTAACTAGAGAACTGTGTTTTGTAAATCTTCGAAGAACGCATTTCGTCCAAATTGGTTTCTCTGACGAACTTTTGGCGTAAGAAATTTTTTTTAAAATGCCAGCAACTTTGGACACCTCAACTCTTTGTACGTCACCAACTTCTTATTGCTGTGCAATTTCCAAAGGGAGCTCTGCTGCAAGACCCAGCAAGTCGAGCAAGAAAGAAAATCAGCCTTAATGACTGATCGATCATCGCGTGTGAAAGGGCCGTCGCTAAACAGATAACTCACTGTAGGGAAACACCGTCGACAGCAGTGAGAGTCCAAGAAACCTTTAGAACCAAACCAAACAGTTCGAATTGAATCAATTGACGGTTTGGTTTGGTTTGGTTCGATTCTAAACGTCAAACGGTTTGATTGAATTCGATTGTAACAGGAAATATTTTTGTGGTTCGGTTTACATTTTCAGTATTGAAACTAAAACCGAGCCATGAGAATCAAATTGAGTGAAAAACTTTTGACAAATGAAGGATTTAGTATTGTTGAGAAAGTAGAGAGAACAAGAACGTCCATGACAACTATAAAATAGGTCGTAAGGATTTAATAAAGCATATCTTTCTTGGCTTTTTGGCTAACATCTTTTTTATCAAATTAATATACAATATATGATTATTGATCACATGATATTAAATTATTCTTTTTAGAAGAATGTAGCATTTATAACGGTCTTTAACAAACCCCAAATGAGTAAAATTGTGGTTCATAACCAAACCAAAAGAATGATTCAAATGGATCATACCAAAGTTTGATTTGGTTCTCAATATCACACCCGCTCGGGTCGCAACCACGACCTGGCCCGAGCCGATGCCACGTGGCCGCTTCTCACGCGGGCGTGATGGTGAGCAGTAACCAAATACAATACTAATTGAATTCAAACTCAATGAAATATCTAACGGAAATAAATATTCATATCGAAGTTTTAAACAACACGTCCAAAATGGTACGGGGCTCACGTAACAATAACCCCGAATAACAAGACTTTATAAATCGTTTAACACTTATCATACCATCTAAAATATAGAAATATCGCTCTATCCAACTTCTACTATGCTCTGTGTGCCTTCGAAGTGCTAGCTTCAGGATGAGCTATAAAACAATAGGGTGAGCTCCTATATACAGCTCAGTAGAGTGGTTAAACATCTTTAAACAGAAATCATACCAAAAGCATGCATCATTTCACAATCATTTCATAACAAAGCACAGTTTCACCTTTAAATCATGATCTCAAATTCATATGCACACACTCACTCACACACGCATACACACACCATTAGTTACGATAATTACAACCCATACTGTGTCTGCCCCAAAGGCCATAGGAGTCATCTGGCCCTCCCTAACGTGACCTCAGTAACCCCGTCCACGACGGTAACCACGCCGACTCTCACGGTAGAGTACCCAAGAACACACCCTGTATTCGCCTCAAGCCGGATCGCCCGAGGGACCTACAAGTCTCTAGAGACCCTACACAAGTATGGCTCATATATTTACACATCATTACATTTCTAAAACCAATTACAGTTCATTACATTCACAAATCATATACAGATCCATGAATATCCAAAACAAAATTCATATCCATACAACATTTAAACAACATTTAAATACCATGTTCATACAACACATGCATATCAAAACATGCTCTTTATCAATCAATGTCATAAACATGTTCTATTTGAAAAGCATATCAAATAACCCATAATTGCGAATAACATTTCATAAACATCAATAAAATATTTATTAATCATGCACATTTAAATCTATTTAAAACAAGTAAAATCACTTCTACCATTGTTCTGTAAAAGAATGCATAACCCCCTACATGAAGGAGTGCTAAGATCAAGTCCCCAAGTTGCTGGGCCACTCTTATCACCATCAAATCCTCCAATTTTAATCTCTAAACAATTATAAATAATTAAAATATTAAAATTTATTTAACTATGAATCTAATGTAACAAACCGTATTCAAATCAGATCCCAAATAACCCTAAAATCACCCCAAACCCCATCTAGATCCGTTTAAGCTATCTGAGATCCAAACTGATATCTAGATCTATATCTGATCCAAATTGAGTGACACAGTAGGTAGCCCGTGTCACTGTGCACAGAACCTATAACTACTGACACGGGTCCTGTTTCTAACCCAGAATCCCATTTCAAGACACGACCCAAACTTTACCCGTTTCCGACACAAAACCTATTTTAACACAGAACTGGTTCTTAACATGCGATACGAGGATATGATATAAATTAGTGTATGTTCATGACATTCCAAACACGACACGGACTCGAGGGATACGCCCAAAAGGCCCGGTTCCCATAACAGAACTGGTTCTTAACATGCGATACGAGGACATGATATAAATTAGTGTATGTTCATGACATTCCAAACACGACACGGACTCGAGGGATACGCCCAAAAGGCCCGGTTCCCATAGTTTTCCGGCATCGGTTTCGCCGGTTTCCGGCGACGATTAAGGTCGATAAAGGTGGGCCCCTCTACCTCCCCTCTTTCGATCAAGGCCAAGAACAACCATCGACGGTAGCATTTCATCAGAAAACAGAAGTAAAAAGAAAAAGTTGCAGAAAATGAAAAATCTGACGAATAAGAACCGTTTTCCGGCCAAATCGACACCCTTGACTTACCCAAACCTACCAAAACACTTAGTTCTACCTCAAAGCTTCGATCCAAACCAAAAACGATGATTTTTAACAAGTTTTTCATCAAGAATCAGAAAAAAAAAATCTGAAAAATATGTGAACTCACCGGATTCCGACCGATTCTTCTACATTTTTCGACTGGTCCGAGGCTGCCCCAAATCTGCTTAGAGAATGTTCACTATGAAGGCCTTTTTTAAAGGCCTTTTATATTCAAAACGGTTGTGTAGGTGTTACTGCACAGCCTTGTAATCGTTACTGCACAGCCTGTGCAATAACGCTTGGGCGTTACACTCAAAATACAAGGAAGCGCAAGTAGCGGTTTGATTTGAGGTTGAGGCTAATACTGAATTGTGAACACCTCTAATGGACAGATAGATTTGGCACCTTGATCTGGCTCTTCTGCACTTGCCGGAAGTAGTGTGTCCTACTATTGTGCAATTGACGGATTAGTCTTGACAAAGCTAGAAGTACAATGATCAAACGATATTGCGACTTTGAAAACTAAAAATGGTGTCAACTTATTGTACAAAAAAGGTGATATTTTGCGAATGTATATGAAACTCTCTAAGATTTTTAATCAACAAAAGGTGTGATCTTTAAAACTCACTGCCATAAGGCCTGCGCCTTGGCATCATAGTTCCAGTGGAGCTTGATCGGTTATTTGTTAAATTACCACGTTTAATTGTTAATTCACCTATTTTAATGAACTACATCTTAAAAAATATATATTATTATTTGTAGTAAATTGAGATCGGTGTTGGGCACTAAAACATTATGAATAGGAGATCTGAATGTCTGAGACGAAGATGTTGAGGAAGATTTATGATCATGCAAAGAAATACAGAATCCTTAATTAGTCTATAAAAAATAAAGTTGGTGACAACGATAGTTGATAAAAAGAGAGAAATAATAACCGTCAAAATGAAAGAAATAAACTTAAAATGGTTTGTATACGTGAAAAAGCAGTCACACAAGGTTCACAAAGAAACAAAGGAAGTCTTTTGAGTGTTTGAAGTAGACATGTCCAGTTCTTGGTTACTTGGAAACTGAATCAAACCACTCCCAGAACGGTTCTCGTTCTGGTTTCAGGACGGTTTCGGTTCCAGTTTTTGAACTGTCTCAAATCTGGTTAAAATAATTCTTTTTTTGAAAGAAATGGGGAGTCGAACTCCTCCACCTAGCTCGTCGATCCACCAAACTCCCCCTCCCTTCGCAGTTTTGCACCAGATGATCCAAGTAGAAAGCTCCTGAATTCTATCTCCTTCAGGTGATAAACCCAAAAGGGCTTGGCATCTACTGTCACAATGATGAATTATCAAATCATATTCTGCTTGTTCGACTAAGTGAGAAACCATGTTGAGTTAAATTACATATAATAGTTGGTTGCTATGTAGAACATACTCAGAAGCCAACCTATGTAAGACAACTCACAAGAGCATAAACAGCTTTCAGCAACCATATAAGAATGTTGTGATCAACAAGCTTCTTAATACAAATCCGAGCATTTCCGGCAGTTTCGAAAATTGACATTTAACTGCCAAAATTAGTTCTTTCGGCAGTCAGAACTCACCGCAATACATTTCCGCCAAGGATTATATGCATGTTGAAAAATAGCATTTATCGCTGAATACATTGAGTGACACTTAAACATATCGACGGTAGATCATTATCACCGTGTTGATGCCTTGCACTTTAGGCAACAACACACCGTTAAAACAATATAGAGAGAAAGGGGGAGTCATTATGGAATCGGTTAGTCACACACACCAAGCCACACAGAATATCACAATAACAGGTCTGACTCTATCATGCTTCATCGTGGACTCCATGGAGCCCTGGTGATGGTCATTATTGCCCATTTGGGTCCAGCCAAGCAGCCCACTTGTTAACGATTAGTATGAGCCACATAAAAAGAACAGGACCCAACTTTTTAACACTTAACGTGAAAACCTGACATGTTTTTTTTGGAGTGGCGGCTGCACATTGAGAGAGAGAGTAATAGCATTATGATTTCCTTGTGAGAGATCAATCGTGCGAGCATCACCATCAAAGGCCGGATTTCTCACTCATGGGTTCTTTCTTGTTCGGTGTTTTTTACTTCCACCGATTTTATAATCTACATTCCGTGAGATCTTCTTTAACTCTATTTTGAGTTTTTGGGTGATATTTACGATAGTATTCGTCTTTTTGATATTTCATTGTTATTGTTATCGAGGCTCTTTTGTGGACCATTTGCTTATATCCACTCTCTTTTATATAGTTGAATTTTAGGCCTTTGTGGCCTCATGTTTTTTCATTTTTCTCAAGGGTTTTTCACATTAAATCTAATACTCAATTTGTTTTCGTTACTATTTATATTTGATTGCATCTTATTGGGCGGATGTTGTTATTGCCAAATTGAAGTATTTGGTTCCAACTATTATTTTGTAACTCTTAAGATGATGAATTTATTGTTTGTGAAGTCTATACATTTGCCCGTATTTGAAACATAAAAACTAGAAGGTAAAACATATAAAGAATGAGAGTTTGTGTATGAGCAAGTGTGTGACTTTATTCAATATTTTGTAGATGAGAATGTTTATACTCATATCAAAAAGTTTTGCTACAAGTTTAAAAGAGAGAATAAAACTAAGGACAATAATGAGATAGTTGCAACAGTCATAGAAGATATTTTTATTTTAAATGATGAGGTAGTAAACTTTGTGTGTGATGACACCACTTGGGTTGTAGATAGTGGAGTTTTAGTTCATGCTACTTAGAGGATGGAGTTCTTTTAATACTTATACTCTAAGTGAGTTTGGTTGTGTCAAGATGGAAAACTCAGGTTCAAGTAAAGTTCTTGGCATGGGAGCTATTTACCTAAAGACAGACAATGGTACTATTTTACCTCTTCAAGATGTTAGGTATATTCTTCATTTGTGCTTGAATTTTTTTATCAATTGAAAAAATTGATGATATTGATTTTATCAATTACTTCATAAACGATCAGTGGAAGCTTACGAGGAGCAATCTTACTATGGACAGAGGTAAGAAGACTATTTCTCTTTATTTGATGCATGGAAGCATTTTTAAGTCTTTGATTGGTGTTGTTGAGGCCTCTAATGATATGAGGTTGTGGCATAAGTGACTTGGTCATTGGGTGAAAAAGGTATGACTTTTTTTATTAAGAAAAATTTGATTCCTTATCAACATAGAGTGCATCAAAGAGACCATGAAGATTGCATGGCTAGTAAACAAAATAAAATCTCCTTTGCTTTTTCTCCTCCTTTTAGAAAATCAAATATTTAGGTTTGATTCATTCATATGTGTGTGGTCCTATGCTTGCTTAGACACTTGATGGTTCTTTCTACTTTGTAACATTTATTGATGATAATCACTCTAGAAAATTATAGGTCAATATTTTGAAATCAAAGGATCAAGTGTTTAATATTTTTAAAATTTTTCTTGTTATGGTTGAGAGGCAAATAGGAAAAAAAATTGAAATGCATAAGAACAAATAATAGAGGTGAATATTTTGGATCATTTGATTTCTATTATAGAGAGCATGGTATAAGGCATAAGAAGACTCTTCTCAAGACACCTCTCTTGAATAGTCTAGTAGAAAAAATAAATTGTACCTTGATAGGGAGCGTTAGAGCGTTACTTTCCAAAGCCAAATTGTCAAAGTCATTTTGGAGTGAGGCATTAAGCATTACTGTAGTTCATCCTTAGGCACATGAACAGATACTTTGTACCCAAATACTCTCAAGTGAGTGTAGTTAACTTCTTTGCCAAGCCATACTTCAATAGGAGCCTTAAACTACAAGGAAATAAGGCATAAGCTTGTTGCCAAAATAAGACAACGCATTTTCTAAGTTATAGAGATGATGAATTATAGGTGTTATGATCTTATTCAGAAGAAAATTATTAGGAGAAGAGATGTGATTTTTGTAGAGAATCAAATGATAGAAGATATCACTAAAGAAAGTCAACAAAATGATTTATCTTAGGCCGATTACATTCCTAAAAGTATTGACACAAAAGCTCCTTCTAAACATAGAATAGAGAATGTAAGCGATGAGTCAGATATACCGAAAGTGCCAAGTACTGATACCGCTCAACCCAAAGATGTTAGGAGATCTTCTAAAGGTAGACATGCATGTAGGAGGTATTCTTTTAATGAGTATATTATGCTCATTGATAGTAGAGAGACTAAATATTATGAAGAAGCCATGCAACATGATTGTAAAGCATAATTGGTTGAGGCAATAGAAGAAGAGATAAAGTCTTTTTATGATAATAACACTTATGAGTTGGTGAAGTTACTTGAAGGCAAGAAAGCTCTTAAAAACATGTGGATTTTTATATTGAAACAAGATCAACATACTTTAAGGCCTAAGTACAAGGTAAAACTAGTGGTGAAAGGCTTTAATCAAAAGAAAGGTATTGATTTTGATGAGATATTTTCTTGTATTGTTAAAATGTCTTCTATTCGTGTTATTTTAGACTTAGTTATAAGCCTAGATTTGAAGGTGGAGCAAATTGATATGAAGACTACATTTTTATATGGTGATTTAGATCAAAACATTTATATGAAACAACCAATAAAAGGAAAGGAAGAATATGTATGTAAGTTAAGAAGAGCCTTTATAGTATGAAGCAAACTCCAAAGCAATAGTACTTGAAATTTGAATATGTAATGGAGAAAGAAGGTTAAAAGAAGACCTATTCAAGTCATTGTTTGTTTGTATAAAGATTCTCATATGATGCTTTTATCATTCTTTATTGTATGTGGATGAAAGGTTGATTATGAGTAAGAATCTTACAAGAATTGTTAATCTTAAGAAACAATTAAGCAAGTCTTTTGTCATGAAAGACTTGAGGCCACCTATGAAGATTTTGAGTATTTAAATACATAAGAATAGAGAGAAAAATGAACTCTTCTTATCTTAAAGAAATTATATTGAGAATGTACGTGATAGGTTTAGCATAAGCAATACTAAGATGGTTAGCACTCCTCTTGCAAAGCATTTTAAATTAATTATATATTAGTATCCTTCTACAAATAGAGAAAAGGAGGAGATGAATATGATTCCTTACTCTTCTACAGTGGGCAACCTCATGTATGCCATGGTTTGCACCATGTCAAATATAACATATGCAGTTGGTGTGGTCAGTAGGAATGAAAATAATTTTATCAAAGGTTATATTATTGGATTTGAAGAATAATACAAAGAAAAAACTTTCTATATTATTTCATTATTGTAAATGGTAATCCTCATTACTATAGAAGCTTGTAAAGCCAAGGACAACCTGTTTCACACTCATTCCTCATATGTTGAGACTTTTTTGCTGTTTGCAATAGAATCAAGAGGAAAACACAACCAAATGAAACAAAAGAAAATCTTAATTTTCTTTACTCTTTGGCTTTGCTTTTTAATCATGAAAAACATGTAACAAATTTCTATTTTAAATGTATTCTAGAAAAATCTATAAATAAAACATTCATCACCATTATAAGGCATTCACAAAAGAGCCAAAAACAATTAAAAACTACCTAACAATATTCAAGAGCAATAAAGAGTTTTCTTTCTTCCTCTCTATTTTCTTTTTCTTTTGTGGTGTGCTACGAGAGTGCTCAATCAAGAGGAAGGATCGATCAACTGCAATTCTCTAAGTGTTGACGTAGAACTTTTAGGTTTTGATCCTTTCCTTTCATACACATTTCTTATTGAAATGATATTGGTTGCATATGTCTTGCTTTTATGCTTACTGATAATGTTAGATGGTTATATATATATATATATATATATATATATATATATATATATATATATATATTTTTTTTTTTTTTTTTGATTATTCAACATATTAGGCATACTATTTATCTCAAACATAAACACATACACACCTATAAATATTTCTCTTAGACCAACATATTGATAATCACTAGCATGTAAAGATTGACCCCATCTCATCAGGAGTAGAAGACTACTAGTGAAGTCCGAGCGGAGTCCCACATTTCACATTTATAGTTTAATATTAAAGAATTGCATGGTAAGTCGTGGTTCTTTATTGAAACTAAAATTTGAATACACTTATCGTCCACTGGAGCCAAATATATTGTTATTAATAAAGGTGGCAAGGAGTTACTTTGGATGAAAGAATTCATTCAAGAACTTAGCTTTATGCAACTAAGGTATGCTATATATTATGATAATTAAAGTGTTATTTATCTCATGAAACATTCTACTTTTCACTCAAAGACGATGCACATCAATAGGAGATATCATTGGGTTAGATTAATGATAGAAGAGCCGTTGCTAGAAGTTGAATAGATACAGTCCCTTAGATATGTTGACAAAGGTTATTACCATTGAGAAGCATAATTTTGCAGAAAGTTGACGTGCATGCAGTTCACCTATTCTTCTACTTAATGAAGATTGTAATTTTCTTTAGCTAGAGGGAGAGTTTGATAGGCATTATCGCTGATTTAGGTCCAACCATGGTGCCTACTATTTACCACATCAGCATGTGGGCCATGAGAGAACAAGACTCGATTTGGGTCTCAATGCTTTAACACACAAGAGGAAAATCTTAGCTTTGTGGCCAGGACGATTGGGGTTTTCATATGTTTAGCTAATTGAGAGAGAGAGAGAGAGAAAGCATATGGTTCCTTGTGGGAGGTTGAACAAGTGAGCATCACCTTCAAATGCCGGACTAATCAATCATGGATTCTATATTTTTTACTTGTTTTCTACTTCAACCAATTTTGTCTTGTACTTAGGCCTTGAAGTACGTTGATCTTGCTTCTACCTAAAAACTCATCTATTTTTAAGAGCTTTCTCGTGTTTAGGTAACTCATCAACTCATAAGTGATATTTTTATGAAAAAGACTTCATCTCTTTTTTCATTGCCTCAACCCATTGTACTTTCATAGATTCTTCGTAACACTCGGGCTCTCCACTATTAGTGAGCAAAATATACTAATTAGGAGAATATCTCTTTAAGGATTGTCTAGCTCTAGAAGATCTCCTAATATCTTCGGGTTGAGTTGCATCCATAGTTAGCACTTCTAATATATCTAGTACATTGTTGCATTCTCTACTCTAGGTTGAGATGGATCTATTGTATCAATACTTGTAGGGATATAGTCATCCTTAGATAGATCATTTTATTGACTTTCTTTGATGATATTTTATATCGTCTGATTCTCTATAAAGATTACATCTCTATTCCTAATAATTTTTTTCTAAAAAAGATCATAGCACATGTAACCCAAATCATCATCTCCATAGCCCAGAAAAATATATTATTTTGTCTTGGCACCAAGTTTATGCCTTTCATCCTTAGGCACATGAACAAACACCTTGCACCCAAACACTCTCAAGTGAATGTAGTCAACTTCTTTACCAAGCCTTACTTCATTAGGAGCCTTAAACTTCAAGAGAACAAAAGATGAAAGATTTACAATATAAACTACAATGCTTAAAGCCTCACTCCAAAATGACTTTAACAATTTGGCTTAAGAAAGTAATGCTTTAACTCTCTCTATCAAGGTATGATTTATTCTTTCTATTAGACTATTCAACTGAGGTGTCTTCTCATGACTTATGCCATATTCTCTATAGTAGAAATCAAATGACCCAAAATATTTACCTCTATTATCTAATCTTATGTATTTTAACTTTTTCCCTATTTGCCTCTCAATCATAACAGTAAACTTTTTAAACACATCCAACACTTTTGATTTCAATGTGTACTCATAACTTTCTAGAGTGATCATCAATAAATGTCATAAAGTAAAGAGAGCCACCAAGTGTTTGAGTATGCATAGGATCACATCTGAATGAACCAAATCTAAAATATTTAATTTTCTAGGAGGAGAAGAAGTAAAAGATATTTTATTTTGCTTACGAACTATGCAATCTTCACAAACTCTTTGATACACTTCATCTACACAAGAAATCAAAATCTTCTTAACAAGAAAAGTCATGCTTTTTCAACAATATATCCAAGTTGCTTATGTCATAACCTCGTATATTAGAGCCCTCAACTATATCAATCAAAGACTTGGAAATACTCACATGCATCAAGTAGAGAGAAGTTATCTTCGTACCTTTGCCCACAATAAGATTGCCCTTGGTAAGCTTTTGTTGGTCATTCATGAAGTAATTACTAAAACCATCATCATCAGGCTTTCCCACTGATAGTAAATTGAGGCATAAATCAGAAATATATCTTATAAGGCAAAATAGTATCATTATCTGCCTTTAGCTGAATAGCTCCCATGCCAAGAACTTTAATTGATCTTGAGTTTTCCATCTTGACATTGTCAACTCACATGGAGGATAAGCGCTAAAGAACTTCATCCTCGAAGTGTCATGAATTAAAGCTCAAGTATGCACAACTCAAGTAGTGTCATCACACACAAAGCTTACTACCTTATCATTTACAATAAAAAAATCTTCTCTAGCCATTGCAATCGTCTCATTGTCGCCCTTACTTTCTTTTTTGTCTTCCTTATTTTTATTTTCTCTTTTTTAGCTTGCAGCAAAACTTCTTGATATGGTCATTTTTACTAAAGTGAGAGTGATGTCATTTTATATTCTTAAATTTACCTCTTGAATTGCTTCTGCTTTTATATCTGTCAGTGCTATTGCATCTTTGCTTATCTTTGCCTCTTCTATCTATCACTAATATATATGACTCTAAAGACAGGCCTTGTACCTTGAACCTTAATTCTTCACTTAAGACAACCTCTTTAATAGATTCAATATTAAGGTAACCCTTGGAAGTAGAATTTGAAAGAGTAGATCTAAAGGTTTTCAATGAGTTGAGCAAAGTAGTCAATAACCAAAGACCCAAAAAGTCATTGCCCATCCTAATACATGTACTAGCCATTTGATATACAATAGCTTGGAATTCATTTATGTGGTCTACTACAAAACTCTCATATCAATTGTATCATTTTTTTGAATAAAAATAATTGGTTAATGCCTATCTTAGAAGCATAGATTGACTCTAGCTTCTCCTGAAAGTTTCGGGCATTTTTCTTGTGAGCTATGTGATTATAAACATTCTTATCTACAAAATAACAAATAAAGTTACACATTTGCTAATGCTTGAACTCTCATCCTTTATTTGTTTTAACTTTTGCTTTTGTTTTTTAAATACTAGCAAGTGCATAGACTTCATAAACAATAAATCCTTCATCTTAAGAGCACAAGAATAATAGTTGAAATCGTTCAAGATAGTCATACGGTTCATATGCCTTTCCTTCTTGGTCTCGGACACTATAAATAAAAGTAATCATGTCCTTATACCATTATTATGTCAAACCAAAAGATCCAACTCAACGTGAATTACAAAATTGATTGAACTAGAAAACACTGAATAATAAAGAACCCATGATTGAGAAATAATTCAGCCTTTGAAGGTGATGCTTGCTTGTTCTATCTCTCACAAGGCTCTCTCTCACAATCAGCTGCACTCATGAAAGTAGCGTCCTTGCCAAAAAGCCAGGATCTTCCCCTTATGTGCTAAAGCATTGAGAAATTCAGCCTTTGAAGGTGATGCTTGCTTGTTCTATCTCTCATAAGACTCTCTCACACAATCAGCTGCACACATGTAAGCTCTAAGCGTCCTTACTCCTTAACAAAAAGCCAGGATTTTCCCCTTATGTGCTAAAGCATTGAGACCCAAATCAGGTCTTGTTCTCTCATATCCCCCATGGACCCAAACGGGTGATAATGTCCATCGGCAACCACATAACAATGGCTCCCTTTTGTTCTTTCTCTTACAATGGAGAGGTCAAAGCAAGGTGTGTAGCCTCGACTATCGAACTCATGACACTTCGTCTTGTGACTTGACCCCCCTGCCAGGTGAGCTAATGCTCTGCGTGTTTAAGTGCCTCAGTGGTGGCACCATGATAGCTGCAAGCACACACAAAAAAACCTCATGAATCCTTCTCCCAGTACTTGCAAACAAAGTAGTTCCTCTTTTCCTTTTTCTTATTTACAAATTAAAGAGGGAAATGGGTGATGGCTAATGGCATCGTCACATGCCTTCTAATCAAACACTCCCCCAAAAGAACAAAATGCAGATGCGCTGTGACCACGTAAAGCCTTGTAATTGTGCTTTATTAAAATAAAAGCAAGCTCTCTTTTCTCATTTCAGGGATGCTTTTAAGAGCCGTTTTCCCTAAAATAGAAACAGAAAATCCAAGATAGAAAAGTTATAAAAGAATATAAAAGAAAAGATACAATAGATAAAAAAAATTCTTTTTTTAAATATCTTCTTCTTAAGTACTCTATTGTGTAAACCTCCTTAAAAAGAACGTGCCTGACGATTCAAAGTCCTACAACGCTTCTCCTGAACCTTGTTCGTAGCATCCAAAGCTGATATGAGAATCAACATCCTGTACACAATTCCGTTGAGGCCAGCCCTTGCCGGCCACCATATATGTCTGAAAACTGAATGGCCGGCAAAATCTGTGTGGTTGATTAACAGGAAAGGTTTCGTCTGCTTGAGTTATAGCGAGCGTGAGCACTAGAAAGTGGGTAGCAGTACCAAGTGGTGCAAGTGTGACACATTAGATTTCCATCTTTTAGTTTGCATATCTTGTTATGAGATTCTATCCGTCCACACGCTGTTGTCTTTGGCAGTGTTGTCAGGATTCGAGCTGAAATGATAAGGTTTCCAGTTGATGCATCTAAACAAAAAATTTTAGAGTAAAATGCCAATATACTCAGAACTAATGTTTTACTGCGTTTTATTATGTGGGATGGAGTGATCCAGTGTGCAATTTAAGATACACCGGCTCCAAAACGTTGGCCCATATTGAATTTTTGTGGCTTTTTTAATTCAATATTGAAGGGAAGAGATGAGTGACTGCAAAACCTTATTAGAAGGAGAAAGACGATAAAAAATGGGCCTTGGTTTAAAGAATATAACTTTTAATATGTGATTCTTTTAACGGCATAGACTTAGATTAATCTTTTACAGAGAATAAGTACTTTCTACTAACATGTATTGATCGGACGGAGCATAGAGTCGGATTCTAATTTAAGTGTCTAAAGTTCTTTCCATCATGACGGATTTCCTGACATTGTTCCATCTTCGAACACAAGATCTGTTGATTAAGAACCATTCTATCAAATAGGTGTTCTCTCTCTATTTATTTCTATATATGTGTATATATATATATATATATATATATAAAGAGAGAAAGGAAGAGTCTGATATGTTTGTTATATGCTTACAAATTTCAACCATTAAACTAAAGAGATGGATAATTGAGGTTGAAAAACAAAAGTACGTGCCCTTTTCTAGGTTGTACTTGATTGATATGTGTATTTTTTTACTTTTTGATTTCGATGTTTAACTTTTTTATTAGGTAGTTGAGAAATAAAGCTTGCCATATGTTAGTGCTTGCTATATCCTTGTTATGTACTTGTCATATGTTTCAAAATCTCAATTATCAAAAGATTGAATTAAAAAAAAGCATAAATATGTGTGTGCGTATACTTTATGGAGTGTCCTTGATTCACATATATACCTTTACTTTTAAACCATTTATCTCTTGACACGATGCTTGTTCATTCCTTAAATTCTCAACTATCTACTATCTATTATGAATGAAAGATTTAGTTCAAAAGCAAAGATACATGTCAATCAACTATAGTGATGTATATTTTTTATTTTTTACTTTTGAACTAAACCATACTTAATATTCTTAAGTATATAACGTTGACAACCCCATTAGCCTTTCCCCTCCCCACCTTTTACATATATATATATAATGATTGATCTTGTTTACATTTGATATTGCTTACTCAAGCTCGACTTTTACTTTTCAGGAGCTACTACACTGTCACACATACTTTTTTAAAACCTTTAAAACTTTTTAAATTATGTATATGTATTTATATTTATATATATTACACTCTCACACGTACTTATTCAAAAACCTTTAAAACTTTTTAAATTATATTTATGCTACTGAAAAATAATGAGTATGTTGTGTAATATATATATTTATTTATTTATTTATTCCATCCAGTTCTACCAATTCCTTGAATCTCTGCCACAAGATTCGGTGGTAAAGCCGAATCCCGATATAGGTTCTGGGTAAAAGCCTGAAAGGCACCACTGAGAGACACTTTTATGTGGAACCACAAGGCCTTTTAGTTTGTGCATCTTCTGCAATATCTCGGATGTCCCCACGTTGTTTGTCTTAATTGGTGGCGCATTCGTCTTCGTACCCTTACTTGGAGTGTGCGAGATTCCCATACACGTGGTGCGAGATTCTCATAAACAACGTTGCAAGCATTCCAGATAGGTAAACATGGTCAGTTCTAAATCAGTCAATTGGAACTGATCCAAGCCAACAACCGGCTGGAACTAGAACTGGTGGAATCGGATATAGAACCGAAGACCACCTGGCCTGGTTCAAGTTTCACCTTCCATAAACAAAAACTGGTGATTCTAAACCGCCAGTTCTATATATAATTTTCTTTTATTTGTTTTGGATTTCAATTTTTTAATGATTTTTCCAGTTTGAGGCGATTTAAGCATCAAACCACTCGATCCAAGTTTGGCTGTGATTCCAGAAACCGGCTATGTCTAAATGTAGGATTTTGATAATATTTTCCAATGACGGAACGCCCAATACAATGGACTCTTATACCTGATCACCATGCACAAATCAACTTAAATGGGGGCAGATTATAATCTTTCAGAGTATTTAGAGTCGATACAATAAGAATCCAAGAATTGACATTCATTAAAAGTGATGTAGTTAATATAAAAGGAAATGTAGAAGTGCAATATTATCACTTGCAAGGGTGATCGAAGCCGTCTACATACTAGAAGATGGATTTGTAATGTCGGATTTGGCCTTTCTCAGTATTAAATTCATGAAAAGTAGGAAGACATGTCATCTTCCTGGATTCTATGGATACGTTAAATAAAAGATAAAATTAGTTAGACGTTAAAGATAAGATTAATGGCTTGTAACGGAAAGCTCAGAACAAGAAAGGTACAGAAGATGAAGCTAATTTATATAGAAAGATTTTCACTATAAATATTGTAGTGAATACAATAGAGAATATAAAACAGAAAAACATAAAAGATAAACAAGTACTTCCCTAGTAATCCGCCTTAGGGTAATGTGTTTCCTTTCTTCTTTTCCCTTTGTTTTGTTGAGCGAGTCTTCTTTGGCCCTTCCACTCTCTGTTGCACAATTGAGGACTCCGGCGAGAATCTCACTAAAAATATTGTAGCGAATATAGAACAAAAAACCGAAAACGAGAAACAAGTTCTTTCTTGGTAATCTGTATGAGGGTAATCGTGTTTCCTTTTTTTTCCCTCTGTTTTTGTTGAACAAGTCTTCTTCGGCCCTTCCACTCTCTGTTGCACGACTGAGGACTCCAATGAGAATCATGGACAAGGTAAAGCAACCCATCAAGATCTTATAAATTAATAAGAAGAATTCATCTCATCTAGTCAGCACCAACAATTAACCAAATAAATAGAGGCTAAAAGTTAGCTTGCTCACTCAACACCCACCAAATAGAGTAGCACAGCCTGCAAGCCAGGTTGATGCATCTGAGTATCTTCCCCCTCATGGTTGGAGATGACTCAGTGTTGCACTTCTAAGCATTTGTTTTCTCAAGTAAAAATTTTGGTTTTCTTTGCTTTTGAGTGCAAAATAAACCTTGTTGAGTTTAAGGGTCAAAATTTTTAGTTTTGAATGGTTCTCTCTTCGTCAACAGTTCGACATGGACACGGCACAATTACTTTTGTTGCTTTAGATGAACTCACGAGCACCGAACAAAATAACCAAACTTCTAACACAGTACAAAGCTCAAATCTATTCAAACATTTTGGATCAATGTCATTAATAATACAAATTAAATTTAAAAAGTGAATTATATTGATGTATTTTAATATATAATAATATAATTTATTTTTTTAATTCAAATCTTTATCATTGATTGCACCAATGAAAATGTTTGAGCGGATTTAAGGCATAACTGAGATTGAGCAATTCGCATAGGGAATGACTAATGAGTCTCGTATCTTATATTGCCAAAGCTATTCTTTTAATAAAGGCCAGACGTGAATCACGAAATTTACGTTGGCACTTTATGTCAACAATGGTGCCTCTCCGTGTCATTGCCAGCCACCCACTTTACGTTCTTTTCAGAGTGGCTTTCCAAAGTTGAAGGAAGTGCAACGGGCCTCCACTGGCGTGGCAACCACCAACGACGTGGAATTCAATTAATTCCAATTAGGAAAATCTTGCAGTGGGAAGTTTGGAGTCTGAAAGTTGCTATAAAACGGTGAACGGGATTCATGGTTTCTTGCGTTGTATAGCGAGAGAGAGAGAGAGAGAGAGAGAGAGAGAGAGAGAGAGAGAGATGGGCGGTTGGGCGATTGCTGTACATGGTGGTGCAGGCGTCGATCCGATGCTTCCTCTTCATCGTCAGGAAGAGGCCAAGCAGATCCTCTCCTACTGCCTTCGACTCGGAATCTCCGCCCTTCAATCCTCTCTCCCTGCCATCGATGTCGTTGAACTCGTCGTGAGTCTCTTTCTCTCTCTCTCTCTCTCTCTCTCTCTCTCTCGAATTTGAACGGTTTGATTTTGTGAGTAGGTGAGGGAGTTGGAGACGAACCCATTTTTCAACTCAGGCCGAGGATCGGCGCTCACGTCAAAAGGGACGGTGGAGATGGAGGCCAGCATCATGGACGGGGAGAAAAGGCGGTGCGGCGCCGTCTCTGGCGTCACCACAGTGAAGAACCCAATCTCTCTCGCCCGCCTTGTCATGGACAAGTCTCCTCACTCCTACCTCGCCTTTTCCGGCGCCGAGGAATTCGCCCGGCAGCAGGGGATTGAAGTTGTAGACAACGAGTACTTCATCACCGATGACAATCGATACATGTTGAAGTTGGCCAAAGACGCCAATAGCATCGTGGTAAGACAGAGTAGTAAGTCATGCATATTCTAGATAACCATATGTTCGTCATATAAAATCTCCACCGTTGTTGTTGAGTCATCAATCGGCTTTCAGTACCCTAAGACTCAGTTGTGATGGTTGTCATGCATGGCAGTTTGATTATCGGCTGCCGATGATGAAGGGACGCGACTCGTGTGGGTTTGAGGAAGGAACTGGCGGGATAGCGGCGATGGAGCACGGGTTGCATATGAACGGGCTACCCATATCTATCTATGCGCCGGAGACCGTCGGTTGCGTGGCAGTCGACGTTCACGGCAGGTGTGCAGCAGCAACATCCACCGGCGGCCTGATGAACAAAATGAGCGGCCGTATTGGAGACTCGCCACTCATCGGAGCTGGGACTTATGCGTCTGATCTATGTGCGGTGTCCGCCACCGGCGAGGGTGAAGCCATCATCCGGGCCACGCTAGCCAGGGACGTGTCGGCTCTCATGGAGTACAAAGGGATGGAACTCAAGGAAGCGGTTGTCACAGCCATCAGGGAGAGGCTGGAGAAAGGGAAAGGAGGGCTCATTGCAGTTTCAAGCAAAGGAGACGTCACCTTCGGATTCAATTGTGTGGGAATGTTCAGGGGTTGCGCTAATGAAGATGGCGTCTTTGACGTGGGGGTTTGGTAGATTGACATATCGTCTCTAATAAATAACCATGTGTGTGATGTGTACTTGTTTGGGCATGCATGGTCGTGCATGTCTAGATTGAAAATACTGTGGGTGTCTGTGCACGTCGCATGGTATTGATTGTATGTCTAAGATTGAAGATATAAGAGTATCTTGTGGTAGGTGTCCATTTGAATCTTAATCTGTCTTTATTTTGCCCATTTGAATCTCAGTCTGTCCTTATTATCTGTCTGTGCCTGCGTGTGTGTGTGTGTGTGTGTGTGAGTGAGTGAGAGAGAGAGAGAGAGAGAGAGAGAGAGAGAGAGAGAGAGAGAGAGAGAGAGAGACGTGTTGCAGTTGGAATTGGCAAAAGAGATTCGCCATTCGAAGATTCCTAGAGTGAAGATTCGGTGAAAGGAAGTGAGAGATATGCGTGGAAATATGTTTATTGGTAGGGCAGATACTTTGCGTTATCATGAAATCGGTGGTGGAAAGGGACGTCCTGGGCCCATTTGGACGTGGTTGAATTGGTTGTCTGCCTGGACCTGCGACGCAAACGCCCCCCTGGTCTAGGTGCACCTAAAGCAGAGACGTCATCGACAAACGGGGAATGACGAACTAAAACACAGAAAAGTAATACAGGAAATGACAAATATGCAAAAGGATTAGGAAACAAACAAACGGGGATATGTGTGTTTGCCTGTGCGCGTGTGTTTAATGGTGAGTAATAATAGAAAACACTTCCAATGAGATTCGATCCAAAGATCTTCCACTTACTTAAAATGCACTCTGATCAACTAAACTATGAGTAAACTCATGCCTATAATTGCCCTTTCATTTATGATGTATTAATGTCATAACGTGACTGGAACATTTCTTAAATGTGTCAGACGTGTTTCGGGTTTCGGTTTCGTCTGAAAAAGTGAATCAGCAGTTCCATGCATTATACACCTACATCAATTCCTTTGGATGGTTAGGCTGATTCTGGTGCCGGTTTGGAACTGTCGGTTCCGATTTAGGTCTTAAACCGTTCAAAATAAAAATAAAAAGAATTTGAATTTTGACAGAAATTATTAGAAAATATGGAATAGATAGTTCCAAACCATCAGTTCCGGTTCTATAGAAATTGGAACCAGAACCGAACCGGGTCATCCCCAGTTCCAATTCAACGGTTCTGGTTCTAACCAGTTCTTGGCCCGATTTGGTTCTGGTTGGAACCGGCCATGTCTAATATGTCAAATGAGATTGCCCTACCGTCAATTGATTTCACGTTCAACTTCACACTTCTTCAGTCATGAAGTGGATTCACAAAACTAGTGGAGTGATGAGAATCTGACTTTGTGAAGTCTGATGAGTTATTTCTTCCCCTCTTTTCAGTTTGATAGATAGAGATGTGAATAGGCATTTTTGGTTCCTAACATCGAGGGAATTCATTTAATGGGGGTCGAAAACCAATAACAGGGTCCGAAAGGTTGGATTTGGATTCAACATTAAAATTTTGCATTTGAATCTGGATCCAGATCAGATGACAATATCTCTATATACTATAAATTCTTTTGAGGATGGGGTTGCTGAAGCCAGATGCATGCCCCAGGCATCAAACTCATGACCTTCAACTTGTAAGTTGGCCCGTCTAGCCAGGTGAGCTATTGGTGGTTGTGCTCCATATGCTATAGAGTTACTAATAAAGTTTGTCACCATAATCTCAATCCAAATCAAAACCCATGTTTGATTAAAAGGTGGGTTTCTGTTTTATTTAGAGATTAGAACATAATAGATATTGGACCTGATTATACAGTATGTACCTGATATTAATTTTCAGTTTTGGATCATAAGATCCAAGTGAGACCCCTTGTGCACCAATCAAGTGTCCGACCCAATTCTCAATCAGAAACCCGATCAGACTAAATCAACAAAGATTATCGATCCATGCAATGTTTAATGAAAATACAATTGATTTGAAAGGAAAACATTACTATGATGAGATTTGTGGTTCTAGAAAAAAGTTGACTATATAATGTCGTCTGCATGCATCACTACGAGCCGGCTTGACTCCACCGCTTGTGAGCCAAGATAAATATGAACTGGGCTTGGCCTAACTCCAATACTTTTTTAATGAAATATATACACGTACTTTTGCTTTTTAAATTTAAATATCAGCTTTTCACTTTCTAAATCAGGTGGTTGATAATTTTTTAAATATGCTATTACATATACCAAGCTTTACATATATGCATATGTACATACATAGATATACACATGTATACATACATACATACATGTGCATGCATACATACATGTATACATATATGTATGTGTATATACACACACACACACACACACACACACACACACATATATATATATATATATATATATATATATATGTGTGTGTGTGTGCTTAGACAAAAAGAATATACATATATATATATATATATGTGTGTGTGTGTGTGTATGTATATTCTTTTTGTCGTTCGAGATCTACATCTATAAATTGAAAGGTCCGAATGATCAACTCTGCAATCAGTTGTTAAAATCAATAGGTGTTCAAATTATTCACAACAACAACAACAACTAAGCTTTTTCCCATATTAGACGGGGTCTGCTACATGGATTCTTTGTTTCCACATAGCCCTATCAGGTATTCAATAACAAATTATTCACAACAACAACAACAAATTAAACATTTGAATAATTTGAAACCTTTTTTATTGGATGATCATGATACTTTCCAAAGATTGAAATTCTTGATCATTGGAGGAACCATATGAGCATTTTTGTTCAACAAGATACCAAAGTGGATACTCACTCCATACTATAAATAATCAGAAGAAATTATTTTATAACACCGATTTCTATTTCTCAACGATATCCCACGATCGAGATAATTGGCTTTCATTGATATCTTTTTTTTATAAAACAAATAATCCATATCACGTCGACTTCCCTTCTAATATAAGATCTCCTTTTATGTAATATTATATATATATATATATATATATATATATATATATATATATATATATATATATATAAACAGGTCATTTCATCCCACCTCAGTCCCCATGGACATTTAGGCCACTTGGCTCTTTTCAAACTATAGGCCAAGATTTCTTTGGCTACAGATCTTATTTTTTCAGCGCCGTGTGGCTACGATCATTTTAACACGGTGTAAGAAATCACGATTTTTTAGGAAGAAATTACAAATTACTGATAAAGGAAGTGGGTTACATCGATAAATTTCTAAATTGCATCAAATGTGTTGAGCCATTATATGACACGGTTCTGCACCAGTTCGTTAGGTCAACTGGCAGCACATGCTGCATCTGGGGAGTTCGATTCCCGGGGGTGCATGTATTTAATTGGCTTGGTAAATGACAAAAGAAAACTTGGACGGTCGTTCCCTTTATTAGTGCGTTTTCCTGTTTCTGCTCTAACCTGATTTCGAAAAGCTTTGGGCCAAATTGGTTCTTTGTTTATGGTTTAATCTAGGGTTTGCGGAATCCTTGAGAAAGGGCGAAACAAGAACCTTTTCTACTAACCAGGTGAATTATTTAGTTTTTTTCCCTTGTTAATCTTCTTCTTTGCTCTTCTTCTCCCTTTCTACGGTTCGTTAATTGTTACGTGGTTAATAGAATCCTTTAGCATCCGTTATAGAGCGTTATATGTAACAGTTGATCCTAAAAAACACTAATAGCGCCGCTGCTAGCGGTATTGCGGACCGTTATAGCAATCACGATTCATATGGATATAGGTCGACTCGATTTTGAATTAGGAACCAAACAGGTAGATCCTAATACATGTTCACCGTCTCTCTCTCTTGCATACCGCTTCCATCATCGGCAGCAGCAACCACCGGCGACGGCGACGGAGAGGGTAAGTCCCCCCCATCTCTCTCTTGATTTAAAGCCTTTCCAGCGCCTTCGGCTAATGAACGATGAAGCTGATGGCTTTGCTGTCAACTTATTCTGTGATAATGGGGGCCTTGATACTGCTGCCCTAGTAGCAACATTATTCATATTACTCCCTGAAGATCTGCTACTTGGTGCCACTTGAGAACCTGCCCTAGGTATAGAAGTAGGTAAACATAACCGTGCCTTTGCCTAGTCCTTACGAATTTGCTCCATGTTTTCAAAATATTTCAAAGCGCAACGAGGAAACTACCTTTCTCCGATGCCTTCAGCATTCTTGTAAATCAATTTACAGAGTAAGTTATCCAACGTATCTTATTGTAGAATAAGTTGGAAGTTACCAACTTAGATTTCCAACTCATTGTAGATTTTCTCTTTCACCTTCTATCCCATCCTTTCGGTGCACTTTGCATACACTTTCAAACCTCCTTTCTGTCCTAGCGGAAAAATTCGCGTACCCAAAAAATAATCTGCCTGGACAGATTAGAATGTGAACATAATGGTATTCCTTCAATTTATCTAGCATAGCGCAGTTGCAAAATAAAATTGTGTTAGTTTACTATTTTCGATTTCCTGTTACTTGATAGTTGAACATAATGGTATTGCCTATTACTTGATAGTTGAACTTGTTTATTTTGTTATATATATATATATATATATATATATATATATATATATATATATATATATATATAGCTTATTTCATTTCAGGTGAAGACTTGCAATTAATTTGCCAATGGGCCCGGTTAACAAGAGGTATGTTCTGCTCGTCTATTTATCAAATTTTTGGTGGATGTGCATGAACTTCAAAGATCTTATGCATTTATTTGAAGGGTTCCTTTTGCATATGCTTCTTGGGTTTTGAATAGCTAGGAATCGTTTCCTTATAAAATGTGGGAAGTTTTCTCAATGGATAGGGAATCTGAAAATAACTCCCATGGAATTTGATGGCAAGAATTGAAAGTCAACAATATTGAACAACGTACAAATAAGGTTGTGGGTTTGTTTTAGATAAGATTTTAAAGTTAACACCATTGGATTATGTATGGTTCTTTCAATATGAAATGTAAAGTGTATACGATTTATCTAAAGGCATTGAACTAGACTTCAATATCAACACTTGGAATGTTATGCAGTAGGTTTAAAAATGAAGTCAACACTTGTGAATCATGTGCTTGGAGTATTGTGCAATAAGTGTAGGACAATAATGGGTAGAAGCTTTGTTTATTTGTTGTTGAAAGAATTACCTTTCCTCCCTTAATCGTTTCTTACTTCTTCACAGCAAGGAGCCTATTTGCACTTTCAAAAGTTGTAATCTTCTGGCCTCTTTTTCTAAAAGACCTTGAATTCAATATTGTTGTGCAACTGTTGAATTATTAACCTTTCCTCTCTTTCATTCAATGTCAACACTTTCAAAAGTTGTAATCTTCTGGCCTCTTTTGATTCAATATTGTGATTGTAAACAAATAATTACTTTTCCTCCCTTAATCATTTAACCACTATTGGTATGGAGCTTTTATTCTCTTACGAACTTGTGATTACTTGAATTGAATTAAACATTTACGAAGGGCTCCTACCCTTTTGAATGTGCGTATATTCTCTTCATTTGCTGTGTTTTGCTGGCACCACTTTGTGTGTATTTGGCCTTGTGTAGTGATGGTTGCATTAGCAATGACACTGCTAGATTGAAGGTTAATGTGAGTGTAAAACAACCTCCCTAGAGAGCTGGCGGGCTCAACCTATACTAGGTTGCTGCAAAACTTCTAACCCAAAGATATACGCATATGACTGTCTACATTTATTATAACAAGTTTGACCCTACTAGTCAACAACTGCTTATCTATGCTTTTAATTCGGAGAATTGTTGGTAATTAGCATGCACATCATCACAGGATACCCACAATTTAGGAAGAAGTGAGCATTAAATACTAATTTGCTTGTTATGATTGCAATGAGTGATTTAAGTGAAACTGTAAGAGCCTATATTATCATTAACGGTTAGCGGGTTGTTAGTGACAAACGTTTTGAAGATGTTGCAACCAAAGTAGCTACTGAAGATAATTAGTCATGAAGGCTGAGTTGAAGATGTTGCTTCCAAAGGAAGCTTTTGAAGAATATGATTTTAGAGTCAGTATTAGTAAATTTGATGTTTTAGGTATTATTGTAAATGCATGTAGTACTAAGGGTATTATGGTCATTTTTTGTTTTACAACTCATTATATAAGGACTAATAGGTTGTATTAGGGTTAAGAGATTGTGAGTAAGAAAGAGAGAGAGAGGGGGGTGGCCTTGGAGGTCCGCCCCCCTCCTTCGATCTCCCATGTTTTCTCTTCACTTTATGTTATTGTTTTTGTGATCTTCACGGTGCTCTCAAGTTTTCCAACATGGTATTAGAGCCATCGGTCGTTGGGAGTAGAAAAAAAGGGGGGTGATAATCAATTTGGTAAAACGGGAGGGGAATCGCTTCAAGTGATTCCCATTGATGGGAATTTGCAATTAGCATCTGAACTAAATTCTTATGAAGCTGCATGCCAGCTCGATCCAGACCTACAAATGTTTGATAAGACACTGCAATTGCGAACTAATAGTGCGATCAACAGTTTGGATGTCGGGGTTGAGGTTCGAGCCCTTTCATTTGATTCAATGAAGGAGATTACTGGTTGTTTACTTGACATGAATCAAGAGGTTGTTATAGTGATACTGGAAAATAGACAGGATATTTTGAAGAACTCGGATCTCTTTGATCTGATTGAGGAATACTTTGAGAATAGTTTACAAACTCTAGATTTCTGCACATCCCTTCAGAAGTGCCTAAACCGAGTGAAAGATAGCCAGTTGGTCATCCATGTTGCCCTACAACAATTCAATGAAGCAAGGGAAGGATGGTATGAGAGGACATTAGAGGAGCTCAGAAGTTTTAGGGATGCTGAGAACACTGAAGAATTCTTTCAGCTCTTTACAAACAACAGGTTTTGATGTTAGAGAAGTTGCAAGTGCGAAAGAGACACCTCGATAAGAAACTGAAATCCATGAAAGCATGGAGGAAAGTGTCATGCATTATATTTGTCGCTGCCTTTGCAGCTGTGTTGATCTGTTCTGTTGTTGCCGCAACCATGGTTGCTCCTCCTGTAGCCTCGGCACTCACAATTGTTGCATCGATCCCATTGGGATCTATGGGAAAATTGGTTGATTCTCTGTGGAAGCGTTACAAAGATGCGCTTATAGGACAGAAGGAAGTTCATTCTATGCAAGCAGAAACACATATTTTTATCAAGGATCTCGATAATATCCGTGTACTTGCAAGGAAATGACTTTGGAAGAGTATGGAAAAAAATGTGAGGAAAAAGAGAAAAGCTTTGCTTGCAATGAAGTCTGAGGTGAGGAAGGTGGTCGTTGATGAGGAGCTTTCTTCTTTCTCTGAAGAAGGGTACTGATGATGTGTTTATCAAGTTGGGATCTGAGAAAGATTCTTAAAAAGCAAAGCTTCTATGAAAGGTGGTCTATTGAGACAACTGCTATCCAAATTGGCTGTGAGAAGAAGACAAGGGCCATCTGTCTCATCATCGTCATCATTCATAAGACAAAAGCTATTCAAAATAATACTAGTGACCTTATTTGCAGTTGGTCTGCATTTTTTCCTGAATGATCGGTTCAACTATCAGTCTTGACTCGTGAGTTGACGACGGAGATTATATCGATGGTGTTTGTTTTTTCCACTTACTCCCATAATGCAAGTGGACGTAAAGCATTGCTGATAAAAAATTGTTTTAGGTGCTCCAAGCTGCAGTTGCAGTCAACATACAGAGCACGCACATGGAACAGGCTATGGTGGCTGCATTTATTACATATGGTTGCATTACTGTAGTATTCGTATTCCCAAGAAAGTTAAAAGGATAACTTTATTTGGTAGTTTTTTTTACCATTGGTAGCAGGATTTTATTGACTGCAACCTAACATATTAGAAGACCGTGAAGGCATTGGGACCATTAAATCTTAAGGTCCCATCATTTATGGTGTTTCAGGGGCCAGTCAATTATGACTTCTGTAAAGCTGTAGGTTGCAGCAAGTGGAGGAAACCGAGGAGAATGCAAAGCAGAGGTTTTGAAGATCTTACAAAGTTCATCAAAAATTTTTAAAGACTATAGTAAGCTTTGGAAAGGTCACATCCGAACAAATAGAAGTTATTGAGCAATTTGGGCTCACAGTCTATTCTTGGAATGATTTTTTTGTCGGTGGGAGATAACAGCCAATTTGAACTCCCGTGTCCAACGATGAATGACATCTGTACTATAATGTACAATAGTGGAACAATTGGTGATCCTAAGGGCGTTCTTTCAAGTAACAAGAGCATTATTGCTCTTCTTTCTGGCGTTGAGCGGCTATTGAAATGTGTGGATGAGGAGTTGACAGAGAAGGATGTGTATCTCTCTTACCTACCTCTTGCGCACATATTTGATCAGGTGCTTGAGGAATTATTCATATGGAAAGGTGCTTCAATTGGATTTTGGCGTGGGGATGTCAAATTATTGGTGGAGGATATTGGGGAGCTGAATCCTACCATCTTTTGTGTTGTCCCACGTGTTCTTGATCGAATATATTCAAGCCTTTGGCATAAGATCTCATCAAGTGGATTTTTAAAGAGGGCATTGCTTAATATCGCCCATTCATACAAATTAAACAACATGAGAAATGGAAGCAAACATGAAAGTGTTGCTCCAATTTTTGATGCAATAGTTTTCAACAAGGTAAAGCAAGGACTAGGAGGTAGTGTACGACTTATTCTGTCTGGAGCAGTACCACTTGCTAGCCATATGAAAGCGTTTCTGCGAGTGGTGTCCTGAGCACATGTTTTACAAGGATATGGTCTTACTAAAACTTGTGCAGGGACATTTGTGTCACTATCAAATGAACTTTCTATGCTTGGAAGTGTTGGTCCGCCTGTGCGTAATGTCGATATACGTCTAGTTTATGTTCTAGAGATGGAATATGATGCTCTTTCAGCAAAAAACCACGTGGAGAAATTTGTGTACGAGGTGATACATTTTTCTCTAGCTATTACAAAAGAGAAGATCTAACAAAAGAAGTTATGATGGATGGATGGTTTCATACCGGAGATATTGGTGAGTGGCAACCAGATGGCAAATGTTGATGATTTGGTACCACCGGGACTGGTATGGTATAGGAGAATGCAGGGTGGCCGAGAAAAAAAAAATTAATTAAGAAGAGCTCATCTACCCGGACGCACAAGCATAGAACTGACGAGCAATTTGATTCAGATTATGATGAGAATAGCAAGATGTTTACCTGCAAGTCAAGTATTCGATGAAATGCTCAAGAAGAGATGATTAACATGAACATCAAGTGTTCGAAGAAATGTTTAAGAGAGCTAGAAAATTCAAGAAAAGAGTACAGAAGATTAGTACGTGATGATTGTCTCCATTGGAAAAACAACATGAAGAAAGTTTAAAGAAAAAATATGTATGCTGAAGATTGTAGTTATGAGGATTGCAGAAATGTTTTTATATGTAGGAATTTACAGCCAGAAAGGCTGAGTTGATGTTGCAGTCAAAGATGTTGCTAAAGATGATCAGCTAGTAAGGCTGAGTTGATGTAAGATGATCAGCCACGAAGGCTAAGTTGATGTTGCAGCCAAATATGCTACTTAAGATGATCTGCTAGGAAGACTGAGTTGAAGTTGCAGCCAAAGATGTTGCTTAAGATATTAGCCAGGAAGGCTGAGTTAAAGATATTGAAGGCTTGTGCCAAAGTAGGTGTTGAAGATTATCAGCCAGGAAGGTTGAGTTGAAGATGTTACAGCCAAAGTAGTTGTTGAAGAATATGATTTTAGAGTCAGCTTTAGTAAATTTGATGTTTTACTAAGGGCATTTTGATAATTTTTTGTTTTACAGCTCATTATATAAGGGTTGATAGGTTATATTAGGGTTAAGAGATTGTGAGTAAGAAAGAGAGAGAGAGGGGGGGAGGCCGCCCCCCTCCTTCGATCTCCCATGTTTTCTCTTCACTTTGTGTTATTGTTTTTGTGATCTTCACGGTGCTTTCAAGTTTTCCAACAGATATAGCAATAGCGGGGATATAGCATATTTAAGTACACTTTTATTTATGATTAAAAAATTATATATATATATATAATATATTCTGTAATTTCTAAGAAATATCAAGAAACACAACCACTTCTTTCATAAATATAAATCAAACTACAATAACAATTAAGCATTTTCCCATACTAGATGGGGTTGGCTACATGGATTCTTTGTTTCCACAAAGCCTTATCATAATTTATAGAATCCATGATAAATAAGTTCAAAAAAGTTTTACGCTAGTTGTCGAAAGCCCAACGCAACCCTCCTCATGCAACGGTGATCCCTTACATGGGCAGAGTTATAAATATGAATCAAACTAAATTAAAAAATTCTATTTCTAACTTCTTAGGAAACAAAAAATAAATTTCATGTGGCACATGCATATTGAATTATTAACCTTAAATTAGAAAATAAAACTTAAATGTAACAAAGTTATTCTAAGCATTAAGCAAAATAATTAAAAGGAAAATATATAATTACTTATATGCTCAAGTATGGTGAATATGGTATCGCCAAGCCTAACCCCTTTCTTACTCTTCAGAGCATGTATGCACAGTACATGTTTTGCTCTAGAATTGTCCACAACCAACAGTGAACATGAAAAAATAGTTCACATGTACTAATCAAGAATCATATTATCACAAAGAAAAATGTTAAAGTAGATATGTAGAAGCACATATGAAGGTGTAGCAGATACTCTAGTGAATTCAAAGGGGCATGCCCGTCTATCATCCACTCTGATTAGGAGCGCAAATTCAAATGATACAACACAATACTTACAAATACCACAAGAACAAGTACATTATATGGAAGAATAAGTTACATAGCAACCCATGAAGAACATTCATGCTTATGGGTGGTCGTACCTTTAGAATGTGTTTTCATATTATCATAACACTGAATGTAATGCTTTTCATAAAATTTTTAAGGATTATGGCAATCTTAGCATTTTTGGCTCTTCACACTTAGTATAGAAAAAAGGTGTAATTTCAAGGTATCTTGAACCTTGGTTCATTCTTATGCACCTCTCGATGATGAACCTTTGAGTCCATGCTACGTGAAAGGAAGTTGAGTTCGAGAACCTCATCCATACCCTTGTGAGGGTGGTTCACATAAGTTGAAAGGTTGTCTAGTGGGGTTAACGTAGCCAAAATCAAATTTCTAGGTAGAATTCATGGAGAGTCGAGAACATTGACACATAAAATCCAAATGTAGAACAATAAGTTCCTATAAAGAAATATTGCTTTTAGAATATTTTTATATTTGTGTAAATGAACACAAAACCATTATAAACCTAAAATCAGGACTAAACATCACTCAAAATAATGTCTAACAAGCACACAAGCTCATGAAAGAGAAGAGAGAGAAAGCGGCTGAAGGTGGAGCCAGAGAAAGGGAGAGAGAGCTTACCTGCAGCAAAGGAAGGTGGAGAAAGAGAGAAGGTGGCAGAGTCAGAGAAAGAGAGAGAAAGGGAGAGATAGCTTACTTGCAGTGGAGAAAGACAGCAAAGGCGGTGGCCGTCAGTGGAGGTTGCTCGTTGGTGGTGGCAAAGAGAACAGACGCAAGAGGCGGGAGAGAGAGGCGAGACCCAAATGCAAACATTGTTTAGCATTTTAACCTATTTGGTTTAGGTCGATGCAATGGATATTAGACCGAGCCGACCCAAATATGTTATGTACGCTAACAACGCCCTAAAGTGACACCCACTATAGCAAACACGCTATAACAGTTTTTGTTCTTCTATAACACTATAGCACGCTATTGATAACGTAGGCAAGTGCAGTTTTCATTTACTCTATAATGAGTTAGGAAGTCACTGTAGGCATGCCCTTATGCATTAGCCTAATGAATCTATGCATGATATCCATTTATATTTGTGGTTATTTTATGGGATATTGTCTTACATTGCACTGATCAAGTTCATGGCATGAAAGTAATCCTGCACTTACAAAGACAAAAAGATATATTTGCAGAAGTACCATGAACTCCACTTGCCTTAGTTTATCCATGCACAGTCTGTTGTTGATATCCCAATCATTAGCTAGCTTGTCAATTATTTTGTAGCTTATGCTTTAGTTTGAGTGACTATTATGGTACAGACTACAGAGAGAGAATGCTTGTGTTCACTGTTCACATAGCAAAGGAACTCTAGTTGATGTTGCCCTTTGTTCATGTTCTATGTTCATCTTATAAAGTTTACATTGCTTTGCAATTGAAGAGTTTGACTACTAATTGTTGTGACTCAGAATCTTGAAAGCTTTTTGTCTGTGTTTTTGTTTGGAGGCTTAGTTCTTGTACCGCTTGTATAAGATGGTTTCACAATTTTGTGAAATTGCATCAATAAAACTCCGTAGAGTGTCACCGAATCTGATTAGGGCAGTGTTTATTTTATTACTGCAGTTCATCTCATCCTGCAAAGAAGGATTCCTCTCTAAGAATGAAGCATAGACTTGAGAAAAGGCTTCAGTTTCATGATAGTAAGTTGTTCTTTCTGATGTCTTCTACTTTTTGTTCTTTCTTTAGCAATGAAGTTGTCATCCTTTGTCATGGTACAGTCACCCTTGGCTAAGCCTCTTGTGTGGTCTTATGAATAGAATGGCTCGTGATTACCATGCCTATAAGTGAATAAATAGATAGACGACAATCCATATTAGTGGGTTGGTTCTTCGTGCATCCACCTTAGTGTCATATTTGCCCTCTTCATTGTATTTTCTAGTTTCTTAAAGTGTACAAGTGTTCCCCTTTTCTCTCTCTTGTTTTAGTGGTGCCTTTTGTTTGAAGAATAAACTTTTACCTCCCGTGATCCATCTTCTGGTGAACGTTAAGTTGGTAATTTAATATCCTGGTTCTTGTTTTCATGTTTGGTTTGCCTTTTGTTGTATGTGAACATTGTGAAATCTTTCCTTGTATCCCTCATTTCTTCTTCTCTAATAATGATAAATATCGTTATTGTGTAACACCTTCATTTATGGTTCCAGAGGTCAAGAATACTTTCAAGTCCTTAACTGCCACGAAGACAATTGCAAAGGTGAGGAGATTATCTTTTGCTCCTCTTCGTATGGCTTACTTTCCACATTTAGTTAGAAAGGAAAAGACGAAGTATCTTTGTTTTGAAGGAGGAAAAAATGGAAAGGGTGAATGTTTCATTAGAATATGCTTCTTTGGTAGGCGTAGATGAGCTTGATGGGTACCATTTTGGCTTTGATAAGTTGTAGACTGACTTACACTTTGACGACTATGAATAGGGCTTTGGAGAGAGAGTCGATTGATTTGGTTTCTTTCATCCAGATGCATTATTCTCATGTAACAAGTTGCACTCCTATATTGTCCTTATAATAGGATGAACGCACTTAATTGTGGCAATTTATTCTTGTGTAGGGCTGCAAGATAAATGACTTGCAGCATGATTATATTATATATACGTCTTGATCTACAAAAGATCTCCTTCTCTAACCTCTACCAAATAGAGTCAGATGTTTTATCTGAATGGCTGTTCTCTTTCTGTTTTTCAGAATAAAAAACAGAGAAGTCGCCAAAGGAGAAACAAAGCATATGACCTATCAAATCTTGCTGAATTCCTTCCGGATATGGCTGAAAAGAAAGTACCAGCTCCAACAGACAAATCAAAGTTGAACTGCAAATCTAAACAAAAGCTAGTGTAAGTCCCTCAGCCTTCTTGCTTAATCTAATTTCTACAGCCTCAGTTTGTGCTCATCTGATTATTAATGAGCTTATAGAAGGTGAACATATCCTCTAAGCTCAAATGTTTGCTTTGGGGAAGGACTTTTGAATTTTGACTGTTATGCAGCACGTCCATGTACACTAAATTAAATGACAATGTTTTGATTTAGTGAGAAGGAAGCCAGACAGTTAGGAGCGGTTCTGGGGCATCCACGGTTTATTGCAGATCCAATATCTGCCATTCATCAACATTTCGAACTAACTCTATGTCCACAATCAGACCAAGAACCAAAGCAAGAGAAAAGGTGCAAAAAAGTTGGTAGTAGGAAGCATCAGAAGACACGTTCAAAGGTCCAACGTGCTCAGTCCATGGAAATATGAAGAACTTGCTGACTTTCATGCAGCTGGTGAATGGGTTCATGTCTGTATAAACATGGGCATCACCTCAAGTAAATTCTGTCTTGGTCCCGCTGATATTAGATTTGAGGATTTCTGTTTGTCAGCATCAAGTTATTTCCCCTGGTATATGAGGTACTCATTCAGTTGGGGAGAAGAAATGCTTTGAAAGCCATTCTCGTTGGTATATACGATGCCTCAAATTGATCCTTGGAAGGAGGCTTGATGTTATGAAGAAAAGTGACTTTGAACTGTGTTAATTTTAATACTCCATTTCCTAAATTTTATATTTTGGGATCACCAAAATCATGTCTTGCCAAGATGTTTTATGCTAAAGGAAATCTCTCAACCTAATGACTCGGGCAGTCGGAGACGAGAACAAAGACACACATGACATGAGTGCGAGTACGGGTGAAAATATGGAGGATACAGCACAGCAACTTTAAAATTCATGGGTGTGGAAGCTGTGCGCGTGTGTGAGTATCCTATTAGAGTTCATTAACCTATTGAAAGTTCGCTGTGTAACTTGGGAACAGAGATGACGGCATTTGAAAGGGACCACCAGGATAGTGTACCCTGTAGACATGATGTCAACATTTAGTTATTAAGGGCTCCAAAAGTCCAAATACTAGTGGTCGTTTGTATTCTCTATAGAGTTTACCTGATCATCAGCATCTGAAACTCTTTTGGTTTGTATTCAAGAAGCAATAACTAGATCGGCATCCATTCGAAATGGTTTCGCTGGAGACGTTTTAGTGCAGTTTGGTAGGTGAAAACACACAATCATACTTCCATTGGCATTTTTTATGATTAGTTGTTGCATTAGGCTTACTTGGTCACTGTATAAATTAGGCAAACATATTCCTTATATCGTCATAACAAACGGCATTCATAATTCCATCCTCCACTATCATCAAAGAGGGTCTCCTATGCCTGCAACCACATTGTAGACGTTTAGTGCGCGTGCACCCACACACACATGCACAGAGAGAGAGAGAGAGAGAGAGAGAGAGAGAGAGAGAGAGAGATTGCCTTGTTTGTTATATTGCTGGACAACCAATCGAGACCTTCATAAAGTCCGACACCTGAAGTGGCACAAGTGCTCTGAATATACCTGTTGAACAAAAACAATTTCTAAGAAACTACAAGAAAATTCATCAGCAGCATTACCGCCAATAGTCCGCCATGAGAGCACGAATGTAATTATATATAATGGAATATCATGAAAACATTTTACATTTACAAAATTGTATGCGAAGAATGGTCGCACAATGGCGACCAAGAATCCATGCAGCTGACCCCAATCAGTGTGGGGTTTGGGTTTGGTTTTGGTTGGCAACTGCTACCCATTAATCAAGATCTCCAATAGTTCTATACTGCTAAATTGTGGCTATTAACACAGGGACTCACCATCGGCGCTGTCGAAGAGAGTGCAGTCCAAGCTTGTCTGTTATTTCAGAAACATGCATGGCATTTGGAAGATCTTGCTTGTTGGCAAACACCAGCAGTATTGCATCACGCAACTCTTCCTGAAGACAAATAGGACGAAGAAGAATTAGAACGATTCTGTGAGCAGGTCATCTTGTAACAAATTTCGTTGAGCGATTGAAGAACAAAATCCGGCTTTCTTAGAAGACGATCAACAAATTTCATTTCTAGTGTGAGATGAGCTTCGTATTAGTGGGCAAACGACGAACCTCGCTCAGCATCCGGTGCAGCTCATCTCTGGCTTCAAGAATACGCTCTCTGTCGTTGCTGTCGACGACAAAAATAAGTCCCTGCGTATTTTGAAAGTAGTGCCTCCACAGCGGTCGAATCTGTCTAAGCATATTATTGCACTTGTTAGTAATCCATGAGAACTATTTGAAATTATCCATGAATCAAGTGATCTGGGTCATGATCAGGTACCAAAACCCATATAACCTTCAGTCAGAAGTTGTTGCTTAGATGACTTGGATGGAAAGTTTGGAGCAAGATTAAGATTCCCCCGGACCACCTGATCCAACCTCAATCTCAACACCTGGATGACACCATATCTTGTTTGATTGATCTGGGTATGGTTCGTCAAACCTGGTTCAGGGCCAGGACCTGCAAATGCTGGTTACAGACTGGTTTCGATGAGGGCCACGACTCTGTCGTCCTCTCGAAGACATTGGTAATTTTGTGCATATACTTATTACACACATTCATGCCTGTGAATGCATGCAATAATTGTTAAAAGAGTACATTATTGGGTCTCGGGTCTAGAATGTATTATAATCTGCTATGTGTATTAATCATGAGTATTTCTATCTTTCAAGTTATAACAATCCTATATAAACCTTCCTTAAAGAAAATCTAAAACATAAACCAGTAGCCGTGAGAAACCTACTACTATGTGGGTGGTGAAGGGCTGATTGACGGGAGTAACTTGATTCTTTATAATTATTGTTGATTCTATTCAATTGATTTATAATATGATATCAGAGCTCACCGATCCACAACGGGCAACATTTAGCGATAGCAGACATGTCAAATATCTCAGTTGCAGTCTAAGTTTTCGCAAGTGTTCAACAACAAATTTAGGACTTTAGCTTGATTTTTCTTGAAGGTACGAAAAGAAAAACAACCAATCGTTGTGCCAAATAGTTATTTGTTTATTTAAGAGCTAAAGAAAGGAGAGTATTGATGAGTGAGAAGAAGATTGACTCATTCCAAATCACAAATGTCAAACTAGATAACAAACTTTTTTTGAATGGTCCAGATCTATAGAGTTATGTGTTCTCGCCTGAGGAAAATGTGACTACCTAATTAGAACCCTCCAACAACCTAATGATAATGACCCAAAGTTCTCGAAATGGAGGAGAGAAGATATCTTAGTTATTTCACGGTTATTACAATCCATGAATCCTTCCATAGGAAAAACATTCATGTATTTGGAATCAGCAACTGAGATCTAGAGAGCATTTTCAGAAGCTTATTTATGAAAGAAGAATGTTGCAAAAGAGTACAAGATATTGAAAAAAATAAGAAAGTGCAAACAAATCAATATGTCAATCAGTGAATACTATAGATAGCTGAGGGGATTGTGGGACGAATTCTAGTTTTGTCAAGTGCAACGGATGCTCTAAAGAGAGAACTAAAGAAATGAAAAAGAGAAAAGTCTTCGATTTATAACGGGGAGTTTCTTCCGACTATAAAGCAATCAAACTTAATATTCTTGGTAGGAAATAACGTCTATCATTGGGAATTGTGTACTCCTTCTTCTCCAAGAAGAAGATAGAAAAAGACTCGAAAAAGAAGATGTAAACAATAATGAAAAAATTACATTCTATGAGAAAAATAAGAGTCACCAAGAGAGGAAGAGGAAGTTATGGTAATCGACGTAGAGATCGTAGTTCCTTTTCAAAAAATGAAAAAGAGAGACTCAAGTGTTCTCACTATGAGAAAACATGACATACAAAAGAAGAATGTTGAGAACTTGTTGCTAGACCGACTACATATAGAAATAAGATCTACTATACTGATACATCTAAGAAGTCAAAAGAATGCACAGATAAGAATACAATTTCTAAGTTGATAAAACGTATTGAGGGGTTAGAGTCCATACTTGAAGACCATCCCTCCACCTCAGAGTCTTGGACAGTTGCTACTCACTCCACCTCCATGGCTAGTGGTAATACTGTATTATTTTTTCTAAAACATGGATTATTGATTCAGGTGCTATAGATCATATGATCATAAGTGACATAGTACCATCAAACTATTGCAAGCTACCTCATCAAGAACATGTCCTATTAACGAATGGATCTCGTTCCTGCATGATTGAGAAGGGCAGCATGAAGAGTTTGTTCCTTGATTTATCATCTATCTATCATGTTCTTAACTTCCTAGTGAATTTATTATCAATTAGTTCCTTGATAAAATGTCTCAATTGCTTAGTAACTTTCTTTGTTTCTAGTTGTGTATTTCATGATCTAACGACGAGAAAGATCCTTAGTCGTAGTAACTTGCGAAAAGGGCTTTACATACTTTAAGAAACTATCTCATTAGTATCAACTTCATACTCTATAGCAGTTGGTCCTAAATGTGATATATGTCAAAAGGTCAAACATCATATAGCTAGTTTTCCTTCTAGTAAATCCAAGGCATTACAACCATTTAAATTAGTACATTTTGATGTTTGGGGTCCTTCTCTGATAGTTTCTTTTAATGGTTATAAATACTTTATTTACTTCATTGATGATTATTCTAGGTTAATATGGTTTGTCTCATTAAATCAAACTCATGAAGTTTCTGCAATATTTTCATCTATTCATAAATTTATTGAAAATCAATTTAATTGTTCCTTAAAAATTCTTCTACCTTATAATGAGGGAGAATATATGTCAGGCAACTTACAAGACTATTTGGAAAAACATAAGATTTTATATCAAACATCTTGTTCTTATACTTCCTAACAAAATGGTGTTGCAGAAAGAAAGAATAAACACATTCTAGAGGTTGCTAGAACATTACTCAATGGAGTTCATACTCCAAAAAATTATTGGGAAGAAGTTGCTTTTATCTCTATTTATCTTGTTAATCGGATACCTAATTCCATTCTCAATGAAGAACCACCTTACAAGATCATAAAATCAATAGATAAGTTGTTCTATGTTTCACCGAGAGTGTTTGGTTGTGTATGTTATGTCCATGTACACTCTTATATCAAAGATAAGCTTGATCCTATAACTTATCAAAAAATGGTTATAACTATTATTATCCAATTACTCATAAAACTTATGTCTCTTTGTATTTTACTTTCTTTTAGTCCATTCCTTTTTCTTTTCAAAAAGATGAATCCTCATGTGTCTCTTCGACTCTTTCTCCTATCCAACCCATTAGTTCCACTTATATAGAACCTGATATTTTGAAAGAAACTAGAGGTGACCCAGTTACAAAGGAGACATAGGTGTATGCTTGAGGAGAGAGAAGTGTAGTAATGTTATTCTCAAGTTATCTCAAACATTGATTCTTCCACGACCATTGATCAAAGTCAATCAAAGGAAAATAAGTTAAATTTTTTCATTGCAGTACGAAAAGGTAAGAGGAATTGTACATTATATCTAATTTTTAAGTTTTTCTCTTACCACAGTACTTTAGGAAAACATCAAGAATTTGTGAAGAATGAAAAAGTACACAAGATACCCAAGAACTTTGATGAAGCTTCTAAATCTACACAGTGGAGAGAAGTCATGGCATGTGAATTACAGGCTCTAGAGAAGAACAAGGGGCATTGTTACTCTACAAGAATGAAGAAATCCAGTTAGTTGCAAATGGGTTTATACTTTGAAATTCAAAGGTGATTGACAAGGTTAGTGGCAAAGGGATACAGTCAATTATATGAGATAGACTATAGTCAAACCTTTGTTGTAGTTACAAAACTAACTATTATCAAGGTTATCATAAGTCTAGATACATATAAAGGTTGTGATATGTGGAAATTAGATGTGAAAAATATGTTTATGTAAGAAACGCTTAGTGAAGAAGTGTACATGACATTACCTCAAGGGTACAATCTCAATAAGGAGCAAATCAATCAAGTATGTAAAATGAACAAATTCATTTACGGTCTAAAGCAATCTCTCAAAGCGTGGTTTGAAAAATTCAATGAGGATATCATTAACCTGGGCTACTACAAAAGTACCAATGACCATACATTATTTATGAAAAAGGGCAAATGAATTTTTCCACTGATAGTACATGTAGATGATATAATTGTTACAGGACATGGGCATGTTGGATTACTTTTTAGATATAAAAGTATTTTACTCAAATAAAGGTATATTTCTAACACAGAAAATACATAATGGACTTCATGAAGGACACAAAATGATTCATACAAGAAAAGTGATACTCTAATGGACCCAAATATCAAATTATACCTTGGAGATGTTAAAGTTTATAATGATGTCGGTATGCATCAAAAATTAGTTGGCAAGTTGATCTACCTTACGATTACTCATCTAGATATTGTTTATGAAGTGGAATGGTGAGTAGATTTATGCATGCCCTATTAAACACCATATACATGCAGTATACCGCATTCTTAGATATTTGAAAAGGTCACCTGGTCATGGATTACTATATGCTAATAGATGGCATCTAAATATTGAAATATTTACATATGTAAATTGAGCTTGATCACAGGATAATAGAAAGTCTACTTCTGGATATATCACTATGATTGTTGGAAATATTGTTTCATGAAAGAGTAAAAAGTAAGCAGTAGCAGCTCAATCGAGTGTAGAGGCAAATATCGAGCCATTACATGAGGAATGTGCAAAGGAATATGGTTAAAATCCCTAATGATTGAATTGAATATGAAACCAAACAATGGTATTCCTCTTTATTGTGACAGTAAGACAACTATATATATTGCTTCAAATCTTGTTTTTCATGAAAGAACTAACCACATTGAGATAGATTGTCACTTTATACGTGAAAAGGTTGGATCAAAGGAATTTCAGCTCATCTATATCTCTTCACAAGAAAAGTGTGTTCACTTTCTCACAAAGGCTATCATGAGGCCAAATCTTATGAACATTATCATGTTTCGGGTCTAGAATGCATTATAATTTGGTCTTTGTATTAATTGGGGGTATTCTTGTCTTTCAAATTATAACAACCTTATATAAACCTTGCTTAAAGAAAACCTAAAACACAAAAAGAAACCAACAACCGTGAGGAACCTGCTACCGTGTGAGTGGTGAAGGGTTGACTAGTGGGAGTATCTTGATTTCTTGTATTTTCTGTTGATTCTATTCAATAAAGTTTGATTTATAACAATAACCACACATAGGTACACCACTCAACACAACAATTACCTTGTCTTGTCCTCCAACATCCCAAACTGTGAAGCTAACGTTCTTGTACTCAACGGTCTCCACATTAAACCCTTTGTATCCAATTATTCATGAAATGTAGTTAGAACAAAAATCTTCAAAACTTGATTTAGTGATATTCGAAAGCATAACACATTAACATAATGGGCAGAATGCTCATAGTATAAAAAAAACAAATCTAGACCTCTTATTCTAGTGATCTCATTGGTACTGGTGGATCCACATTGAGTTGACCGAAATTTCAAAAATCAACTTAAAGTCTATAGCCATGGTGGGATCCATGGGCTATAATATATAGTTTATCCCACCCAAAACCATTGAAGGGGCTATTCGCCCTACTCTAAGAGTTTTTAGATCCACCACTCCTCACTGGGGTTTTGCCACCAAACCAAGCCTTTTATTACATTAAGTAGTCAGTTATTCGGATAATCCTGCCATAAAGCTCAATCTTGTGCTATATTAGCATTTAAATCCGTTTAACAAAAAGCCATGTTTATTATCTCTTTTCAACACTCTAAGGGCCATCATATGCTTCTCTTAAAAGAACTAATCACTTTACGTGAAACCAAAATTAAGGCCATCATTTACAAAAGATCCTACATTGAAAACAAGAACATGAATTCATGAAGCAAGTTCACAAACTTCTTGTTCATTGAGAATCTCAAGTTCTCTTCCAAACCTGTGATTTGACGTACCAGGCAAGTTCCTCGAGAAATAGTTGGCCTATTACGATATGTATAGAAGAGAAAGACCTCAAAAGTTTTGGAAGAAAATAATATATATATGAGAGAGAGAGGGTCAACTAAAAAAGCCTAGACGAGCCAAGCCAAGCTCAACTCATTCGAGCTCGTCTCACCAAACTGTAAGAGTTGAGCCAAAGTTTGCCGATGAGGGTGATGCTACAAGACAACTGTGAACTCACAAATAGGGCTTAGAAGATATGACAGGAAAAGTTATATTGTATCCAACGAAAATATCACGAAAAAAGTAGAGGCATCTTCCGTTCGACCTGTTTTTGACGCAAAGATAAAATAACCCTACAAAAGTGGTCTGTTTTGTACCCACCCAAAATAACTCGAAGAAAGATCAAGCAGTGTTGACGCTAACCGACTGAGATGAACACGAAATGACATGACACGAATATGACCCATAATCTAAAATCGGCACCCCTAAAGATAGATGAGCCAAAACAAAAAAATTTGACAAACACGTCTCAAAGTCCAAAGTCCCTTAAATCCTTATACCCCAAGGAAGATTTATTTGCACAGGGATGCACATTAGATAAGAAGGAATTGAACACTTCACTCAAGATTTTGAGAGTGCAAAATTACCAATGGTGGGGATTGTGGTGACTATCTCTCCAAGCTTGAGTTTGTAAAGGATGGTGGTCTTTCCTGCTGCATCAAGTCCTACCATCAGGATCCTCATCTCCTTCTTTGCAAACAGCATCCTTATCAGCCTTGAAACGGCCAAACCCATTTTACCTTCACTTCGTCTCAAACACACTGTCAAACCAGAAGCAGAAATCACCAAGATTTCATACACGAACAGAAAAGATTAAATAGAGAAACAATTCAGTTCTCTCAAAGGCTGATGGTGGACTGAACGTACATGATGCAGAAGGAGATGCGGTTGAAGATCAACAGAAGGGGTGGTCGGCAAAGGCATTGTGGTTGCAACGCAATCCTTTATCATCTACAGAGGATGAAGAAGAATAAAGGTGAAAGGGAATATAGAATAAAGGCGATTGCCTCGCGTCTTGAGGCTCTGCCCGTCTCTATACCTCCATGTATGCCCATATTGGACGTTTGAAGATTCGCCAATTAAGAAAGCAGATTGATTTTAGCAAGGTTAAATCTACAAAATAAGTTGCACTAGTCAAAGTCACTGAAATTAGCTGCTCATGATTCATGGAAGCGAAAACGAAACTAAACCAAGTCCTTGGACCAAGTCAGCTTCTTGGTCACATTTTAATTTGACCACCAAACCAAGCTTTTGTCCACACTAAGTGGTGTCAGCTACATAGATTCTTATCTGCGATTGTGTTCTATCTTGTCTATATTAGCATTTTAACTCAAAAGAGCAAACATCGTGTTTTATAGCTTCCTTCCTGAGGGTTTGACTCCTTGATATACCTCCTTAAAGTGTTACGGAACTTACATTGAATTAAAATAATCTAGTATCACATTGTGAACATATTATATATATGTGTGTAGACTTTGTCTTATCCTTGCAAATTATGGATAAGACACACACAAAGAGAGAGAGAAGATTCAATTAAATTTAATAGTAGTATTATGTATTATAGTTCCTTTTTGATGCAGGAGCTGTGGCGCTCCTCGTAAGAGGTTCAGCTCATAAAAGACCTTCGAATTAAGGTTACGAGTTCGATAGACAGGACATTCATCTGTCAAGGAAAAAACATTGATCGGCCTCTCTCAACCTATAAGCATTTTGAAACAACTAAACATGAAGGGCAGAATATAAATTCCCCATAAACCTCCAAGATACACAAAAAACATTATCTGTGCATTCGTGCAATTCTTCAAACAATTTGTCCTTTCACTGTAAGGCAACCGCTTGAGAAGATATCCAGATATTAGCTGTCCCAACAGATCCAGATAAGACAGGAAAGAGGGAAAGAATGTCTGGATAGCTCTCTAATTAACATAGGCACACAGACCATGTTTATGAACTTCTAGATGCAGATTGGAAAATGAAGACTGCGGTCAGGACTCCAACCAATGCTGTGAGCGCCAAAGCCACCGTCGGCACGGGAGTTACGAGGCCAAAATTCTGCACAAGGGAAGGATAAACCTGAATGATTAGTGCTCTGCTGCTGAAGGACTATTTTACGCTGAAATATAAAATTCTGCCACAACTATTGATTAAAAGTTGAAACTAAAGCACAAATTCCACCCGAGATCATCCAAATAGTAAAGTGGCAACTCATTCAGCAGGATAACATCTTAAAGGTTTTGAACTGGGTGTCTGGAAGCAGACTTGAAATCGACAGAAAGGCGCTCAAGAACTCGTGGGTTATCCCGTTGCCTCAGTTGAGAAAGAGGGGAAAATAACAAAGTGGGTAGGCAGATTATAATATGGCCTAACTGAAATCTGAAACTCTAATACAAGGGCAGGATTCTCAGCTAGCAAGCAGTTCCCTGCAGATGAACCCATGTGAGTGAAACCATATTGTAATAAGAAAATTCCTCATCATCGACTACAGGCTGCCATAAGTAATTTGACTTTATAAGCAAAGTGGTAGCAGTGGAGGCTTGTTTCACAAGGTCTCAGATTCTCTGATAAGGATAACAATACAATGGGGCATGGAGAAATGCTAGCCTCTACGACTCCTGATGTAACGGAGCTCCACTTCCACAAGAGGGCCCCTTCAGTCATAGATCTATGTATAACATTAGATTGGCATACCAAAACATAGTAGCGTTGATGCGTATAACAGCAGAACCGAGTCCTAATGTAATGAGGTCCGCTTCACAAAAAGGCCAATTCAGTTCTACATGGAAAAGGAAAACAAACCTCCAAGAGTCCCTTCCCTGTAGCCACCTCAACTGAAAGAGCTGCTGCAAACCCCACCATCGCCAGACGCCCCAGCCATATGTCTAAACTGTTACCCCCTTTCGTACTTTGCTCACATCTAATGGAAACTGAATAAGTTCTCCTCCTTTGCTGACAAGTTCTCCAAACTAACACAAAAAGCAAAACATTGAATTAATGTTGATGACAAAGTAATCAAATGCAAGGACGGAGCTTGATAAGATGATTCAAACTAAGAACATTTAAATTCTTCACAAAGAATGTCGTTATTCCTCATCTATTGACATCATGTTCTTAATGTGTCGCAAACTCTGTTCATTCACTTGCTTCATAAGCTCCTCGCTTATCACCTTTTCTGTAGTATTTAGTTATGTCTGCATTGAAATATTTTGTACATAACAATTTATCACTCATCATTTTTGCAGGCTGCTTCATTTAAAGTAGGCGAATCTATATCACCTTCCATGGCATCGACCAATGTTTTCAGGATTTAATTATACTTGTTGAGGACTTGAGATATTCTCAGACACTATCATCAAACTTGAAACTGTAATGTTACTGCACAACACAACGCCTGCGCATCAACGTGGCCGTGGCAGCTTCGCCAGGCCATATAAGTAGCAGAAGGGGGCCACCTGCTGGGGAGGAGTTTCGGGAGCAGCCGTACGAGCAGGAAAACGGAAGGAATCGGCCGGAATCCGGTGAGTTCACCTATTTTTCAAATTTTAATTTTTTTTTTCTGATTCTTGATGAAAAACTTATTGAAAATCATCGTTTTGGACTTGGATCGAAGGTTTGAGGTAAAACTAAGTGTTTTGGCAAGTTGGGTAAGTTGAGGGTGTCGATTTGGCTGGGAAACGGTTCTGATTCGCCGTATTTTTCATTTTCTGCAACTTTTTCTTTTCACTTCCGTTTTCTGGAGAAATGCCACCGCCGGTGGTTGTTCTTGTCCTTGGTCGAAAGAGGGGATGTAGAGGAAGAGGGGGGTCACCTTTGTCAACCTTAGTCGTTGCCAAAAATCGGTGAAATCAAAGCCGAAAAATCATAGGAACCGGCCCTTTTGGGCGTGTCCCTCGTGTCCGTGTCGTGCGCAGTGTTGTCCGTATCGCACCGTATCGTACGATACGGTGCGATACGTATCGTATCGTGGGCCTACGATACGATACGGGGCCCCGTATTGTAGATGCGGGCGTATCGCACCGTATCGTGCGATAGGATCCCAGATCGAGAGAAACCCGTGATTTTTCGCGGGTTTCCTCTCTCCTTTTGGATTCTTCAAGCTCCCTAAGAGTCGGTTTTCGCCTCCTTGGTGTTCAAAGCTCTAAAATCGTGCCCTACGGTATCCGTCCAAGCCTCCAAACTCGGATTTAGGTATATTTTAAATGTTTTTTCCCTTTTTTCTTTTATATTTATTGTTTTTTTGTGTTATTTCGGTTTGTTTTTTGAATGACAAAATATGAAGTTATTAAGTGTGTGTATACGATTTTTATTGCATTCATGAAGTGGGAGACACTCGATTTGAGTGTTATTTGAAGATTGGGGGATTTACGAAGTGCTTTTATTTTCAGGTTTTTGTTTGAATTAAAGTACTCCATTGAGATGGCAGGAAGGGGTGGTAGAGACTCTCATTCAAAGTCTGATGATCCGGCATGGCAGTGGGGTATACCAGTTGAGGGTTCAAGGTTAAAAATCATATGTTTATTTTGTGAAAAGGTGATTAGTGGTGGAATTTCAAGGTTGAAACACCACCTAGCAAGAACCAGGAAAGAAGTTACTCCATGCACAGGCAGAGTTAGAAGTGTGCCAGAAGGTATTAAATGGCAATGCTTGCACATGATTGAGAGCATACAGGAAAGGAGACAACAAAAGGATGATTTCCAGATGTGTGAAGAAGCTGATGATGCTACTGCCACTGGAGTTGGATTCACTGATAGTTTGCCTTCAGATGCTAGAACAGATATTGGTAGTAGCAGTTCGCGAGCACCTAGCAGAGGAAAGAGGGTTGCAGCTGAAGACTTTGGAGGTGGCAGAAGAGGAAGTTCAGGAAGGAGTAGAGGAAGAGCTTCTTCTTCTAGCATATATTCGTTCTTTCCTCCTTCCACTACACCTGGTGCTCAACCATGAATTCGTGCTGCTATGGCTTCAGAACAACTGCACGATCAAGCAGACTTTGCAGTGGGTAGATGGTTTTATGATGCATGCATTCCATTTAATACAACAAACAGTTTTTATTTTCAAGCAATGGCAGATACAATTGCTAACATTGGTCCAGGATACAGGATGCCCTCTTATCAGAAGTTGAGAGGGAAGATATTAGATCAGACCGTGATTGAAGTGCAGCAATACTGTTCGACTTTGAGACAATCGTGGAAGGAAACAGGATGCACTATCATGGCAGATGGATGGACCGATAGGCGAGGAAGGACATTGCTAAACTTTCTTGTATATTGTCCTAAAGGACTCATGTTTTTGAGATCTCTAGATATGTCAGAGGAGAGGCATACTGCAGAGATCCTACGAGAGGAATTTGATAAGGTTATACAAGAGGTTGGGCTAGAAAATGTAGTCCAATTGATTACAGATAATGCAGCTAACTACAAAGCAACTGAAAAGGAGTTAGCTGATATTTATGGGACTTTCTACTGGACACCATGTGCAGCCCATTGTTTAGATCTCATCCTCGAGGACATTGGTGAGATGGATGAAATAAAGGCAGCAACTGAGTGTTGCCAAGATATTACAAAATTCATTTACAACCATGCATTTGTTTTGTGTATGATGAGGAGATACACAGAAGGTGCAGAGCTTCTTCGCACAGCTGCAACTCGGTTCGCAACAAACTTCTTATCTGTACAAAGTATTGTAAGACAGAAGCAAGCTTTAAAGAGAATGTTCTCGTCAGATAAGTGGCAACAATTTGTAGAGTTGCCACAAAACAGAAGGAACAGAAAGTTAAATGAGATTGCAGAAACGGTTTTTAGAAGTTCATTTTGGAATGCATGCATTAGATTATTGAAAATTACTTGTCCTTTAGTGAAAGTTTTGAGATTGGCTGACAGCGAGGAGAAACCATCTATGGGCTACCTTTATGAAGCCATGGACAGGGCAAAAGAAGCGATCAGAAATAACTTTAATGGAAAAAAAAAGAGATTATGTGCCCGTGTGGAAAATAATTGATAGTAGATGGAATAAACAATTGCATCAGCCTACTATCTAAACCCATCATTGAGGTACTCAGCAACCTTCAAAAAGGACGGTGAGGTTAATCGAGGAATCATTGAATGCATCGACAGATTAGTCCCTGATGAGAGCATAGTAGATGCGATACATCGAGAGATGGAGATATATGATAATGCTCTTCACTTGATGGGTTTGCCTGTTGCAATTCACAACCGCTCTACAATGCGTCCAGGTACATTGTTTATTTTCATATTTAAGTTGCATCTTACATTACTGTGGATTATTATGTCTCTAATGTTTATATTTTTTTTTACAGATGTTTGGTGGAACAGGTTTGGAAGTAATTGTCCAAACCTTAGAGATTTTGCAGTTAGAGTCTTAAGCCAAACCTGTAGTGCAACAGGTTGTGAAAGAAATTGGAGTGTTTTTGAACACATCCATACAAAAAAGCGCAACAGGTTGGAACATAAAAGGCTTAATGATTTGGTTTATATTCGTTGTAACATGCGCCTTCGTGAAAGGTAATGTTGTATTACTTTCAAATTTTCAATTCGATATTATTTAACTTCAGTTTTCAATTGTTAATATTACTTACTAATTGTTTATCTTTGTTTGTGTCGTAGGCAATTAAAAAAAGTAAATAGAGAAGAAAGTCAGTTCGATCCAATAAGTTTAGATAATTTTGATATATTAGAAGATTGGGTTATGGAAGACACTGAAGAAAATGCCCTCCTAACAGAAGAAGACGTTGCCTGGATTAATTTGGAAGGAGCACAACAATATTATGGAGATGAAGAATTTGATTTTGAAGAAGAAGGTGTGGGCGTGGCTGATGATGATGAGGATCTGCAACAAGGAGAAGATGAAGATTATTTAGTTGATGATCCTGATTACAATTTGTAAAATGTAACATTATATGTAACTGTAGTGTACTGTAAAGTGTAAACTATGTCTGTATTTTATTTTTTGGATTCAAAATATGTAAATTTGGATGCAATTGTTCAATGTTGAATGCTCAATCTGTACTAAACTTACATTATATGAATTTAAAGCAATTATCATATTTTTCCTGATTTTTTTTTTATTTTTTTTCGATTTTTTATTATTTTTTATTAATTTTTAATTATTTTTTGTATTATTTTAATATTAAAGTACGATACGATACGATACGCCCGTATCGTGGAGCCCAGCGATACACGATACGATATGCGTCAGACAACACTGGTCGTGCGTGTTTGAAATGTCATGAACCGACACTAATTCGTGTCGTGTCCTCGTGTTGCATGCAGTTCTGTATCAGAAACGAGTAAAGTTTGGGTCGTGTCTTGAAATGTGTTTCTGGGTTAGAAATAGGATGTGTCAGTAGTTAAAGGTTCTGTGTTGACACAGTTACACAAGCTACCTATTGTGTCACTCAATTTGGATCTTGGATAGCTTAAACGGATTCAGATTGGGGTTTGGGTAATTTTACGGTCATTTGGGATCCGATTCGGATACGGTTTGTTGCGTTAGACTCGTAGTTAAATAAATTTTAATATTTTAATTATTTGTAATTGTTTAGATATTAAAATTGGAAGATTTGGTGGTGATAAGAGTGATTGCGCGGCTTGGGACTTCATCTTAGCGCTCTTTCAGGTAGGGGTTTATGCATTCTTTTATAGAACCACGCTAGAAGTGATTTTACTTGTTTTAGATAGATTTAAATGTGCATGATTGATAAATGTTTTATTGATGTTTGTGAAATGTTATTCGCAATTATGGGTTTTTTATATGCTTTTAAATATAACATGTTTATGACATTGATCGATAAAGAGCATGTTTTGATATGCATGTGTTGTATCAACATGGCATTTAAATGTTGTTTAAATGTTGTGTGGATATGAGTTTGATTTTGGATATTCGTGGATCTGGATATGATTTGTAAATGTGATGAATTGTAATTGGTTTTAAAAATGTAATGACGTGGAATATACGAGTCGTACTTGTGTGGTTTGTGTGGGGTCTCTAGAGACTTACAGGTCCCTCAGGCGATTCGTCTTGGGGCAAATACAGGGTGTGTTCCCGGGCACTCTGCCGTGAGAGTCGGAGTGGTTACCGTCGTGGAAGGGGTTACCGAGGTCACGTTAGGGAGGGTCGGACGACTCTCGTGGCCTTTGGGGCAAACACAGTATGAGTTGTAATTATCGTAACTAATGATGTGTGCGTGTGTGTGTCTGCGTATGAATTTGAGATCATAATTTAAAGGTAACTCTGCTTTGTTATGAAATGATTGAGAAATTATGCATGCTTTTAGCATGATTTCTGTTTAAAGATGTTTAACTTCCCTACGGAGATGTGTATAGGAGCTCACCCCATTGTTTTACAACTTCATCTTCGAAGGCACACGGAGGAGAGTAAGAGTTGGATAGAGCTGCATTTTTATTTTAGATGGTATGATAAGTTTTAAACGATTTATAACGTCTTGTTATTCGGGGTTATTATTAGGTGGGTCCCGTACCATTTTGATGTGTTGTTTAGAACTTCGATATAAATATTTATTTCAGTTACATATTTCATTAAGTTTGAATTAAATTAGTATTGTATTTGGTTGTTGCTCACCATCACGCCTGCGCGAAAAACGGCCACGTGGCATCGGCTCGGGCCGGATCGTGGTCGCAACACGAGCGGGTGTGACAAAAACAACGATACATGCTTCATGAATAACACTGGTTGCCTGAACATGACACAGGAAATCCTTTCCATTATGGTAAAAGCTCTACCGTGTCATACATATTAATTGTAATAGGACTGGCTCAGGCCACTAGGGCCTTGGGCCAGTGGGCGCCTGTTTGGAACCAAACTTGCCCAAGCCACTAGGGCCTGCGCCAGTCAACTAGCAGTTGGAGGCCAGCCAGCAGCCCTTGAAGAAGGGTTGCTCTCTCTCTCATTTCAAGCAATGTACACTCCTTGTAAACTCTATAAATGCCTGACTAATTCATGAATAATGTATGTTATCTTGGTAAAACTTTTGACTTGTATTTTGTATGTTTCCGCTCTCTTGTTTGACGTATTTGAAGTTTTGCATCCATACTTGGATGATTTTGGATTCTTGGTGGTTCGTTGGATTTACTTTGTGAGCATTAACCTTCGATTATCGACAAATATTTACATAGTATCAGAGCCTCGGATTGAAGAAATCGAGTGTATTGGGAAGTGTGCCACGGGTGCTAATTTTGAAGAAACACATAAAATTTGAGGTTAGTTCAAAACTTTTGATTTTGTATGAAATGGAAGGCAAAAATGAGATATTTAGATGTATCCTTAACCCAAAATGTTATCAAAATTGGGCTAGGACTATGAAAAAATATTTTTTGTCAAAAGATTTTTGGGACTACATCGATGGAACCATAAAAGAACCAATTTTGAATATTGATGGTTTGAATGATGATGAAATTATCAAAGCCCATGAAAAATACAAGCAAGATTTGAAAATATGGGAGAAAATGAATGCAAAAATTACATGGATTATTTGTCAAAATTTTGATGAGAAACTTAAAAATAGAATTAGTGCTTTCGAAAATGCATTTGAAACTTGAGAATATTTAAAGAAATTTCATTCTCAAGATAATTTTGTTTTCTAAATTGACTTGATGGAAATGATGATAATGCTTAAACAAGGAAATTAAAGCATTAGAGACTACCATAACGAGTTTTCGGAATTATGGACCCAATTAAGAAGCTTTGATAAATTTGGTAATCTTCACAAATTAGATGAATTTCAATAATTCTTGGACAACCAATATTTCTTTTTGTTTATGCGTGGGTTAAGAGACGAATTTGAAAACATTTGATCAAACTTAATACATAGAAAACCTACACCTAGAGGAGATTACTTTTTGGCCGATCTTGTTATGGAGGAAACAAGATTGAAAAAATATGAATGTCGCCAAAGAAGTCATCCTTGCCGCATCCAAACCGGGATGCTAACTTGAAGACATACAAGCCCCCACATGCTAAGAATACCAAAGGCATTTCAAAGAAGCCCATGGAACCGTGGTCAAACAAGGACACCATGCCACTATTGCAATGAAAGAGGGTATATCAAAACCACTTGCCCTCTTCTCCGAAAAAATATTGAAAATGTGAGAGTTGTAGAAGAAGGAGGAGTCTTGCCCAACAACATCAAGGCATACATAGAAGAAATTTTCAAAGAAAAGGCAAGCATCTCCGAGAATGCTCTATCCACTTCACACAGTATGTCTTGGTTTGCATCTTTTCATGACACATAGTGAAAATTCTTTGATTGATTCTTGTGAAACCATCCGATGGGACAAAACTTTAAATTAAGAAAATAGGAAATTTTGAAAAAGAAAATTTTAAAATTCAAAATGTAAGTTTTATACCTAAACTTAACTTGAACCTACTTTCGGTTGCTCAAATATGTGATAACAATTGTATAGTCAATTTCTCATCCAAACATTGTGTGGTGCAAGATCACCTATCGAGAAAGGTGATTGGTCAAGGCCATAGAGAAAGTGGACTATACAAAATGGATTATCTTGTTATGCCAAACTCTGAGTTTTGTAATATAGTCCAAGATGCTACTCTATGGCATAAAAGACTTGGATACTTGAACTCACAAAAATAATGTATCATTTACTTTATGAAAAAAATTAGAGAGAAAAAGTTTGAATGTAAAAATTGTATTCTTAGAAAAATGCATTATATTTCTTTTAGAGAATGAAACTATATACCAAATAAAGCTTTTGATTTAATACATTCGGATGTTTGGGACCCCACGCCCGTTGTTTCTAAAGGAGGAGTTCAATACTATGTGATTTTTGTTGATGACTTTACACGTTTTACATTGATATATCTCTTAAAACATAAATCCGAAGTATTTGAAAAATTTATAGTCTTTTGCAATATGATCAAAAATCAATTTGGAGCCACCATTAAGATCTTTAGATCGGATTTAGGAGGAGAATATATGTCAAATGAATTTCAAAAATTTATTGAATCAAATGAAATTTTTCATAAAAAATCTTGCACTAAAATACCCCAACAAAATAGTCTAGTTGATAGAAAACATAGACATATTATTGAAACATGTCGAACTATGTTAATTGCTAGTAGGGTTCCTAAATATCTATGGGCCAAAGCTACTCTCACTGCAGTTTATCTTATAAATAGAATGCATTCATCTAATTTTGAAAATACTTCACCTTTTGAAAAATTATATAATATTCCTCCATATTATGAACGACTTAAAGTGTTTGGATGTAGATGTTTTGTGTATACAACAACAACAACTAAGCCTTTTCCCATACTAGACGGGGTCGGCTACATGGATTCTTTGTTTCCACAAATCCCTATCGTGTGTCATGTTAGCAGTTAACTCCCAATAAGCTAGATCATTCTTTATTGTTTCTTTCCAACACTTTTGTGGTCGTCCTCTACCTCTTTTAATACTTTCCAAATTTAGTTTTTCTAACCTTCTTAAAGGTTCTTCTTTTGATCTTCTTTCTATATGTCTAAACCATCTTAAACGATGTTCTCTCATTTTATCCTCTATTGGTGCTACTCCTAATTTGTTTCTAATTTGAAAAATTGACCCTAGGTATTTAAAACTTTCCTTTTGGGGAATGCAATGTGTGCCAATTTTAATTTCTATGTCCTCTGAAGTAGCCAAATGATCAAACTTACATTCCATATATTCTGTCTTTGTTCTACTAAGTCGGAGGCCTTTGGTTTCTAATGTTTCTCTCTATAGTTCCAATTTTCTATCAACTTTTTCCTTAGACTCTTCCACTAATACAATGTCATTTGCAAATAACATACACCAATGTACTTATGTTTTGTTAACTCATCCATCACCATTATAAATAAGTATGGACTTAAAGTTGATCCTTGATGTAACCCAATATTAACTTCAAAGAAGTCTGTCGTTCCTTCATGAGTCCTCACACATGTTTTTGCACCATCATACATGTCTCTTATAAGGTTAATATATGTCAATGGGATACCTCTTTTTTCTAAAGTTCTCGAAAGAACCTCCCTCGGTACCCTATCATAAGCTTTTTCTAGATCAATAAATATCATGTGAAGGTTTTTCTTTTTTGCTCTAAAATGTTCCATAAGACGTCTCAAAAGGTGAATCGCTTCAATAGTGGATCTACCTGGCATAAATCCAAATTGATTCTCTGTTGTACTTGATACTTGTCTTAACCTACATTCGATAATTCTTTCCCATAATTTCATAGTATGACTCATTAACTTGATACCTCGATAATTCGCACAATTTTGAATGTCTCCCTTGTTCTTATATACGGGTATAAGTGTACTTGCTCTCCATTCCTCGGGCATCTTTTGGTTTTTCCATATTTCATTAAATAGTCTTGTGAGCCAAGTGATTCCTATTTCTCCTAGTATTTTCCAAACTTCTATAGGAATATTATCTGGTCCTACCGATTTACCACTCTTCATATGTTTAAGAGCCTCTTTGACTTCATTCTTTTGAATACGTCAGTAGAAATTGTGGTTTATATACTTTTCTGACTTAGCTAAATCTCCTAAACTAATACTAACATCTTTATTGTCATTAAAAAGATTATAAAAATAGTTTTTCCAACTATTTCTTATATCATCATTTGCCACTAGAATTTTTTCATCCTACTCTTTTATGCATCTAACATAATTAAGATCTTTAGTTTTCTTATCTCTAGCCCTAGCTATCCTAAAAATATCTCTTTCACCCTCTTTTGAGTTGAGTTTTTTATATAAGTCATCCCAAATCTTAGCTTTTGCTTCACTAACGGCCTTTTTCGCTTCCTTCTTTGCTTTCTTATAAGCTTCTAAAGTTTTACTAGTTTTCTTAACATAATGTAATTTGTAACATACCCTCTTTGCCTTTATTTTATTTTGTACCACTTCACTCCACCACCAAGCTTCTTTTTGTGCCGGTACACCTCCCTTAGATACCCCTAACACATCTTTCGCCACTTTCCTAATATGTATAGCCATATTGTTCCACATATCACAGGGTGTGCCAACATAATTCCAAACATCTCCTTGAAGGACTTTCAGTTTAAATATATCTTCTTTCTCGCTTTTGAGGTTCCACCATTTAGTCTGAATAGCTCGATGCACTCTTTTCTTCTTTGTCCATTTTTTTATTTGTAAATCCATAACTAAAAGTCGATGTTGGGTGGTTAAGCTTTCTCCTGGAATTACCTTACAATCTTTACAACACGCTCTATCTTTTTTTCTACAAATAAAGTAATCAATTTGTGTTTGTGATAAGCCACTCTTATAAGTAATTAAATGTTCAACTCGTTTTTTGAAGATTGTATTGACTATAAAGAGATCAAATGACATAGCAAAATTTAAAATCTCCCTACCTTCCTCGTTTGTATCCCCAAAACCAAAGTTTCCATGAATCCCTTGATATCCTAATGCCTCTTTACCGACATGTCCATTTAAATCTCCTCCTAAACAAATCATCTCCCTTTGTGGAATCTTTTGAAACACCTTATCTAACTCTTCCCAAAAAATTGTCTTTATACTATCTTCTAGTCCTACTTGGGGTGCGTAAACACAAACTATATTCAAAACCTCTGCTCCTAACACTAATTTCAACGTCATGATTCGGTCACCATATCGTTGTATGTCTACTACACTCTCCTTTAAATCTTTATTTATGATAATACCAACTCTGTTTCAAGCCTTTTCTTTACCTGAGTGCCATAATTTAAAACCTGTATCCTCTATTTCCTTTGCTTTTTCTCCAACCCATTTTGTCTCTTGTACTTCCTTACCCCCCGCATCCGTCCATAATCAAAATACGGAGACCCTCTCTGAAAATTTTTCACTACATTTGGGCGGCAATATAGTGGGACTAACTTCTTTACCCACACCCGTCCATGATGTGGGAACCCTCTCTGCAATTGATTCACTACATTCGGGAGAAAATATAGTGGCCCTTGCTTATTTCTTACTGCATTTGAGCTCTGCAGCACGTCGCTAGGCGGGGATACCCCAAAGCAAAGCAATGCTCATAATTTTTGTAATCCATGTTGTAAAAATCCGACGAAGTGAAAAGCCTAACACAACCCTCCTCCTTTATCCGGGCTTGGGACCGGCAATGCAAGGGTGATCCCTTACATGTGTATACATATAAAAATGATAAACTGTCACCTAGGGCAATTGAATGTGTATTTCTTGGTTATGGCATAGACAATAAAGGTTATAGGTGCTTTGATCCCATATAAGACAAATTATATGTTTCTAAGGATATAAAATTTTTGGAAAATGATAATTATTATAAGTCTAAACCCTTAGAAAATTCTGAATCTTCCATGTCTCAAAACTTTTTTGATCTAGAAGAAGATAATGATTGTGACTCAGTAGATCATCAAGATAACTCTTTTGAAGATGGTGATGCTCCAACTGTTGATACCCAATCCATTGTTGAACCCTTTCCCTTACATTATACAAGACACCCTAGAGAAGCCAATGATACCCGCATAGAACCTAAAAATATATGTTTGGAACCTAGGGTCTCAAGACCTCCCCAGCGATTTGTTTCCTATGAATCTTTTGAACCACAACGAAAAAACTTGATTGCCACTGTTCGTCGAGTTAAAAGAACCCAGGTTCCATCATCATGCCAAAGGTATTCGAGAATGGGAAGATGCTATAAAAGATAAACTCAACGCCCTAGACAAAGCTCAGACATGGATAGTTGCACCAATACCAAAGGACAAGAAAGTCATTAGATGTCGATGGGTCTACAAAATCAAAACTCATAGCAATGGTCACATTGAGAGATATAAAGCCATACTAGTTGCAAAAGGTTATGCCCAAGAATATGGAATTTACTATGATGAAATCTTTGTCCCGGTATCTAGGATGACCACAATTAGAATTCTCATAACCCTTAGTGCAATTAGGAAATGGAATATATATCAACTTGATGTTAAAAATGTTTTTCTGAATGATTATCTGAATCAAGAAGTTTATATGAGTCTTCCTCCTGGTTTTAATGTTCCTCCTGGCCATGCTCTTAAATTACGAAAAGCCTTGTATGGTTTGAAACGCTTGGTTTGATCGATTTGAGAAATTCATACATTTGCATAATTTTACAACTTGTTATACTAACACTGCCTTGTTTGTACGTAAAACTGAATCAGGTATTATTATTTTACTTTTGTATGTGGATGATATGATCATTACATGGAGTGATGAAGCAGGAATCACAAAAGATAAATGTAATCTTCGTTAAGAATTTGACATGAAAGACTTAGGCCTTCTAAATTACTTTTTAGGCATTGAAATAACTAAAAACAATTGTGGGTATTTTATGTCTCAAACAAAATTTGCCAATGTTATTATTGAAAGATCTGGTCTTACAGATACCAAAATAGTTGACACACCAGAAGTTTTAGGTACCAAGTTAAGATCCACTGATGGTGAGAAATTAGTTGATCCCACCCCGTATCGACAGCTCATAGGTGCCCTTACCTATCTCACTATTACCAGACCAGATATTTCTCATGCAGTCCACACAGCAAGTCAATTTCAGCAGGCACCAACTTATGTTGTTGTATTACGCATTATTAGATATGTTAGAAATACTTCTAACAAGGGGGTTCTCTTAACTTCTTCCTCGTCTTTTGATTTATCTGTATATACGGATGCTGATTGGGGTGGAGATGTCAATGATAGACACTCTACGACTGGTTTTTGTGTTTTTCTAGGTGAATCTTTCATTTCTTAGAAGTACAAAAAGCAAAAGAAAGTGTCACTCTCATCCACTGAAGCTGAATATCGAGCTATGACTACCGCTGCGATTGAGATCTCTTGGATCACAGCTATTCTAGCAGATATGGGAGTTACTTTACAACATCCTGCCATCATGTATTGTGACAACAAAAGTACCATGTGCATTGCCTCCAACAACACTTTCAATGAAAGGACGAAGCATATCGAGATTGATTGCCATTTTGTTCGTGAAGAATGCTTGAACAAGAAGATTACACTGTGTTATATCACATCTGAGATGCAGTTAGCTGATTTCTTCACCAAATCTCTCTCGGCCACTCGTTTTTAATTCTTGTTGGACAAACTTTCGGTATATACCCCGTAAGTTTGAGGGGGAGTATTAATTGTAATAGGACTGGCCCAGGCCACTAGCCGTTGGAGGCAACTGACCTCCAATGGCTAGTTACTAGCCGTTACTGTGTTGTGCACAGCACAGCAGCCCTTCTTCAAGGGCTGCTCTCTCTCATTTCAAGAGATGTACACTCCTTGTAAACTCTATGTTGTCTTGGTACAGCTTTTGACTTGTATTTTGTGTGCTTCCGCTCTCTTCGTATTTGAAGTTTGGCATCCATACTTGGATGACTTTGGATTCTTGGCAGTTCGTTGGATTTTCTTTGTGAGTATCAACCTTCGATTATCGATAAATATTTATAATACAGATTACAGAGTAAAGTTTTTTCTTTTCTAATTGAAAAGATGGATCAAAGGTGTGAAGATTCTAAATGGAGCTTTTCCATTTGGTGAGTATAAGCTGACCAATCTCACCATTCCAAAAGCTATGAAGAATCTTCTATCAGAACGCTCTACTGATGCTTGTATTTAATCAACTCTATGTGATTCCTTGTAGTATTCCTAATTATAGAGTCCTTACTGATCATCCCTTGCAATATTCCTGATTAATACACTTGATCACATTGCACAAGAATACACAAACAATCCCCTCGTTTGTGCTAGGCTTTGTAAGCTCAACGGACTTGTGAACTGGCCTGATAAGACAACTTGTTCCATAATTAAGCGGTTCCTCCAATGGATACAAGAGATCTGCTAGCGAGTTCAAGCCCATGCTGACATCCCACGTATAGTTGTTTGACAGCACACTGGTAAACGCCTTACTGGAACCATGATTAACTTGCACGTTGAGTACAACTAGGCAGTTCCTCACCCAGCAACGCCTTATACAAGAGATCTGTCCCCATGAATTATTTGTAAGTCAAGATGGATTTCGAAGCATTAGGTGAAACCATAAACAGTTTTCTCCAATACCACTATTAGTGGATGGTGACCTTGGTTTGCGCTTTTGACCTTTTAGCAAGTTATATCTGAATCCTAATGTCGTATCAAAGTCAACATGCAAATACAATCTAGCCAATTAGTCATGATCAATAAGATGTTATCAGTATAATGAGAACATCACCTACATATGAATTTCAACCAGTAAACCTTCTAATCACCTTACATAAGCATGTCGTATGAATATGTAAAAGCATCCGAACATTAATAGGTAATGAATGAATGTTTTGAGCTAAGGTAAAATCACAATTGTGTGTCTACTGGATGAACAAGATCAAGTTGATACTGTGACCAATAGTTTCAGCATCAGTCGATTTATGATTGTGAAGATAAAGCGTAAGGAAAGGATGCAGCCGAATGTCCCAGACAAGTGGTCTCAAGTTATTGCAACTCAATCTTCAATTCAAGAAAAAAGTTACTACATACATGCTAAGTTGTAGAGAAGCCTTCAGAAACATAGGTCCTGTTTCCTTTAGATCCTTGTATAAGAAAACAATTAGCATCGATGCAAGAGGCAGACTTAGGCGTCCACAGAGTACACAAACTCAGACACAAGGAAATTGTACTTGCATGTAAATGGAGCCAAACTGTCGATTAATGACACATTCGGAACTGCATTTTATCTTTTGGAATTGACGAACACTATATTTTGATTTTGCAGAGAGGTGAATTTTCTTCGCCAATAAGTTGTTCCATTTCTCAAAGTAAACTATAATCAGGATCACGATAACATCAAGCAAACTTCAACAGAAAAATGAAAGATGGAGAAATCGCAAAAACAAAATCTCCCTGTACAATAGAAAAACACAACATCGAGCAGAAAGAGCGTAACCAAAAGCTTACGGATTGGGGAGCCTCCCGCAAATGAAGTAGCAATCCCCGATACTTTCCTAGACGGAAGGTAAAGGAGTGCGCCCGAAGATCTACCACCGTGCGAGATTGCATCTATAAATAAGTTTCAAGAGTTTGAGCGCATATATACGCGCGCGCGCGCGAGAGAGAGAGAGAGAGAGGCCTTTTCACCTCGAGGTGGAAGGCAGCAGATAGGCTGAAATGCTTGCACATAAGCCATTATTTTCTCCTTCTACTTCTTCCGATTTTTCTCCTTCTATCGTGGAGAAGATATCTATGTAGCTAGCACGACTGGTTGCTGTACAGGTAGCACCACTCCCTGCTGGCTGCTTTTAGTCCAGACTATTTGCACAAACATGGACGTTGTGGGTGCTCTTTTATAAGCACCAAATTGTGGATCGATTACAGCCATTGACAGCAAGGTTATCCATTAGGAGTTCTCGAAATAAAGTGGTCTGGATTAAAAACGAAAAACCAACAAAGCGAGAATGACAGCAGTGGCTTGTTTGGCGGAGAGGAGATGATGACATCTTGTGTACAAGTGTGGATTACATTCAATCTCCTCAGCTTTAGTCTTATTCTATCTACAAAGTGCAAATTATAGTCTCCCAAAAGGGCAGGTCATACGTAAGGTGCTCGCTCTAGTGTCTGCTTCTGGTGGGCAGTTTGACTCCCAGAGGGTGCATCTGTGTTTGGCTTTGGGTGCATGTGTGTTTGGCTTTGGCCTTCTCTTGTAAAAAAAAGAGCGCCAAAACCGCTATCCTACTCAATTAATGTGTCGGGCTTTGTCCTTCTTAGCCCACTCTCGTTAAAGAGACATTCGAACTTTACACTAGTTAAAACCAAAGTGAATTTGTCGAGATTTTCATGGGGTACACCCGACAACACAACACCCCACACCCAACAACCCGAACTCCCCAAAAACACAAACCCACCCAACACAACCCGGGAAACCACAAACTCCTACAACAAGCCAACTATCCAACTCCACAACACAACCACCCAAACTTTCTACCCTGCCAGAACCCAAAGTTCAAATGACCTTAGGATTCTTCCTGGGAAGTGATAACCCATTGTCCAACGTATTCCACTTGTAGAAGAATTGTTTCCCCGTTTCTTCAACCATTGGACGGATAGTTCATTCCAAAACCATGTATTTTGTCAACTAGGGTTTGGTTGCATTGATTCTAAGTTTAGCTCAATCTCGTATCTTATTGCCATTTAGCTCTCCTAAAACAAGATCATGTCCTATCGTTTTCTTCCAACAATTTTTTGAGCCCTCTTTCCTCCTTTTAATATCACCTTCTCCAAATGCTTGAAACACAACACTTTGAGCGTGTCTGTCATTTTATCACTAATTAATGTCCCCACCAAGTTTATTATAGTAATATGAAATTGATCTTTTCGTCTGTTGTAACACATCCATTTCAACAATTCTGTCACTGACATCCTGATAGTTTATTGTGCAACACTATGCTTGCAATAAGATCGCTATGGTATGGATATCCAAATATTTAAATCCAGATGCGAGGTATATATTTCTCCACCCTGTGAGGACGTTGCAAAACTAATGTCAATTATCCATTTATTTCAGCCAACAATATTAAATTAGTTCCCAGTTGGACGAAGAGCGACTTCAACTTGGAAGATGCTCAGTTCGACACCCTGTGCAATCCTGTTTGTGAATGAAAGCAATAATATAATATTAAGTCCAAGACAAACATTTATCTATGTCAGAATCTATAAATTTTATATTAGATGGGAGTTGGCAATCCTGCAGGCTTTACTCTATTTGAAATGCAGACCAACTCTATTGACACTGTTTAACATCATCACACAGTAAGTGAAAAAACAACAAATTGAGTTTTCAGATTTTCTTAAGGAAGAAAATAAATTACATATAAAATCCAATTTTTCCGAAAATATTAAAGAAGAAAAATAAAGAGAACAGTTGGCCAATTTGACGGCAAAGAGGGTGGAATATCCTCAACAAGCTTCCTGTATTTCTTACTACTACTTGTTCTTGGGGTTATTTTATTGTCACTCAGAATGTGAATTAGACTCTCTCTCTGTCATGGCATCCCTTCCCCTTGGGAGCCCGCCCTGCTCTCTATCACTTCTACCAAGGTTTGAATCTCCAAGTGGGTTTTCGCAGCCCTCGTCTGTGGTGCCGAAACTGCCTTCCAAGTATCGATTGTGTACTTCCTCTATTCATGGAAGATGGAAGAACGGTTTCATCGTTCGGGTAGAGGAGAAAGCGAAGAGTTCCACTAAATCACCTTCTAACGTTGATGGGGAGTATGAGGTGAGTCGATTCCTGCTCATAGTTACTATCTTCCACTTAATCTTTCCTTTTTCTTCTTCTTTGAGATTGTGGATCTTGTAGAGCGGTCACTAGAGTGTCCTATCTATCTAATGGAGATGAATAGGGTGTTGCTGTCTTCCATATTGACTAATCACTATTGTTCAACTGCCGGGGTAACTATCTTTTTCTTCATTGTTTGTTCTGATTTTGTATCTTAAATTGATGCGGATTTAGCGAAATGAAAGCAAAGGTCTACTTGGGTTATATGAAATTTATGTAAGAAATAACTGTAGAATTCGAGTATATGAACCGTGGTTCTTTCATCGTACATGGATTTCCATTGAGGTCGGTTCGTCTTCGTTCCTCAGGAAAGGACAAAGGAAAAAGTTACTTTGTCTGAGTGGCAAATCTCTGGATACTATTATATGAAACTGTCATATCATGTATTCCATTACAAGCCGGCAATAGAATAATAGATGGCTGATACAGTTCTTGTTGTCTGGATTTACCGCCACGTGGGGAGAACTGGCAAAATGGAACTAACATGATGATAACATGGACGGGTTTCAACCTTGAACCGCTTCAGCTAGGTGCTTCTTATTGAGAGTTCCTGACTTTGTCAGTTTCTAAATCAATTTAGTTAAAAAACCACCATTACATTTTATGTGATTATTTTTGGTACGCACTTATGGAATCTTCTGCCATTTTAACAGGAACTCATATCAAGACCTGGAACATGTGATCCCGTATGCTCTGTTGACGAAATGAGTTCTCTAGATTTTGAAGCCAACTACCAGCCAAAAACTGACTTGTTCAAAGCTCTTTCAATTCTTTCATTAACTGCTGCTGGGGCAGTTGCAATTAACCATTCATGGGTAGCTGCAAACCAGGTGATTGACCTATTGAAACTTTCTGTTTCGCTTTTGAAGGTTCAGAGAGATAGTTGGATGGCATGATGCCTTGATTTGTGCTTTCTTATAGTTCTCTGCAACATTATCTGGAGAGTTATTAACTGCTGGCTATATTTGTTGCAGGATCTTTCTATGGCATTGGTATTTTCTCTAGGATATGCTGGTATAATTTTTGAAGAGTCTCTAGCATTTAATAAAAGTGGTGTGGGGCTCATAATGGCAGTATGCTTATGGGTCATACGGAGCATAGGGGTATGTTCATATTCTCATATTGGTTTATACAAACTCTGTTACCGCATGAACTTCTAAAATTTTGCTTCATCAAATAGTCTGCTTCCTGTTAGTTTTATCACTGAAAAGTAGTTTTGTTCCTAGAGTATCATTTCAAAGTTTGCTTAGTTGATCATATTTTAGAAATATAAACATTTACCAATGGTTTTTTTCACTCCATATCATGTAAGTTACTCTGGGACATATGCCAGATAATGCTGTGATTTATAGACCTTTCTGTTTCAGCAGAGATTGTTATCATGTGTACCTTAGTAGAACTCACTTCACTTTTCTCTATAGGCTCCTTCTACAGATATTGTTGTGGGAGAACTGACCCATGCATCTGCTGAGGTCAGTGAAATAGTGTTTTTCTTACTTGGTGCAATGACCATCGTTGAAATAGTTGATGCACATCAAGGGTTCAAGTTGGTGACAGATAACATCACTACTAGAAATCCTCGTGCGCTCCTTTGGGTGGTAAGTTTCCTAATCCCTTCATTTTGCCTATAGACCATGCTTCACATGAAGTTGTTATCTTGTCATCTTACCCTTCTTTCCCATTTCTTGCTTTGCAATACATTTTCTCTAATTGTTGTTGTATGTTTCAGTGGATTTGATTTACAAAATTGTTATCGTGCCATCTTACTTTTCTTTCCCACTCCTTGTTTCTCAATACTTTCTAAATATTGTTGTATGTTTAGTAGGTTTGATTTTACATAGCTGACCTTTTTATCTTTGTGCAGGTGGGGTTTGTCACCTTTGTTCTAAGTTCAATCCTGGACAATCTTACATCCACAATAGTTATGGTGTCATTGTTGCGAAAGCTGGTGCCTCCTTCTGAATATAGAAAGTATGTAAGCATAATAAACCTGTCTAGTAGGTTGTTATACTTTTGGTAATTTCCTGCACAAGTAAGCAAAAGTATGTTGAATTTGACACCAGGAAACTAAGGTGATTCCTAAAATGAAGAAAATTCTTGTAATAAATGATGGAAACATCGATCTTGCATTCTTATGCATGATACCATGATTAATACAGTTTCCTAATGGAACATTCTAGTTACAGGCTATTCATACTTTCTGAAACCTTTAATTGCGCTTGTCTTTTAGCCTGCTACTTGTTGCTCATGTTGAATGATTGAATGTGACAATCTTGTACATGTGACAGGAGATGGGACTAAGATTCCATACTCAAAATTATGGTTACAAACAGTTATTCTATTCCTGGATAAATTCATTAACCATTTTACCGAGGATGTTTGGGAGTTGGATGTTTTGCTAAAAATTTTATCAGTACCTGAAAGAAATCTCTGCCTGTTTTCGAATCTTAGACCATTTTGAATGTTGTGCATTGCATTTTCCAGTAATAGATGGACTTACAAACCTTGGAAATTTATACAAGGTTTTCCCAACACATTTGTTTGTTGGTTTTCACATTTTAATGTGCCATTAGAGGTGTTGGACAGTCAGTCTTGCCATTGAGGCATTTTTTGCTTTTGTTTTAAATAATTCATGTCCAACTCACACAAAGTAGCTTCTAGCTTTATGAAAATTTTGGTTTTCCATCATTTGATTCTTTGACAACCATTGGCTCCAATAAGATTACATCATTTAACAGGTTTCTGGGAGCAGTTATAGTTCTAGCTGCCAATTCTGGTGGTGCTTGGACACCTATAGGTGATGTTACCACCACAATGTTGTGGATCCACGGTCAAATAACAACTTTACCAACAATGACAGTATGTTTCCCTTTACTTGCTCTTGCATGATTTCCAATACACGAGGCAGTCTATCACATTCTGATAATCTTTCTATTTTTGGACTGTATTTTCTAGGGATATAGAAATGCAGCGTTACATTTTTTAGTTGCATATTTTTTATAAGTGTCCGTTTTTTTCATGTGCTTCATGAACTGAAACACATTTCTTTTTATTTGAATCTTCTCTAACAGTAGCTTAAGTGTCACAGACAGTTTCTAGCATCTGCGGTATACTTGGTATCTATCTCACAACAACATCAAGATATGGGCTGAATAAGTAAAGCACAATTGTCAGTCATGGGTGCACACTAGTCATACTTGTTCTTCTCAATTCGATTCTCTTATTAATAACTGCACACTTCCTTTATCCTTGTTTGAAATGTTTTTTCATACTGTACTTTCTCCCATGAAGTGTCAAATTACTTTAAAAGCTGAAATTTGTACTATGCTGAGGTTGGTGATAGAACTATCATTTTGGTTCAAATATCCAGTGAATGAACATATGTGATTCTATACGCTTGCACTTGTAATGCATTTGTACTACAAAGTGAAATCTGTGTTTCCAGTTAGATTGGAATAAATTTTCACTTGATTGCCCAATTCTAGATCAATTTCTAGCTTAACATACTTCTTCTTATTCAGGATTTGTTTGTTCCGTCTGTAATTTCTTTAGCTGTTCCGCTAGCTCTGATGTCCCTTACAAGGTATTTTGGTACATTTCAGTAGTTTGTCCTTTTGAATATGAACAGCGGGACATTATCCCTCACTAAGTTTCCCTTTATGTGCAGTGAAGTTGATGGACGGGGACAAAAATCTCCTGATGTTTTGGCATCAGAACAAATGGCCCCTAGAGGGCAGCTCGTTTTTGCAGTTGGTGTAGGAGCTCTCATTTTTGTTCCAGTTTTCAAGGCCATAACAGGTCTACCTCCTTACATGGGCATGCTGCTTGGGCTCGGGATCCTCTGGATTTTGACTGATGCGATCCATTATGGGGAATCTGATAGACAAAGGCTAAAAGTACCACAAGCTTTATCAAGAATAGACACACAAGGAATTCTTTTCTTTCTTGGAATCCTTCTTTCTGTGAGCAGGTATTTTCAGCCATGTATTAGATACATAACAGAGGATAAAATGAGAAAAAATCGTTTAAGATGGTTTGGACATGTAGAAAGATGACTAAAGGACACTCCTATAAGAACAACAACAACAAAAAACTAAGCCTTTTCCCATACTAGATGGGGTCAGCTACATGGATTCTTTGTTTCCACAGAGCCCTATCATGTGTCATTTTAGCAGTTAACTCACAATAAGATATCTCATTTTTTATTGTTTCTTTCCAACACTTTTGTGGTCGTCCTCTACCTCTTTTAACACTTTCAAAATCTAGTTTTTCATACCTCTACCTCTTTTAACACTTTCAAAATCTAGTTTTTCATATATTCTTACTGGTTCTTCTTTTGATCTTCTTTTTATATGTCCAAACCACCTTAAACAATATTCTCTCATTTTATCCTCTATTGGTGTCACACATAATTTATTTCTAATAATCTCATTATGTATATTGTCATGCCTTTTTTTGTATGATCACTCATCCATCTCAACATCTTCATTTTTGTCATAGACATCTTTTGTACATGTTGATGATTAACTGCCCAACACTCATAACCATAAAACATGACAGGTCTAATTGCTACTCTATAATATTTACCTTTTAACTTTAATGGTATCTTCTTATCACAAAGAATACTTGATGCTCCTCTCCATTTTAACCGACCAACATTAATTCTATGTGTAACATCTCCATCAAGTTTTTCATCACTATGAAAAATTGACCCTAGGTATTTAAAACTTTCCTTTTGGGGATGCAAATGTGTGCCAATTTTAATTTCTATGTCCTCTGAAGTAACCAAATGATCAAACTTACATTTCATATATTTTGTCTTTGTTCTATTAAGTCGGAAGCCTTTACTTTGTAATGTTTCTCTCCATAGTTCCAAATTTCTATTAACTTTTTCTTTAGACTCCTCCACTAACACAATGTCATCTGCAAATAACGTACACCAAGGTACTTCATCTTAAATATGTTTTGTTAACTCCTTAATCGCCATTATAAATAAGTATGGACTTAATGTTTATCCTTGATGTAACCCAATATTAACTTCAAAGAAGTCTGTCATTCCTTTATGAGTCCTCCCACATGTTTTTGCACCATCGTACATGTCTCTTATGTCAATGGGATACCTCTTTTTTCTAAGGTTCTTCAAATATGTCATGTGAAGGTCTTTCTTTTTTGTCTTAAAATGTTCTATAAGACGTCTCAAAAGGTGAATCACTTCAACAGTAGATCTGCCTGGCATGAATCCAAATTGGTTTTTTGTTTTACTTGATACTTTTCTTAACCTACATTCGATAATTCTTTTCCATAATTTCATAGTATGACTCATTAACTTGATACCCCGATAATTCGCATAATTTTGTGTACTCGCTTTCCATTACTTGAGCATTTTTTGGTTTTTCCATATTTCATTAAATAATCTTGTGAGTCAAGTGATATTTGTTTCTCCTAGGATTTTCTAAACTTCTATCGGAATATTATTTGGTCCTACCAATTTACCACCCTTCGTATGTTTAAGAGTCTTTTTGACTTCGTTCTTTTGAATACGTAAGTAGAAATTGTGGTTTATATACTTTTCTGATTTGGCTAACTCTCTTAAGCTAATACTAACATCTTTATTTTCATTAAAAAGCTTATAAAAGTAGTTTTTTCATCTATTTCTTATATCATTGTTTGCCACTAAAATTTTTTCATCTTCGTCTTTGATGCATCTAATAGAATTAAGATCTTTAGTTTTCTTATCTCTAGCTGACGACTTTTTTCGCTTCCTTCTTTGCTTTCAGCCTCTAAAGTTTCACTAGTTTTCTTAGCATAATGTAATTTGTAACATGCCCTTTTTGCCTTCATTTTATTTTGCACTTCACTCTACCACCAAGCTTCTTTTTGTGCCGGTACACCTCCCTTAGATTCACCTAATATATCTTTCGCCACTTTCTAATATGTGTAACCATATTGTTTCACATATCACAAGGTGTACCAACATAATTTCAAGCATCTCCTTCAAGGACTTTTTATTTAAATATATCTTCTTTCTCTCTTTTGAGGTTCCACCATTTAGTCCGAATAACTCAATGCACTCTTTTCTTCTTTGTCCATTTTTTTATTTGTAAATACATAACTAAAAGTCGATGTTGGGTGGTTAAGCTTTCTCTTGGAATTACCTTGCAATCTTTACAACACGCTCTATATTTTTTTCTACACATAAAGTAATCAATTTGTGTTTTTGATAAGCCACTCTTATAAGTAATTAAATGTTCATCTCATTTTTTGAAGATTGTATTCATTATAAAGAGATCAAATGTCATAGCAAAATTTAAAATCTCCCGGTCTTCCTCATTTATATCCCCAAAACCAAAGTTTTCATGAATATCTTGAGTTAACTGCTAGCATGGCACATGATAGGGCTATGTGGAAACAAAGAATCCATGTAGCCGACCCAATCTAGTATGGAAAAAGGTTTAGTTGTTATTGTTGTTGTATTCAACACAAAGAATTCTGAAGCAAATTCCCTCTAGTCATAGTCCTGTGGTACTTCCACTAACTCAGTATGACTGTATCTTTAATACCTTCGCTCTCTGGGTGCCCCTGCATAAATACTCCATGTTTGAATCACTGCATGCTTAAATGTTGACCGGGTATATCCTTTGTGATTGCCATAGTTCTCCATCTATGTTTCTCTGCTCAAGTATCATTTTCGTCTCTCATCTGAGTTCGGTTTAATCTATCTCAGGTTCAGTTCCTTTTCTTAACAAGCTGTTTTTTTTCCTGTCGAACTACACTCCTTGAATTTCTACCGTTTCTTTAAGTTACTCTTACCTCTTTGGTGAAACATGTTGCTTCTGCTTTTTCTGGGGTTTTCTCTCTCCCATTGATTGTCATGTGCTTATTGAATGACCGCTATATGTCATTTCTCTATGCCGTTCAAATCTCTAGCGCCATTGCTGCTGCGATATGCTTCCTTCTATTTGTTACTTAGGGTTCTTTATTTCCCCATGGTTGTAGCTTTTAACTTGCTAAAACGTATTCAAGTCCCTGGTCAAAAGTTTAAAATATTTAGTGTGCTTTACAGTCTTGAAGCAGCAGGGATTCTGAGACAATTGGCAAATTACCTGGACGCTAACATCCCAAGTGTTGAGTTGATTGCTAGTTCAATAGGCTTTGTGTCTGCTATAATAGACAATGTACCTCTTGTTGCTGCTGCAATGGGAATGTATGATCTTTCATCCTATCCACCAGATGCTGAGTTTTGGCAGCTTGTTGCATATTGTGCTGGCACCGGAGGTTCAATGCTTGTCATAGGCTCTGCAGCTGGTGTTGCTTTCATGGGGATGGAAAAAGTGGATTTCTTTTGGTATTTAAGAAAGGTAACCATGATAAGGTTGTCTGAATCATTATTTATTTACTTATGTTTATGTTCAACGAACAGCTAGAGAAGGGGCAACCAATGATCACTCTGCATCAGCAGTTAACTAACCAAGCTGATCATTGTTCAGTTGGTTCTACTCATTCATCAGTTGATGGCATACATGAATCGACACTGCTTGTTTTTCTGAGGTTGACTAGTATAGGCTCATTTAAGTATGTGTGTGTAGGTGTGAATGGGATTGCACAAAAGACATGCTATAGCATCTAATTGGGACATGAATACTAGTGGTAAAGAAATTGATGTCAACAATCTTTTTAACTTAAAAAGTAGCAAGAATTTCTCTTTTTTAGTGAAGCTAATACATATAAAGGGAACTGGTTTCAACTTCAATGAGCAAGCTCATCTAATTCACAAGTCGTCCTTGTTTGTGCTTGGTTCGGCTCAGCCAATGAATTGAGCTGAACAAAAGTACTAGTTTAAATTAGGGAATGAGCCACAGAAAAGGCCCTGTTCGGTTACCAGCCATTCAGGTTTTGCTTCATGGCTCTAAGACCATTTAATTTTTTGGAGTGACAGAGATTGTAGGATCCAAGACCTAAAACAGTCTTCAAGTTCTTGTGGAGCTTGGTTAACTCAAGCTCATTCGTCATAGCCATTACGGCATATCTCCTTTTTCTATGTGTGTGTGTGTTGAAACTACTCTAGCTTACTGACCGGAAACATATAATTTTTGGCTTGCAGGTGAGTGGATTCGCTCTGGCAGGCTATGTATCTGGAATTGCAGCATATCTAGCACTGCATAATTTCCACATCTCTCTTCCTGTAACACTGGCTCACCTTCCATTCCTTTCTGGTTCATAAGCTGTTGCACACAGCGGAAGTCATTTAGAAGCGCCACCAACTGTTGTTCAGTCTTGTGATCGTACGGCCAATTTTGGACTCCAGCCACAGAGCCATTGGATTTTTCATGTACCCCCATGGGTTTGATGTGCCATTGGTCGTTTAGGAAACTTGAGGCTTCCAGATTTTTGTCCTCTTTAATTCAATACTTTAAAATGTTAGCAAGAATTTCTCTTTTTTAGTGAAGCTAATACATATAAAGGGAACTGGTTTCAACTTCAATGAGCAAGCTCATCTAATTCACAAGTCGTCCTTGTTTGTGCTTGGTTCGGCTCAGCCAATGAATTGAGCTGAACAAAAGTACTAGTTTAAATTAGGGAATGAGCCACAGAAAAGGCCCTGTTCGGTTACCAGCCATTCAGGTTTTGCTTCATGGCTCTAAGACCATTTAATTTTTTGGAGTGACAGAGATTGTAGGATCCAAGACCTAAAACAGTCTTCAAGTTCTTGTGGAGCTTGGTTAACTCAAGCTCATTCGTCATAGCCATTACGGCATATCTCCTTTTTCTATGTGTGTGTGTGTTGAAACTACTCTAGCTTACTGACCGGAAACATATAATTTTTGGCTTGCAGGTGAGTGGATTCGCTCTGGCAGGCTATGTATCTGGAATTGCAGCATATCTAGCACTGCATAATTTCCACATCTCTCTTCCTGTAACACTGGCTCACCTTCCATTCCTTTCTGGTTCATAAGCTGTTGCACACAGCGGAAGTCATTTAGAAGCGCCACCAACTGTTGTTCAGTCTTGTGATCGTACGGCCAATTTTGGACTCCAGCCACAGAGCCATTGGATTTTTCATGTACCCCCATGGGTTTGATGTGCCATTGGTCGTTTAGGAAACTTGAGGCTTCCAGATTTTTGTCCTCTTTAATTCAATACTTTAAAATGTTGAGGCACTCATGGGAAGATGAACTTTGTGGTTGGTTGAGAATGTTATATTTGGATACATTGCCTTGTGAATCATATAAAAGAGGCAGTGAATATGAGATGAGATTTCCGTTTGCTTGTTCTCTTGCAATGGATGTTGAGGACTATGGCAGATTTGAATCTTTCGTATAAAAAATAATGCTGTAGTAGTTGTCCACGTGTTTACTTCATCGCCCATAACTATACTAGTATCAGCAGCACTTGTGCGTAAAATGTAACTTGCCATTCAAACAGTTACTGTTTGAGTTCCTAGGTTCCCTCTTAAGCAAAGCTCGTTGCCGGACATGATTAATTTCTGTTCGAATTTGATCTACTCATGTTACACTTTGCTTGTTTAGGCTTTGAAAGGCCAGTTGAAAACTATTTTAACGCACTTACTCCTTGCCACAATTGATCAATCCACAAACACGCGTGTGTGCCCACGTGTGTTGGCAAGTTGGTGTCATGCAGCATCCTACTAGATGCACTTCAAAGGTCCTTTACCGAAGGTTTTACTAATCGAACCCTAGCCAGGAGACCTGTGTATACTAAATTTAGATTGTTGGAAGCAGGTGAATCTCGGTGGGAGCTTCCAGCTTCATCTCTGTTCTTGTTTTATACTTTGTATCTTCAACAGAGAATATGACTCAAATTCCGTAAGGAGGCTTGAGATTGCCCAATCCCAAAAATCAAAACGAGATACACAATAAGCTCCTATTTTTGTTGAGACGAAGCTCGATAACTATTAAATAGAAAATATCCAATGAACTCATTTTGATAACAGATTCATCATCCTACCAACCATTGGCAGAAATAGTAAGTTCAAAGAGAACACTGACAGACAACAGGAGCACATGAAAAAATAATCTATCGAAACACACAGGGGACAACGGCATCACAACTCCCAGCCATGGCATTTTGTGCCGAGGTATCGGTAAGTCTCATCTCCAGGGTGCGGTTTCTGCCGAATCGAAAAAGGAAAAAGCACAAAAGATTTGAAATCATCCTTGGTCCCATGTATCTGCATCAGAGACTAAAGTGTTTCAGATATTCATCAGCCAACATCTTGCCAAGCTTGACTTGAGCCTCAGTAGTGAGGTGCAACTTATCTTCCATAAGAGGCAATCCCTTAGCATCCACACAATACACATTATGGAGTTTCATCCCCAATTGTGCTGCTCTTACCTTCTCGATGTATTTGGCATCTCCTGATGCAAGTGCTACCTTTTCAGAGAATTTTACGTCAATAAAAGCAAGGCAAACACCATAAATAAAAAAAGACCTTCGAGATCGCGACGAAGGCTTCACTAAAACCAAATCCACAACCAGTACTTTTTCTCGCTCTAAAGTAGAGGTTTACATGTTCCAAGCGCACACACAAGGCATTGGATGACAACCCACTAGCAGGTGGTTTTTTCAACTCGGCCAGGACTCGCCAAGTTCATGGATCATGAACTCCAAGTTGAAATTCATGAACCGGGTTAATGTTTCAAGGATTCCTCAGCAATCACAGACCCTGAAACAAGTTTGATCAAATTCCACCCGCTCCAACTTGGTTCCACAAAAGACACAAAAAACAAATAATACTTTACTGAATGTCTTTTTGTTCAATTGGTTAGGCGGTGAGAAAAAACTTTTTGGAAGGTCACCGACTCCGTAAACAGTGGCATATGCAACGTAAAACGTAACTTGGTGTAAATAGATAGAACAGTTTTGATGCAATCAGGTAGTTGGTGTGTTTTGACATGAAAACTTAATGGCACAATGCGAAACACGAAATTGTTTGTTTTTTTTGGAAGGTTGAAGTTGTTAGTAATACAAGACATAACACAAAAACCTGACACAATAAAACATCAGAATAGAAAAAAAACAGTCTGCGGGTGGAAAAGTTGGGCTATTTTGGGTGGTAGTGTTTCTACTAAAATTTTGCACGGTAGGTGGCCTTGTTCTTACCGTAAACACACGACACGAAGAACCAGACACGAAAGAGAAAATTGCCACAGTATTACAGCTAAATGAAAGTGCAGTGACCTGAATCACAGGAAGATCAGGAATACCCAGATCTGATCGGACGTTTTCTACGAACTCCTCCATCCTCTTCCTATAATGTTCGACGTCGCTCTTGGTGAGCGTATCGCTCTCTCCTTGGTACCAAAGCAACCCAGAGATACACCCTCCTTCCCCTAACGAGCTCTTCGCCCTGCTCACCATCTCCTCGTAGAGCCGCTCCCCTTTCTCCCACTTCCTCATGAATGTGCCGCCGATCGCGCACGGCACCAGCCCGACGATGACACCAGGCCGGCTGCGGGCAAGGACGAACTGCGCGAAGGGCATCCCGGGGCCGACGCCGCACACCTTGGAGGTGTCGATATCGGCGTGCAGCGGCTCCCGCGCCTCCTCCCAACGACTGGACGCGCTAAACCGGAGGATCGATGGGGAGGGCGAGCACTCAGCCGGCACGATTCCGTCCCACGTCTTCGTCTGATCGTTCACCCCGCCCCGCCCGGACATGTTGCTCTGCCCGGAGAGAATGAAGATACGCTTCTCCACCGGCGACGCAGACGGCGCCGGCGGGGTAACGTCCTGACCCTTAGATCCAGACAGACCCATTGTCAGAGAAAGGAGAAAACAAGCAGACACCAAGGCTTTAACGTGGTTCGCCATATGGGACCCACGAGGCAAGCAAGCCGGGGTAAGAAGAGTCGACTCTACCCCGAGAACATCGAATTCTTGATCCACAAGTCAAAGGTTCTTCTGAAACGATACTCGGGTGGTCCCCTCTCTTTCTCTCACTCCTCACTCCTCAGGTCACTCCCAACCGTTGCTATAAACCCCATTTATTCCATAAATGATGGACGCCTTGAAAGAGGAGCAACATATATATATGAGGAGGCAGATAACAACAAGAGAAAGAAATCAAAATTGCCTTATTAAACGTCATATATATACATAAATATGTAGAAAGAGACTATAAAATGAAAAGGATTCGAAGTGGCTATTTAAATAAACGAGTGCAGGTCTCTCTTCTTGACTAATTTGACTTCATAACTGCATATAATGGCTAACTTAGTAAGAAATGCATTTCAGTAGTGATTGCACTTGGAATTTTGAAGCTGTTCCAAAAGGAAAAGTGATTATTGAAAATGAGATCATTTAAAACGTGTCCTCGGGTAACCTATTATATTGTTTTCATCCCTAGATTCAAATTTATGAAAGAAAAGCTACCTTGTTCGGAGGCTGCTGTTTTCAATTGAGTCGCAGCTTCTTATATGTCTCCCCCCCAGGTGCAACATGAATTTGTAGCTTGATCAAGGACTGCAAACAGGCTTAAAACATCTTCTGCTTTATAAGCACTTAACATTCTGTACGTAACACCAATAAAAGGAAAAGTGAATATAGTCAGAGTCACTGACCATACGCATGCATGTCCAAGAAATCCGAAGTATGGATATAACAAAGGCAAAAAAGTCACAGATCACGAATGTGAGAATATCCATACATTTTCGTCACACATTATCAATACCAACTAAGCGATTCATGTCGGACATGGCACCAAACTAGTGAGAGATATCTATCAATGAGAACCAAAACACACAACTAAAGGATGAACGTCACCCTGCTTCAAGAACTTGAAAATGCACATCCACACATAAAGTGCACGACAGCAACCTCATGTGTACCAGGAAAGGAAAGGCATTTCAATAGAGAGAGAGAGAATTCTAGGATTAGTTCATAACTCTAGAAACGAAACCAGCTAGAATACCTCATCAAACGAAAGCAATCAACATGTAAGTTTGAAAATGTTTTGATGAACATCCAAAGAATCAGAGATCCTTTGTCTTGGTGACAAAGAAGATTTTGCGGCTTCATTGACATCCATGTTGAGAATCGATTTTCTCTTCTGAGTTTCCACTCTAGGCACCTCATTGTCCTTGCCAGATGTAAGACTTCTTTGCTTGCATATCATTTCATAGGCTTCTGCTGCAACAGAAGGGTTGTCATCTGAGGCATATAGAATTCGCCGAATCGCAGCACAGATCTGAAATGGTTAAATGGAAGACAAAAGAACTGAAGTAAGCATTAAGGAACCAGTGAAATTCTCCGAGGAACAAGAAACCAAGGTAATCATCATACGTACAGGCAAATTCTCAAGCTCCGGGTATTGGCACAAAACCTCAATATCTCTCAACTTGGAAAAGTAAAAGTCCCTTTCCTTTTCCAAGCTGTCAACTGAAAGCTTTAGCTCAGTAATCTGATGATCCACATCCAAAAGTCAGAAGCCAAATTCAGGATCAAGACACAGGCATTAAGCTCTAATTGAGGACAAATAGTTAGACCTGTTCGTCAAAAGCTTGTTTCTCCACTGATGAAATGGAATTAGTAGGCATGCTGCGGGTAGAGACGTCTCCCCCTCCACTAGAGGCAGGTCTTCCAGCCTTGCTTCCTACATTTGTTTGGTTACCATCATTCCTTCTGGCATTGAGTAAAGGAGCTTTAGTAGATGTAGAAGATTGCCGGTTTGACTGTGTGCAGCCTGTGGACTTCTTGCTGGCTTCCTTCCCCCCTTTGCATGCTTCTCTTCTTTCTAAAGCATTGTAACTGCCAATTTAATGGTGTAATCAGGCATAAGTGGGCATTTCAAGAAAGCCGGTAGTCTTATTCATCAAGTAGCAGGGCTAGAAGATCAAGTGATTACATACATTTGTCACTTGCTGTTTTTGGTTTACCCTCACTAATTCCAAAGCGGGAAAGTTAAACGATTTATACAATTTTGCAAACCGAGACACTCAGGAAGCAGCTTCATTTGACCCCTAACAAGCTCATACATTATACAAATTTAATGTATACGATGCTAGAAAACCAAGTTAACCTACTAAGCAAGCTCTTTTAATCTGAACAACTATGGTGGTATAATGTACTCAAATGACCACATCTTACATTTTACATGAAAGACGTACTAAAAAGCAGAGTTTTCCCATAATTTCTCATTAAGATATTAAATTTTGTACTCAATTATGATGTAAAAGTTACAGTTTTAACCAGTGTTATTCGTATCACATCGTGGGCCACCACGATACGATACACCCTATAGTATCGTAAAATAGAAGTTATCGCTCTGTATCGTGCGATATGGGTCGTATCGCACGATACGGAGTACGGGCGATACGCTCAAGGACCCTTAGGCCGAACGGAAACCCGCATTTTTGCGGGTTTCCTTGGTTTGTTCAGAGCTCCCCAAGCTCCCCTAGCGTGGTTCTTGGCCTCCTTAGTGTTCAAGGCTCCATAAACGTGCTCTACGGTGTCCGTGCAAACCTCCTAACTCGGATTTAGGTATAGTTTTAGTGTTTTTCTTTTTTTTTCTTTGTATTTGTTGTTTTTTTGTGTTATTTGTATTTTTCTTTTTTTGAATGACACAATATGAAGTTATTAAGTGTGTGGATATGATTTTTATTGCATTCATGAAGTGGGAGACACTCTATTTGAGTGTTATTTGAAGATTGGGGATTTACAAAGTGCTTTTATTTTCAGGTTTTTGATTGAATTAAAGTGCTGAAGTGAGATGGCAGGAAGGGGTGATAGAGACTCTCATTTTAAGTATGATGATCTGGCACGACGGTGGGATATAGCAGTTGAGGGTTCCAGATTAAAGATCAGATGTTTATTTTGTGAGATGGTGGTTAGTGGTAGAATTTCACGGTTGAAACACACCTTTGCTGAAGACTTTAGAGGTGGTAGAAGAGGATGTTCAGGAAGGAGTAGTAGAGGAAGAGTTACTTCTAGCATATATTTATTTTTTCCTCCTACCACCACACCTGGTACTCAACCTGAAATCTGTGCTGCTATGGCTTCAGAACAACTGCATAATCAAGCAGACCTTGCAGTGGACAAATGGTTTTATGATGCATGCATTCAATTCAATGTAGCAAAAAGTTTTCATTTTCAAGCAATGATAGATACAATTAGTAACATTGGTCCATGATATAAGATACCCCTTCTATCTTAGATAAGACCGTCATTGAAGTGCAAGAATATTGTTCGACTTTGAGAGAGTCATGGAAGGAGACAGGTTGCACTATCATGGCAGATGAATGGACAGATAGGCGAGGAAGGACCTTGCTAAACTTTCTTGTCTATTGTCCTAAAGGACTTATATTTTCGAGATCTCTAGACATGTCAGAGGAGAGGCACACTGCGGAGATCCTACGACAAGAATTTGATAAGGTGATATGCAAGGTTAGGCTAGAGAAGGTAGTCCAATTGATTATAGATAATGCAGCTAACTATAAAGCAGTTGGGAAGGAGTTAACTGATACTTATGGGACTTTCTACAGGACACCATGTGCAACCCATTGTTTAGATTTCATCCTTGAGGATATTAGTGAGATGGATGAGATAAAGGCAGCAACTGAGTGTTGCCAAGATATCACAAAATTTATTTACAACCATGCATTTATTTTGTGTATGATGAGGAGATATACAGAAGGTGCAGAGCTTCTTTGAAAACTGCAACTCGGTTTGCAACAAACTTCTTAGTATTGTGAGACAGAAGCAAGCATTAAAGAGAATGTTCTCCTCATATGAGTGGCAACAATTTGCAGAGTTGCATAAGAACAAAAGAAACCGAAAGTTGAATGAGATTTCCAAGACAATCTTCAGGAGTACATTTTAAGGATTACATGTTCATTAATGAAGGTTTTGAGATTGGTTGATAGCGAGGATAAACCATCTCTTTATGAAGCCATGGATAGGGCAAAAGAAGCCATTAGAAATAATTTTAATGGAAAAAAGAGAGATTGTGTGCCCGTGTGGAAAATTATTGATAATAGATGGAATAAACAATTGCATCAACCTATTCATGCAGCAACATATTATCTAAACCCATCATTCAGGTACTCAGCAAGCTTTAAAAGGAACGGTGAGGTTAATCGAGGCATCATTGATTGTATAGATAGATTAGTCCCTGATGAGAGCAAAGCAGATGCTATACATCGAGAGATGGAGATCTATGATAATGCTCTTCACTTGATGGGTTTGCCTGTAGCAATTCGCAACCGCACTACTATGCAACCAGGTAAATTGTTTATCTTCGTATTTAAGTTTCTTAAATCAACTTATCTTATATTATTGTGGATTATGTCTCTAATGTTTGTCTTTTTCTACAGATGTTTGGTTGAATAGGTTTGAAACTGATTGCTCGAACCTTAAGGATTTTGCAGTCAAAGTTTTGAGTCAAACATTTAGTACAACTAGTTGTGAAAGGAATTGGAGTGTCTTTGAACATATCCATACAAAAAAGGGCAACAGGTTGGAACATAAGTGACTGAATGATTTGGTTTTTATTCGTTGTAACATGCGCCTTCGTGAAAGGTAATATTGTATTACTTAATACTTAAATGTTCAATTCAATAAATTGTTTGACTTTAATTGTTAATATTATTTACTAATTGCTTATCTTTCCTTGTTGTAGGCAATTAAAAAAAGTAAATAGACAAGAAAACCAATTTGATCCAATAAGTTTGGATAATTTTAATATATTAGAAGACTAGATTATAGAAGACAATGAAGAAAATGCCCTCCTACCTAAAGAAGACATTGCATGGATTAATTTGGAAGGAGCGTAACAACAGTATCAAGGAGATGAAGAATTTGATTTCCAAGCAGAGGGTGTTGCTGCTGATGATGATGAGGATCTTCAACAAGGAGAAGATGAAGATTATTTAGTTGATGATCCTGATTACAATTTGTAAAATGTAAATATATTTCATTTTTTTGATTCAAAATATGTAAATTTGGATGTAATTGTTCAATGTTGAATGTTCAATCTGTACTAGACTTTGCATTATATGAATTTAAAGAAATTACCTGATTTTTCTTGATTTTTTTTTTCCGGATTTTTACTAATTTTTCTTGATTTTTTAAATATTTTTTGTATTTTTTCAATGTTAAAGTACGATGCGGGCGATACAATACAATACGCCCGTATCATAGAGCCCAGTGATACGCGATACGATACGCGTCACACAACACTGGTTTTAACTTTAACAAGCAGCTCGTGTACAGTTCATCTGATTCAGCTCCATCTTTGGTTCATGTTTGGCTTGGATCAAACAAGCTAATGAGCCAAACATGAACGAGTTTGAGTTGAGAACAATCCAATGGATAGTCCATTATCGCTACTTATGGCAAAATGGTCAAATACTTTTCAAACTTCAAGTACCAGGAGGGATGACTACATAAAGAAAGAAAAGGCAACATGGAAATGGCATAAAGAAAGAAAAGGCATCATGGAAATGGTTCAGTGTTGGAAAATCTTGCCTACTTAATTGAGATAGACGTCACACATCAGAAGCATACCAAATATACGATTTAAATTAACCACATTAAACAGAAAATGCAGGAAGCAACTTTACAAATTTTTACAACAATATTTTCCTGCAAATTTAAGAACACAGATCCAACGTGTGCATTATGTGAACCAGTTAAATGATAATGAAGCATGGCATTATATTGATTTCAATCATGGAGATTTACATTTCCAGGATAATCAAAGCACATCTGAAAAAATAACTCGCGAGTTTAGCAATTTATAGTAGATAGATTGTCTTCGTATTCATGAGAATGATAGTGATAGTACCACCTTTGTTTTCAAACAATCCAAGATAGCATTTAAACCGAACTTCGAAACAGTTCATTCTGAACAAACAATTCGGGTTGAGAAGCACTGCAAGACTCATGGCAAAACCTTACCTGAGCATGACAACACCATTAACGGAATCACAATACCGCTTCATCCACTGCATAAATTCCAGGTTATCAAGAGGACGACCTTTAATCAACTTGTTAACCTCAATATGCTGCAAAGGGCCATCACGAAAAAAGAGAGAAATTGAAACCCGAAGGAAGAAAACAAAACCCAGAAAGCAACCTTATAACATGAGAAAAAGGAAAGAATGTGAAAAGAATAACGGAATTACCTTAGTGATCTTGAGTTTGTTGAATACGTCCTGAAGAACCTTATAGTTCTGAATCATTTCGTACTCATTGTTGGCGTCAAATTTTACTTTGTGCATCGGCACAATCCCCTGATGGACCGCATCCATCAACTGGCACTGAATCGCACCGGAAGCTGCCTAAAATAGTAAAGCACCAAGGTGAATCCGATACAGGAAAAAAACCTCACACTCCAACAGATGAGATCGAAGTCGATTGCCACATATTAAAATGATTTTCTATTTTGAGAAACAAAATGCCGAAGGATCAAGAAAATCAGAGAGCAAGGGAAAGAGGGAAAGGTATACCTCTTCGACTTTGGATATGTTGAGATGGAGAGTGGTGTTTATCCACGTAAGGATCTCCGATCTCCCAACAAAGTACGCAGAGTCCATCATCCCGATGCTTGTAGCGGCCATTGTTCAGACGGAGAGAGAGAGAGAGAGAGAGAGAGAGATTAGGGAAAGTTGAGGGGAAAAAGAAGACTACGACGGACGACGATTCTTCTCGCGAATTTCGAATGAGGGGATGAGCGTATTTAAATATTCAGGGTGTTTCCGTCGGGATCCCGAGCTTCTAAGAAAAGGACGAACACGTCCACGAGTTTCTTTTTTGTGTGATAAAAGAAAAACTGGACACATTCGTGTTGAAGAGGATACCTGCTGGTTGATCGGGTCTATTCCACTCATGACGAACTCGTTCAGGTCCCATTTCTGCATAACCTGGCTCGTGAAGCTAGAATAACTCATTTTTGGTTCGGCTCAAATTCGCTTGTTTAAGTATATGAAGCCTTGTATATGCATGTTAAAAGATTGAGTTTACCCAATGAATTTGATGGTTGTAAGTGATCAAAACTTTCAATTTTACAAGATAATTGAATGAAACTAACATCTTAATTTTTAGTCAATTTTATAAGATAATAAAATAAAACTAAGATCTTAACTTAATTTCTAGTCGATAAATTTTGTTTGAACTCGAAATTATATGTAACAAAACTATTTTCCAGAGCATCTTGTCTTTGACTAATGAAACTTGGCTTCTATTTTATTCAGGTTTGGCTTGATTCAAATGAGCCAATAAGCCAAATGCGCTCAAATACCATAATTCACCTGGCTAGGGGGGATCAACTCACAAGTTGAGGTCTTCAGTTCGATACCCACGGCCAATGGCGTATCTAGATGAAAGGGTGGAGGGCGGCCTCCCTTGAAATTTTACAGTAAAACCTATGTTTTAAAGTGAATATATGATTGAGATTCATGCTTTGCCCCCCTAACACGATGAAATATGTACATCTCCCCCTCCAAAACTATTTTCTAGATCCACCACTGCTCAGGGAGTGCATCTGGCTCCGGTCTCAACATTGCACCAAATAAAAAAGCTGAACGAGAAGCAATTCTTAAGTTGATGAATAAGCAAGCTATCAATGGTTTCTGATAATTTTGAGTGATTCGTTAAGGATTTTGCTTCTCCAGGGTGTCGAGCAGGAATGATAGCTTAGTGTAAGGGCAGAAGGGAAAATTCCAACGTCTCAATGTAAAGCTTGAAATTCAAATAGGGAAGTAGCTGTCTTGCCCGTTGGTTCCGTTATGGGTTTTCTCTTTGAGCATCTTTTGAAAATTCGGCTAGCTGGTTATACTTTTCTTTATTTAGCTTTCACGGTCTGGGTATGGGTCTATGGACCTCTTTGGACGATTCGTATCTTGCGTGTACGTGTGTGTCAGCGCCCGCACAGGTACTTCTTTCTCTCTCTTTTCCGTTTTTCTTTTACTTTCATGCGCGTTCAATTTATGCATATTTTGAATTTAGGCCTTTCTTTGAATGGCTTCCAATTGTTGCTTTTGTGCATTGACATTCTACAGTCTTTTTGGAGAAAAATTTGATCGTCTATGTTGATTCGGATGATGGGGTTGCTCAAATTTCTTAGCAAATGGTAGTTTTGAATTAGGCATGACGTGCGAACAGGGATGTCTGAACGTAAATGCCGTGGCATTGGTTAACTGGGTACCGGTTTTTCATGTACAAGCAGAAGCCGTGATGCTACTTGACTTGGTTATATAGCGTATGGTTCGATGGTGCTTGATATTACATTGAGCGATAGCAGCGATGCCTCGTCTGGGCAAGACGGGTTTAGTGTATCTGCAAACGTAGCGAAACCTAAAATTTCTTGTTGGTATTTTAGGGGCCATTTTGCCTGCATTGGGGAATGAATGGTTTATAAGCATATTTTTTTATTCGGTAATTTGGAAATGAAAATTGTCCAATTGATTAAAACTTATTATCTTCCAAATCCTCAAGGCTGGCAGGTGCTTGTTCAAGAGAGATATTGTTTCTTTCTGGTACAAATGTATACCAGCCAATTCATCTCATTTTTATTGGTAAAATGTTTCCATCCAAATAAACCTCCTCATCTTTCCTACCATGCCATAATTCAGCTTCTTTGATTTGTAACCCATGATAGATCCGAACAATGACTAATTAGACCAGGTGGCTAACCTCGTTATCTGCAGAAAGGAACGGTTGGTGGTGATCAAGAATCAAAAGACAACTCCCCCAAATTGTCAAACAACTTAGTGTGTTATGATAGTGGCCCTCCATCGATGAGGATGTATTTCAATGTTCTATTGTCAGCTGGGAACAGATTTACTGGGTTTGGCCTGGACTCGAGATGAGTGAATGAATTCTCAGTATTGCTGCTACTAGTAAGCGTGACTATTGCTTTCAGGTACTCGTTCCCTTAATATGGCCTGGAAGAAAGGGACTGTGAGATGAATGGAAACACTGCCTGCAACAGCAACAACAACTAAGTCTTTTCCCATACTAGACAGGGTCGGCTACATGGATTCTTTGTTTCTACATAGCCCTATCATGGTGCCATGTTAGCAATTAACTCAACATAAGCTAGATCATTGTTTATTGTTTCTTTCCAACACTTTTGTGGTCGTTCTCTACCTCTTTTAATACTTTCAAAATCTAGTTTTTCATACCTTCTTAGAGGCACTTCTTTTGATCTTCTTTCTATATGTCCAAATCATCTTAAACAATATTTTCTCGTTTTATCCACTATTGATGTCACTTCCAATTTGTTTCTAATAACCTCATTATGTATACGGACTTTCCTTGTATGACCACCCATTCATCTCAACATCTTCATTTATGTCACATACATCTTTTGTACATGTTGATGATTAAATGCCCAACACTCATAACCATAAAACATGATAGATCTAATTGTTGCTATATAATATTTACCTTTTACCTTTAATGATATCTTCTTGTGACAAAAAATACCTACTGCTCCTCTCCATTTTAACCAACCTTCATTAATTCTATGCGTAACATCTCTATCAATTCTTTCATCACCTGAAAATGAAAAATTGATCCAAAATTGACCCTAGGTATTTAAAACTTTCCTTTTGAAAACACTGCCCTAGGGGAGAAGTCTATACAAAAGTAAGAAAGAGAAATGCCATTCTTTTATTATATGCACTTTTCTCTTTCATGTTATCGGGCTTCCCCCTTGACGTTCTCCTTTGCCAGGTTGTGACCTTCCTTAACACTTCACCAGAGATTTATGTAGACGGTGTTGGAAATTCTTTTATTATTTCCAGTTGAGTGTGATAACTAAGACCATAGAATGAAGAAGTAGCATCACATGCCCATATCGGTGACTTGCTGCCTTTGGGCATGAATTTTCATTTAAGCAGGATTTGGTTGATTAACTACGAACTTCAAATTTCAGGTTTCCAAGAGGCTGGAAAGTACTTCTGGCTATTTCAAAAGGTTAGGCAATCTTGGTTTCTGGGGTCAGCTTGTGTGCACTGTGGTAGCTGCTGTGATTTTATCATTCTCCGTGGTCATTACTGGAAAAGTTACATCACCAGCTACCTTCTATGCTACTGCCGTCGGCATGATGGCCGCATTTTTGTCAGCCTTCTGGTCCTTTGGCTATATCAGATTATCTGAAAAGCTTTGGAGAGCAGCTAATGACCCTGCAAAGGTAAATTGGCCATCAGTTATATATCTTGCCTTTTTTTATTTCTTTGGTAATGAATCCTTCGTGTATTAGCAATATTCGTTCTTTGCTAATCTGTTGGTCATTGTGCCCCAGTAATTCTTATGACCTTTTCTCTTGATCTTATCCAGCTTCTTTTGTCAAGATGTTTCGGATAAATATCTCATTAGTATTCTTAGGAGTCCAAGTCTTGAATTAGGCTGAGGCTGCATAGATGATAGAAGACACTTGTTTGCTTACAATGGCAAGTGATTCTGCTTTCCATCTTGGACTAGTTCAAACTCCAACAGGATGGAGAAGTGAGCTGCAAAGGAAGCACTCTCTTTCATTGAGCTTCTTTGAAGTGTGTTTTTGTTGGTAGCCCTTTAACGCTTAGGCTATGCTGACATGAGAATTGTACCAGTTGCTGCAAGGTGAAATGCACCATTGATCGTGAGTGGTTGATATTAGAAACATACATCTGCATACGGTCTGAATAGATGATCAGGCGGGTCCTTCTAGGACCTGAAATGCATCTTTAGTGCGGAGGAGGAAAAAGGTTCTTAAACAAATCATTGGATGAACATGGGCTTCAATGACTATTTATTGTACAGTACAAGCAAGATTGCCTGTCTCTGTGTTTCTCTATAATCTAAGCATATCGTATAATTTATCAAATGGCACCTGTTTTCATTGAGGTGATCAAATCTTGGCACAAATAGTTTGAAGCCTAGAGGATGCAGGGTAAGATGAGTATTTACTTGCAAAGATTCTAGCATTCCATTTCCTAGTACCATGATCAAAGTGAAACCCTGCTTCCATCATCTCTTTCAAATTGCTCTCTTGAATAGGAATCAATTTTCTGAACTAATCCAATCAGGATTCTAGAAAGAAGGATAAATATCAAGTGTGCAGGGGGAATGGAGAGAGATGGATTCAAATCCTATGCAGTAATAGCTCTACAAAAATGACAATTGTTTTCTATTATGTTAGTAGTAGTTAGTGATCCTGTCTGAGTGTGTCCTGTCTTCCGTGATGAACTGTTGGCACTAGTCCTACATTCTAATTATGGTATTCATTCTTTTCCACATACTCTTACCTTGCCATAGAGTATTTATGACTAACTTTTTCGAGTTACATGTTTTGCCCATGCTATCTCTTAAGCTAAGAACTAGATTTTGTGCATGTTTTCTTCTCCAGGCACCTCCTCGGCTGAAGTAATCAAGAGCTTAAAAACTGGTATAATCATAAATCTTCTGGGAATGGGTGCTGCCGTGCTCAGTATGCAAGCAACTGTGGGAATGCTGGTGGCTAAAGCTCTTACATCCTCAGTAAATCCATACTACCAAGGGATACCTCCTGGTTCAAGTCCTGTTCTCCTGGTACAGGTAAATTGCCAGTCGCTTAATGATCTATTTAGTAACTATTTTCATTAGTTGGCGTGCTTCATTATGAGCTGGGCGTTCTTCCTTCTACTCAAATCTATTGGCGCATTCATGCAGGCAATATAATTGGGTTGAAATATTATCATTAGAGAAAGTTTTATTTGAAGATTCCTTATAGTTTCTTATGATTTTGCAGGCTTCTGCAAATACCATCCTTTCTCATTTCTTGGGAATCCTTTTCTCGTTGGAACTACTGAGATCAGTGACTTTACCACCAGAAGGTGTTGTGGTACCCAAAGTTGCGTAACACTTAGTTGGCTTCAATGGGTAAGGCTCTAAGTAACCGACCGGTGCATCAACCGACTCTAACCACTGGTAGCTCTTCTCATGTTATTAAGGATTGCTTTATGCAAAAATGCATCAGTTAGCTATGAACTGCCAGTACTCTTTTGGGTTTTCTGAGGTCTATTCTCGATGAGATGTGGCTAATAGCAAACTTTTTGAACCGCCTCAGGGCACAATTCTTTCCATGTTTCTGAAACAGTTTTTGGTTTCTAGAGAGAGCTGCGATTTATGTTTCTCTTTGAAGATTTACTGTTGTCAGGCTTATTTGTTAATTTATGTGCTCATAGCATAGTTGATGTTCTGCTTTCCTTAACTATCTAAATTTTTTCAGCAGGGTTTCTGTATGGTGTTAGGCGAACCTCGCATCTGGTGGATGGTTTAAGGCTTTCGATGGTCATTCCATTATGACGGCGACTTTTCGGGTTTGGTTGATTGCCCTCGATTGCTGCTAGAGACCTCAACGTCATGTCATGGCTCATTTGAAAGTTTTGCAGTCCACCACATACCACTTCTTTGGCAGGGATGACCTTTAACCTGAGGAGGATACGATATTGTGGGGTTTCAATGTGGCGGTCTTTTCCCTTGATTTGTTCAAGATATGCTTATTGTCAATGCAATATGGTGAACTAAAAACAAGTGAATCGAAACGACGAACCAACAATGAGTGGGTCATAGAGATTCCATAAAAGCTGTGAAGCACAGGAGTGGTATGTTACATGTCATATACCATCTTTCCCCGTCTTTAAACCTTGTGACAGAGAATCTTACTCGCTTTCCCCTTTGTAAAATGTTAGGGCCTCTGAACTTCACCTTAATAATAAATTCTAGCATCGAGTATATTGTGTCCACGTGGGGGTATCATAGCTAGGTTAGGAGACTTTCCAAGATCCTTGCATCCTTGCCTACTCATTCAGGATGCCAAGGCCAAATGAAAAGATGGTTTGAACCTGCGTCAATAGCGAAATAAGGTGCAAGGTTAAGTTGGCAATGGAAGGCCATGCGAGGTACTTCTATGGCGGAGTGAAAGCACCAAAAGAAGTTGCAGGACGCACTTTGGCGTGACAGAGATACTGAGTGTATCCAGACAGCAAGTGGAGAAACAAAGACTCTTGTTTACCATGCAACAGGCAATAGCTCACCTGGTTAGGGAGTCATCATACAACAAGCAATGGCTCACCTGGCTAAGAGGTCGTCACGATGTGAGGGCCAAGAGTTCAGTACGAGGATACGCATATGGCTTCGGCCTTCACCATTGCATAAGAAGAAAAGAAGAGGTTCCCATTTACCGTGACATTCTTGCATGATCTGTAGAGTGAAAGTAAGTGAGATACAATCGCATTGTATGTCACGTTGATCCAACATAGATCCGGTATAGGATCAACTGAATATGATTCATCTTCAATTTGTGCTCTAATCAGTCACTCACAACAATTGTTCATGGTGAATGATGCTGACTCTTGAAACTGTATCACTTCAAGGTGCCTTCATCACAGAAACTACAAAAGTTCACCAAACTTTGGTTTATGTAGGTTCATTTGGAGAGCCAATCAAAGAAAGTCGATCTGCTGTCGTGCTGGCATCCCCTCTTGGAGGGTTAGTTTTCTAGGTGCTAATAGGTCAAATAAGAAAGGAGCAAACAAGGATAAATGCGAGTTGCCATGAAGAAAACGAGAAGAACCTGTGAAGGGCAAGTAGTGACACGCATGATTTTTAAAAGTTGGTATGATCTAGAAAGCCAGCAGGCACCGCACCAAGATACGGTATGCCCATTGAACAGAAAAAACAGATGCAGGTTAGGGAGAGCTATCTCGTGAATGTAGGGTATCTGTCGTGAATTTTGTAAATATCATATTTAGAACATATTGACACAGGAGATCCAATCTGGATAAGATCAAAGGTATGAATTGCTGGGCTGGACCAAAGAAGGCAACAGAGCCAAGGGGATTCCCCTACCGGCAAGGGGCTCTCCCGTATCACCCTAGAACAAGCTCCTGGACAGATGCAGGCAACGCATGCCGATCCGCAAGCACAAACACATGCAGAGAGATGGGCGTACTAAGTAACATGGCACAGGCATATGCTACTTAGCGGAGCCTGATTTCCAGTGCTTGAAGGCAATTAAGAAGATATGATGCTAATGTTACACATGCACATGATAAATCAAGACTAATATTTACTAAAATATTTAGAACCCTTTATCATGTTTCTGAAACAAACAATCACTTACGTTTGTGACGATGCAATGCTTACCAACACAAATGATCTTCTGCAAATGCGTTGAGGAACATCATCCTAGTAGCACAATTCCATATAACGACAGAACCAGAAAGGGGATTGAAGAATTAAAGAATCAAGCTCTGAAATAATTACTCTAGTGCCGCAAACTGCAGATAGGGATCACACCGATTACTATACAGGATTTCGTTAAATAGGAAGCGATGTCCTAAGCTCAATCTCAAATGCTGTTTGCACAAATCTCACGATAGAAGTCGAGCCCGATTAACTATCAAGTCCTAATCACTCTATTGAAGTTAAGAAACAAGCAAAAACATCGGACCGCAACCATAGCCAACAATGGACTTGAAGTTGAAACTGCCTACTTTACCGTCAGAAATCTTCATAGAATAAGAATATGTTACTGGAGAAGCACCTGGCTAACTTGCTTTCCTCAAAAAAGAGGAAGGGAAACAAGCACCAAGTACTTAGACTACTCGACCTTCTTTCCCTTCATTGGAGTTCCAGGGATCTTGCTAAGAACCGTTCCCTTTATACTCCTGCACCTTTCCAGAGCTGCATTGTGGGTGATACTCACTTTCTCATCAATGTGATCCTGGTACTTGTCATAAAGCGCCGGAATTGTCAGCCACATTACAGTTCCTGGAAAAGGGTTAAAGCCAACATAGTGTAAAATATTATCCTAGTAATGTGGCTTCCTAAATGGATCCAACATTTTTTATAACAGAAGTAAACGGATTCAACATTGAGAGTGTGAAAGATTGATATAAATGAAAACAATCACTCAATGATGACAATAAGGATCCTAGTAATGTGGCTTCCTAAATGGAATCACATAATCAAAGATTGACGTAAATGCAAACAATCAGTGTGGAGCTTACCGATATAAGCGAATGTTAAGAAGCTGAATAAACTCCCCACGTACGAAAAGACCCACAAGACAAGAATAACCTAGCCAACACAACATAAATTTCATATCGAAAGCGGAGAAATAGAAAACCAATTCAACGATTCAGCAAAAAAACAATTGGCAGTTACTCCCAATGAAACAGAATGCACAGACCCAAAGTACGATTACCTTCATAAGGAGTTTTATGTCTTTCTTGAGCGTAATATCACGGGCCAAGGACAATAAGGAATTAATGTATAACCTTGCCGATTCAGCTGCCTTCTCCACGCAAGCTTCCGACACTTCGAGATTCGGAAGAGGCGGAGGCGGCCTGCATACATAACACTTCCAAATGAAGTCTTATTCAAAACCAAGAATATACGATCCAAAATCACGTAAAAAGGAGAAATCTTGACCTCTTGAGAAGAGAGGCGGATTTTGACCAGAGGAAGAGGATCGAGACGAGGAGAAGGAGAACGTTCGCAACAAACGACAAGAAACTATATTGGGTTCGATCAAAGAGGAACCAGCAGGTGGTAGACAACACGAGAATCAAAATGCAGACGTTCCGTCTCTTCCAAAGCAGGATATCGGCAACTACAATAGAAGATAAGCCAAACCTTAAAGCCTTAATCAGCATTGTGAAGGAACAAAACGATCAAGATCAAAAAGCCCTATAAATAGCAAAAAACAACGAATCGACGATCAAAAACACCGGACATGAACGCAAAAGAAATGCATAAGTTTTGAGTCATAATCATAAGTTAGAGATTCGATGAAATACCCGGTCCTCCACCAAGGCACTTGTGTACGGATTTCTTAGGGTTAGAGTTAGGGTCTCCTGAGGTTGAAGACGACACATCATCCGCCATCGCGAGCACACGAAGGAATAGCAATTTCGCCCAAATATTTCCTTCAGAATGGAGAGAGGAGAATTGGTTTGGTAGGCCGCTCATTTACTAAAACATTCCACCTCTAATGAATGCTTAACGACAACGATCTCCCCTCCTTCGTGAAGTAAATCGGTTCCTGGACTTCGGGTCTTGACCTCCATTACTTACTACTGTCTCTCCTTTTTCTCTTTTCTTTTGTCACTGAACTGGTAGGGATATCTGATTCCCACAGCATAGGTGGTGAGTTTGCATCTGAAACCCGACTGCTATGTAACAACAAAGATCAACTAATGTATACAAAGTTCAATTAATTTCTCATTTTTATGTTTTGAGTTAGAAATACATGTCTAACTCTACTGACCAACTCATGTTTGGCTTGCCTAAGTTCTCTCGAGTCGTACTGGAGCTCGGGTGACCTAATAGAATGAACTCGAAGGAGCCACAAGCAGCCCAAGTTCAGTTCACTCAAGTCATGAAATGGGAGGGGAATCTGGCTTTCATGTGGGCAGTCATGGTTCGATTCCTGTTGATGTCAGGCTCATGCTTACGATAAAGCCAAGTATAGACTCTAAGAGTGAGGAGAAGAAAATTCCACATCAAGTTTTATTGGATTAGATGCAAACTTTCCAAGATATTTGAAGTTGATTTAAAATCGGGATGTTTTCCTTTTTTTGCTCATTCTATAAAAGCAAAATTTTTTCTGTTTTGGGGACATTTTCACGATGTTTACATCCTTCTCTTAGAACATGCTCACTGGGAGGTCCAGCTCTCATGGTTATTGAGTTGGGTCGAATACCTCAAATTGAAACAGTCCAGATCCATACCCGGGTAAGGGGTTCTGCCTAACCTTGCCCATCAATAAAAAAAATCTATAACACATATGAGCTATCAAGTCTTGTGAACAGTATGAGATCAGATTTGGTATGCATTTTGTGCTTAGTGCATTTGCTTTGCAAGTTGCACACATAAAAATTCAAATGAGTTGGGCCATCAAACATGCCGAAACCCGGAAAGTGATTGATCCAAAGCTAGCATTTAGAGAAAGAAACAAATACTACCTTGCTTTTCTCCGACCAATTGTTAGGCTAGTTACAACCATTGTCTACCGGACACGTCGGAACACGAGAAGAGGCCAAGTGGTAGTCCGATCTGGTAAAGAAACCGAGCTACTTGTATATCAGCCAGTTGAGCAAGTTCAGCTTGTGATCTCAACTGAGCTGAACATGAACAGCTTGTGCTTGATTCAACTCCGACTGACGAAACTCAATTATCAGCCAGGGCCTTGCCTCCAAGACTTTGGGGGTGTTTGATTACGAGGCCTTGAACTATGGAAGTATACCTACAATTCGAGTTCCGCTCATAATCAAGAGAGGCCCTCAACCTACACTATAAGAGGGGGTCCGAACAACCCTGTTATTACCTTATTTCGAGGCTCATGAGTGGTGGCTGGAACTGTAGTTCTAGTTCCGTACTCCCGGCCTTATAATCAAATATGTCATGGACCTATCGAAGAATACACTTGTGATATTTGTGCTATATCATGGTGGCCCATACCAATCAAATGACTAGATGCAGCTCAAGTTTCAGATTATCATCGTCTTCCTAAAGGTTGAAGCAGCAGGCTTAATGGGGTGAAGTCAGGAGAGGGCCCAGGTTCAGCTCCGCCCGGTGGGTGAGAATGTTTCTCTAACCCGGTGGGATTTTCGAATGCAATGAGTCCACAGACAAATTGTGAAAGAGTCGCCTAACCAAGCAGCTCGTATGCGTAAAAAGACAGGGCTGATAGATAGGCACTCAAGGGGGTGCTTGATTGTGAGGCTGGAACTACGAAACTGGAATGCCAATTGGAGTTCCAGCAGTCCACCCCAAGGGTTGAGCCACTAATGGACCTCATAATCGAGTAAAAAGTTCCTTTTACTACTCATATCGAGACCCACATTTGATTATGTCAAGAACCGCAATTAGTTCTATTTCCAAATCAAACACCCCCTAAGAGCATGATTCCAATGAGATGCAGCATCTTGCACATGCTGATGCCTAGCATTAGGCCTTGTGGATTGGGTTGTTTTGTTTCAGCCCCTAAACAAGGTATTGATCTACATTGTACTGAGGTAAGAAATCCCCTCACCCATGTTTCAAAACATACAAAAGAGATGACCCAGGTTCGAACCCCCCTGTTATGATTATAGTTCATACATTAAACCATGAGCTCTTCCTATCCTATATCAATTACCCAAACAATTTTAAATATACATATACATTCATCATAGATACATGTAACATATCCCATGATTTTTAGTCCTCAGTCATGATTAAAAGCTTATGATACAGCCATGGGCTACAATACATAACCTTTTCTAGAAGTGCAGGCCCCTTCAAACATGGTTTCTCTAAGTATAATGCAAAGCCTACAGAATAACTGTGAGCTAAACACACAGCCCATGATATAACCGTGGACTAACCATCACTCCTGGAAGAAATTTTCCGGATTCTCAGGCCTCTTCAAACACGGTTTCTTCAAGATACCGATCTAAAAGCTAAGCCGTTTGCTTCTTGCATAATAGAGTACTTTTGCGCAGTCAAATGAGCAAGCAGCGATCTTCTTTTCAGCTTGTGAAGGCGAACAACTGTGGGAGAATATCCGGATTCCCAACCACCACCAACTTTTCTATTCTGCGTTATTTCAACCTTTAACAGTATCGTCAATGGCTCCCTCCAGAAAAAGGACTCCTCTATTATTGAAAATCACTTCGAAGAATGAGGAACTGCACCTACAGTTTTCACCTTTACTGAGTTGTTAGCTGGATTAGTTAAAAATGGCACATTCAAGCTGGACTCAACCGCCCCCATTTGGCTAACATTTTCCGTGTATGACATTCATACAGTACAAGATAGTTATGAACCTTCTTCATCAGCCCAAGAAGTTTCCAACTGTAAAAAACTCAACATCCAAACTTAATGTTGAGTGGAATATTTTAACACCCATTTACTCATTATTCTCAAAAACAATTACTGTTTTTATTCACAGTAAGACATGGGCTTCCCCATCAATCTAAAAAACGATTATGGTTTCTATAATCTTCAATAACAAGTTCATCAATATATAATGTTCGATTAAAAACAGGAGTTAGCGTTTGATTTTCTTGGGTACTATCCAATCAAATCCAATTTAATTAGTTATAGATGATTAAACGATATTTAGGACAAAGCAAGAAATAAGAGCATGTAAGCCGTGGCAGCACAGCTGTTCTCTTCCAAAGATGTGAAGCTTTGCCCCACATTCAACCATATTGCAAGACCAATATGAAGAAGCTTTGAATATCAACTTAAATTCCTTGGTGGGTGGAGTTCTCCTTCGTACAACAGTGGCTTTCAAAACTCCCATAAGATTATCTTAGGAGTTGTTCGGATAAGGATTGCAGAACCAAATAAATAAAGGTCTTCTCCTAAGGATACAACGTTCAACAAACATTATCACGTTGATGGTTATATTAAAAGATGAACGGGAAACGGCCCTGTTTGAAAGGTTCCGCTGGTTCATGTCTCCACCAAAGCAAACCACTCATGGGAGTCCCACTACTCATCTTCCTCATGCAAAATCAACGGTTCAAAAGACGCATCACACATAAAATAATATTAAAGAACCATCAAGTTTTGTTCCTGCTCAACAGATGTGCCTTCCAAAAAGCCTACTTCATCATCATAGCAGAAAATATACGATCCATGACCCCATTTCTCTTTCTCACGAATCGAAACTACCAACAAACACCAAAAAGAAAAGATTATCTGATTAAATCTAAGCATGTTCTGGTTTCTTCCTTTGAAGGCTTGCATAATAGAACGCAGAAAACTGAGAAGTTGGTTATTTATCAAAGAACCACCGTTATCCTTTTATCAACATTAACAGAACCTGGAGAATTCATCATTCCGTTCATCATATATATGCCATAATTTTCGAAATTTTAAACAGATAATTGAGAAGCGAGTATAGGTTCCATAACAATTGTTAGTCTTTCCTGGATATCGACAGAATCAAGAGGATTCATCATTTTATTGATCAGATCTCTAAATTTCAGAGTTACAGATTGCAGAACCATTACTTCCTTTGTGGGCAGTAACAGCACCTAGAGAATTGACCTTCCGTCCATCAGACATCTCTAAATTTCCGAGTTGTGATTGATATACAATGAAGATTAGCCGAGATGTGAGGTCACATAAACCACATTTAATCTTTTCCAGGTAGCGATCAAAACATCAGAGTTTGGAGTTGGGTAGCGGTCAAATTTTGGGATTTTAGCTATATAGCATGTTTTGTTGCGGCACAATGCTCACGAGTTTCTTAAACAGAAATAGCCATTAAAAGATGATCAATATGAAGAAGCAGTCTCTGCTCATCATAAACCAATTTGCTCTTTTTTTTGGTCATTTGGATTTCTTGCTTGGAAAAGTTTAACTTTTCCCACTTTGTACAGCCGCGAAGGCCACCATTTTCCTCTTACGGGAAAGATTTTAAGTAGAAAAAAGGAACAAGAAACAGAGAAAACAGAGAGAAATGGGGGGAAAGGAGGGGAAAGCATCACTTAAGCGTGATGATGGTCGCTGTGATTCTCGATCTAAACTCTAAACTACAGCGTCTTTCGACGAACCCATCTCCGAAATCGCTCAGATTCGGACATCTTTTCTTTGTTTCTCTTCCGTCTTCTCTCCACTCTCTGTACAGAACCAACTCTACCACCAAGAAAACGTGAGAAAGTAAGAAAGATCGCATCTTTATTGCGTCGTCTTCTTCTTCATCTTTATTCTAGTTTGCCGATACCGATCCTATTCATAACGACGTTCCTCACACCGAATCCGGTGGGATCGAACCCGGTGCCGTTCATCTGAACCACCGACATATACTTCTGGACCTCCTTTGCTATCATCTCCTGCATCAGAGACAGAAAATCCGGGCCGAAGGATAATGGCTTCTCCAGCACGGCCGAGAACACCCCAAGGTCGCCGCCGGACGGGCGTGCGAATCCGGCTGATGGTGAATCGCACGAATTGGGCTGCACGCCCGGGAGGGAGAGACTTAGCGAAGTTGCGGGATCGTCGACCGAGCTCAAATCCATCGGCGGTGGAGGAGGCATCACGGCCTGCCTCGGCACCGGCCGGAACACCATAGACGGAGGAGGCGAAGCAGCTGAAATGGGAAGACTAGAATCACTGACTTCGGAGCCGGAAGGGCTTCCGGGGCTGAGACAGAGAACCCCGGCCGCCGACGGAGAGCCCAAACCGGTACCACCACCGAAACTATTTGACCGCTTATGCGGTGGCGGGCAGGTCATGTCATCGCCGGACACCGGAGCGGAAACCGAGGGCGTATCCGCGCACTTCCTCTTAAGAGTCGAGTTCCAATGGTTCTTAATAGCGTTGTCCGTCCGGCCGGAGAGAAGCCGGGCGATGGTGGCCCATTTGTTACCATACTGAGCGTGCGCTCTTATAATGGTGGCGTCTTCTTCCGGCGTAAAAGCCCGGTGTTCTACCTGCGGCGAAAGCTGGTTGCACCACCGGAGCCGGCAAGACTTGCCGGACCTTCCGGATATCGACCGGCTAATCAAGGACCAATTTCTCGGCCCGTGTTTCTCTACAAGTCTCTGCAACGCTTCGTCCTCTTCGGGACTCCACGGTCCCTTGATCCGATCCACATCCTTGCCACCGTTCCCTGCTGCCAGTGTCGCCATGAAGTGCCAGACACCTTCTCTATCCTCTCGTTTTCTTTCTTAGAGAGCCAAATGGAGAGAGAAAGAGTGTGACGTGTTGTGCTTTGTGCGCAATGCGCATTACACTAGAAAGGGGGAGAGGTGGGAATAAATAAGGAGGGAGCTAAGCCGTTAGCGGGTAGATAGTGAAAGGGGTAACCGGTAGCGGTTAGGCCCGCGGTTGCTTGCGGGAGTAACCGTTAAGAGGACACGTGTCTTTATCACGTGGGAGGGACGTGGGAGTTAGGGGTTTTGACTAGGCCAGGCTGGGTAGCATTAGAGAGAGAGTGAGAGAGGAAGGAAAAGATATTTTCCGAATTTTTAATAAAATAAAGAAAATGGGGAAATGAAGTTGGCCGGTTGGTAGGACGAAAAGGGAATTATGGAGAAAAGGAGGACGAGAATAGGAAAAGAAAGGGGGTTTGAGCTGTCGAGAAAAGACAGAAGGGTCATCACTGCCGTGCACTGTCAAGCCAGCCTGTAAACCTGCCACCACAACGCCCTCTCTCCCTCCTTCCGCACACGCACGCAAATAACGCGCCCTTCTAGACGCACCTTCCTTCCTTCCACTCACCTTCCTCTCTCTCTAAAATGAAATGGCATCCAAGTCCTTAATTTTTCTATAAATTTCACTTGAACCGGACTATGATCTACCTTCTAATTCTTACATAGTGACTTACAGAACCGTGCAGCAGCTTATACCTGAGAAGAAGGCAGCAAAAGTAAAATGTTTGAAGATTACAGACTATTCGAACTCCAGTAAGAAGTGCAAGAAATTAGATAGCAAAATGTCGTAACCCATGCGCTAACTGGTCTTGCATTGATTTGCAACATGTACTTAACCAGCAAGCGGATGGGCTTTAGCGTCTCTTCACTATATTCTATTTTCCGAGAAGCCCGAATTCAAAATTTGAACATACGGTCCGGCCACCGGATTTCGGCAGTAGCGAGAGAAACAGAAAAAACTGCAAAGAGTGCGAGGGAATCGTATCGTACTTTGGAGGAGCAACGGTTAGGTGGGACGGTTAAGAAGACAGCTGTTGACGATGGGAACGTACACGCGTCAGTTGACCGGAATACCCTACCTCACGAACCTCCCTCTCTCTCTCTCTCTTCCTAAATGACTTTACTGCCCTTCAAAAACGATGCAACGGCACGCGGGCGCCCTCGATCGAACGTTGGTTAGGACCAATGGGATCCCTTTATGGGATTTGCATAGAAAATGACTGTTGCATCCCTGACCATTGAGTCAAAGGCGTTGTAAGCCACCCACCCAGGTTTCGTCGCCCTCATAGTTTCTGTTCGCCACTTCCTCCCCGTTCCCGATCCGGAAATCGAAAAGCTCAGCACACTTCCGGATATAATTGATCCAACAATTTAAACCTTTATACCAGTACTCATTTGTTCGATCAAGGTTGGATCGACGGTTCGAGCTGAGTTAACCAAACTGTCTCCAGATGATCGAAAGCGAAAGAAGTGAACTTAGCGATCGAGTAAGATTTCGGACCCAATTTGAAATCGGTTATGACGTTTACGGAAGTCGAACGTGTTCGGGACGGGAATCCTGGACCACGGATGAAGCTTTTAGCTGAAAACCGGGTGACCACTCGGGTCATTATCAGAAATGGGTATGAACGAAACAGTCCACCTCGAGAGCAGGGCCCACACGGCACCCACCGGAAAAGCATATCACCCGTCCGTTGGGTTGGACCATCCTAACTAAAAATATCACCAGATAATAATTCCTTTTTTTCACAATAATTAGAGGAATAAAATAATCTCGGGAACGAACGACTCGGGAAGCTTCACACGTGGGAAGGATCAGATCCAGATCCATTAAAACAATTCTTTAATATATTTAAGCAACTTACAAATTATTTAAAATTTCGGAAAGAAAAAAAGGAAAAGTCAGTAACCACGGACTCGTACAGATTCCCTCCCTTATACACGTGTTATTATTTCACACATGTCTGTCTGGATGAGAGAGAATAAAAAAGGAAGGAAAACGTGAAGGCAAAGGAGGGGGGATACCTCTCTCTCTCATGCATTATTGGTGCTGGAAGGGAGGTCCACGTGGAGCCATAAGGTTGCTGTCGCCAGAGACCGCAGTTGGGACCGGGCCCACCAGTCCCGCCACGTCGGCATGCGTCCCGCCTGGCAAGCACCCGTTTGAAACTCCAACCGCTGCTCTCTCTTGGGGAGTTGCTGCCACGTCATCACCATGCCAGCCCGAACCCCACTTCCCCCGTCGCTCCACGACAAAACGGCATCTCCTCCTCGAGATCCGTAGACCAGCTGGAAGCATATGCTTCCTAGTAACAAATTACCCTTCCACCCTTTTTCCTACCACTTAGGACCAAAGCGAACCTCACCCTTTGACAGAAAAAAAACGCAAACTCCCTCTTTGACTAAAAACAACAACTCCCATTGACCTCTTCATCTTATCTCGCTTAATAATTATATTTAAACAGTACATTAATTACCAAGCTGAAACAAACGGCTTAAACTTACTCTATAAGAAAGCTTAGTTATCCGATGTACTGTCGTCCGAACTCCGGCGGATCCGTCGGTGAAGTCTCGGGCTCGACCGTTTGAGATCGGGTTATCAAAGAAGTGAGAAATATGAATTCACTGTGTTTAGCCCAGGAGGAGTTCGAGCAGATTCTGATCTTTGAGTCGATTGGCGAGGAAAAGAACTCTATGATTTATAATTGAGGTTGTTGGCGTTAAAGTTTGCATAACTTTAGCTGATAGTGTCGCCACAGTCACGGTTGTTTATGACCTCAGATGCCCAAAAATAAATTATGGGCCGTATAATTTATAATGCCATCCATAATCTTTGTTGATGTTTGGTGTCCTCGTAGATTGATCAGTCGTGATATTTATATATATAGAGAGAATATTATATGCTTACATAGATGTATACTTAAATGTTCCCAACGATCTCAATCATTCAATCTTTAATACAATTGTTGAAATCTTTAAGTAAAAGAACAACTTATATCGAGCATATTTGCACCTACAAAAAGTATATATTAATATATATATATATATATTTTTTTTTTTTTTTTTGAGATTTGAATTTCATGATCTTGTTGATTGAATGGTTGAGATTGAAAAACATGTTTAAGAATGAATTGAATTAATGTGCACATGAATTATGCTTTTTTATGTATAAATTAGTATATGTCTACACCTATTTATGCTTAAAATCACTTAAAGATTTTTACCGTTCGATCACGATGATTAAATGTACAAATTTGAATTTAAAAGTATTGAATGAAAGTATGAAAAGTGTAATCATACTTTAACTTTTTAATATTTTTAAATTTAAATCTCTACTATTGACCATCATGATAGAATAATGAAATTTTTTAAGTAATTTCAAGCATGCATGAACTATGAAAATCTTTAAGTATATATATATATATATATATATATATATATATATATATATATATATATATATATATATATATATATATATATATATATATATGTGTGTGTGTGTGTGTGTGTGTGTGTGTGTGTGTGTGTGTGAAAAAGAGAGAGGAGGTGAGAGAGACAGTTCCCATTCAATTATGTTCAATTCTTTATTTTACATGATTCTGTCATTTCAATAACCACCAATCTATTTTCCATCATTTTTTGTTTGTCAAAATCGTTGTTATTATTATCAAAACCACCTAAAATTTTAAATATTTATATGGTTTTGGCAGTTGTTGCATCGGTTTTGATTTGTGAATGACAATAAAAAAACAGTGAGGCGATTGAATAGAGAAGCTGGTGATTGAATAAGTAAAACTATACAAAACAAAAGATTAAGTATATTTTAGTATTGAATAGGAACTACATCCTCTCTTTCTTCATATATATATATATATATATATATAGGAAAAGAGAGAGAAAGGAGGAATGAAGAGATTGAAAATATATATAACAACAACAAAACAAAAAGAACTAAGCCTTTTCCCATACTAGACTTGATCGGCTAAATTCTTTGTTTAGATTGAAAATATATATATATAAGTGGGAAAAGGCGCGTTTGCGGGCCTAAGGAAAGGATGAAAGAGTAGTACCAAACAAGCAAATACCAACTCCCTGCCGTTGTTGAAAAAGCAAAAGCGCTGATACTACCTTCCAACCACTCTCTCTCTCTCGTATAATTCCTTTATCAGGTCTCTTTCCGTTTCCTTCTTTCTTTTTTCTTAAAATAATATTTATATTATTAATTCCGTGAATGCAACCAAATGCATAATCAAACTTTTCGTCCGCGGGCATCTCTCTCTCTCTCTCTCTCTCTATATATATATATATATATATATATATATATATATATATATATATATATATATGTGTGTGTGTGTGTGTGTGTGTGTGCGCATGTGTGGACTTTCCTCTCACCATTCTTTATTATTTTACGATCATGGTTCATATTAAAGCGGCTTCGACTTTGCTTCACTACCCACATGTGATTTGTGCGCGCGCGTGTGTGTGTGTGTGCATTTGGGGAGAAGCAGACTGTTGGGTTGCTCTGGAAAAGGCATTATTAAAGCGGCCATAATAACTTTTGACTTCATTGCACATAACCATAGAATTCGAAACCTTAACCCTACATGTTTGATTTATAGGAAGAAATCAATAGCTGAGGCCCATTGCAATGTGCTTATCCTGACAGCAAAGAGATATAATCATCTACAAATTTCATATGTTTCCTCTGTTACATGTTCAAGACCAACTGATTCTAAGATAATATTCAGTAAGAGTCGGGACGAGGGTCGTCGCCTCACCTCTCGAGATCTTACAACACCCGGCTTCGACCCGGCTTCGACTTTGCTTCACTACCCACATGTGATTTTCTAAGAGAAAAGGTTGATGCCATTTTGGAAGGCTCATGCAGTGATGTTTCTTTCTCATGTTTTGTTTCCACAACTTAAAGGATTATGACATTGATAGTTTCTTTCATTGCAAGAAAGTCAAGAGAGTTTACATACCATCTAATATACAAAATTATGTTTTGATATGTTATATAACTAACATATTATACTTCAAACTTCATATTCAATTTAGAACTATGACTTAGTAGAGGATTCAACACTCCAAGCTCAACAACAATAACAATTAAGCCTTTTTTTAATATTAAATAGAGTCAGTTACATGGATTCATTTTTCTTTAAGGTCTGACTTTATATGTCATGCTAACACTTAATTCAACAAAAGTTAAATCATTGTTTATTGTTTCCATCCAATACCCTTTTGGTGTTTCTATTCATTCCTTTTCTTTAACACACTCGCTATCTAGTTTCTCGTACCATTTAATGAAGCTTTTATCAGTCGTATTTTCACGTGTCCAAACTATCTTAAATGATTTTCAACATTTCATCTAATGTGATTTATCTTTTCAGAATTGCGTGGTTCCAAATATTACATCACCGAACATATAGTAACTGTAGATTTAGCTCAATATCTTTTCTGAATTTGTTTGCTTCCTTCTTATCTATCAACGGGTGGACTTTATGATAGTTTTATTATCATGTGGAATGTTGTAAAATATTTCCCATGACCAACTACCTTGGAACCCTTTGTTGTGTATCTCATGGTTCCAAAATGAAAACTTAGCACTATCAATTGTGAAATTTCTTTGGTTTTGATTGGCTTATGAAATTCGTAGCGGAGGAATACCAAGGCCCCTTGTAAGAGGCTGCTTCTTGTAGACAGACAATGTGGAGCATTTCAATAGCTTCCCAGTGACGGATCTAAGATTTTTTTGGGTGAGGCATTCACTTGTATTTCATATTCACAAGGTACTTTATATTTTCTTATATACATTGTCGGACTCAAGAATTTTTTAGATTTCAAGTAAAGCATACGTCTCACCTCACCCAAAAGTAGGTTCGCGCTATAGTAACACTACACATAAAATCTAGTGAGACTGTAACGCTTAAGTGTTACTGCACAGACAGTAATGCCCAAGCCATAGGGCCTTTAAAAGAGGCCTTCATGGCCCCATTTTCCAGGGAGAGTTGGGGCAGCCTTAGACCGGCCGAAAAACGCAAGAATCGACCCGAAAACGTGAAGAGTTACCGAAATCCGGTAAGCACTTATTTTTCAGATTTTTGTTTTTTTTCAGATTTTTGATGAAAAACTTGTTGAAAATCATCGTTTTAGGCTTGGATTGAAGGTTTGAGGTAGAACTAAGTGTTTTGGTAGGGTAGGTAAGTCGATTTAGCCGTGAAATAGTTACGATTCGCTGGAAACCGGTGAAATCGATGCTAGAAAAAAAAATCGGCCGTTTTGAGCATGTCCCTCATTTTCGTGTTGTGTTGTATCTGAAATGTCATGAACCGACACTGATTCGTATCGTGTCCTCGTGTCGCGTGTTAAGAAACAGGTTCTGTGTCAGAAATGGGTCAAGTTTGGGTCGTGTCTTAAAATGAGTTTCTGGGTGAAGAATAAGACCCGTGTCAGTAGTTACAGGTTCTGTATTGATATAGTGACACAAGCTACCTATTGTTTCACTCTTTTGGATCAGATATGGATCTGGGTATCAATTTGGATATCGGATAGCTTAAACAGATCCAAATTGGGGTTTAGGATCAGATTTAGATACAGTTTGTTTCGTTAGATTTATAGTTAAATAAATTTTAATATTTTAATTATTTATAATTGTTTAGAGATTAAAATTGGAGGATTTGGTGATGATAAGAGTGGCCCAGCAGCTTGGGGACTGGATCTTAGCGCACCTTTAGGTAGGGGGTTATGCATTCTTTTACAGAACCATGCTAGAAGTGATTTTACTGTTTTATATAGATTTAAATGTGCATGATTGATAACTGTTTTATTGATATTTGTGAAATGTTATTCGTAATTATGGGTTTTTTGATATGCGTTTCAAATAGAACATGTTTATGACACTGTTTGATAAAAAGCATGTTTTGATTTGCATGTGTTGTATGAACATGGTATTTAAATGTTTAAATGTTGTGTAGATATGAGTTTGATTTTGGATATTCGTGGATCTGGATATGATTTGTGAACGTGATGAACTGTAATTGATTTTAGAAATGTAATGATGTATGAATATACGAGCCGTACTTGTGTGGTTTGTATGGGGTCTTTAGAGACTTGCAGGTCCCTCGGGCGATCCGGCTTGGGGCGAATACAGGGTGTGTTTTCGGGCACTCTGTCGTGAGAGTCAGCGTGGTTACCATCATGGACGGGGTTACCGAGGTCACGTTAGGGAGGGTCGGATGACTCCCTGACCTTTGGAGTAGACAAAGTATGGGTTGTAATTATCGAAACTAATGATGTGTGCATGTGTGTGAGTTTATGCGTATGAATTTGATATCATGATTTCAAGGTAAATATGCTTTGCTATGAAATGATTGTGAAACTATGCATGCTTTTAGTATGTTTTCTATTTAAAGATGTTTAACCTTCCTACTGAGCTATATATAGGAGTTCACTATTGTTTTACAGCTCATCCTAAAGTTAGCACTTCAAAGGCACATGGAGCAGAGTATGAGTTTGATAGAGCTGCATTTTTATTTTAGATGGTATGATAAGTGTTGAATGATTTAGAAAGTCTTTCATTCGGGGTTATTGTTAGGTGGGCCCCGCACCATTTTGGACGTGTTGTTTAGAATTTCAATATGAACATTTATTTCAGTTAGATATTTCTTGAGTTTGAATTAAATTGGTATTGTATTTGGTTATTGTTCACCATCACGCCCACGCGAGAAGCGACCACGTGGCATCGACTTGGGCCGGGTCGTGGTCGCGACCCGAGCGGGTGTGATAGAGACTCCACTCTCCAAGAATATCTCTCTCTCAAAGACAAACACATATACAAGAAGTACATGCACACAAACAAATATTATATGTATAATGTCAACAACAACCAAGAGGATGCATGCATGTATTAGGCTTTGGCCTCTTTTTGTACAACAACTAATCCTTCTTCTAGTACTAGATAAGGTGTGCTAGATCGATACTTTATTTCCATAGCTTTGGCCTTTCTTTGTACAACAACTGAGCTTTTTTCTCATATAAATAAGGTGTTCTACATGAATATTTTATTTCCATGAAACTTGATCTCGTGTGATGTGAACTAATTTTTTTATTATTTTCTTCCTATTGTTGGTCTTCTTCTTTCTTTCCTAACATGTTTGTATCCGAGTTTCTTTTAATTGTCTTTTCACGTATAAAAACAATCTTAAATGATTTTCATGATTTTTTAGTGTGTTTTTAATAATCTTATTACAATTGCAATCTTTAACATTTATTACAATTTTTTAGTAAATGAAAAGCCACAATCATCTTTTCTTTATTATCTCTTTAACATATTATGATTTTAGGCACAAAATGTTTTTTCTTTTATCTCAGTGTATATGAGCTAAACTGCAACATGGTTAGGGTGTTTAGGCTTTTAGATCTACACGTATGGGATCCTCTATATGTTTACACGTACACACATGCATATATCCTCGATTTCGTGGCCTTGTGCTTCTTCAAGCTAACTTCCATCACCTCTCCCTACCTCTTCTATGTCAAAACAAACTTCCACTCATTAAAATATTCAGCGTTCACCACTAAAACCAATTAAAAACTGAAATCTATATTGTTAAAATAATAATTGTTTTGATGATGACAACTACAGTTTTGACTGTAATAAAAAGTCGAAAATAGGAGGAAAGTAGTAAGGAGTGTGAATGGCGGTCAACACACTTTGAGGTGGTGGAAGACAATGAAAGAGGTGTCCACATATACGACTTTCTCTCTCTATATGACTTCCTCTCAATATATATATATATATATATATATATATAGAGAGAGAGAGAGAGAGAGAGAGAGAAATAATATAGTACTCTTAGGTGTTAACAAATCTCAATTATCTATATTTAGTGACGATGGTTGAGATTTGAAATTTTAAAAGCAAAAGAGTCATGTGAATATTGTGTATCTACAAAAAGTATACATGTACTTTTTCCTTTTTAGATTCAAATCTCAACTATCAATCATATAATATATCATAGTTTCTCTTTCTCTGTTTCTCTCTCTCTCTCTCTCTATATATATATATATATGTATGTATGTATATATATTTATATATGTATATATATCCACAAAAAGTATACATATACTTTTTTTCTTTTTAGATTCAAATCTCAACTATTCATCATATATATATATATATATATATATATATATATATATATATATATATATATATATATATATATATATAGTTGAGAGGGTGGGGTTAATGCATACGAAAATACTTGGTTGTCATGCTGTTGGCCCACCAGTAATAGGAAAACGGCTCTTAGTTGGCTTCCATCCATCTTTGTGAGAAGGATCAATCTCAATCGTACAGAATCATGCAACCTGTTGTGGAACATCATTGGATGGGTTGTTGTTTTACTAAATTTATTGATGGCCACAGAAAAGTGAATCCACCCATATTTTTGTCTCATGGTTTTCAAATGCCCAACCGTATGTAGCGCCTTTTCTTACTTTAGTTTCCAATACTGATGGCACAATTACTTTTTTTAATCAAAAAATACTTTCTTTAAATATTCAAAAGATGGGAATAATTCGAATAAGCATCTTAAAACTGAAAGTATACATATATATAAGAAATGGGAAACCAGGAGAAAGAAAAGCATGTCCGGGTTGGTCGGAAATATAAATCAGATTCACATTGATTTTGATAAAATAATCTGTCAATAGGGAATTATCTTGACAACAGCAGCGACTAAGCTTAGATTGTAGGAAACTCTTTTAGACTTTCATGAGCGTAAAATTTTATGGGATTTATTTATCATAAGAAAATTATTTCAACAATTCACATATTTTTAAACAAAACGACTAAAAGTAATAAATTTGATTTAAATGTAATCAAAATTCTTAAAAACTAGTGAGGTAAAGTGTTGTCTCAGAAGTAATAAGAATTCATGTAACCATACTTAGCAAGAAATAAGACACAACTCTACTGTCTTTTTATGGTGCATGAGCAAAGTGGATGGTTTGCATCGGTATCATGTTCCTTTTGTTATCATATAATGTAAGATTTTATATTTTTTACTGAGGAGATTTTCTAATTTCTATTGTATAAATCTTTGTTGGAAAGAAAGAAATTAAATCCAATTTTTATTTCTGATTTTGTTCGAACGGAACACATCCTAGTTGGTCTGATGACATTTCCATTTCAGAATAAATTCTCACGATATGGTTGTGCATTCCTTATCACAAGGACACGAAGACACGAAAGGGATCCGGATTCGGTCCCATTGTCCCACTGGGTACGGCAACGGGCGGTCAATGGGAGAAATAAAAGGGGGAGCAGCTGACGGGAGAGAACGAGGTTCGACTCAAAGAATCTCCGTGCGGGTGTTTATTGTCATTTAAGAAAGTCAAAACCCAATCCCGTCCTCCGAAAGCAACACCGAAAATCTTTTCATTACCTCGCTACTCCCTGGTTTTCTTTTTTTGCGAATTGCCCTTTTTATCCCCCAATTGCTTGTCGGTCGTTGTCCGGCAGTTTCGCCGGGCACATGCTTATTCAAATGCGGGTCAGATCCCAATAGCTAGATCCGGTCCTACAAAATAAGCCACTTATGCTGCATAAGGTCCTACATTTGACTTTGTGAACAAGGGTTAATGTGATATCCGGCAGGCTTCAGTCAAGTACTAATACGTACATGCATATATATACATGTATATGTATATATATATATATATAAAGAGAGAGATAGGTTATAATCCGTGCTCAATTGAAAAGGGTGCTCAATCCCTCAGTTTTGTATGGTTTTACCACTTCGACCTAGTCCGACGGTTGACTTTGTGAATAAGGGTTAATGTGATATCCGTTAAGCTTTGAAAAGAGTGCTCAATCCCTTTGTTTCGTATGGTTTTACTTTTTCAATCAGGGCTACTACTCTACATTATCTTTCATTGATAAAAATCATTCTTAAAGTCGAAATCATCATCAATACTGTAAAGACCACCTAAACAACTTAAATACTTGTATAAATAGGTAGTTTTGTGATCTTTTATGGTGACGGTGGTGTCATGTTTTAATCGGTGAAAGAAGGTTGAATAATAGAGTAATAGTAAAAGATGATGGAGGGTAACATGTGGAACCATGTGGGACACCCTTATACTTTAAGTGCTAACGAATTCAAACATATTTAACTATTCAAATTTGGTGATTGATGTTGAGATTTGAATTAATAAAGTAAAAAATATACATGTACTTTTTGTAGGCACATATTCAATTTTGGTGATTGATGTTGAGATTTGAATTAATAAAGTAAAAAAATATACGTGTACTTCTTGTAGGCACACTTTATTCACATGAATACTTTTACTGGATTTGTTTGTGTTTGCTAGCGCTTAAGAGCACTAGAATATACCAGTGTCTATATATAAAAACAGGCACCTAAAAATCAGGACTTGCTTCCCCTGCAAGATCTTTCCTTTTCACTGTGATCCTTAACATAGAAGAGAGAGAAAGGAGTAAAGACACAGTTGTTGAAAGAGATAAAGGCAGTCGTGAAAGAGAGTTATTGAATGAGTTGAATCGATTGCTACAACGCACAAAAAGTTGGTGGATGACTTTGAATATCTCGTGCTCTTCAATTAAATCCGATTTATACTCATTTAATGTGTTCCATTGGTCATTTTGACTTGCAGCAGGCCGATTCATCTAACTTCTAGTCAGCTTCATGTTTGTTTTTGAGCACAACGGCGACTGAGCTTCCTTGATGTCGCCGCACTTAGTATGGGAAAAGTCTTGATTTTGTTGCCGTGTGCGCACACTAAGATGAAAGCAAGGTTCATTATCTTAATCTTCTCATATTAAAGATAATGCACTCCTTCTGGAAGCTTCCATGGCCATGGTCTCAGGCTCGATGAATCCATCTTTTCTAAATGCACCCTCCTGGCATCGAACTCATGACCTTCAAGCTATGAGTCTGACCACCTACTCAGGTGAGCTATTTGCACTTTGTACCTTTTTTTTCTTTTTTAAATTTTGTTATGAAAATCAAATTTATAATTTCATTTGTAACCACACACGGACCACCCGGCATCTGGGTCAAGAATAGGTCAAACATGATACACATGAGCCACATCAGACTCACCTACCCTTGTACAAAATGGGATCCCTCTGAGCGTGTGGCGAGAAAAATATGTACCTTTTCAAAAAATAGGCAAGAGAAGGTTTTTCTGAGATTGTTTATTGTAGAATACTTAAAATCAATATATAATATGTGCTTACATACCTATGTTTCAGCACAATGTATTTTGGTTAGGCATTTATTGATGTTTTGATCGTCTTTCTATATGTTTAAATCATCTTAAATGATTTTTCTTATAGACTGTAAAATGAAAAATTTGTTTAAAATGGTTTGTACATGTAAAAAGACAATGAAAGCAAGTTTCGTTACAAAATTAGATGGTAAAAATATTAAAAGAGAAATAGAAAGACCACAAAAGTATTATAAGAAAACAATAGAGAATGATCTAGCTTATGTTGAGTTAACAGTTAGCATGATAGATGATCGGGCTCTATGAAAATAAAGAACCCATGCAGCCGACCCAAAAAAGGCTTAGTTGTTTCATTGGTGTCTTGGTAACTTCTATTAGGGTGGGCATCTGGGTTGCAATTGAGGTTATTCTTGTTTGGTTAGAAGGGACTTCCGTCAGTAATTCCTTCATACACACTGTATACATAGATGTAAGCTATTGGGGTCTGTCTAACCTTTCTTACAATTAAAAGAAAAACTAGGGTCATTTAATTTTCCCCCCTTTTTTTGGTACGAAGACAGATGTATTCCCTGGGTACTGAACTCGTGACTTTTAACTTGTGAGTCAACCCCTAGAGAGCTATTGCTCGTTATGGGGCATTTAAGTTGTGAACGATTGCATATAATGACATATTATTGTTCTTTCATCTGCCCTTGTAATGATAGGAATGAAACCACCAAATTTTTGGAGGCACATAAAATAGTTCATATGAGAATCCCTATCTGGAACTCAAATAACATGTTTGTTTTGCACATTCATGAGATACCAAACCTCTATCTAGTGCAACAGTAATGAAGTTCTAAAGAGTTTGGAGAACGAGGTATCCTCGACTTTCTAGGGTGTAGTGTTGCTGGCTGTTGACTTTATCCGCCATCTTCAAAGTAAAGAGGCTATTGTTTCCAATTCCCCGTCCCAAACAACAAGAATCGAAAATGCAAAACCTCATAAGCCAAAAACAAGCCTTCTCCCACAGCTACAGCGATTTTTCATCACCATTTACCTCGGTCGTGTAACATTTGCCTTTGCCTTCCCTTCAAACAGTTCCTTTAATCACCACCTAATTTCTTATGCCTTCCTACTGAAGTTGCATCCAGTCCAAAATATCAAAATCACCTTACCTTTGTCTCTCTTCTCTTACTTTATAGTTCAAGTAAAGTTTAAACAAACAACAACTAAGCCTTTTCCCATGCTAGATGGGGTCGGCTAAAGTAAAGTTTAAAGATCTTAATATTTTTACCTCTGTGGAGATGCGAAAATCATGACAAAATCACGGACCATCCAATTAAGCACGTCCTCAGCGATCTCCAGAGGCCATCAGTGCAGAGTTGTATGTGAGTGGATCAGGACAGTCGTAGACTCATAACAGAATGGTAGATACACACCAAGTTAGATGAAATTATTGCCGTTGACCATGTCTCGATCTGCCGGACATACCATGCAGGAGTTTTCATCAGTAACCTCTGAAATCTTCACCACTATTCAATCTTTTCCATTTATGCCCTACATAACATAGCTTTTATCACCTTACCCAACAGTAAATGGCTTGTCTAATTAAGAAAGAAAAAAGGTCCAGTTTCAGGTGCTCAAAAAGTCAATCTCCATTGTTCAGTTTGTACTCTTCGAAAAACAACCCGTGGGGCTCACGGAAACATTACGCAACGTTACCATTATAAACTGAGAAGAGACAATTGATTAGTCGACAAAGATTTTTTTTTTCCCAACATTTTGAGAAAAAATGGAAGAGAAAAAGGAAAAAGGCATCTAACAAATGTTTGGACTAAGAATGCATCCTTCTTCATACAAAGAACACATCGCTGTACAAACAAGAGTGGAAGAAAATTTACAATAGGACAGTGCCAACGTTCCCTGATGAAGGCGGTCTGTTCAAGAAACCAGCAAGAAGTTGTTTTACGCCACCCATCATTTGCGGCAAATCTTGTCTCCATGACCAAGTTGGGTTATTCAAAGCGCGAACTGAGTTCAGACAAACAAGAAGAGTACCACCTTCATGCAAAAGAACCTGGGGAAGAGTCCACAGATAAACAGATCAGGATGGAACTATAAAACTTAAAGTTACAGATTTATTCTATATGCATTCATTCACTCAGTTCTACACACAATTCTTGTAACACATTCCACTGGCCAGTTCCATTATCACAAAGCTGCTCCAAATTGACTTGGTTGCCAAACGTAGAATCCACATGAGCGGGGTTGTTGAGACTCTGCTTTCTTAGGCAGGATATTCAGTACACGTGGCACCCTTCCCAGTTGGAGTTGGAGATGGTATGAGAAAGAGATGGGTCGGAGTTGGTCAATTAGCCAATTCCCGGTCCCAATACCTGATTTCTCGTGACAGTTTTTTCAAGCAAACAACAACAACAACAACAAAGCCTTTTCCCATATTAGACGGGGTCGGGTACATGGATTCTTTGTTTTCATAGAGCCCTATCATGTACCATGTTATCTGTTAACTCACAATAAGCTAGATCATTCTTTATTGTTTCTTTCCAACACTTTTGTGGTCGTCCTCTACTTCTTTTAATATTTTCAAAATCTAGTTTTTCATACCTTCTTAAAGGTTCTTCTTTTAATCTTCTTTCTATATGTCCAAACCACCTTAAACGATCTCATTTTATCCTCTATTGGTACCACACACAATTTATTTCTAATAACCTCATTATGTAAATGGCCTTTTCTTGTATGACCACTCATCCATCTCAACATCTTCATTTTTGTTACACATCTTTTGTACATGTTGATGATTAACTGCCCAACACTCAAAACCATAAAACATGGCAGGTCTAATTGCTGCTCTATAGTATTTACCTTTTAACTTTAATGCTCTATAGTTTTTTCAAGCATGTGAACATTATCTTGTTCAAACTTCGGGGTGGAGACTTGTCATATCCCCTAACGATGAGTTGTTTTTTAGTGTGACCCTCCACACTGGCCCCTTCCTTCACGCAGCGCAGACAGTTCTCGGGCCTTACAAAATATGAACATCATACATCTAGAGCCAAGCATTGGCACAAATGGGACACTAAGCTACCATCTGCACATCATTGTTGCCAGTTACAACCAACAGTGCTTTTACTAGAAATATGCTAGGTTTCCAATGCAAATCAGCGAAATTCTAGCTACTAATCGGTTTATGTATTCCAGGGTATCGTTTGCAAAGTACCAGAATTTAATAAGCTATAGTCTGGAGGATTGATGTAAAAGTTCCACTCTAAAAGTTATTGGAGTATTAGTTCCAAATTGTCCAAAATTTGAGCATTGTTCTAACTGAAAACCAAGTTCAGGTTAAATTAATGTAGAAGAATTAGTCCATCAACTGTCGCTCCACAGAATGAACCATTGCAAACTCTAAAAGCATGGAGGTTTTTTATTAGCAAAGGGCAGGTCTCGGGCTGCAAACTGTATCGTAGTACAGCCATTGGCACTAGATTCGATAAAATGTGTTCATATTTAAAAGTTTTATGTTGTTAGAATACAAGGCTCTTAAGTTGCAAGTTTCAACCCCGTGATGAGTGCTTTTTTTTTTTATTCTCTTCATTTCTTGTGTTAAAAAGAGGGTGAAAGAGATATTTTTAGGATAGCTAGGGCTAGAAATAAGAAAACTAAACATCTTAATTATGTTAGATGCATAAAAGACGAGGATGAAAAAATTCCAGTGGCAAATGATGATATAAGAAATAGATGGAAAAACTATTTTTATAATCTTTTTAATGAAAATAAAGATGTTAGTATTAGTTTAGGAGATTTAGCCAAGTCAGAAAAGTATATAAACCACAATTTCTATCGACATATTCAAAAGAATGAAGTCAAAGAGGCTTACAAGTACACTTATACCCATATAATATTCCTATAGATGTCTGGAAAATACTAGGAGAAATAGGAATCACTTGGCTCACAAGACTATTTAATGAAATATGAAAAAACCAAAAGATGCTCGAGGAATGGAGAGCAAGTACACTTATACCCATATATAAGAACAAGCGAGACATTCAAAATTGTACGAATTATCGAGGTATCAAGTTAATGAGTCATACTATGAAATTATGGGAAAGAATTATCGAATGTAGGTTAAAACAAGTATCAAGTACAACAGAGAACCAATTTGGATTCATGCCAGGCAGATCTACTATTGAAACGATTCACCTTTTGAGACGTCTTATGGAACATTTTAGAGCAAAAAAGAAAGACCTTCACATGATATTTATTTATCTAAAAAAAGCTTATGATAGGGTACCGAGGGAGGTTCTTTGGAGAACTTTGGAAAAAAGAGGTATCCCATTACATATATTAACCTTATAAGGGACATGTATGATGGTGCAAAAACATGTGTGAGGACTCATGAAGGAACGACAGACTTCTTTGAAGTTAATATTGGGTTACATCAAGGATCGACTTTAAGTCCATACTTATTTATAATGGTGATGGATGAGTTAACAAAACATATTCAAGATGAAGTACCTTGGTGTATGTTATTTGCAGATGACATTGTATTAGTGGAGTCTAAGGAAAAAGTTAATAGAAAATTGGAACTATGGAGAGAAACATTAGAAAGCAAAGGCCTCCGACTTAGTAGAACAAAGACAGAATATATGGAATGTAAGTTTGATCATTTGGTTACTTCAGAGGACATAGAAATTAAAATTGGCACACATTGCGTTTCCCAAAAGGAAAGTTTTAAATACCTAGGGTCAATTTTTCAAAGTGATGGAAGAATTGATGGAGATGTTACACATAGAATTAATGCTGGTTGGTTAAAATGGAGAGGAGCATCAGGTATTCTTTGTGATAAGAAGATATCATTAAAATTAAAAGGTAAATATTATAAAGCAGCAATTAGGCCTGCCATGTTTTATGGTTCTGAGTGTTGAGCAGTTAATCATCAACATGTACAAAAGATATCTGTGACAGAAATGAAGATGTTGAGATGGATGAGTGGTCATACAAGAAAAGACAGTATACATAATGAGGTTATTAGAAACAAATTAGGAGTGGCACCAATAGAGGATAAAATGAGAGAACATCGTTTAAGATGGTTTGGACATATAGAAAGAAGATCAAAAGAAGAACCTGTAAGAAGGTTAGAAAAACTAAATTTGAAAAGTATTAAAAGAGGTAGAGGACGACCACAAAAGTGTTGGAAAGAAACAATAAAGAATGATCTAGCTTATTGAGAGTTAAATGCTAACATGGCACACGATAGGGATATGTGGAAACAAAGAATCCATGTAGCCGACCCCGTCTAGTATGGGAAAAGGCTTAGTTGTTGTTGTTGTTGTTGTCTTGTGTTAAAAACATGTAGAAGTGCACATTTACTAGGTCATCTGCAGATTTAGATATGTTGGAAGTTTGATAACAGAGAACAAAAATACCAAAACAACCAACAACAACCAAGCCTTCTCCCACAGTAGGAGGGGTCAGCCACATGGATTCTTTGATGCCATAGCACTCAATCCTGTGCAACAGACAGCACAAATATACTTGTATAGAATCAGAGATCCATTCCATCCATACTCAAGGGAAAAATTAAATAAATGTGGATCTGGATAACTTGATTGTTTTCTTTCTAAGATCCATTTACAAAACCTTTTTTTCTCGTTTGAAATGGATTGTAATCCACACAACCTAAACTGCAAACTCTATCATAAAGTCTCTTCCAAACAAAAAGAACACTTCAGGGAAAAAATCATTTTAACCATGTAACAGAAAAAAATTAAAAGAATTCTTTTAGGCACCCGGAAATTCAAACTTAGCTGATTGGGAAACCAGTATCATAGTATCACGTTAGAAGATGGCCAAGTGAAGTGAACGTTGTGATTACAAACTGCATGGCCTGTCCTAATTTAAGCTTTCACCATATATGATCTAGGCATGCATAACATGAAGATGCAATTTTGGGGCATCGTTCACTGGAACAATGTGGAAAAAGTTTAAGGAAGCCTCAAGGTAGTTGCAAGAAAATGTATCACATACCGTCAACCACAATGGCAGAAAACCCAGAACGGACGGAAGAGAAGCCAAAATGATGCATGACAGTGCAAGCACAACACTTTGTTTTACCTGCATTATTGATCAATTGTCGACATTAATGGAGATCATCAGCAGAGAACAGAACCATAAAATGAATAAGAATGATACCAATAGGATAGTTTGGCGGGCTTTAGCAATTACAAAAGGCACACCAGATATATTGTCCTGTAATAGAAGCACATCTGCAACAGCTACAGCAGTAGCACTTGCACGCTGCGCAAGCACAATTCCGACTGTTGCAGCAGCCAGGGCAGGTGCATCATTAATTCCATCCCCTACCATTATCAACCCTCCACCTGTTTCACGAATCATAGGTATCTTATATCAACAAGAACTATACCATCAAATTACTAACAAGAAACACTCAGATAATATACTATTTCAAGGAGAGAAAATATTATTTTGTGTTAACCACATTTTCCATGTCCGACTCATTCAAACCATAAAAGATTATGATATAGAGGTCCAGATTATGATTTTTCTCATGAGCATAGTTCTCTACTTTCTTAACTATGTAATCCTGATATAATATAGAAAACTCTTAAATCTACAAAGGATGGGAAGCCAATTATCCTCAAACAATAATATGTGCATATAAAGTAATATGCTGGTGAAAGTTACACAACCCAGATATACAAGTCTGGCAAAGAAGAGACTAGGTTCTGTCATATGGTATAGAATTATTCCTTTAAATAGGATATGCAATTAGTGGAAAGGAAACAGTGTGGAATGCGGAAAGATTTCTCACCACTATCCCTGGAGATGGTTTTAACTTGGTTGAGCTTATCTTCTGGCTTCAAACTGCTGTAAACCTCATTGATGCCAACAGAATTTGCAACTCTCCATGCACTTGAAGCATGGTCTCCTGTCAGGATGATCAACCGAAGCTTTGCTTGATCTCTAAGTGAGGCAACAACTTTTTCTACACCAGGCCGAGGCTTATCCTCAAAATGGAATAGTGTTACCTACATTGAATGGTAAAAGAAAACTCTGAAGATATTATTAATCTTTAAAAGAAAACTTTGAAGATATTATTGATCTTCATTTCTCCTAGACATTTAGAAGTTCCCAACACAAGAACACTAGCATAACAAAAGCAATATGCAAATTATACAAATATCTATAAATCAAAAGCTATCTGATCAGCCACTAAGACCTCTTTACACAGTAGATATAGTCCAACAGAATTCCTGTAATCAGCATACCAACGTAGATGACACTGAGATGGTGTTGATGCATCCAAGTGCTCCCACACAGAAACACATAATACATAGAAATGCAACATAACCAAGTTTCTCCCTTCCATTCTATGTTATCAATAGCGGTTAGCGGGTTGTTAGCAGGGATATAGCGGATTTTGAGGTATACTTTTATTTATGATTAAAAAATATTATATATAATGAATTCTCTAATTTCTAAGAAATATCAAGAAGCACATAACCACTTCTTTTATAAATATGAATCAAACTAAATATACAAATTCTAAGAAGACAAACAATAAATTTAATGTGGCATATGCATATTGAATTGTTACATTAAAAACAAAAACATAAATGTAACCAAATTATTCTATGTACTAAGCACAAGAACTAAAAGAACTAATATATATTATACTTATCAGCTCAAGTATGATGACTATGGTCCATGACTCTAATCTAATTTGAGCAACAACAACAACAACAACTAAGCCTTTTCCCATACTAGACGGGGTCGGCTAACTAATCTAATTTGAGCAATGAAATAAATTATACTTACCTGCAAAAAATAGAATAATGTTAGGATAGACTAGTAGACCAAATACCAACTGACCAAAATATTTATAATACATTTGAAGCAACAACTAACAACTTAACAAATAACAAGTCCAAAACATAGCATTCATCAAGATTGAAGTGTGATTATAATATTCACTTAATTGTTTAAGACAAAGTTGCTTGAATTAATTACCTGGTGCATATGATTTCCTCGAACTTATAGCTAATTCTAATCCAAAACCACTCGAAGCACTTCGATAACTCATAAGTTGTTGAGTGATTTGTAGTTGGTCTTCCTTACTTCCTACAACTATAGTTATAACTTAGCATACCACCACCACCACCTTTAATCTCAATATTAGATTTTACCCCATCATAATCATAATACAACCCTGAATTCAAATATAATGTAGCAACATGCAATGACATGCATTTGCCTGTCCCATCTTTTGTATATGATCTCCCAAATAAAAGCATACAACTCTTCTTTGTTCTTTAAGTTAACCTATAAAACAAGATAAATGTTATTATAAAATTAAAACACATAACTAATTCAACTAAGTAAAAGAGTAAAGATTAACAACACATAACTTTGAAATATTTATATACCTTTATTTGCTCCTTCACACGATCCATCTTTTCATAAATATAGCCCATGGTTGGTTTTTCATCACTGTCCACCGTACGTAAAATATCTACGAAAAGACCCATTGCTTTAAGGGGAAAACTAATGCCCTTTCAAAATCTGAGTTGCAAAATTATTGCCTTAGATTAGTTCCCTTCAATCTATTTGATAAAGGACATTTTTTTCATTGTTCAGAAATAACCATAAACCTTAGAGCTTCTTTTGACTGCCACAAGTTGTCCAAGGTTAAGAATCTAGTAGCAAAACGAGTCATAACAGGTCTATGTATGTCTTTTTCTTTAGTAAAATGTCTCATCATATACAATATATGCTCATGGCTATACAGAAATGTCATTAGCTTCTTTGCCTTGCTGAAGATGTCTTTTAGTTTATTTGTCTCTACAATATCTTCAAGTATTAAATCTATACGGTGTGCAGTGCATGGTCTCTAAAACAAATGATTAAATTCAGTCATTAACATTCTACCAATTGCAACATAATTTGTTGCATTATCTCTAACAACCTTTACAACATTTTTCTCTCTAACCTCTAAGATTACTTCTTTTAATAATGTATATAATTTATTTGCATCCTTCACTTTATTTGATACATGAATGGACTTAGAAAGATTATACCCTTAAGACAATGTACTAAAAAATTTATTAGTGTTCTCTGTTTTCTATTAGTCCATCCATCTAACATAATAGAACATTCATATGTAGCCCAATGCTTTCTCAATCCATTTTTAAACTCTTACTCTTCTCACCTCCTTCTCCAATAATGTTTTCCTGACTTATGGTACGATGAAGAACTCCGCTCATGTAACGGATCACCCTTGCATGGCTGGTCCCAAGTCCGGATAAAAGAAGAGGGTTGTGTTAGGCTTCCGACAGCCAGCGTAAAACTTTGTTGGATTTTTATACTATGGATTTGATCTAGCTTATTGTGAGTTAACTGCTAACATGACACATGATAGGGCTCTGTGGAAACAAAGAATCCATGTAGCCGACCCCGTCTAGTATGGAAACAGGCTTAGTTGTTGTTATACGGTATGATGGAGCCTTCATTCCAAAACCAAACTCTCATAATCATTAATCATCACTTGAAAGCAGGGGGATTTGGCAACATTAAAAGGAATTCCATTTTGATACATCCACCTACTAATGGATAATCCATACTCGTTCTCTTTCTTCTTTCTTATATCAATTTTCTAATATAGCCTAGCGTAGTGAGTCAGGCGATGAATGTTGAATCCATGGGCCTTTTTGAAAGAGGTGGTTGTGAGCCAAATGATGATGTTCCATACTAGAAGCTTCTCCTCCATATGGAAATAATTTTTTTTTGGCTTTTTCTTTGTTATACCGTGCACATAATCATAAATCACTTTCTTTATTTCTTCTGTTGCATTCTTATAAGCTTCTACATTTTTGCTCCTTCCTATTAAATGGTCCTTGTATATCGTTATTCCACTAGTAGAAATATGGCCACGTACGTGTAGTAAACTGACATTATCTGTCCTAGATTTTGTCAAACCCCAATTCTATCAAGGATCCTTAGAAGTTGGGGGGCTATAATTGTATGCCGGATTAGAAAACTAAATACCAATTATACTACTAGTGTTGGTGCCACTGCTACCACTTCCACTTAGACAATAAACCATTGCACTAGATGATGATTTCATACTCAATATAATAAAAATTAGAATAAATAAATTATAAAAGTACAAAAAAAAATCAAGAGGTCGGCATGAAATAACTTGATGAAGAGAGAACTCAGAGAATAAAGAAAGGAAAAGAGAGAGAAAGCAAGAAAGGCAGCAACAAAGAGGGAGAAGGCAAACAACTCAGAAAAGTCGATGATAAGGAGCATAGTCGCCCACCAAGGAGAGAAAGAGAGAGAGATGTTGATCGCCCACCAAACATGAGAGAAAGAGAGAGAGAAGAGAGAAAGAGAGAATACCAGGGTCAGAGGACAGTGGAGGAAGGCAGAGGGCAGCGAAACTGGTAGTGGCCATCAGTAGAGAGAGCTAGAGCATAGACAAGAGGGGAGAGAGAGGGGCACACACTAGAGAGAGAGACTTATATTAAGTTAGGGTCGGGTCGATCCAAGACCCAATGGATCACTATATGGTTATAGCAGTGTTTGTGTCGCTAATAGCGGCCAGGCAGGTCGCCCACCAAGCCTTGCACGGTATAGTATTTTTTGGTATGCTAAAACACTATAGCGCGCTATAGCGGCCGCTATGGCGCGCTATTAACTACATAGCTTCCATTCGATAATATGAGCATGTATGTCCATGAGAGTTGAGAGAGAGAGAGATGAAACAAGGTTGAGCTTGCATTCATTTGTTAATTCTTTTTTTAACCAACATATTGGGGATAGGAAGATACACTACTAGATGCCACCAACCCCCACCCCACCTAAGTACTTGGCAGAAAAGGAAAAAAAATTATTTAGTGAACAAAAAGAACCAATCACTTTTAAGAACAGAAGCAGCAATTGCATAGTTTCTTGGCACCAAGACAAGATCATGTTCGGAACACTTGATTGAATGATACTCTTATGTGGAGAGACTGGGATATGCTTAAATATCAAAGAAAAGTATAGGTATAAACAATTGGTGCCATTAAAGCATTTTTTTAGGTACCCAACAGACAGAGTTATCAAGTAACTGTAATTCCCAACATTATTCCAGTGCATGCAAAGAAACCATTGTCAATATTATTCAGCTTTGTTGATATACTCTGCCATCCTCAAGAGGTGCCTAAGCATGTCTGATGCATACTTGGAACTCTATGTTGTTTTCTTATTGAAAGGTACACATTGAAGAGACATTTTTAGAAATAAACAGTTGCAACATTGAATTGGGTGCACTAAGCAACCTGAGATTTGAAATACTGGACTAATATCAGAAAATCCAGTAGAGGTTAAAAACTTATCAAATGAAGCTGCACAGAAAGAAACATACCTTCTCATTTACAGATAATGCTGCATGTACGAAGTCTCTACCATGAACAGATGTACCAACAGCATCCTGTATTTGTCTTGACTCCGATTCAGATTTGCATAATGATGAAATATACTCCACAGAACCAAGTGATGCCTTCAGAAGCTTTCTTCCTTTATCATCTGACTGGACACAAAAAATTGAAGCTTGACTAGTCACTTCTACTAGCCAAATTTTCTGTTCCTTTTGTTATATTTAACTACTACTACTACTATAACTACAACTAAGCCTTTTCCCATACTAAACATGAGAAAATACACAAAATCAAAAAATCAAAAACTTTTCATGCAACCATACTGGATTATGGATGCAAAAGCAAGAATGCTTCAGTATCTCATTTTGCAAGCAAAATGTAAGCTAGTTCAAAAATTAGAGTTTAACACTTCGTTGTGTGCATGCAAGCTACAGGATATAATGCTACAGTACTAACATCTATCATCCATTTGTGCGATATTCATCAAATTTGTCAAAGGAAAAACAAACTTGCACAAGAAATGCCCAAAATATATAATGATAAAATTCTCTACCTTTTCTTGGTTGAAATAAAATGCTCTACCTGAAGATCTGTCAATGTCGCAAAAAGTCCACGGCCAGGAAGAGACTCAAAACTTTCAACTGAGACATGGGGTAGATCTTTCCCTACACTGTGATCAACTACAGCTCTGCATAACTTGCATCCAAGAGAAAAATTAGTAGACCTCCAGTAGGAAAGTAAGACAATGAATATAACTGTACTATCAATAACAAATTGTCCAAACAATAGCAACAAAAAAAGTTGCTACCAAGAGATAAAGCCAATAACTCATGATACAGGGAGACCAAAAATAAAAACATGCACACTCGGTCACCATACCTCCCAATAGGATGTGTTGTTCCTTTCTCCATTGCAGCTGCCACAGCCAGAGCTTCTTTCTCACAATCAGGAATACAGCAGGAAGGACCTGTGGCTTTATCCATCCCTAATCGGTGGCCATGAATGGGCTCAATCGCTTTGCAAGTGAGCTCTCCCGTTGTCAAAGTCCCAGTTTTATCAAATGCAACAGTGTGACAGGATGCAAGGGCATCTAATACATGTCCTCCCTTCAGCAATATACCCTTGAACATCACAAACAACAAGTGAAAAGCAGTGACAGTGCCTGCTAACCAAGAAATCAATAATGATAAAATTGTTCCACTAACCAAAGAAACAGTGTTAAAGATCGATCAAAGTAAAATTTGGCATAGTACTACATATCAATTATAATAACATAAAATTGACAAGTCTCACATACATATTGAAATTCATCTATATCAAGCATGTTGGATACATTTCAACAATAGAGTGTGAAGCCTTATTTTACGTCTTTTAGGACAATATTTCATGTTGGTATTTTTCATTTACCAGAATGCCATGCATTATACAGGTTTCTAGGATCTGTTTTCTTTGGATCCTAGGGATCACAGTTATTTTCTTAGTGTTCTCTTAACAGTTGATCTCATTGGATTAGGCGCTCTTTTGTAATTTTGGTGTTTCCCGTTGTCCGTTTGTTTTACTTTCTTTTCAATGTTATGGAATGTCAGCTACAACCCATTAGAGAAGTTAACATCTATTTGCGTAGCCGTTACATAGGAAACTCCTCTCCATTTGTCTACAGATTAAGGGTTATCCCTCATTTCTTTTCATTGCTTGGCCTCAAGCATTTAAGAATTTTATAGGAAAATTTTTACAAAAGTACCAGCAGTTTTCATTTTTGACAGTTAGAGACAGCTCCCTTACCAATAATCTCTTACCAATAAGACCAAGACCTCAGGTTTTTGCCACTAATAAGAAAGAGACTCTGGCCTAATGGCATTTGTTTTCGGCAACATGTACATATCAATGTGGCACCTGAACCAAGTCAGCTGTCACATCAACCTACTATATAATATTATATTATACTATATTATAATTAATATTTAATTAATGATAATTGATATTTATATTAGGGATGCAATATTGAGTCTACTGGTGATAACCTGACCTAAACCAACCCGAATGGGTGGCCGATCCAATCAAATTTGGATTTGGATAAGGGATATAAGGTGCCCTTCGTTGTATAATGCCCCCATGCCACACCCATATACACACATACACATACAGACACATATTTACATTATATGCCCCATGCCCTTCGTTGTTTTGCCTTTTTTGCATGCCAACTTGGGTTGCAATCTTTGATGATACTTAGGAGATATTTTTGAACCTTCAGTACACTGTAGACGACTTCTACCCATCAAAAGTTCCCTGATTTCTCAAAATTATCCACTAAACCAAGTTCAATAGGAACCCATTTAAATCCCTCCAATGGATAATCATCATGTTAACCTTTATCCCAAGATTCCCAACTACATGGGGTTGGCTTGCAACGAATGCAAAATAAAGTCCACCAAGAAGAACTTTCATCATGATGCACCAAAAGGATTTTGTCGGATGAAGTACCTGTTAAAGAGTATATCGGGTTTGGGTATGCTCCTTTATATATGTTTTGTTCTCCTCTTTGTAATATGTAATGGTTTTTTGTCTTTCAAGTTAGAACAACACTATATAATCATTGTTTAAGAAAACCTAGAGGATAGATCGATCGTAACCATTCAAAGAAGTTTCTACCATCTAGTTTGATGTTGGTGATTTGGAACGAATTAATCTTCTCCTCAACCATCAATACTCTCCTTGTCTTGAGTTCTTAAAGAAACAAACAACTATATGAAACAAGTATTGATCGTTTTCTTTTTCGGACCTTAGTGCCCTAGATTAGCAGTCTAATACTTATAGTAGATTAACCAAGATATTAAACTCTCTTGCTGCTGCCAAATGCCACCCGTTGTAGATTGATAGACTTTGATACCATGTTACACAATAGTCTTTATTGAATAAAATCAAGTGTGTATAGGGTTGGGAGTCCTTGCTCGAGGAAAATGGGATTACCTAACTAGAGACCTCCAACAACCTAACAAGGACGACCCAAAGTTTCCAAAATGGAGGAAATAAGATTCATCGGTAACCTTATGGTTACTACAATCCATGATTTCATCCAAGGTCTGCAACTGAAATTTAGAGAGCACTTTGAGAAGCTTATTCACGAAAGAAGAATGTTGCCAAAGCTAGAGAAAATAAGAAAGTGCAAACATGCCAATAGAACAATCAACGAATATTGTAGAGAACTAAGAGGATTCTGGAATGAATTTCAGTTCTTTACTCGAGTCAAATGCAATGCATGTTCTAAAGAAAAGACTCAAGAAATGGAGAAGAGAAAAGTCTTCGACATAGTATGAAGCAATCAAAATTAATATTCTTCATAGAGAAGAACTACCATCATTGGGTAGTGTGTATTCTCTTCTTATCTGAGAGGAATATAGGAGAAGACTTGAAAAAAGAAGATGTGGGTGAAAACAATGCATTCTATGGTAAAAATCAGAGTCAACAAGAGAGAGGAAGAAGAAATTATGGCAACCATGGTAGAGGTCATGGTTCATCTTCCAATGATAAAAAGAAAACTATGGGAAAACACGACATACTAAAGAATAGTATTGGGATCTTGTTGGAAGAACTACTACAACAACAACTAAGCCTTTTCCCATACTAGACGGGGTCAGCTACATGGATTCTTTGTTTCCAGAGAGCCCTATCATGTGCCATGTTAGCAGTTAACTCTGTTGAAAGAACTACTACTTATAGAAATAAGACCTACTATATGAATGTATCAGAGAAGTCTATAGATTGCACAGATAGGAATATTATCTCTGAGCTAATAAAACGTATTGAAGGGTGAGTCCAAATTTGAAGACCAACCCTCCACTTTTGAGTCTCGAGTAGCTCTTGCTCACTCTACTTCCATGGCTAGTGGTAACACTACTACTTTCTCTAGATCAAGGATTATTGATTCAGGTGCTACATATCATATATCATGTGGTCAGAAGTGATATTGCACTATCAAACTATTGCAAGCTACCTAATCAAGAACACGTTTGATTAGCTGATGGATCTTATTCCTACATGATTGGGAAGGACAACATGAAGACTCAGTTTTTTGACTTGCAATCAGTATATCATGTTCTTAACTTCCTAGTGAATTTATTATCAATTAGCTTCTTAACAAAATGCCTTAATTACTCACTAACTTTCTCTCTTCTTATTGTGTATTTCACGATCTAACAATTAGAAAGATCCTTGGTCGTGGTAGCTTCCGAAGAGGGCTCTACATTCTACAAGAACATGTCTCAACACCATCAACTAGGTCCATAAAGTAGTGTAATATGCAAGTCCTTCAAGTCAATCAATTGATGTAATTTTGTCTTAAAGACAGTAATTTCTTCTACATCATCACGTGTAACAATTATATTGTCAACATAAACTACTAGTAGAGAAATCCCTTTACCCCTTTTCATAAACAATATATGACCATTGGTACTTCTATGGTATCCCAAGTTAATAATACCATCACAAAACTTTTCAAACCATGATCTGGGAGATTGTTTCAGACAATAAATAGCTTTGTTTAGTTTGCATACTTGATTGATCTCCCCTTATTGTTATTATACCCTAGAAGTAATGCCATACATACTTCTTCGTTTAGTGTTCTCTATAGAAAAACATTTTTCACATCTAGTTGCTATATATCCCACCCTTTATATGCAATTAGGCTTATGATAATCCTGATAGTAATTAGTTTTGCAATTTGCATATCATGGCTTCTCTCCATTGTGAGGACTTACAAGATTCATCAAAGTTCCTGGAAACACTGTGTATTTTTGCATTCTCGACAAATTTTTGATATTGGTAAAAAACAAATCTAGAAATTAGATATAAGGTACATTTTCTCTTACCTTTTTGTATTGCAATGAGAAGATTTAGCTCATTTTAATCAACAACCCTTGAAGATTCAATGTGAGAATAGAATTAGGTATTTGATTAATGAGACAAACATAGGTAAGAACACCTTCCCCTCAATAATTTTTGGAGTGTTGCATCCAATAAGTAATGTTCTTGCAACTTTTAGAATATATTTATTCTTTCATTCTGCAACATCATTCTATTAGGGAGTATAAGAAAATGAGGTTTGGTGTAGAATCTCATATTTTTTTTAGATAATCCTATAAATGGCCACACATATATTCCCCCATTATCAGAATGAAGGATCTTTAAGAAGCAATTGAATTGATTTTTAATGAATTTATGAACACATAGAAATATTACAAAAGCTTCATCTTTTGATTTCATGAGATAGACCATAGTAAATCAACATCAATGAAAGAAACAAAATATTTATAACCATGCAAAGAGGAGAAAGACCCTAAACATATGAATGTACTAATTCAAATGGTTGTAACGCCTTGGACTCACAAGAAGGAAAACTAATTCTATAATGTTTGGCCTTTTGACACATCATATTCAAGAACAACTTTATTGGACTCAAGACACAGATTTTGAACTAGTTATTGGAGCTTTGATATTGGTAAATGACCCAAACAATTGTGCCACATCTTCAATTTATCTTCTCAAGATAAAAGGTGTATTTATAACACAAAGAAAATATTCTATGGACTTGCTCAGGACACGAAAATGATGGACTTTAAAGACAGTGACACTCCAATGGATACGAATAACAAATTATATCTTGGAGATGCTGAAATTTACAAGGATGTCGGTATGTATCAAAGATTAATGGGTAAGTTGATCTATCTTACTATTACTCATCTAGATATATCTTATATAGTAAAAATGGTAAGTAGATTTATGTGTGCTCCTTCTAAACATCATACGCAAGTTGTATACCGCATTCTCAGATATCTAAAAAGATATCAAGTCATGAAATACTTTATGCTAAAAGAAGACATCTAGACATAGATGTTGATTGGGCTAGATCACGGGATGATCAGAAGTCTATGTCAAGCTACATCACTATGATTGGTGGTAATATTGTTTCATGAAAGAGTAAGAAGCAAGCAGTAGTGGCTTGATCTAGTGCAAAGGCAAAATATCAAGCAATTGCACAAGGAATGTGCGAGGGACTATGGTTGAGTTGGGTATGAAGACCAACAATGCTATCCCTCTTTATTGTGATAGTAAGGCAACTATACATATTGCTTCCAATCATGTTTTTCATGTAAAAACAAAGCATATTGAGATAGATTATAACTTCAAACTTAGAAAGTTGGAACCAAGGAGTTTCAACTCATCTATATTTCTTCGAAAGAACATTGTACCAAATCTCATGAATATCCTTAGCAAGTTGGGAGTTATAAATATCTTTCTCCCAACTTGAGGGGGAGTGTAAAAGTGTATATCGGGTCTTGGGTCCGGGTCAACTCCTTTATATATATGTTTTGTTCTGCTCTTTGTAATATGTAAAGGCTTTTTCGTCTTTCAAGTTAGAAAGACACTATATAATCATTGTTTAAAAAACCCTAAAAGAGTTAAGAGAAGAAACCAGTAGTCGCAGAGAGTTTGCTGCCGTGAGTGTGGTGAAGCAGGACCGACTGCTGAAATAACTCAATTTCTTGTACAATGTTGATTCTATTCAATAAAGATTATTGTGTAACAGTACCAAGCAAATCACACCACCCTGACACTAAGAACCAAGTACCACTATAGAACCTTATTTTTATTTGTACAAAATATAAAACATGGGAAGATTGACACTTCCAAACACATGCAGCCATGCTGATCCTTATATCCATTCATTAAAAAATTTGAAGGCTTGAAACATAAAGACAGCAGCCTTCAAGACAATATACGTTAACAGATTCAGACCATGGCATGAAAAGTGAAGCACCTAGTAAGATGGCATAAAAATTTAGAACAAAATATATTCTTAATAGTCATCTAGTAACAGAAACAAAGGTATCCATGGTAAATTTCTTCATGATAAAGTACATAAAACCAAACATATGATAGGAGAAACATGACATGGTCAGAAACAACAAATCTATACCTTCCTAGCACAGGCACTAATTGCGGTCGCATATGCTAAGGGTGCTACAGCCAGTGCACAAGGAGATGCTGCAACCATGAGCCCTAATGCCCTGTAAACTGAACCTCTGCAAACTATAACAAAAACCATCATAAGGGGACAAACCCTTTTGGAGAAGTGAGAAGAAATGCAACACAGATGGAACCAATTGTACATTGAAAAGAAGAAACAAAAAGGACTAAAAAAGGACCAGACACAAACATCTAAGCAAAACTGTAACAATATTAAATAATGCCTGCCACAGAATAAGCAGGAGCAGAGAACAGTCACAAGAAGCATGTCAGTACAGCTTTGAGTTGAGAACAGCACCTAGAAAAAGAGAAAGGAAAACAGAAGGACAAAACAAGTGGAAGATCTTCTAGAGAAAAAAGTTTACAATTTCATAGCAGTTTCCAGGTGAACAATATTACAACAACAACAGCAACAACTAAGCCTTTACCTGCACCAGATGGCGTTGGTTATCCAGGTGAAAAATATTGTAAGCAGAAAATTGTCAGAAAGTTGGCAGCTAAAAATTAATTGCTCAAACAGAAAATGTTTACAAGCAAAACCAGTGTTATCCGTATTGTACGATACGGTGCGATACGTACGATACGGTTACCTATATCATAAGATACAGGTTATCGTGCCGTATCGTACGATACGCCCAAAAAAAATCAATTTTTTTTTCAAATTTTTTTTGCAGGTTTCTGGCCTCTCTTCGCCTCCCTATGCTTGTAATTTGGGTTTATAATTTTATTTATTAAATAAGAATAATTTATAAACAAATAAAAATTGTGACAAAATCATTTTCCTTTATGTTGCCAACTTTTAGGTATATTTCTGCTAGCAGTTTCTAATTTCATGAGATCGTAAATAATTAAAAACATTTGGTTGTCTCGGTTCATTAAGTGGCCATTTCACAACTTCACTATTTTAGGGTTCACCTTAAGTGACTTCCATTGAGTTGAACATGATCAACGTGTGTGAGGCTTAACTCAGTCAGTGAAGTGAGAAATGAAGCTCAAGCATTAGTTAAAAAGCTAGTCGTAAGAGAAAAAGGGATATCATCAAGTAATAATATCACATCACTGAAGTGTCATAGGGTCAATAATCAAAGAAATTGAGCTCATTGTTTTGCTCACATATGAAAATTAGCAAATATGACAACTACATGTGCAAAGATAGCAGTTTGTTAATTTTGATATATTAGATGAGTGAATTATGGAAGATAACGAAGAAAATGAACTCCTAACCGAAGAAGACATTGCATGAATTAATTTGAAGTGCAACAACATCACGAAGGAGATGAAGATTTTCATTTTAAAGTAGAAGGTGATGAGAAACTTTGAATCTTTATCAAGTAGAAGATGAAGATTATTTAGTTAATAATCCTTATACAAATTTACAATATGTAAAATGTAAATGTATTTCATTTTTTGCTTCAAAATATGTAATTTTGGATGCAATTGTTCAATGTTGAATGTTCAATCTATGCTAAACTTTGCATTATATGAATTTAAAGCAATTATCAGATTTTTACAGATTTTTTTCGGATTTTTACTAATTTTCTTGATTTTTTAAATAATTTTTGTATTATTTTAATATTAAAGTACGATACGATACGATACGCCCATATCGTGGAGCCTAGCGATACGCGATACGATACGCGTCAGACAACACTGAGCAAAACCATTACGCAATTTAACACTCTACTGCCAACCACATGAAACAGAGTCTGATCTTGTTGAACCCTTTACAAGCAAAATACTCATATTGAATTGCAATAATAATTTCAACAATATGAATGATGCACATCTCAATTTGTATAGTACACTCGGTCGATTTTGGGTCATACATGATGAAATACGCAAGAAGCACATATGATGGTTGTGGATACTGGATAGTAAGCAACAGTTCTTGCGCTTACGTAATCAGTCTGAACTAACAAAACAGACGTAAGATACAACCAGGATTATCGAATATGAACATTCTCTGAAAGAATATTAACAATGACGAAAAAAAAGAAAAAAAAGATATGCATAAAAGGGACAACAGTGAAAGGAAAATGACTTGAATCTAGTAAATAGGTGAAAGATTGGATACTCCAGAATGAATACTTCAACAAATAGGATAGTGTTGGCTGTGTTTTACAAGTGATTTTGGTTGGAATGAAGACAAATTTAAGAATAAGATTCACAGACTAAAAAATTATGATCATTAAGTAATCTCAGATAAGAAGATTCTCAATGTTACTGGTATCTGTAGGCCTGAAGAGGGATTGAGCGTTAATATATGTGATGCCTAGTAAAAGAATCCCACCAAAACTAAACCTTTCCCCAGTAAGGCAGTCTCAATATCATAAGAACAAAAGGAAGTTGCAGATTAACTTAGATATCAATAAAGCCATACTGCAGAACCTATTAAAGCGAAAATGACAACATTGATGAATGGCCTAATTCTCAGTTGAGATGAAACTGAAAATTCTGAAGTCTCGGAAGTACCAATGCCAACAGAAGTCACAGAATTAATAGCATCATAAGACATCTTTGGCTCTACTTAGGATGTGAGAAAAAAATATGCTAGTTCAGAAAATGTTGAGAAGGAAGTTAACTTGCAAGTTCATGCAAGTATCTGGGTTCTGGAGCCATGCTCATCCAACGTTTAGAAGCATCATTACAATAAAAGAAGTACAAAGCTTGCTTGCCACATGCGCAAAGAGTTTACATGCGTTGCAACTTTGTAAACATATATTGGGGAAAAGAACAATAATGCAACCACACAAGAGAAGATGATACAGTAGGATATCTGAAGAACGCAGTGGTTCTCAATGTACTACAAGTTTCCACCAACTCAAGAAAGAGCAAATCTTCAAACATAGACTACAAAGACGAAAAGTTTTAAAAACTCTTTTTCACATAGATGAACAAGTTGAAGCATCACCATAGTACCTGATGTTCCAAAGAAGGGCCATCTAAAAGCAAAGGGTCCAAGGAAGGCAATAGCAAGTGATACAGCCACAACTACCTGGCTGTACCTTTCCCCAAATTCATCTAGCCACCGCTGCAGTTTTGGTTTGTTTTGATGTGCTTCTTCAGTCAGCTGAACTATCCTGGCCAAAGTTGAATCTCCCCATGTCTTGGTCGCCTTTGTAAAACATCGAAAAAAGGAGCTTATATCATAATCTATTACAACCTTGAATTCATATAATCAAACTTCAATATAGAATAAGATGAGATATATCCACCCCCTTCCCCCATTTCAATGCAAATTTTCTCTCTCCATCCCTTTAATGTGTAACAAAAGAATACTTTAAAATTCTAATGACAGCTGCAAGCATAAAAAGGTCAACCACCAAATGGAAATGAGAGCACAGCATTATGTTTACATGCATGCTTCATAATAGAAATGCCAAAATCAAGTTTCCTTCAGGACGCAAACTTCGGACAAGGCAAAATGAGCATAGCTAAGATGCATGACGTTGCAAACAAAGAATACCTTGACTATCAGCATCCCGTCCAAGTTCCTTGCACCACCAGGAATGCTATCACCTACTTTCTTATCAAGGGGCTTGGCTTCTCCAGTTAAGTGCTCAACAGTAATGGTCGATCTGCCTTGGAAAACTTTGCCATCTACTGGCACAGCCTGCAACACTAATATCAAGCTTAGTACAAAAGACCATCCAATGCCATATAATAATGAAATGTCGATTTCAAGGACCAAATTTCCGAAAATGTATCATGGAGAAGAAGGGGGGGAGGAGTGCATGAAAGGCACCCACAGTGTCTAACAAGATCGTACTTATTATCCGTAAAACATGTTTCTGCATGCATTGAATTATTAAAATGTAAAACTAATAAAACTGCAAGCTGTCGCCAACACATTAACACAACTTGCCATGTGGTAATGTTTGAATGAGTATATATCTGATATGACTGGCATTAGGCCAACCAGCTAGATGCTGATTAGTCGGATTGGGTTCAAGCCAAGTAAACTGAAGTTGCAAATTGGTATGAAATGGCCTTCCGCAACCCAAGGAAAAAGTTGCCCAAATACTGAACAGGATGACTCTGAGGCCTTTATCTAAGAAAGTATCCTAATGGACATGTTCTTTTGTCCAACCCAATTTCATTTATTATTAACAAAGAGAAAAGCATATTTCTTTGTGATAAGATGATACCATTAAAATTAAAAGGTAAATATTATAGAGCAGCAATTAGGCCTGCCATGTTTTATGGTTCTGAGTGTTGGGCAGTTAATCATCAACATGTACAAAAGATGTCTGTGACAGAAATGAAGATGTTGAGATGGATGAGTGGTCATACAAGAAAAGACCGTATACATAATGAGGTTATTAGAAACAAAGTAGGAGTGGCACCAATAGAGGATAAAATGAGAGAACACCTGTAAGAAGGTTAGAAAAACTAAATTTGGAAAGTATTAAAAGAGGTAGAGGACGACAACAAAAGTGTTGGAAAGAAACAATAAAGAACGATCTAGCTTATTGGGAGTTAACTGCTAACATGGCACAAGATAGGGATCTGTGGAAACAAAGAATCCATGTAGCCGACCCCGTCTAGTATGGGAAAAGGCTTAGTTGTTGCTGTTGTTGTTGAAAGAGAAAAGCATATGGAGGTTTGCTTCTCTCCCTTCCACCTCCAATCTTTTGCTTTCCTACATTGTCTGCTCCACCAGAGGTGAGCATCCTTGCACTCTCCCTTCCCTCCCTTCAAAATATAGGGCCATCTGAATCTTGAAAAACTGACAAAGGGACCTTCATAATATTGGCATGTGCACTTAATGAGGCAGGTCTGCAACAAAATCAGCACAAACAAGCATGCCACTGACTAAACTCAAAATGCATGAAGATTGTCCTTAAGCTTCATCTGTTTAATTTGGTGTGCAAGATATCATGAAGCACATAGCCTCAGTGCAAACAAATTTACTCCACTAGGAACGATCAAGATGTCCACACCTCACCGGCCTTGACCAAGATGTAACAGCCCACTTCCAATTCCTGCACCGGAACCTTTTTGTATGCCAATGATGAAAAATCAGGTCGCTTTCCATTCCTCACATCCAGCATAAGAGCAAATTCTGGATTGTTTTCCTTCAATTCCTTTACATCAATCATAGCACGGCTGGTAAAATAGTCTTCAGCTGCATGCATATAGTTTCATGAAATAACATAGCCACGTGGAAAAATAGGGAAACAAAATAGCTATCCAAGACTGCTTGCCTCCAGAAATTTACCAATGTGTGCAAGATTAAACATCGCAAGTAGCAATGCACCCTCCAAGGAGTTCCCCATGAATACTGATGCAAATGCTGCAAGTGCCATTAAGACATGGATGTTCACTTTCCCGCCAGCAATATCGATAACTGCATCAAGTGCAGCTGAAACCTGAACACAAGAGGCACAATATATGTTGGATTTAATGTTAATTAAGTTGGGTTTATTAAACCCATGTGCATTAATAATATTTAATTCATCTTCGTATCCCAAATATTCAATTGATGCATCATTGATATAAGTGAAAGTCCTAAGGTGTAAAAAGTCACATGTGAGGGACTTGTGCATGAGATAGACCAAGAGGAAACAAAGTTTAGTCGAAGAATGATACAAATCCACATGTTCTTTTATATATTTGATAGCTAATGAAACTTAGTTCAAAGAGCTTGGACTGGACATGCTAGACCACACGCGCATCGGGCCGGACATGGGCTTGGATTTGAGAATTGTCTTCGGTCTATCTTTTTCCACAAAAATCTTTTAATCTAACGGTCATTAGTGCTTACGTGAGAACGGTTACAGGACAAAAATGTGCGTTGTTTGGATAAGATCCATGATTCGTGATCCAACATGCATTCTATAAATACGTGATTAGGGTTACCTAATCAAAATATTTTGTAATAACACTCTCTTTCCTCTCCCTTCCATTTTTTGCTCCTACCTGTGGTATTTGCAGCGGTGTGACTGCTCCCAACCGTCCTTCCCTCCATCCATAGATCACTGAGGTGTTGTCGAGGTCAAGGTCGACCTGAATCCAGGTACGTGTCTTTTAAGTTGTGTGTGCATTTTATCCTGAGAGGAAAGAGCAGGTACCTGTGCTTACTCATAATGGAAACTTATATCTCTAAGGCAACTTCAAAAGGGCGACTCGCACACGTAAGTTCCTATTCTCATTACCCCTTTTGCTTTTGTTTTTCATACGGTTTGTATATGGCTTACTTTGGATATGTGATTGTTGTTGATTGCGCATGTTTACATTTGTTGCATATTGTTTATTATGCATGTACTTCAACAGATTTTTTCCAACAATCTTAGAGAAATCATTATTTTTCGTAGTAAACATGTTTACGAGTGCTACCCTCCGACCTTACCTAAGGTCGACTTAACCTTGACGCTGAAAAAGTTTGTCGATCTCCATTTTAAATGCTGGCAGCAAGATATAAAAATTTACTTAATCATGTTAAGGTTATATTTGTATATTGAGTCGAATTGTCCCCAACCAGATGATATTGACCGTAGAAACTCGGATAAAATCACCGAGTAGAATAAGGACACCATGTGCCGATGTGTTTTATCGACACTGTAATGTTTTATTCGATGTATATAGTTCTTCCCCTTCCACGACAACGAAAGACCTCTACGACAACGAAAGACCTCTGGGTTGCCTTGGATAAAAAATACAACCATGAAGATCTCGGTCTTGAAAAGTATTCCGTGACCAAGTTTCTTAATTATCAAATGATAGAGGAGAAATATGTGATTGAACAGGCTCACGAGTTTCAATTTTAATGCCATGATCTCAAGGAAGTCAAGATAGAGTTTCATGATAAGTTTATTGTTGTCTATTACAACAACAACAACAACTAAGCCTTTTCCCATACTAGACGGGGTCGGCTACATGGATTCTTTGTTTCCACAGATCCCGATCGTGTGCCATGTTAGCAGTTAACTCCCAATAAGCTAGATCATTCTTTATTGTTTCTTTCCAACACTTTTGTGGTCGTCCTCTACCTCTTTTAATACTTTCCAAATTTAGTTTTTCTAACCTTCTTACAGGTTCTTCTTTTGATCTTCTTTCTATATGTCCAAACCTATGTTATCAATAGCGCGCTATAGCGCCCGCTATAGCGCGCTATAGCGCCCGCTATAGCGCGCTATAACGTTTTAGCGGATCGAAAAACTCTATAGCGGACAACTCTTAACGGGCGACCCACCAGAGCCGCTATAGCACCGCTAACAGTGCTATTAAAAAGGTTCGAGTCAAGTGGATCTGGATCGACCCGATCCAAATAATATAAAAGGGGACGAAACCCTCGTTCGGCCCCTTGTCCCGCCTCTCTCTCGCATGCTTCTCTCCCCTTGTCCCGCCTCTTCCTCTCGCATGCCTCTCTCTCTCTGGGACTCGTTAGCAAAGGTTCACCACTCCGAGGTCTTGTTGATGCAGTGAGCCTCCAGCACCAGACTGCACTCCACAGTGAACCTCTGTGTGCTTGTAGTCCTGGTAGTACGGTTCCCCCATCTCTATCTCTCTCTTATTCTGTCTCTCTCTGTGAGTGTGTACGCACGCGTGAAGGATGATCACAGATTGCGCTTCAAGGCTTCGCTTTCTTCCATGGTGGAGATTGCCTAGCTCACCAGAATTCGGTGTCTCAGAGTGCTTCAGGGCTTCACTTTCTTCCGCTTGAAGTTTCAGGTTTTTCGTCTCTGTCGAGGTGGTTCTTCTGATGAGTCGCCAAATGGCGTCTTAGTTCCTTTAACTTCGTCCCTCTTTCTCTCCCTCTTCTTTCCCCCTGTTCTCTTCTTTTTATTCGTTGACTTTGGGATTTGATAAGCTTAGGAGAAATGGGTTGTGTTGGATCTTCGCCAAAGAATGCTGAAGGTTGGTTGTTTAATTGTTTCCTTTATTTTCTTTAAGTATTGAATGATATTGAGCCAAGTTTCTTATATTTCAATTATCATCACCTATCATCATCTTTTTCTTTTATGTATATGGTGCTTTCGTCGATAATAATGACAAATTTTGGTTTCCTACGTTTTAAATTATCTTTTTTGCATGTAACATTTTCTTATTTGCCTGTTGGTTACTTTAGAATCAAACATATATCGGCTTAGTAGAGTCGTTAATTTGTTCGAAAAGAAGATATTGGGATAACCCAATTCGTCAAGTTTTAGATTTTGTCTTAATGAAAAGCTTTCTTTGGTTTCTCTCTCATTGTATAATCGATTACCTAATTTCCATATTAGGGTTGAATTCATGATTTCTTATATCTTAGTTAATGCTGAAAATTATTCTAATTACTATGGCATTGGTATCTCTCCATGCGATCGTGGTTTCTTTGCGTTCGATAAATCTGCAAATTGAAGTTTATACAAACCATCCTATTCGTGTTCCTCTATCTCTCTCTTATTTTCTCTCTCTCTCTCTCTGTCAGTGTGTGTCCGTCTAGGTGATATTGCTTTAATCTCTCATTAGTTGAACTCTTGAACATGTTGGTGATAGGAGTTTCTGATCTTCTTTTGCTTTAATGTCTGAACTTTCATGCACTTTGGATGGAGATGAGGCATACTACAAATAATATGGGCTAAAAGGTATGTGACATTCCTCCTTTACTACTTTTTCCTATTCATTAGTGAGTGTTTTGCTCGTTCATTTATTAAAGAACTGGTTATGTTTCTTGTTATTTCTTAGAAGTTAGAAAATCTATTATATATATATATATATAAATAAATAAATTTAATCATAAATAAAAGTGTACCGCTAAATCCGCTATATCCCCGCTACCGCTATATCAGGGTCAACCGCTAACAACCCGCTAACCGCTATTGATAACATAGGTCCAAACCATCTTAAACGATGTTCTCTCATTTTATCCTCTATTGGTGCCACTCCTAATTTGTTTCTAATAACCTCATTATGTATACGGTCTTTTCTTATATGACCACTCATCCATCTCAACATCTTTATTTCTGTCACAGATATCTTTTGTACATGTTGATGATTAACTACCAAACACTCAGAACCATAAAACATGGTAGGCCTAATTGCTACTCTATAATATTTACCTTTTAATTTTAATGGTATCTTCTTATCACAAAGAATACCTGATGCTTCTCTCCATTTTAACCAACCAGCATTAATTCTATGTGTAACATCTCCATCAATTCTTCCATCACTTTGAAAAATTGACCCTAGGTATTTAAAACTTTCCTTTTGGGAAATGCAATGTGTGCCAATTTTAATTTCTATGTCCTCTGAAGTAACCAAATGATCAAACTTACATTCCATATATTCTGTCTTTGTTCTACTAAGTCGGAGGCCTTTGCTTTCTAATGTTTCTCTCCATAGTTCCAATTTTCTATTAACTTTTTCCTTAGACTCCTCCACTAATACAATGTCATCTGCAAATAACATACACCAAGGTACTTCATCTTGAATATGTTTTGTTAACTCATCCATCACCATTATAAATAAGTATGGACTTAAAGTTGATCCTTGATGTAACCCAATATTAACTTCAAAGAAGTCTATCGTTCCTTCATGAGTCCTCACACATGTTTTTGCACCATCGTACATGTCCCTTATAAGGTTAATATATGTAATGGGATACCTCTTTTTTCCAAAGTTCTCCAAAGAACCTCCCTTGGTACCCTATCATAAGCTTTTTTTAGATAAATAAATATCATGTGAAGGTCTTTCTTTTTTGCTCTAAAATGTTCCATAAGACGTCTCAAAAGGTGAATCGTTTCAATAGTAGATCTGCCTGGCATGAATCCAAATTGGTTCTCTGTTGTACTTGATACTTGTTTTAACCTACGTTCGATAATTCTTTCCCATAATTTCATAGTATGACTCATTAACTTGATACCTCGATAATTCGTATAATTTTGAATGTCTCGCTTGTTCTTATATATGGGTATAAGTGTACTTGCTCTCCATTCCTCGGGCATCTTTTGGTTTTTTCATATTTCATTAAATAGTCTTGTGAGCCAAGTGATTCCTATTTCTCCTAGTATTTTCCAGACTTCTATAGGAATGTTATCTGGTCCTACCGATTTACCACCCTTCATATGTTTAAAAGCCTCTTTGACTTCATTCTTTTGAATACGTCGGTAGAAATTGTGGTTTATATAATTTTCTGACTTGGCTAAATCTCCTAAACTAATACTAACATCTTTATTTTCATTAAAAAGATTATAAAAATAGTTTTTCCATCTATTTCTTATATCATCATTTGCCACTCGAATTTTTTCATCCTCGTCTTTTATACATCTAACATAATTAAGATCTTTAGTTTTCTTATCTCTAGCCCTAGTTATCCTAAAAATATCTCTTTCACCCTCTTTTGAGTTGAGTTTTTTATATAAGTCATCCCAAATCTTAGCTTTTGCTTCACTAATGGTCTTTTTAGCTTCCTTCTTTGCTTTCTTATAAGCTTCTAAAGTTTCACTAGTTTTCTTAGCATAATGTAATTTGTAACATGCCCTCTTTGCCTTGATTTTATTTTGTACTACTTCACTCCACCACCAAGCTTCTTTTTGTGCCGGTACACCTCCCTTAGATACCCCTAACACATCTTTTGCCACTTTCTTAATATGTATAGCCATATTGTTCCACATATCACAGGGTGTGCCAACATAATTCCAAACATCTCCTTGAAGGACTTTTTGTTCAAATATATCTTCTTTCTCGCTTTTGAGGTTCCACCATTTAGTCCGAATAGCTCGATGCACTCTTTTCTTCTTTGTTCATTTTTTTATTTGTAAATCCATAACTAAAAGTCGATGTTGGGTGGTTAAGCTTTCTCCTGGAATTACCTTACAATCTTTACAACACGTCTCGTTTTTTGAAGATTGTATTGACTATAAAGAGATTAAATGACATAGCAAAATTTAAAATCTCCCTACTTTCCTCGTTTATATCCTCAAAACCAAAGTTTCCATGAATCCCTTGATATCCTAATGCCTCTTTACCGACATGTCTATTTAAATCTCCTCCTAAACAAATCATCTCCCTTTGTGGAATCTTTTGAAACACCTTATTTAACTCTTCCCAAAAAACTGTCTTTATACTATCTTCTAGTCCTACTTGGGGTGCGTAAGCACAAACTATATTCAAAACCTCTACTCCTAACACTAATTTCAACGTCATGATTCGGTCACCATATCATTGTATGTCTACTACACTCTCCTTTAAATCTTTATTTATGATAATACCAACTCCGTTTCGAGCCTTTTCTTTACCTGAATACCATAATTTAAAACATGTATCCTCTATCTCCTTTGTTTTTTCTCCAACCCATTTTGTCTCTTGTAAACATAGAATATGAATCTTTCTCCGAATCATATTATCTACCACCTCCATTAGCTTACCCAACAATGTTCCGATATTCTAAGAACCAATACGAATCTTATTATCTAGGACTAACTTCATTACCCCCCGCATCCGTCCATAATCAAAATACGAAGACCCGCTCTGAAAATTTTTCACTACATTCGGGCGGCAATGTAGCGGGACTAACTTCTTTACCCACACCCGTCCAGGATATGGGAACCCTCTCTGCAATTGATTCACTACATTCGGGCGAAAATGTAGTGGCCCTTGCTTACTTCTTACTGCATTCGGACTCTGCAGCACATCGTTAGGCGGGGACGCCCCAAAGCAATGCTCATAATTTTTGTAATCCATGTAAAAATCCGACGAAATTTTACGCTGGCTATCGAAAGCCTAACACAACCCTCCTCCTTTATCCGGGCTTGGGACCGGCAATGCAAGGGTGATCCCTTATATGGGCGGAGTTTGTCTTAGGAGTGTTTTGGCATAAATCTCAAGCATAAGGATAAGATGACCCTTGATGATCTAATGATATACATAGCAATAGGGGAAGATCATAGAAGTCATAAACCCGTTATGCCTCTATACAACACCCCTAAGGTTAACACACAAAGCATAAACCAAAGACAAAGATTCAAAAGAAACCCAAAAATAAACGGTGTTGGCTTTGTGGTTAGGTTGCACATTGGGCGAGAGATTGTCCCTCAAAGAAAGCCAAGAAACTTGTGGCTATTGAATGAGCTATGGTTAACATGGTGGTGACCACTACTCCTGCTAGTGACGAGTATATATCCCTTAAACCCTATCTCTTTCTATTTATGAGCTATAATACTAGATTGTAGACATTGGGCTAATGTGCATGTTTGTGATGACCAATTATTGTTTGTCTTACTAGGCCGTCCATGGGAGAACAGTGACCCTAGAGAATCATTTGACTATTGAAGTCAAGGGCGATGAACATGTGGACTTGAGTTTCCTTCGGGAAAGGTTCTAACTCGTGAGGGAGTTAGACACATTCCAATGATTCATCGTAATATCCTCTGTGGCCCTTTTTTAGTTAGGGGGATTAAGGTTAGATTGAAAATGTAATAAGTCATCATTACACGACTTAGTATATAGTGTTTTCTTGGAAAGGGATATTTGTGTGACGTAGAGAATATGTTTAAAATTCATGTAAAACCAATTATTGAGCCGTATGAATTTTAATGATAATAAAACCTCTACTTCTGTTGTATAATGTTGAATCATATCATGTGTGGAATACTAGGTTAGGTAACGTAAACTTTGATTCCATGAAAATAATGATAAATTTAAATCTTATCCCTAAGACTGGTATAAATAGAAAACACAAATGTGGTATATGTGTGCAAGCAAGACAACCTAAGAAACCTTTCTATACGGTTGACGGTTGAAAGGAAATCCGAGATTTTGGATTTGGTGCACACTGATATTTGTGAATTCAATAGAATATTACGAGGGATAACAAAAGATATTTTATTATATTTATTGATGATTATAGTAGATATTGTTATATTTACTTGCTTAAAAGTAAAGATGAAGCTTTAAAAAAGTTTTAAATATTTAAAAATAAAGCACAATTTCAAAGCAAGGTACTTAAACGATTAAGTTCTAATAGGAAAGTAAAGTATACCTCAAACCTTTTTCAATTATATCTCCGTACTCTCCTCAGTCTAATGAGATAGTTGAACAGAAGAATAGAACGTTTATGTTATGGTTAATGGTTTACTTCAAAGTTCTAGGTTACCTACCTACATGTGGGAGAAGCTTTAAATACGACTTGCCATATTCTAATAGAGTTTTCCATAAAAGAAAGTAGTCCCTTTGAGATTTGAAAGGGTCGAAAGACGAGTCTCAAATATCTCAAAGTGTGAGGTGTCTTATGAAAGTACTCATCTGTGAACACAAGAGAAAGAAATTGGGACCTAAAACATTTGATGTTATATTTTTGGGTATCGTCGAGACAAGTTAACAGATTCTTTGTCATTAGATCTTATGTTTATGGCATATATGTCAACACAATAGTTAAACTCTGTGATGCTACATTTTTTTATAATGTGTTTCCCATACCCATAAAGGCTGAAGTTTCTCTGAGTATATCTTCTAGAGATTCTGACCCTACTACTATTGGTTTCATTATCGATCATGTGGAAAGGATCAAAAATGTGGGGAGTGATCATGATTGTGTTGTTTTTAGATAAGATGACTAACTGAACCAAGGAGAAGTAAACGGCCTATGATATCAAAGGACTTTGAAAGTAACAAAGTTACTTTCAATGTCGGTGATGGCCTTTATCACCTTTCAATAGGCTATGACCTCACCCGAAGTTAAGTTTTGAAAGAAAGTCGTTAACGTTGAAATCCAATCAATTCTCTCTAATGGTACTTGAGAATTAGTGAATTTGCCCCTTGTTCTATTGTGGGTTGAAAGTAGATCTTTAAGAAAAAACTCAATGAAGACGGAACAATCAATAAGTACAAGGCAATGTTAGTTGTCAAAGCATATATACAAAAGGAAGGAATAAATTATTTTGATACTTATTTTCCAATTTCCTCGATGACCACCATCCGAGGACCTCACAATCAATCAGATGGACATGAAGACTACTTTCCTTCATGGTGACCTCAAGAGAAAATTTATATGGATAAGCTAGAGGGATTTGTGGCTCGTGGGAATGAGTCTAAGGTGTGTCAATTTGTATGGTTTGAAACAAGCCCCTAAATAATGGCATGAAAAGTTTGATTATGTGATATCATCTTTTGGCTTCGTTTCTAATGATTATAATAAGTGTGTCTAGTAGAAGTTGGTCAATAATTCTTTTATGATTCTTTGCCGATACGTAAATGATATATTGTTGTTTGGTTCATATATGAGAATAGTAGATGGGACTAAGTCATTCTTATGTAGTAAGTTTTAAATTAAGGACATGGGTGTGGCTGATGTGATTTTAGGGCTTAAAATCACACGGTCAATAGTAATCTCTCGGTCTCACTATATTGAGAAAGTTTTAGAAAGATTTGGATATACAAACTATAGACTTATTAAGATTCATATGATTCATCTAAGGCTTTGTATAAGAATGAAAGTGGTATTCTTTTGTCTAAACTATGATATTCTCATATTATCGATAGTTTGATGTATCTAACCTAACCAACTGTACACGACTAGATATTGCATTTATTGTGTGTAAGTTGAGTTGAAACACTAGTTGTCTTGATAGAATCCATTGGGAAGCTCTAAGCAAAGTCCTTTTCTATGTGAAGGGAAAGATTTCCCTTAGACTACATTACGATAAACATCCTTTGATTCTTTAAGGATTTAGTAATGCTAGTTGGATAGCAAAGAATTCTAAGATTAATGGGTCACTTAATATGTGTTTCTTGTGGGTGGTGGCACTATCATCTAAAAATTCAAGAAACATATTATTTTGGCTCGTTCTACCTTTGAGGCAAAACTATGTTTTTTAGATGAGATTATATTGGAATTTGAATGGCTTAAAGGACTTATGTCCAGTTTACGTATGGTAAACAAGCCGTTTCCGCAATTTCAGTGTATTGTGATAGCATGATTATAATTGCTAAGATGAGTAGTTCTAAGTACAATAAAAAACAATACAAATACATCCAAGTCAGACTAAAGTGTTTAAGGCCTCTCGTGTTTGATACGGTCATGGATGTACATTTTGTTGGATCCAAAGATAACATAGTTGATCCTTTGACCAAGGGTCTATCAGTAACCTTAGTTAAGAAATTCAAGTTGGGGATGGGACTAAAACCCACGATTTATTCACAAAACAGTGACAACCCAACCTAACAGAGTGAAGATCCCATGAAGTAGGTTCAATATGGTAGTAACAAGTTGTTGGATGAATAGGATGACACTTTGTATTATGTGATACTTTTAGTATCTGTGTGTTTGTATCCTGAAAACCTAAAGTGTCATGACTACAAGTTTAGCAAGAGATTGTTCTCTGAATGGGATCGAGTCTTAGGACAGGATGCTAGCAGTACATCCTTGGAGATGCTCAACTAAGTGATTGACATTATATAACCGTAACAGGGGGATTGGGTTGTTCCCTAAAGTCTATCATGATATAGGATATGAATGCAGGACCATTAATGCACCACTCCTAAAGACCATGCCACATCTGTGTGTTTGTCTCCTCTAAACCTAAAGTGTCATGACTGTAAGTTTAGCAAGAGATTATTTTGTGAATGGGATCGAGTCTTAGGACAGGATGCTAGCAGTCCATCCTTGGAGATTGACAGTACATCCTTGGAGATGCTCAGCTAAGTGATTGACATTGTATGACCGTAACAGGGGAATTGGGTTGTTCCATGAAGTCTATCATGATATAGGATATGAATGCATGACCATTAATGCATCACTCCTAAAGATCACGTCGTAGCCTTTTATTATGTTGTTACCAATATACACCTTTACACCCCAAGGTTCAGATTAAAGACATATGTTGACCTAATTTAACGAGAGTAATATTGGATAACTCAAGTAACGATTCAAACCGAAAGATACCATTACTGAAAGCATAATATGATGTTGATTTGAGAGGGCACTTTTATACTTCTTGACTTTGGGAGATTGTTGGATTTAATGTTAATTAAATTGTGTTTATTAAACTCATGTGCATTAATAATATTTAATTCATCTTCATATCCCAAATATTCAATTGATACATCATTGATATATGTGAAAGTTAAGTGTAAAAAGTCACATTTAAGGGACTTGTACATGACATAGACCAAGAGGAGATAAAAATTAGTCTCATATTTAAGAACGAAACAAACTTGCATGTCCTTTTATATATTTGGTAGCTCATGAACTTTAGTTCAAAGAGCTTGGAGAGGACATGCTAGATCACACGCGCGCACGTGCCCGTAGGGCCGAAGCCTTGGCTTGAATTTAAGAATTGTCTTTGTTATATCTTTTTGCACGAAAATCTTTTGATCTAACGGTGAGAAATATTTTCGCGAGAACGATTACGGGACGGTGCATCGTTTGGATCAGATCCACAATCCGTGATGTAACACACATTCTATAAATATATATGATTAGAACTCCCTAATCAGAACATTTTGCGATAACACACTCTCTCTCCTACCACCTCCATTCTATGCTCTCCTTTGCCCGTGGTATTCTCAACAATGTGATTGCTCTCAGTCATCCTTTCCTCCAACCATAAGCGACTCAGGCATGGTCGAGATTGACTCAAAGCTAGGTATGTATCTTTCGAGTTATGTGTGGGTTTTATCCTATCAGAAAGGCACATGTAAATGTACGTACTCGTAGCAGGGCACTGATTTCTCTAAGGCAAGTCTAAAAGGGCGACTCGCACACTAAATTCTTATTCATATTACTCCTTGTGCTTTGGTTTTCTGTACGGTTTGTATATGGCTTACCGTTGTTGTTGATTGGGGCATGTTTACATTTGTTTCATATTGGTTTATTATGCATGTCCTATGGTGTTTTCCCAACAATATCTTTTCAAACGAATCTCTTCAGCCTTAATAAAAGGGTGAGCAGTCTTGATTCGCTATTACAAGAAAATTGGACTTTGAAGGACTTTATGCAGTGAAACGACATGTTATCAACGCTCTTCTCACTATAGGCAAGTTGCACTTAACCATAAATAAAGCTCTAACCGCTCATTCTAAGAACTTATGCATACAAAATGCATATAATGTACAGCATACAGAAAGGAACCCGTGCATCCAAAAGCTCTTTCTTTGTTTAATTTGAACGCACAAGCCAGTAGCGCATGGATTTGGCAAACGGTTACGCAAATAGGATAAACAATGCTAAATAGCGGACTGTGCTTCCTCTTCTTTGTGTAAATAAAGAAACACACTGGATGCAAATTTCACAGATTCCTAATAGTAATCGCCTATCAGTCACCCTCAGAGAAAGAACTACCGTAGTTTAATTATACAACATGCATCAACTTCACGAATAGCATATCAGTCAAACAAGCAATTCACCTATGCGGAAGAGCGTTAATCCAAAATCAGATACGTGACAACAAAACTCAAGGAAGATGATAATTAGGGCATCAATTTACGTACCCCAACGAGAGGAAAAGCCACGGCCAGAAGAACGTTCTGCGACCGCCTTGTCGACGAATTCGGGAGGACATGCGGGCAAGCCGCCGCAAGGAGGAGCAAGGCCATGGAAGAACAACATATCCAGATGTTCTCCCGAAACAACTCTGCCAATTGCGCCCATCCGGTAACCCTAGCAACTCGGAAGATGACTTCCTGGATAGCGTTGAGCCTCCCGCTCCTGCGATGATGAGCGTGATGATGATGATGATCGTGATCGTGATCGTGATCGTGATGATGATGACTATCGTGATGATGATGATGGGAATTGAGACTGCGATCGATCGAACGGGCGATCGTTCGGTAACGGAGGCGAGAGGAAGAGAGGGAGCGAGAGACGCGGCAGCATATGATTGGTCGGAGGAACGGCTTGTTTCTTCCACGAGCAATTATTCGGAGGCCATGGCCACCGGCGTGGAACGTAATCGCGTCCATTGTCGGAGTCACGACGCTGATGACGTTCAATGCGAACCTGAAGAAAGGACGGGAAGCAAAAGGATGAGCCGGTGCTCCGTGTCCACATCGGCTGCCCAGCTACTTGCCACCAGCTCAAATGACAAACTTGCCCCACCCTCTTCAAGAAAATAACGCACAATTCCCTCCAACCTGTCCAGAGGTGAACTCAAAGATCAAGCTCCAAGCACGCGAGGCTTCAGTAATCGAATATCGGTTCTGGGGATTGAAACTGATGAGTTAGGAGACGGGGACCTTTAAATGTGGCAGTTTTCTAACGATGGACTTGTTTTTAGAAACATAGATCTTGTCAACTTGGATTCAAAGTTGTAAAGCGAAGCGAATGATTCCCGACTAAATGTGTGAGAACGTTTGGTGTTTTTAAGCAACGTGGCACGATATTGTTGTTTCATCTCAAATCCTTGGGTCCCACATGATGCTGCGTGGGCTCGGGCAGCGACGCTCATCTGCCGTCCATCTCAGAGTATCGATGCTGCTTGGGAAATGAACGGAGCTGCTAGTTTCGTGTGCCTCGTGTCGAGCTTGTTAGTGTCTGAAACGCGAGCTAGATTGTTAAAACTATTTGCAACGAGATCGGTTTGTTGGTTCAGGTATTTGGACTCATTCTTTACCTATGGTAGAAGTCGTGCTAAATTTAGCTAATTCAATGAGGTGTTACTGTTCCAACACTATTTTTATTAAATATATACCTTTTCTAATATTTTTTTAAAAATACCATTTTTTATTTTTCTCTCTCTTCAATTCTCTTAGGTCGGACATCATTTTCTTCAAAACAAAAAAGATGTGTCCATAGTGTGTCACCCTTCAATTAGTGATGCACCCAAAACACATTTATTATTTTCATATGACACATTTTAAGCATGTTGCATCATCAATAATAAACAGTGATACGGTTGAGTTGCATCATCTTTAGGACAAAGACACACTTATGATGCGTTGTTTTTCAAATAGTAATGTGTCATGAGCGTATTTATCCCTTAAATAAAGCATGTTTTAGGCATGTTTGATCATCGTTCACCGATTTCTTTTTCTGCTTGAAATGTTCATCGCGACTAATGATTTAGAGCTCCATTTTCTGTCTTTTTTTTTAATTTATGTTTAGGACAAGATAGAATATAAAAATAATAGAGAAAGAAGTTTGAAAGAGATCAACAAACAGATCAAACAAACATTTATGAAAGTTTCAAAAAAGAAGAGTTGAAGGGGATAAGATTTACAGAAAAACCAAACAATTAAAAAAGACAATAGTATTCAAAGAGATCACCGGAGAGAAAGATCGAGAAAAGTCATAGGAAAGAAAACCGATAAGAATAGTATAAATGGGAATCATTGAAAGAAAAAGAAACCAGTGAGTAAAGAGGAGAAATCTGTGAAAAAAAAGAAAGGAAAGAAAATCTATCGGCAAACAAACAGAAAAAACTAGTGAAGAAAAAAAAAAGAGGAAAGAGAATCTATAATAAAGATAATTTTAAGCTTTATATATATATATATATGAATAATCATTATGAATTTGATCGGTACTCCCAAAGTATGAAGATGGAGTGTGAACTTTCATTTCTTAGTCTAATGCCATCATGCAGTCGACATAAACTCATCATAACCAAATCCACACCGTAACTTGCGTTTCATAGCTGCAATTCTAGATTCATCTGACTGGATATTCACACCCACAGACATGCACACACGTGTGCTATATGTATATATAATGACTGAATCATGTTCACTACTGATGCTGATCGTTACTTTTATGAATGTTTTAAATTACACTTACCGAAAAGTAAAGGGTGAGCAAGATTCAATTTTAATATATAGAGAGATATATAGATATATATTAAAGACATCTCCACAGTCTAAGTGTACTTTAAATCGTTTTAAGAGTTTTTGAAAAGAAAGTAAGAGGCAATGTTGTTCCATTTATATTTAAAAATTAATGATCATACACCAGTGAACAAGGTCAATCATGAACAGGATCCAATCACTCTTGAGTGAAATATTTTTATCAATTGTGGCTTGAATTCAATGTAGAATTTTGAGCCCTTTAGCATAAATGGAGCCAATCTTTTTACAAAGATTGTCATTCTCATTGAGTAAAAACCACATCCTATATATATATATATATATATATATATCAATGGGGTCTTTCATCCTTTTTTTAACTCTTAAAATTTTTAAAATAACACTCATACCACTAAACTAAAGATTGAGTACGAGTGAACACGTTACAAGTGGGCAGGATCTTAGTTTCATATATATACACACGAGGATTCTTTTCAGCCAGGTTTTGTGCCAGCTGAACCAGCCCCCTCGCTTTCCAATCGGAAATAAGAGAGGTAGTGCCTGCAAAACCGGCTCAAAATCTGGACCATTTGCACACCATATATACATTTGCATATCCATAAATACATACACGTACATATACATTTCTCTTTGAAGTAGAATTCCCAACAACGGATTCATGTATCCAAACGCACACCTTATTTAAGATGCAGACATTGAGCACTTCTAGCGCTCCATTTTACTTTTGTTCTCTTTCACCGTTTGTACATTGGAAATACAGACTCAAAAGACTAACAGCTATTAGTTTTACAGCTACATGATCTTGGAGCCGCAAGATACCAATATTACGGGCAAGCAAACATTTATAATGTAACATGACTTGATTGAGATGCTCCTTACTTATGATACATCGTAACAGTTTACACTGTGGCATGACCACCCCAAGATAATAGGAAAATAAAAATGACAGAAAAGCACAGTTCAAGTACAGCATTACAAGGTTGAACTTACATCTCAGGTGCAGGAGATACGACGTCGTCTAGTAAAGGAGCAAAAAATTCTGCTCTCTACTAGCAGAAACTCCATAGGCGGCATAGTGGCAATTGGACTAGCAGCATCATGGTGATGACACTTCCTCGTCCCTCGTACCATCGGAAACTCGAGTACCATCATAAGTAGAAAGAAAGAAAGTACTTTGCTTCTTCTGCAAGAACCTGACATTAAGAATGAGATACTTTGAAGTATCGTTCTGAACAGTACCTGCACACATGCACGCACACACATACATACGAGAACTACATTTTCAAGTGTGGTTACAATATTCAATTACACAATTGTCCATCACATCAAGCAACCTAACAAGTTTGATTATTAAAAAAGGAAACAACAACAACAACTAAGCCTTTTCCCATACTAGACGGGGTCGGCTACATGAATTCTTTGTTTCCACAAAGCTCTATCATGTGCCATGTTAGCAGTTAACTCACAATAAGCTAGATCATTCTTTATTGTTTCTTTCCAACACTTTTGTGATCGTCCTCTACCTCTTTTAATACTTTCCAAATTTAGTTTTTCATACCATGGATTATTAAAAAAGGAACCAGTTTGAAATTTCAAAAGATATTTCTCGCTATACTCAATTGAAGATAGCACCGCAGGCATTGGTGGAGTGAGAGGGGCCTCAACTGAGATTCATCACAAGGTGATCTGATCGGGGTTCTACTCCTATGGGAGTCAAATACGTAAGCTTCAGTCCAGAATATGGCCTGCAGCACTAGGGCCTGCGGTCCTAGCTTCAGATTTTAATGCAGGAGGCCAGAACAATTGTCCAAACCTCGAGTTGTGGTGTTTCTCTGAATAATAAATCAAAAGAAATGTTGAGGTCAGTGATAAAACATACTTGAGGAAATCGACCAACTTTTGCTGTAACTGCGTCATTGTCTCCTCCTCCATGTTGATATATGCTAATAGCTCAGGTAGTTTTACTATATCAAGTGCAAGGGAAAAAAGTATCTAATTAGAACAAGTTATCAGATACTAGGAGTAAGCAAATAATATATGCATAAAAAGTTAACATGTCATTTATTATACCTGAACCAAACAGTAGCAACTGCATCTTAACTATTTGTACTCAATAGCAAGCACACATTCCAATCGAAACCCATATGCACAACAATTGGTATGGGATTGCAAATAAGAAGCACAAATTGCTATAAGTTATCCATTTATTACTTATTTCATAGCATTCATCTGGAGGAGGCCTTCTTTGGCGGCTATGCCAAGGGAACAAGATTTGTTTGCACTCATGCAAGCCTTTGCGTTTTCGGACTGGCAAGATAGGGTTAGGCAGACCTCTACCAGATTAAAGAAACTGTGTATAATGGATGACTGGTGAAGGATCCCAGCTGTGGTAAATCCTTCTAGAGCAGAAGAGAAAAAAACTCGGGGTGTTGATTCACCTTGTCCTTGAAGACAAGATTCCTTGCATGAGATACCCCTACTTTCAAGAGCTCAAACATCTAGGATGGCTACAGACGTTCCCCTCAAGCCAGCCCTTATTAATGTCCTTTATCTGTTATTTGCTTTCTTATAACTTCCTCCTTGAACAGGATTCTTATTAGCAACCAAAAGCTAAATGAGGCTATACTCATGCCCAAGCACACAGCCAAATGATTTGGTTCAACTGGGATCATTGCTTCATTGCCAATGCACGCCTTGACACATAAAATAAATGGGCTGGTTGCTTTCCTTTAGGAGCATTGCTGCCCAATCTAAATAGGATAGGTACTTTATTCCACCTATCTATATGGGATTGCCACAAGAGAATATAGTGCATGTTACTCTTTCATAGAGAAGCGTCATGAATACTTGAGAATCAATAAAAATTGCAACTATTAAATGTCTAAGGTTTAGGATACTGATAAATTTCAAGATAAAATAGCCGTAAGCATTCACAACACTGCATAGATGAACAATGACTAATAAAACGGGCAACGGGACCGAGAGAATTACAAAATTGAATATTTCCAATGCAAAATTATGTTAAAATAATTAACCACAAAACAAAGTACCAAAGAGACGCAGCAGGTGTTCAGCTCCATATATTGTTGAAGGAGAACTGCTAGCATCATCAGAAATTGCATCTTGGTATTGTTGGCGCTCTTGCTTATACAGGAGCATTACCGGCAATGCCTTGTCAAAGTAACAATGGAGGCCGCTCAATATTTCTCCCACTGAATCTGCAATCCTACAAAAGGAGGATATCTACCAAACCTCTCAGTTCAATGTGATGCATAATACAAAGTTCCTCATCATCAACAACACTTACAAGATCCCAAAAAACACTATATTAAATTCCAATACCAAAACCAAGACAAACCTGTGTTACATTAGCCCTAAGCGGGCAGCTACATTGACTTTAACTGGCCATTGTGATCAATTCTGTGTCATATTAGCATGACACATCTGCATTTCAAAATATTTTGACAAAATAGTAGTGTAACTGTTACATTGTAATCATATAATCATGTATTTTTATTTCATTTAGAATGTATGCAGTTTTGTAAAATGTAATTTTTCTTTTGGGTTTCTTTTTGCTTTTTATCTGTTGCAGTCAACAGGGACCTCACAACCGATCTTTCCTCTTGTAACTGAAGCCCTATAAAAAGGCCACTGCATTTACGTTCCTTTTAAGCCTTTTGGTTTGTCCATATGAAATTAATACAAGTGTTCCAAGCATAGATAAGTGTTGTTAATCAGTGTTTAAGGGGACTGTTTCCAGTCCACTATCTGAGATTGATGAAGGGCTGCTTTTAGTCTTTTGGATGGAGAATGCAGTGGTTATAATCACTTTAAAACCTCACATTTCACTACAAACAACAACTAAGCCTTTTTCCCATACTAGATGGGGTTGGCTACATCAATTCTTTGTTTCCACAGAACCCTGTTATGTGTCATGCTAGCAGTTAACTCAATATAAACTACATCATTCTTTATAGCTTCTTTTCAACACTTATGTGGCGTCCACTTCCTCTTTCAACCTTTTCACAATCTAATTTTTCATATCTTCTTACGGGAACGTCCTTTGGTCGTCTTTCTACATGTCCAAACCATCTTAAATGATTTTTTCTCATTTTATACTTTATTGGAGCTACTCCCAATTGGTTTCTAATAACCTCATTATGTATACGGTCTTTTCTTCTGAGATCACTCATCCATCTCAACAACTTTTGCAATGATTAACTGCCTAACACTCAGAACCATTACGGATATCTTTTGCATATGTTGATGATTAACTACCCAACACTAAGAACCATAAAACATAGCATGTCTAATTGTTGTTCTTTAATATTTACCTTTCAACTTTAATGGTATCTTCTTATCACACAGAATACCTCTTGCCCCTCTCCATTTTAACCAACCGACATTAATTCTATGTAACATTTCCGTCAATTTTTTCATCACTTTGAAAAATTGACCCTAGGTATTTAAAACTTTCTTTGTGAGGGATGTAATGTGTGTCAATCTTAATTTTTATGTCCTTTGAAGTACCCAAATGATCAAACTTATATTCTATATATTTTGTGTTTGTTCTACTAAGTCAGAGGCCTTTACTTTCTAACGTTTATCTCTGTAGTTCCAATTTCCTATTAGCTTTTTCCTTAGACTCCTCCATTAACACAATATCATCTGCATATTGAATATATTTTGTTAACTCATCAATGACCCATATAAATAAATATGGACTTAAAGTTGATCCCTGATGTAACCCAATATTAACTTCAAAGGAGTATGTCATTCCTTAATCAGTCCTCACACGAGTTTTTGCACCATCATACATGTCTCTTATAAGATATATGTATCTAAATGGGATACCTGTCTTTTCCAAGGTTCTCCAAATAACATATTTTGGCACCCTATCATAAGCTTTTTCTAGATCAATAAATATCATGTGAAGGTCTTCTTTTTCGCTCTAAAATGTTCCATAAGATGTCTCAATAGGTGAATCACTTCAATAGTAGATATGTCAGGCATGAATCCTAATTGGTTCTCTGTTGTACTCGATACTTGTCTTAACATACATTCAATAATTCTTTCTCATAATTTCATAGTGTGACTCATTAACTTGATACCTCACATTTCACTATAGTAACAAAAATTAATGAAGTCCCAAAAATATACAAATAGAAGTAAAAGGTGATAGATAATTGTATCCAACCCATACTTTCAGGTACCTCCCACCTAGGCATTGTAGATACTAGAACTAGATGCCTATGAACCACTTAAGCTTCATTCTGATTGCAACCTCTCAATTTCCATGAACATGATCCAGCTTAACCACCTAGGTACCTAGATGATTGTGCCACATGTTTTCTCCAGATGCCAATAGCGAACGCTTTATTGGCAGAGAAGAGGAAACTTTTTGGAGAAGACAAGTTGTTCATGCTTATCCACCATATTTACTTTCAGAACCAAATGCAGCATACACAAGTAACACAACTAATGACTCAATGCAGTATATTGTATAAACAATGAAAAGAGAACCGTACTAATAAGTTCCAAAGTTTATCTCAGGTTTCATCATCACTGAAAACATGTTTCACTTATAAAATATGTAAACATAAGCGAGAACAAGCAAACACATGGGTCCTGTCCTGACACCCATGTGCAAACACAATCGCAACATAGGCACAAGTAGGAGTACAGCCAATGAACTAAATTCATCGGTTTCATGGTTCTCCAAGTTTCTTGTACGTACATTGTTTAGCATGCAGAGTAGCTCCAACCATCTTAGGTGCATCTAGCTACCTTTTGTCTTTTACGACATGGTAGACCGCACAAATAATTTATATTCAATGGGTCAGAAAATCTTCTTAGTGCAAGAATACAAGCCATAGGTTTACATTCTCTAAGCTATCTTGGTTTTACACAGGAACAGTAAGGTAACAAATTGTCTCCTTGAAGTAGCATATTTAATTTACACTACATAATCAATATAAACACAAGCAAATGGAAATAAATTTTAGGGTGTGCAGTGGAGCAGGAAAGGTAATTTCTTTTCAACATGATAAATCCAACTCACATCCCATCCTTTCTTGTCCGGTGCTCAAGATAGCCCTTCAAAATATCATCCACGTTTGGTACACGAGGGAGCTTCACAAGCTGCAATAAGTACATTTCTTAATATTAAGACCATGAAAGGGAAGCTTTGCTTATTATACAGATAGGAAATACCGCAAGACAGAGGCAGGTTTTTCACATAAATATATTCCATGTTCCAACTAGAAAACAGAAATGATTTTTCCTCCAGCACAGAGCTAAAGCTTCTAATATAGGAGGTTCAATTCAATGTCAACTATTTTAAGATAATGGAAATTAACAGACTGACCGAGTGTATTTCCCTCTGCAAGCTCAAGCAAAATCTCAATGGCAGATATCCTCTCTCGACCTTTACTAGTTAAAGGAGAGAAACAAGTCATGTATGATACTGAGATGGATTTTCGGCCTCAACCACCAGCACCCTTTATTGCTCATCGGAAAGTCTTGCCTCACTCCAGCCCTTCTGCTAGTGTGAGGTAGATATGTCCCGGGTACTCGTGTCTGGTTTGGAACCAACCAACAATTGCACATGGATATTAACGGGCAACCATGTTGAGCACTAAACGCACTATTAACACCGCTATAGTCGTATTAGCGTAAAAGGTTATTTGGGTCGGATCGATCCAGACCTGACCCAAATAAAATAAAAACCTAACCTCATCTTCTCTCTCTTCTGCCAGCTCTCTAACGACCACCACCGCCTGCTCTCTCACTCTCTTTCGCCTGCTCTCTGACGACTACCATGTGCCTGCTCTCCAGTCTCTCTCTCTCTCTTCCGCCTGCTCTCCGATGACCATCACCCGCACGTGCCCTCCACCATTGACAATCACCACCTCCGCCGTCTTCTAGTATCCATTTCTTTCTCTCTCATCCTCTTGTGCCTAATAACCATTTATTTATTCTACTTTTTTATAATTTATTTATTTTACTTTTTATCATAGTGAGTATAAGTTTATAGTGTAATCGCATTTGATGAGTGTTATGTTTTACACTTGTTATTTGTTAAGTTGTTAGTTATTATATTTGATGCATTTTGAAGTTGTTTGTCACTTCAAAAGTATTATGAATAGAGATGTTATTTTGATTCTTAAACCTATGATTTTTTTATGAGTGCTATATTTTCTTTTAGATCTTGAAGATTTTTTCATGTTTTAAGAGCATTTATTTCTCAACCCTAAAATATTATTCTATTCTTTTTGCATGTAAGTGTAATATGTTCCAATGCTCAAATTAGATTGGACCATAGTTATCATACCAGAAGAGATAAGTATAATATATATTTCAAATTATATGCATATGCCACATGAAATTTATTATTTGTCTTCTTAGAATTTGTTTATTTAGTTTGATTGTGTTTCTTGATATTTCTTAGAAACTAGAGAATCCATTATATAATATATATATATATATATATATTATTCTTAATCATAAATGAAAGTATACCGTTAAATCCGCTATATCTCCACTATATCCCCGCTACTGCTATACTAGGGTCAACCACTAACAGCCCGCTAATTGCTATTGATAACATGACACCTCATGTCCCTTTTTCTCTCCCTTCCAATAAACTTTTAAAACATTTCAAATTTACCTCTTTTTTCTCGGCACAGGCCATCATGTGGGGTACGGCAGCATGATGGCACGGCCATTCGTTATAGTTAAAAGGTGATCGACTTTAACCAGCCTTCTTGGCTTCTTGAAGTTGCAATGATATTTAAAAATAATAAAAAGATTAAATCATTTAAAAAGAAATACAAATGTTTTTAACACATTTTTTGAAAAGATGCTTGTTTATGCATTGGGAACTAGTCTGCAACCGAAACTAGCTGCTCCCAAAACCCTAACAGAACCTATTATGTTCCCAACAAATCCAAACTGGCAGTTGTTTCCCAAAACCGGACATGTCTAGTCCCAAGTATCAACCTGCACCTTGCACACCTTACACAAAATGATATAGCCAGTGTATGGACCATCAAGCCATCCCTGGTGTTCTAGGTTTTGGTGAAGTACATATTCCAATGAAAAGCTAGTGACTGCTATGGTTTATTCAAATACATATACGCAACATTTTTTTATATCAGACCAACAGCCTAAATATTATAATAATCTCAAGATGAAACTTCAATAAGGCAAAAGCCATAAAACAAAGAACTAGATTTGGCTTATAGATTTAAATAGACTAAAACAATGTGACGTGTTATCCAAACAAGAGAGATTGAACCCCGGGCCCAAATCAGTTTCCAAGGACCAAAACTACTCGTAATTATAAAATTAGACAACGTTAAGGATCATTACCTTGCCAAGTTGAGTAACAAATTTCCAGTCATCAACCAGCTGCTTATGTAAAGCAGAAGGAAAGTGAATTTTGATGTGCTTTCCAGGTAAGTCGTTGTCCTTCTCCTAGCAGATAAAAACCACCAGAACGTTTATTGGCATTCCACGTCAGAAATAACCAATATCAAAACCAATACAAGAACATGGACAGTAAAGATCAAACAAACAACAACTAAGCCTTTTCCCATACTAGATGGGGTCAGCATGGACAGCAAAGATCATGAAAAGAAATTGTTTGCACATGAAAGAATGACCGGACATTCATGAATATATATACTGCTAGCAATAAGCAAGCTGATAATGCTCAGAAAGGAGGCAGTAACTACCGTCAAAAGCAAACAATAAAAAAAATTAAGAATTCACAGTGAACATTGATCACAAACTGCAAAATCAGAATTTTGTAACAAATTCATGTTAGTGAGACAATGCTTTCTGTTTCTTTCGTGAAATGGCCCATGACAGTAAACAACGTACCGCTGATGACTGAACTAAGTGTTTGCAAATATTATAACCTTATAAAAGGCAATATACTCACCAGGGTAGTGGGCAGATCTTCTAAGAGACATACACCATAAGGGAAGTAACGACTTTGGACCCAATTCTTCTTACACCATTTGAATAGAAGGTCCTATCTTCTTCATATAAACCGGAGAAGCCTGTTCATTTTTATTGGGGTAGACCCATATTATACGGAGGCTAAGAGATACAGGGAAAAACAGAGGCCGTGGGCCTCCTTAATTGCCTATCTTGCCCCACCCAAAAAATAATAATTCAACCCATTTAGCCCCTACCCAGAAAAGTTTCTCACTGAACCATACAAAGCAAAGCTACCCGTCATTTAATTATTTGTTGCAATCATTTAAGCAATGACATTAGGCTCATATTAGTACTACAAACAAAACTCCTTCCACCATTAATATACACCTACTTCTTACTCTTGGCATATCAAAAACCCCTCCCTCCCTCCCTATCTATTTGTTTATCTCTCTCTCTCTCTAATTATCTGAACAAGTTATGAAACTATTTACAGAATGGTCCCTAAACATCCCTTTTGCATTTAACAGAATAGTTTTCGCCTCTGATTTTGCCATAACCATTGCTAGACATCAATATTGGTTAACAGTACCAGATCTTCTCTCAGCCTTTTATGCTGTTTTGGATGTTTATTCAACCTAAACTCCCTTAAATTAATGTAAATTCAGTTTAGTCGTGGACCAGGTTTTAGATTTTTTTTACATAATGGCTTGGTATCATAAATCTACCTAAAAGTCCAGCTCCATAACAATAAAAGATAAATATAAGCTGGTCAAATCTGGTTTGGACCAAGTTTGGCTCCAAAATTCTAACCAAACCCAGCAACAACAGTGAGAAAGTGTTTTTAACTGGGGCCATTTGGGTTGTAAAAAGCTGCCAAAACCAGATCCATTATAGTTATGGAATGAACTTACATTGGTTTAATTAGATCTGGACAAAGTATGATCCAGAACTAACTTTTAACCAATAACTCTGGGAATTTTCATGAATGTACCACTTCTATTAAGGTACAAGGACAGTTAAACTCACGCAATGTCTGTGTCCATCATTTCCTGTTGTTTTCTTATTCTATCCTGATAGCACCCTTCATGGTCATCCACATTTACATTCTCTTTCAAATGTGCATCAACAATCACATTTGACATCATGGTTATTCCAACTCATAATCTAATAATATGGGTTTGATCCAAACCCAAACCCGGATCCAGATCCACCTGAGCAAAGAACAGCAATGCCTTGAGCGTTGCAGCTCTTGTTATGGAAAGCAAGGGTGGCAGTAACGGCCACCCACCATGATTTTTCAGGTTTAAATCGTGATTCTTGAACAGATTGACATCGTACGAAAGGTGTTTATACTTCTACAACATCGATTCATTCTAAGTAAGGCAAAACGATGGAGAATCAGTCGGAATACGGTGAGTTATAAGTTACTTTCATATTTCCATTTTTTCCATTTTCAGGGGAAAAATTGGTTCTTGATCATCATTTTGGGCTTGGGTTGAAGCATTGAGGTAGCACGAAGGGTTTTGATAGTTTGGGTAAGTCGTGGGTGTTGATTTGGTCGGGAAATGGTTCAGATTCGCCATATTTTTCATTTTCTGTAACTTACCCTTTCATCTTTGTTTTTCGGCTAAACGCCACCACTGGTGGTTGTTCTTAAGCTTGATTGAAAGAGGAGAGATAGGCAAACAACAGGGTACCATTGACAACCTTGATCGTTGTCAGAAAACGGCGAAATAGCCACCGAGAAAAACAAGAAAACACCCCTTTTGGGGCATGTCTGGGTGTCGTGTCCCGTGTGTTATGAAACGACAATGTGCCGTGTCCTGTGTACTATGAAACGACATGGTGTCGTGTCGTGTCTCTACCTTGTATCACAGTAATGGTTTTGTGTCAAAAACAAGTTTGAACCAAGTTTTGGGTCAGAAACGGGACCTGCTTCAATAGTTCCAGGTTTTGTGTCGACACACAAACAAAGGCTACCTATTGTGTTGCCTAGTTTGAATCAGATATGGATCCAAGTGACAATTCGGATCCATAACATCTTAAATAGATCCAAGTTGGGTTTTTACTGATTTTAGGGTCATTTGGGATCTAATTTGGACACGATTTGTTGTATTATACTTACAATTAAATATATTTTAATATTTTAATTATTTGTAATTGTTTACAGATTAAAATTAAAGGATTTGACGGTGATAAGAGCAGGCCAACAGTTTGAGGATTGGATCTTAGTGTTCCTTAAGGTAAGATTGTGTATTCTTTTATAGAATCATGCTAGAAGTTATTTCTTGTTTTAGATTGATTTAAATGTGCATGATTAGAGTTTTAATGATGTTTATGAAATGATGTTTGCAATTATGGGTTATTTGTTATGCTTTTGGAGTGGAACTTATTATGGATTGGTTGATAAAGAGCATGTTTTGATATGCATGTGTTGGTATGAATGTAGTATTTAAATTTTGAGTGGATATGGATATGGGTATATATGGACCCGAATATGAGATTGTGAATGTGATAAATTGGAATTGGTTTTGAAATGTAATAATGTGTGAATGTGTCGTAATTGTGTGATTTGTGTGAGGTCTCTAGATACTTGTAGGTCCCTCAAGTGTTTCGGCTTGGGGCGAATATAGAATATGTTCTCAGGCACTCTGTCGTGAGAGTCGGCGTGGTTTGACCGTCATGAACTGGATGACCACGGTCGCATAAGGGAGGGTTGTACAACTCATGTGGCCTTGCGACATACACAATATGGGCTATAATTATCATATAACTAATTAATATGTGTGTGTGTTAGTATGAATTTTAAAACATGAATTAAAAATGAAAGTGTGATTTGTTATGAAATGTTTGTTAAAATATGGATGCTTTTAGCATGAATTATGTTTAAAGATGTTTGACCTCCCCTTGATCTACGGGTCGGAGCTTACCCTACCATTTTATAGTTTGTACTGAAGCTAGCATGTCCATGGTACACGGAGCGGAGTAGCAGTTGAACGAGCTACATATTTGAGTTGATACAATTTAGATAAGCGGTAGATCGCCTAAATAAACATTTTGATTATTCGAGGTTATGTTCGGTGGGCCCCGTACCATTGTGGACAAATTGTTTAGGTGTATAGATATTTGATATAATTAAGTTGAATATTTTGTTTGAGTTAGATTTAACTATTCTTGTCAAAGATCACCGCTCACGATCAGGCCCGCGTGAGAAGTGGCCACATGACATCGGTTTGAATCAGAACGTGGTCGCGAATCATGCGGGTGTGACACATAAAGGAACCCACCAATGTTATAAATATTGTACCAATATAATGTGTTAGAATGGTGATGTATATGGATACCTGGATTGATACAATTCAGTTACCTCACCATTTTCACTCACTTATGAGTGCATGTCCCACTCCATGGTATGATAAACACAGCAGTATGGTATTATCATATATATTGGATGACACTTTCAATTTGCTGCCCTCATTCGTATCTTGAAACTAATTTTCCTTCACTGAATAATGAAAGCAATGCATGATGACTTATCGTGCAACACAGTAAAATATATGCATATCGGTACAAGATCCAGAGGACATTCAGAACATTGGTCCCGACTCCCTCCAACTGAGGGTATCATGAAGTAATTTGCATGCAGGTCTGTGTAAGCTAGAAGCAATATGCTATGGAGGGGTATTTTCACCTTCATAATCAGGGGCAATTAAAGATGGGAGAGCAGAGAAGAAGGCATGAGCTAAGAATCAAAATAAGAGCTAAATTTAGCAACTTTCTTATATACTAGATCATCAAATAACATAATCATGACCATCAGACATTCTAGGCCTCGTTTCACATGCTAAAACAAATTGATCTTTCATGTGGACCAAACCCATTTATGAACAAAATAACCCCTTGTTAGTAGAAAGTGTTGGGTAGTTCCTATGACAATATTGTACTGCTAGGAACTAACATGCAATGATCCCATCAGGGAACCCTAAATACCCAGTGCTTAGGTTCACCTAAGAACAGCACACTGGTTGAACATATTAGCGTGTCAGCATATATCTTACTTGCAAGACACTGATGCATATGTGCACCAGGCAATAGACTGAAGCACTGCATCTAAGTGTTTTCAGTAATACAGCAACCATGTCATGAAAAATAATATTCACCATCATCAATTCCACCTAAAACCTGAGCAAATCCGCACTTTTTTCATTAAGGGAGAAAATAACCACATAATGATAGACACTATAGGAAAAGCAGACACTACACGGAAAAATAAACTAAAGATAACAAAAATGTGGATTTACTCGATGATGTGCATAAGTCAGCAAAAGGCAACGCATAATTGGACTTCACATCTGTTGGAATTCGTGGTAAGTACAGTGGAAGATTGAATATGAAAAAATATTAAAAAACAATAAAGAGTAAAGTAGAGATTGGAGGAGGGGGCATGCCTTCCAATGGAGGCCGCCCCCGTCTCGTTCTCTCTTTCTCTCTTTCTTAATCTTAGACTCTTAACCCTAATACAAAACATTCAACCTTTATATAATGGGTTGTAAAACAAAAAATAACCAAAATGTCCTTAGCACTACGAGCAATTACAATAATACGCAAATATCATAAATTACAAAACTAACACTAAAAACAGCTGATTCATTTATTCTTCAACACTCCCCTCAAGTTGGAAGTGAGATACTTCGAACTCTAAACTTGCCAAAAAATTGATTCTTTCTTCACCACATGTGCACCAATGATCTCTATGAGGCTTCTTTAAATCAAATTAAACAATCAAGAACACATGGTTAGCACACGACCCTTCTCGGTTACTCCCTCTCTTTCTTCTTCTCCATGAAGTGAATGGACAGCTACACTAAGTCATGTTTTTCTCCTCTTGAGAAAGTTGATCTTTTATGATATGAGCTATTATCTCCACCATCACACTTGAAACTAGTGTTAGTATCATACGATACATATCGTATCGCATAACATAAGTTATCATGTTGTATCGGGCGATACGCCCTCCCAAGCCGAACAGAAACCCGCAATTTTGCTAGTTTTTGGCTTTTGTGGCTTTTTGAAGATTTTTTTTTATTTGTTATTTTTTGGTATTATTTACATTTTTTTAATGACAAAATATGACGTTATGAACTGCGTGAAAATGGTAGAACAACAACAACAACTAAGCCTTTTCCCATACTAGACGAGGTCGGCTGGAAATGGTAGAACAAAGATTGGTAATAATAGTTCTCAACCATAGGAAAAAGAGGGTTGAAGATTTTGCAAGTGAAAATAGTAGAAGAGGAAGAGATTCTTCTACAATAGATTCATTTTTTTCTCCTATTACTACACATAGTGCTCAACCTGGAATTCGTACTCCTACAGCTTCAGAACAACTACATGATCAGGCAAACCTTACAATGGGCAGATGGTTTTATGATACATGCATTCCATTTAATATAGCAAACAATTTTGAATTTCAAGCAATGGCAGATGAAATTGCTAATATTGGTCGAAGATATAAGATGCCCTCTTATCAAAAGTTGAGAAGAAAGTTATGAGATAAGACCGACCTGAAGTGTAAGAATATTGTTCGATTTTGAAAGAGTCATGGAAGGAGACAAGATGCACTATCATGGCAAACGGATGGATAGATAGGCAAGGAAGGACCCTTTAAACTTTCTTATCTAATGTCCAAAAGCACTTATGTTTTTGAGATCTTTAGATATGTCAGAGGAGAGGCACACTGTAAAGATCCTAAGGCAAGAGTTTGATAAGGTGATATGCGATGTTGGCCTAGAGAATGTAGTCTAATTCATTACAGATAATGTAGCTAACTATAAAGTAGCTGGGAAGGAGTTTATTATGGGACTTTATATTGGACACCATGGGCATCCCATTGTCAGATCTAATCCTTGAGGATATTGGTGAGATGGATAAGATAAAGGCAGCGACTGAGTATTGCCAAGATATCACCAAATTCATCTACAACCATGCCTTTGTATTGTGTATGATAAGGAGATATACAGATGGTGCAGAACTTCTTCGTACAGCTGCAACTTGATTTATAACTAATTTCTTATCTGTATAGAGTATTATGAGACAGAAGCAAGCCTTAAACAGAATGTTCTCCTCAGATGAGTGGCAAAAATTTGCAGAGTTCCATCAAAATAGAAGAAATAGAAAGTTGAACGAGATTTCAGAAACAGTCTTTAAGAGTACATTTTGGAATGCATGTGTTAGACTGTTGAGGATTACATGTCCTTTAGTAAAGGCTTTGAGATTGGTTTATAGCGAGGAGAAACCATCTATGGGCTACCTTTATTAAGCCATGGATAGGGCAAAAGAAGCCATTAGAAATAATTTTAATAGAAAAAAAGAGAGATTATGTGTCCCGTGTGAAAAATTATAGATAATAGATGGAACAAACAATTACACTAGCCTATTCATGCAGCATATTATCTAAACCCAATATTTAGATACTCAACAAGCTTTGAAAAGGACAGTGAGGTTAATTGAAGCGTCATTGATTGTATAGATAGATTAGTCTCTTATGAGAGTAGAGCAGATGTTATATATCGAGAGATGGAGATCTATGATAATGCTCTTCACTTAATGGGTTTGCCTGTAACAATTCACAACCGCACTAATATGTGCTCAGGTAAATTGTTTATCTTCGTATTTAAATTTCTTAAATCTTATATTATTGTGGATTAAGTCCCCTAATGTTTACCTTTTTCTACAAATGTTTGGTGGAATAGGTTTGGAAGTTATTGCCCAAACCTTAGAGATTTTGCAGTAAGAGTTATGAGTCAAACCTTTATTCCAACGGGTTGTGAAAGGACTTAGAGCGTCTTTGAACACATCCATACAAAAAAGCGCAACTGGTTGGAACATAAGCGGCACAATGACTTAGTTTTCATCCGTTTTAACATGCGGCTTCACGAAAGGTAATCTTGTATTAGTTAGTACTTAAAGATTCAATTCAATATATTGTTTGACTTCAATTGTTAATGTTATTTACTAATTACTTATCTTTCTTTCTTGTAGACAATTTAAAAAAGTAAATAGAGAAGAAAGTCAATTTGATCTAATAAGTTTGGATAATTTTGATATATTAAAGGAGTTGATTATGAAAGATAACAAAGAAAATACACTCCTAACCGAAGAAGACATTGCATGGATTAATTTGGAAGGAGCGCAAAATCATCAAAGAGATAAGATTTTGATTTTGAAGCAGAAGGTGGTGAGGATCTTAAGCAAGGTGAAGACGAAGATTATTTAGTTGATGATCCTTATTACAAAATGTAGATGTAAATGTATTTCATTTTTTGCTTCAAAATATGTAAATTTTTTTCAATTGTCGAATGTGAATGATCAATATGTACTAAACTTTATATTATATGAATTCTTTGCAATTATCAGATTTATTTTAATTAATATTTTTTTGGATTTTTACTAATTTTTTAATATTAAATTAAAATACACTACGATACGATACGATACGTGAACCAAAACGATACACGATATGATACGCGTCGAGCAACACTCCTTCAAATAGCTTTTCATGTGTCCCTTCACATGGTGCTGCTGTGAGTGTGTTGGTTGGGTGTCTGCTCTCTACCACTCAAATAGCAAAATAATCACTTCTGCTTATATTAGTCGGTTTGCACCCATTCACATGGTGATTGCAGCCGTTTTTTCAAGCCCTCTTAGCTTTTCACTTCAATAACTCAAAGTCTTAATCTTCGATGATACTAACACATTTCATAAGAAACAATGCATCTGCCTCTTCTATGATTTGATATTCAGCATATGTGGTGACAAAAAATTGATTTTCTGCACTCTATCTTATCATTCTATGTGCATTTCTGTTGTTTCACAAAATGAAAAACATTCACCACCCACTATATCATACTAGTGGCATCTTTTTATGTTTTTTCAGCCTTCTTGGCTCCCCATTTTCAGCAACCTTCATGGTTGGAACACTTTTTCATCAACCTTCATAGTTGTTCACCTTCTACAGCTTCATGGTTGCGACAATTTTCAACAGTTTCTTAGTTGCAACAAACTTTTATCAGCTTCCATTGCTGTTTTTTCAGCAACTTTCATAGCTGCAAATTTGTGCAACCTTGTGACTGCAATCTTCAACAACCTTAGCAACTCTCTTAGTTCCACACATTCAGCAGCTTCCTTTAAAAAATATTTCTACTTTTGATGAATAGCAAGATAAGATAAATAAGGACCAGAACCATCAAAATCTTCACAATGTTAACAATGCCAAAATGATATATTTAGCATAATGTATCCCATGTGATGCCACACTCTAAACTGCATGATTTCCCATTGATGAAATCAAGTGGTGCTTGGAACAAGCTGCCTATGGTTTGAGTAAATCCAGAATAAAAAGAGGCAAAAATATTTCCCATTTTCCAAAATATTGATACATGTCTCTTGCGTGGGGGCACCAATCACCCATCATAAAATGTGACGTCCTTCTCACCAATGCTCCTATATCCAATATGTCATCCACATCAAATATTGGTATCCAAGTAGATCCTTTTACCTAGGCCTTCTTGTGTTCAATTGAGGGACATGTGCTTTGGAACTTTCTACTGACACCAAAGACTCCGATATTAGTGGCAGTGCTTTACTGTATTCTGAATTACTCGCACATGGGCCTTCTAAAGACGATTTTCGTGCATGGGATGCATGATAAGGTTTTTATTGAGTGGCTTTCGAGAAATGTGGCGAGATCTCTTCTGCAGCACAATCTACTGGAACCTTCAAGGTAGGAAAGACTTGAAGAAGTCAAAAGATTTTCATTCGTATGTAATCAATTTCTTTATCCACATGATGGGCAACAATTACCAGCTCTATTTCCTAAAAAGATGGGGATAATCCTTCCCTTTTTATCTTATCATCATCATCAACAACAACAACTAAGCCTTTTCTCAAACTAGACGGGGTCCACGAAATCAGGAAGGTGATCTTCCATAACTATTTTTCTGGTTTCCTTCCCCACAAAATCAAGAAAGTTATTGTTCATAATTACCTATCTGGTTTGCTTTCCCACAAAAGTCAGTAACCTAACCCTCGCATACGCAGGTTTCTCTCCAGCCTCTCTCACTCCCGTCGCTACTCTCCGCCACCACCCCCACGGATGGTACGCCCTTTCTCTCTTCTCTCTCTCCTTTCTCATTTCTCTCTTCTACTAGTGCTCCCTCAAGAAAGAGGCAAAACACTCTCGATCAGCAACTCCAAAGTCGACTAATGCGTGCGACTTACAATATCTCATAGAAGGGCCAAGGCGCCTACCATCCAACGAGGGACTTTTGTCTAAGTGGCTAAGGAAACCCCATCCTTTCTACGAACCTTCGATGAGTTCCAAAAGAGCGGATTGGGGCCTCATCGTTCTCCCACATAGGAGCCCTTATTCTAGCAAAGCTCCATAGGCGAGTGTTGAACTTCTGTGGGTATTAGGAAGTAAATATAAACTCCGCCACTGTTGTTTGGCTCTTAGTTATCAATAGCGCGCTATAGCGGTTTAGCGGATCTGCAACCGCTTTAGCGGGTCGTCCTTAGCGGGCGACCTGCCAGGGTGGAGTTAGCGCCGCTTACAGCGCTATAGCGGCCCGCTATAGCGCTGTAAGCAGACAACAGTCACAACACTCCAGCCTCTCGCCGCCACCATCTCCAGCCGCTCCAACCTCTCGCCGCCACCATCTCCAACCGATGCAGATCGACCCGACCCAAAGTATATAATTCGCAGAACCCTAATCAAGCCCGCGTCTCTCGCCTCTCCCTCTCCATCTTGCCGCCTCCAGCCGCTCTCGCCTCTCGCCGCCACCATCTCCAGCCGCTCCAGCCTCTCGCCGCCACCATCTCCAAGTATGTCTCTCGCCCCTCTCTCTCCCGCCACCATCTCCCCCCCCCTCCCCCTCCCGCCCCTCTCTCTCAAGCCACTGCCTCTCACCGCCACCATCTCCAAGAACGACTGGTTACAAAACCATAGCCAGAACCAGTTGGGTTATGGTTCATTGTTATGGACAAACTGAACTGGCAGTTTCCAACATGTCTATGTAGAACCCCTTGTAAGGCATGTTCGGAAAGACTTTGTTGAACCTCATTAATCGTTCTTTGCTTTTCAAAATGATCTAGATCAGTTGGTGTTTAAATTAGACCTAAAGCTTCCATCATCCAAATTTCTCATTCTGTAAACCAAGGAATTCGGTGGGACCCAGAGATTGATGTCATTTTTGTTAGCCCTTGCATCAATTGATTACCTTCTTCCATAGAAATCTTGTTCAAACAAATATAGAAGCTAGCATATCAAAGGCGGAGCAAAAGCTGCAACATTCCAACACTTACTGACAAAGGCAAAACCTGCATAGCTACTAACACATTTCATTGTGAAAAGGGAGGACGGAAGGATGAGGAAGGTTCAATATTGGCAGAAACTCTATATGGCTGACAGATGTCATGAATGTGAATCAACGTAAACCTTGAAAATAAGAATTAGATAACAGCAGATGTCAGGAACATGGAAATCTAATGATCTTTATGCAAGTAGTTTTGCCTCTGAAGATGCGACTCACGGTATTACAAAGTTGGATTCAAGAATAGCTTAGCATAATTGGATGCTGGTATTGCTCTCTTCCAATCATATGATACTATTGTGAAAAGGGGCATGTTCTCCAACAACGTGTAGCCTCAAGTAATTTGAAAAGTAAAAATCTACTAAAAATATTATATCACACTTAACTAACTTAAACCCTGTAAATTGATGTGAACCATCATTATGGATTACCAATCAATTCTCAGTTTTGCAGTTGACATGCATGACCTTGTCTTCCTAGCATTTCCTCTTTCAGTTTCTGCTTTCCTTATCATCGTGTTTCTTTTGATGATTATTCTGGTCTAACCTTCTTCATTAGTAATTGCTTCATGATCCATGCAACGATTCATCTTCTTCCGTTCTTTTTATTGTTCATTGGTATGTGATGGTTATCTGTTAACATCACGTACAATGAATGTTAATTATTTAATGTTCTATTTCTTGTATAAGGTTGGAAACTGAAGCTGAGTCGTTATTCTTTTTTTGTTGTAGTGAGTATGGAATCATCAACAAGTGCAGCTGCTTTTTCTCAAAGTGGCAGTGGTAGTTGTGGCACAGGCACTAGTAGAACAACTGGTATTAGGTTTTCAAATCCAGCATACAACTATAGACCCTCAGGTTCGAAGGATCCAGGATGGAATTAGGGTTTGACAAAATGTAAGACGGATAATATGTCAGCATTTTGTACATTATGTGGTCATATTTCTACCAGTGGAATAATAAGGTACAATGACCATTTAATTGGAAGAAACGGAAATGTGGCAGCCTGCAAGAATGCAACTGAAGAAATAAAGAAAACAAATTATGATTATGTGCACAATACATCTAAGAAGAAGGTCGAAAAGATTTCATTTCCATATCAAGGAGAACTTTCTACTATGGAAGGTAACATAGTGACAAGCACCCAATGTTCATCATGGTCAGATGTTGCATATGACGAGACATTTTACAGGAGGAAAAGACATACATAGACCGGCTGTGACCCGTTTTGCTACTAGATTCTTAACTCTGAACAGTTTGTGGCAGTCAATATAAGCTCTAAGATCGATGGTTATTTCTGAACAATGGGAGAAATGTCCTTTATCAGATAGTATTGAAGGAAAGCAATCTAAGGCAATAATTTTGCAACTTAGATTTTGGAACGGCATTAGTTTTTCACTTAGAGCAATGGGTCCTTTGGTAGATGTTTTACGTATGATCGACAGTGACGAGAAATCAGCCATGGGCTACATCGATGAGAAGATGGATTGTGTAAAGTTACAAATAAAGGTGCGTAAATATTTCAATTTTGTATTATTTGTTAATCTTTACTTATTAATCTTATAAATTAATAACATTTCACTTCTTGTTTTATAGGTTAATATGAAAAACAAAGAAGAGCAATATGCTTTTATTTGAGAGATCATAGACAAAAGATGGGACAGGCAAATGCATAAGCCATTACATGTTGCTACATTGTATCTGAATCCAGGGTTGTATTATGATTATGATGGAATAGAATCTAATGTTGAGATTAAAGGTGGTTTGTTGCAGGTTATAGCTATACTTGTACGAACTAAGGAAGAACAACAACAAGTGAGTCATCAACTTATAAGTTATCGAAGTGCATCAAGTTGTTTTGGACTAGAATTAGCTATAAGTTCGAGGAAAACATGTGCACTAGGTAATTAATTCAAGCAACTTTGCTTTCATAATTATTTCATTATTAAGATATGATTTAAGGTTATTGAATATGATTAACTTATTGTTTACACATGATTTTTAACTTTTTGTAATAACTGAATGGTGGATGACCTTTGGTTATGGATGCCCTGAATTGCAAAGTTTTGCTATACGGGTTTTGAGCCTTACTTGTAGTGCTACCCCATGTGAGCGCAACTGGAGTACCTTTGAAATGGTAAGAAATTAAGAATTATGTTTTTTTATTTACATTATAAATAAATGAAAGTTTTTTTATTGAGTTAACAACTTACCTAATATAACGAAAAGCTTAGAAGAAGGTACGAAGAGAGGAAATCTAATGGAGTAAATTTTGACCCCATCATGTTGGTATCAGTTGAAGATCACGATGAATATCCTACTGATGATGAGTTCGTTGGTGACGATGATTCCCTTACTTGGCGAAATGTCGATATGGCATCCGAAGCATCAAGAGCGGGTGCTACTGCTGTTTATACAAGGTCGAGGACACGAAAGCGACAAACAAGGCAAAGCAAAGGAAAGGATAAGATGCCTATGGAAGATGAAGAAGAATTTAATTTTGAAGAAACAGACGAAGAGGAAGAGGAAATAGAAGAATACGGATCTTTTTCTGAAAATGAGTGAACATGACCTAAACAATTAAGTGTGATACTGATTGTAAATTTGTAATAGAATTTTGATAATTTGTAATAGAATTTTGATGGATGTTATGTACTTTTGAATTAGCTTATTGGCATTTGTGTACTTTTGATGGATGTTATTTACAAACTTTAAAGATGCTTTCTAAGGCTACTTTCCCTGCTTTATTGTAAATTGTTGTTCAATGAAATTGTCATTATCTTTGATTAGTGGGTAAGTATGATCAAAATAGTGATCGTGTTGTTTATAAGGCAACTTGATGTTATCTTAAGGGGCTGTGAAAAATAAGGGTGATGCTCGAGTAGTTGCGCACGCCGCAACCCTCAAAGCATTAACTTTGTTTTTCACGGCCTCTTTCTGACATCAAGAGCTAATATTGTTTAAAGTTTATAACGTGCTGGTGCCTGGTGATAATGATATGTTTACTTCCTTTCCTTCCATAGAAGTACTTTGCTTAATAAGGAGTAAAATGCTGTGAAGTCTGACTTTATATATGAACTTTAGTTACTGCAGTTTGTATTTTGCAAATGATAACCTCCTCATCTTATCAAAATATTCTTGATATCTAATTCTCAACTTCTTTGCAGCTTATCCTCTCTTTTGGCTTTTATAGGAAAAGAAGTGTGACGACGTATATGTCTATATGAAACATAATTTTGTTTATGTAAGGCTCATTTACTCAAACATATGCACTACTTTTCAGCAAAATTTGCTTGATCCAGGAGGTATATGTCTAATTCTGAACTTCTTTGCATTTTGCACTATGTAAGGCTCATTTACTTTCTTGTTCTTTGTAATTTTTCACCCTTATCTTTTTGACTTGTCATTCTTTTCTTTTATTTACGTAAAGGATATAAACAAGGATTTAGCATATTTTGTTATTGTTGTAACACTGAGGTACTTGATATATTATCTGCTTTATCTTTGTCACGTGATGCATTCAGGTCATAAACCGTGAGTTTGTAACTTTGTATTATATAGTTAGAAGAGTTCATTTTCAGGTCACTTCTTTGTCAAGAGTTCATTTTCAGGTCAGATCACAACCATTTCCAATTTGGATGCTAACACTAATCCAGATGACAGGTCTGTTTTAGTTATTAACGGTTTAGTATACAAGTTTGGCAAATGATATGTACAAATACGCTTGATGCACATGCAAGACTGTTGGTAGGTGCTTGATTGGTTGTTGTAGGTGAATCGTTATTTATTCATGGTAATTGTTAACTTTGTCCTTAGAACGTCTAACAATCTATTCATGGTAATTATATATATATAATCATAAATAAAAGTGCACCGCTAAATCCGCTATATCCCCGCTACCGCTATATCAGGGTCGACCGCTAACAACCCGCTAAACGCTATTGATAACATAGGTTTGGCATTTATTTAATAGCTTGCAGACATTCTGGCCTTAACTTCAGATACTTATTTGTGTTTACTCATGACTGTTTTAGTTTGTTTTTTTCACCATATTTATTCTTCCATGTCATAAAGCCAGGTGGATATGGCCACCAAAGTGTTGATATTTGGAGTAGCATTATAGAAGATTAAAAGAAGAAATATCATTAACATTAAGGAGGAAAAACACGAGATTGAAGGAAGGGGCGGACCTCCAATGGAGGCCGCCCCCCTCTTTTCCTCTCTTTCGTACATACCTCACCTTCCTAATACAACCTACCAGCCCTTATATAAGGAGCTATAAAATGGAAAATGACCAAAATACCCTTAGTACAGAAAATTACCAAAATGCCTCATGTATTTCGGGCAATTACAATAATACTTAAAAACACAAATTATAAAACTAACACAAAGAACACTAGATATGCATATTCTTCAACACCACCCTCAAGTTAGGAGTGAGATACTTCGAACTCCAAACTTCCAAAATTCTTCATATCTGTCTGCAACATTCTTCATCTGTTTTCATGACTTATCTGATCTTCAACAACTTCTTTGGCTGCAACATCTTCAACTCAGCCTTCTTGGCTGATCATCTCAAGTAACATCTTTGGCTGCAATATCAACTCAGCCTTCCTGGTTGATCATCTCAAGCAGCATCTCTGACTGCAACATCAACTCAACCTTCCTGACTGTATCAATATAAACTCAGCCTTCTTGGCTGTAACAACATAAGCAGCTACTCTGGATGTAACACACATTTTAACAGCCATAATGACAGCAAACTTCACAAGAATCGACAGATTGGAGACTTTTCAACCAACCTACCCACAATTCTACTTAGGTACCCACACATGGCTACCTCTCTTTCTTACTTAATCCATCAAATTTTCCATACAATCTTCTCTACTCTTTTCCTAAATTTTTCAGTTCTCTCATAAACATTTCCCCAAACACTTTCATCAATCATCTACTCACACACTTTTCAACACAAGCTATCTTCTTCATTTTAACATGCTTCCCACTATATGCAGAATCATTTGAAAAATTCTTTTCTCATCACCAAACACACGATCTGGGCCAAATCTGCCAACCTCGTCATTAAAGTCCTGCATCACCTTTTTTGGGAATATGAATAGTGTAGTAATACGAATAGTCAAATAAATTCAACCACAAGCTTCTTAATGTATAATAAATACCTTGCTATCAATGTTGCAACACTGTAAATTTTTTTCATCAAACTTGAGAACGTTACCTTAACTAATAAATGTAGCATTTAGAAACTCTCTTGCACCAATGCACCACAGTCGCATGTATTAAGTGTGCAGCCACCAACCTTAAATCCAGTCCACGTTCCAATAACTGCATTCACCATTCCCATTACTGCTCAAATAAATGTAGCCACCATTCCAATAAGTGTAGCCGCTCAGTCACCATATGCAATAAATTCAGCATAACAATACAACCAACGCAGCCAGTGTTGTCTGACGCGTATCGTATCGTGTATCGCTGGGCTCCACGATACGGGCGTATCGTATCGTATCGTATCGTACTTTAATATTAAAATAATGTAAAAATAATTAAAAATTAATAAAAAAATCGAAAAAAATCGAAAAAAATCAGGAAAAATCTGATAATTGCTTTAAATTCATATAATGTAAGTTTAGTACAGATTGAGCATTCAACATTGAACAATTGCATCCAAATTTATATATTTTGAATCCAAAAAATAAAATACAGACATAGTTTACACTTTACAGTACACTACAGTTACATATAATGTTACATTTTACAAATTGTAATCAGGATCATCAACTAAATAATCTTCATCTTCTCCTTGTTGCAGATCCTCATCATCATCAGCCACGCCCACACCTTCTTCTTCAAAATCAAATTCTTCATCTCCATAATGTTGTTGCGCTCCTTCCAAATTAATCCAGGCAACGTCTTCTTCTGTTAGGAGGGCATTTTCTTCAGTGTCTTCCATAACCCAATCTTCTAATATATCAAAATTATCCAAACTTATTGGATCGAACTGACTTTCTTCTCTATTTACTTTTTTTAATTGCCTACGACACAAACAAAGATAAACAATTAGTAAGTAATATTAACAATTGAAAACTGAAGTTAAATAATATCGAATTGAAAATTTGAAAGTAATACAACATTACCTTTCACGAAGGCGCATGTTACAACGAATATAAACCAAATCATTAAGCCTTTTGTGTTCCAACCTGTTGCGCTTTTTTGTATGGATGTGTTCAAAAACACTCCAATTTCTTTCACAACCTGTTGCACTACAGGTTTGGCTTAAGACTCTAACTGCAAAATCTCTAAGGTTTGGACAATCACTTCCAAACCTGTTCCACCAAACATCTGTAAAAAAATATAAACATTAGAGACATAATAATCCACAGTAATGTAAGATGCAACTTAAATATGAAAATAAACAATGTACCTGGACGCATCGTAGAGCGGTTGCGAATTGCAACAGGCAAACCCATCAAGTGAAGAGCATTATCATATATCTCCATCTCTCGATGTATCGCATCTACTATGCTCTCATCAGGGACTAATCTGTCGATGCATTCAATGATTCCTCGATTAACCTCACCGTCCCTTTTGAAGGTTGCTGAGTACCTCAATGATGGGTTTAGATAGTAGGCTGTTGCATCAATAGGCTGATGCAATTGTTTATTCCATCTACTATCAATTATTTTCCACACGGGCACATAATCTCTTTTTTTTCCATTAAAGTTATTTCTGATTGCTTCTTTTGCCCTGTCCATGGATTCATAAAGGTAGCCCATAGATGGTTTCTCCTCGCTGTCAGCCAATCTCAAAACTTTCACTAAAGGACAAGTAATTTTCAATAATCTGATACATGCATTCCAAAAGGAACTTCTAAAAACCGTTTCTGCAATCTCATTTAACTTTCTGTTCCTTCTGTTTTGTGGCAACTCTGCAAATTGTTGCCACTCATCTGAGGAGAACATTCTCTTTAAAGCTTGCTTCTGTCTCACAATACTCTGTACAGATAAGAAGTTTGTTGCGAACCGAGTTGCAGCTGTGCGAAGAAGCTTTGCACCTTCTGTGTATCTCCTCATCATACATAAAACAAATGCATGGTTGTAAATAAATTTTGTAATATCTTGGCAACACTCAGTTGCTGCCTTTATTTCATCCATCTCACCGATGTCCTCGAGGATGAGATCTAAACAATGGGCTGCACATGGTGTCCAGTAGAAAGTCCCATAAATATCAGCTAACTCCTTTCCGGCTGCTTTGTAGTTAGCTGCATTATCTGTAATCAATTGGACTACATTTTCTAGCCCAACCTCTTGTATAACCTTATCAAATTCCTCTCGTAGGATCTCTGCAGTGTGCCTCTCCTCCGACATATCTAAAGATCTCAAAAACATGAGTCCTTTAGGACAATATACAAGAAAGTTTAGCAATGTCCTTCCTCGCCTATCGGTCCATCCATATGCCATGATAGTGCATCCTGTTTCCTTCCACGATTGTCTCAAAGTCGAACAGTATTGCTGCACTTCAATCACGGTCTGATCTAATATCTTCCCTCTCAACTTCTGATAAGAGGGCATCCTGTATCCTGGACCAATGTTAGCAATTGCATCTGCCATTGCTTGAAAATGAAAACTGTTTGCTGCATTAAATGGAATGCATGTATCATAAAACCATCTGCCCACTGCAAGGTCTGCTTGATCGTGCAGTTGTTCTGAAGCCATAGCAGCACGAATTCCTGGCTGAGCACCAGGTGTAGTGGAAGGAGGAAAGAACGAATGTATGCTAGAAGAAGAAGCTCTTCCTCTACTCCTTCCTGAACTTCCTCTTCTGCCACCTCCAAAGTCTTCAGATGCAACCCTCTTTCCTCTGCTAGGTGCTCGCGAACTGCTACTACCAATATCTGTTCTAGCATCTGAAGGCAAACTATCAGTGAATCCAACTCCAGTGGCAGTAGCATCATCAGCTTCTTCACACATCTGGAAATCATCCTTTTGTTGTCTCCTTTCCTGTATGCTCTCAATCATCTGCAAGCATTGCCATTTAATACCTTCTGGCACACTTCTAACTCTGCCTGTGCATGGAGCAACTTCTTTCCTGGTTCCTACTAGGTGGTGTTTCAACCTTGAAATTCCACCACTAACCACCTTTTCACAAAATAAACATCTAATTTTTAACCTTGAACCCTCAACTGGTATACCCCACTGCCATGCCGGATCATCAGACTTTAAATGAGAGTCTCTACCACCCCTTCCTGCCATCTCAATGGAGTACTTTAATTCAAACAAAAACCTGAAAATAAAAGCACTTCGTAAATCCCCCAATCTTCAAATAACACTCAAATCGAGTGTCTCCCACTTCATGAATGCAATAAAAATCGTATACACACACTTAATAACTTCATATTTTGTCATTCAAAAAAAAAACCCGAAATAACACAAAAAACAATAAATATAAAGGAAAAAAAAGAAAAAAACATTAAAAATATACCTAAATCCGAGTTTGGAGGCTTGGACGGACACCGTAGGGCACGATTTTAGAGCTTTGAACACCAAGGAGGCGAAAACCGACTCTTAGGGAGCTTGAAGAACCCAAAAGGAGAGAGAACCCAAAATCGCGGGTTTCCCTCGGGCCGGGACCCTTTATAAGGGTCCCAGGGCGTATCGTCCGTATCGTACGATACGGGCGATACGCACCGTATCGTGCGATACGGTGCGATACGCCCGCACCTGCGATACGGGGGCCCGTATCGTATCGTGGTGGCCCACGATACGATACGTATCGCACCGTATCGTACGATACGGTGCGATACGGACAACACTGAACGCAGCATATCAATAAATCCAGCCAATAAGTTCAGCATAACTTTACACTAACAAATTTAAAGCTCAATAAATCCAGCCACCATTTGCAGATCATTACTTTAAATAAGTAATGGTCAAATGGTCCACCTCACCCTTTATGAACGACCATTACTTTAAATAAGGATAGCTTGACAGGTTATTACTTTAAATATCCCTACCTTTAGCGTCTTAATTCCCTCGTCATTGATAGCTTTGTATTGGCTGGGCATGATAATTTCTCCTGGATTTGATTTAATAAGTAATTGTCTGCCATCTGCAATAAATGAGAGTCTTCTGCAGCTCCTGGACAAAAAACTGTGTTATCCTGTGTCATGGCTGCCAAGTAATAATGCTTCAAAAACGTGAAGTCGAGAATGTAGATGTCTTTACAACGGCAGAGAGATGACCAATACCACCATCCATTTCTTAAGAACTCTGTCCTGATCGTGTTTTCAAATATGATCATGGCTTGAACCATCTCAACTATTGATTCTGCATATCCAGATAAATGCACTTTTGTTACTAACCATCCTACCAAATTACAGACAACGGCTGCTACATTTCCATGGCGGAGACTCCCACTGATTCCACTAGGCTTTTCCAGCGTTGCCCACTAGCAATGCAGCATTGCGGCTCCTTTGCTAACATCCACTTTAACAATCTTAAACTGCAATACCATCAAAGGTGGAACACCAAGAGCTGCTCGCAGCATCAGATCCTGATAACCTATCTGAATCCTTATCTGAGACACTCGATGAGTCGAGATCCATTACACCTGAATCTACACTGAACCTATCTCATTCCTTCATCCCTTTAATCTGGGCACTTCCAAAAATCTGATATTGTGTCATCTAAACCATGCCATGGATCTTTACTTTCTCAGGTACCAGGAGCGCATCTCTCAGATTTTAGGACCGCCACTGCTTCCATCGCCCGTCTATCTCAGTCTTCCACTGCCCATGGTTGTTCTCTTGGTTGCTACAACAGTACAGCAACTAGTTCACAAACTACTGCACTTCACCGCAGTTTGATACCACAGATCGAACAGTTTGCGATTTCTGCAACAGCAACTCCTCTTGCTGTAAAACACTTTAATGACTCTTTCTCAGGCTCATTGACATGCATCCGCAGCCAACCACTATTATCACTGCTCCCATCAATCAAAAAGCTCTGATATCAAGTTGATATTTGGAGTAGCATTATAGAAGATTAAAAGAACAAATATCATTAACGTTAAGGAGGAAAAATACGAGAGATTGAAGGAAGGGGCAGACCTCCAATGGAGGCCGCCACCCATCTTTTCCTCTCTTTTTTATACACAACCTCACCTTTCTAATACAACCTACCAGCCCTTATATAAGGAGCTGTAAAACAGAAAATGACCAAAATGACCCTAGTATTTCGGGCAATTACAATAATACCTAAAAACATCAAAAATTATAAAACTAACACAAAGAACACTAGATATGCATATTCTTCAGCACAAAGCTCACATGCTTCAACCATATAACATTTATGGATACCCCATGCATGAGAGGTGTTTATCAGTGACAAGAAAGAAGCATTTAATTCGTCTTTCTTATTAGTGAATAATTTATCTATAGAACATAGTTTCTTTTAATGCTATCCCATTGTATCATGAGCTTTAGTTTTCTACCTTGTTTCCAGTGTTGGTGTTCATGAAGATTGTGACCTTCGAGCAATTGTTGAACGCATAGAATCTTCTCAACTACGAACTATTGATCTCACAAACAATGACCTAGCAAAAGATCATCTCCGACATCTCATAAGTTATTGAACTTCCTGGTACCCTTTTCTCATTTTTATACCTTTTCCTTTTCATAAAGTACTCAATTCTGACTTCGGTTGTATCTTTCCTATGTTTCTGTGTTTCTTTAGAAGTTAGAAGAAGAATTTGCTTATTTAGTTTGATTCATATTTATGAAAGAAGTGGTTGTGTTTTTTTATATTTCTTAGAAATTGGAGAACTCATTATATATATAATTTTTTAATCATAAATAAAAGTGTACCACTGAATCCGCTATATCCCGGCTACCGCTATATCAGGGTCGACCGCAAACCCACTAACCGCTATTGATAACATAGAAAGCATTCTCCGAGTTCAATGTATTTAACCATTCAATAGCTCTACTTGGCAAGGATACACCAAAAGTGTTTTCCCGATCAACTCAGTTACATCATTTGCAATTTCAGCTCTTTCTTCAACCATTTTTCACATGTCCTCTGCACTTAGTGCAGCTGCACCGAGTTCGACCATATTAAAAGGAGATGCATTATTGTCATCACCATCCTCTTCAAATCCTCTACTCCCATAAATCGTACAACTCTGATACCATGTTGAAATTTGTGGTAAGTACAGTGAAGATTGAATATAGAAAAATATTAAGAAACAATGAAGAATAAAAGTAGATATTGGAGGAATGAGCATGCCCTCCAATTGAGGTCGCCCCCCTCTCTTTCTCTCTTTCTTAATCTTAGACTTTTAACCCAAATACAAAACGTCCAACCCTTATATAATGGACTCAAAAATAGAAAATAACCAAAATACCCTTAATACTACGAGCAATTACAATAATACCCAAATATAAGAAATTACAAAACTAACACTAAAAACAATAAAAACATATTCTTCAACAACATCAACTAACAAGTTTATTGGAGGGAGAGATGAAATTGTAAGACATAGTGACATACCTCGACACTAGAAACACCTTTTCTTTTCTTCCCTTTTGCTGTTGACAAAGAATTATAAATCAGTTCACAAGTTCCAAGTGCACAACTATGAGTGATTCAGTCGAACCTTCAAAAAAATAATGGACTGAAGTTTAAAAACAAAGACAAAAGTCAAATAACATATATTGCACCTTGCCACTCTTTTGACCCGAAAATCTATAAATCCTACACTGGCCAATGCAGGTGCAAACATGATAGTGATATAACTTTTCAATATAGAGTTGCATTCTGATCTTAAGGGGCAAGAATATATGCAGTTACCATAGTTCCGTTGATCATCTATGTCAGCTTTGGCATCTGCGGATCAAAAAGAAAAGATAAGCTTCATGTTAAAAACAAGCTAACCCTAACATAATCCGTGTATTTAACAATCACTTTACAATACAGGGACACAGCCTGGTTGGGTCTGTGTCAACCCCACACAATCCGAGTTAAAAGCGGTCTCCATTGCACCCTCCATTTTTTCTGGTTCAATGAAAGAGAAAAAGGAGGCCCTCTCTTTGTGTTTCTTCATTTGTTTATGTTATTGAGGAATAGTGTAAGAAAATGGTTTATTGCATTTTCAGAAAAAAATAACAAAATAAGTATATTTCCTTCTTTCTTCTACATTAGAATGACAGATTGATGAGAAAGAATATACTAAACTTTTTATGTTTGTTCAACTATTTCTTCTCGTGACACAACACTCATTATCTACTCTCCATAGCTTCGCTTGAATACTACAACAACAACAACTAAGCATTTTCCCATACTAAATGGGATCGGCTACATAGATTCTTTGTTTCCATAAAGCCCCATCATGTGCCATGGTTTACTCAACATAAACTAGACCATTCTTTATACTTTCTTTCCAACACTTTTGTAATCTTCAATATTTTCAATCAAATTTTTCATTTCTTCTTACAGGAGCGTCTCATGGTCGTCTTTACACATGTTCAAACCATCTTAAATGATTTTCCCTCGTTTTATACTCTATTCATGCTTACTCCCAATTTGTTTCTAATAACCTCATTATGTATACGGTCTTTCCTTGTGTGACCACTAATCCATCACAACATCATTATTTCAGCTATGGACATCTTTTGTACATGTTGACGATTAACTACCCAACACTCATAACCATAAAACATAATAGGTCTAACTGCTGCTCTATAATATTTACCTTTCAACTTTAATGGTATCTTTTTATCACATAGAATACCTTATACCCCTCTCCATTTTAATCAACCGACATTAATTATATGCGTAACATCTCCATCAATTTTTACATCACTCTGAAAAACCGATCCTAGGTATTTAAAACGTTCCTTATATGAGGGATGCAATGTGTGTCAATCTTAAATTTTTCTGTCCTCTAAAGTAACCAAATGGTCAAACTTGCATTCCATATATTTTGTCTTTGTTCTACTAAGTTAGTATTAGTGTTGGAGAACTAACCACATCAAAAGAGTTTATAAACTGAAATTTCTGCTAATGTATTTAAAGGAATGAAGTCAAAGAGGCTCTTATGACTAGACAATATTCTTATCACAGTATGGAAAATCTTAAGAGAGACGAATATCACTTTGCTTACGACACTATTTAATGAAATATAGAGAAATCAAAAGATGCTTGAAGAATGGAGAACAAGTACATTTATACCTATATGACATGGGAGACATTCATAATTGTGTGAATTATCAGGGTAATAAGTTGATAAACCATACTATGAAGTTATGAGAGTGAATTAGTGACCATAGGTTCAGACAAATATCAAGTACAATACAAAACCAATTTGGATTCATGATAGGGAGATCTACTATTGAGGTAATTCACTTATTGAAACATCTTATTGAACATTTTAGAGCAAAAAACAACCTTTATATGGTATTTATTGATCTAGCTTATTGTGAGTTAACTGCTAACATGGCACATGATAGGATTATGTGTAAACAAAGAATTCATCTAGCCGACCCCGTCTAGTATGGAAAAAGGCTTAGTTGTTGTTGTTGTATATGGTATTTATTGATCTAGAAAAAGCTTATGATAAGGTGCTAAGAGATTCTTGAAAAAAAAGGTATTTCAATAACATACATCAATCTTATAAGAGACATGTATGATAATGTGCAAACATATTTCTAGAACCCATGAAGGAATGGTACATTTCTTTAAAGTTAACATTAGATTACATAAAGGATCAACTTTAAGTCCATATTTATTCATATTGGTCGTTTATGAGTTAACAAAACATATTCAAGAAGTATGTTAGTGTATGTCATTTGCAAATGACATTGTGTTAGTGGGGAGAAACATTAGAAGCTAATTTCTGCCTTCCTGAGAACATAAAACCGCAAGGTCACCCCTCCTGTCAAAGGATAACCACAAGGGGCATAACTTATGTGGCTGTGTCTAAGTCTTAAGCCACAAGTTTGATATCCGAAAGGCTGACCGTGGTGCAGGAACAACGGCTTAATTAACAAAGCAATCCGCAAACAAGATGACTCATGGTGAAGAAAAAGTTGAACCAAGTCAAGGTGAAGCAAAAACTAAATCAAGTCAATATGGAACAGGCTAGCCATGTAATCAATCCAAATCAAACCAAGGTGAGACGAGCTTGACTAAGTCAAGGTGAAGCGAGCTTGATCAAACAAAGGTGGGTTGAACCAAGCTACGTGATCAGCCCAAATCAAGTTAAGGTGTCTTGCATCATCAACTCAAAGGTGGGTTGCAACAAGTTACGGCGTCTTACATCAAGTCAAGGTGGGTTGAACCTAGCCAGAAGCCATGTGACCACGTCACCAACCATATGATGAACCAGCTCCTATAACTAGCAAACAGAATTGGATTGGGAAAGGTTGGATCAGCCATGGACCCCCCAATCCATGGAACAAGCTAAAAGGGGAATTATTCCAAGAATATTCCCTAGTCTAGAGGCTTCTTAGGCCAGCCAAGGAGTCTACAAAATACTCACCTTGGGTTGGAAATTGGAGTAGGCAATTAAGAGAAAAAAAACAGCAAGAAATCAAGAGAGAGAAGAAGGTTACAAGGAGAAGGGAAGTCAACCCAATTGGCCAAGGAGGAAGATCGGCTAGAGGAGAAAGAAGGTTCACCCAATTCCCTTCCCTTCGCTACCATTCTTTTCGTGCATTTGTAAACTTGGAGCCTTCGCCTCCAATCTCTTGTAAGGATGAAAAAGTGCTTCAAAAATTCATTCAAAAAGCCATACGTAAGGGATCTATCACTTAGGATATTCGGTTTTTTCTACCTCAATATAGGTTGTATCTTATACATCATCATCTTTTCTATGCTTAAGTATATTATCATCCTTCCTCCCTTTCTTGGTTAATGTGATTATCTTCAAATCAATTCAAGAAGCCCTAAGAGGGACATAACTGCCGTGTTTACATGTAATGATGAGTATGTAATCACTCTTATGGTGGATTAATTACCTATAATGTTTGTGTAAGGATGGGCATTGGACTATAATCGCATATATTTTTCAAGAGAACTATCCTCGAGACAGAGATGCCCTGAGGATTTATATCTAGATGAACACCTCCCCAAACGAACACAAATCTCCACCAAAAATTCTTTAAATGATCACCCATCATTAAAGACCAAAATGAATGTATCATTAGTTGTTATAAAAGAAAACTCTGCAAATTTTTGCATCCTTAATAAATCTTGTCTAATCCTTAAATTTTCTAACACTTGTCTCTTAGTGAAATATTATGAAATTTTGTTCGTGGGTGTCACATATATCGGCCAATATCCGACAAAATTTTTTAAATTCTCATGTCCAAAATACTCACACAGCTAATATCCATATGTGAATTTTTAAACTTTCCTATTCAACAAAATTCTCATGTCTGAAACAAAACCATTCTGTGCTAAAATTCTCATGATAAACCTTTAGTAAAACTGTCAAAACTCGGTTTGTATACATCCAAAAATCTTGAAAATGGCTTCACTAGAAAGCTAACATCCATAGCTTTCTAAATTAACCATTTTCGTAGAAATCGGAATCCAACCAACAAAGATACAAGTACTTTAATGAGACTTTGTATCTCAGTCACATAGATTGTTCGGAATTTCAAAATTGCATTAGGTTAAAAAATTTATATGGTTTAATTATGATCATTCAAAGACCTAAAAATATAAATAAAATTCTTCAATAAATCTCCATACCTAACTCTCACCTAGTCAAAATTTTTGGGATTTTTTAATCCCTAGAAAACAAAAAAATACAAACTCCTCTCTCGAAAACATAACCAATTCTATTTTCACATAACATCAACTCATTTAGCCAAGTGAAAAGCATATCGCTTTAAAAAAGTTGTTTTGGGTGAAAATTGTTTAAGAAAATCTTGGATTCTAAAATCATTCTTCCTAAGCGTCTAAACGGATGTTTCAGCATCAGTTCAAGAAGACCTAGGATGATAAGAACATACTTATCCGCAATCGCCAAAATAGCAGCTAAATCTCTTTGAAAGTTTGAGTAAACTTGTTGGCACGCTCGCGCATAATTTTTGCAAGGAAAGTTTTTAAGTCGATACAAGACAAAAAAAAATTGTTTACACATACATAAATACATATGTATACACACACACTCATATATATATATAAAATCCTATAATATAACACGAAGTTAAGCAATTTCATTTCAATTTAAATAAAAAATGACAATCAATCATTTTAAAATAAAAACATGGCAATAAAAATTCAACAAACATAAAAGTAAAAAGATAATATCCAAATTTTCAAAAATGATAAAAAGTAATTGAACCGGTGGTTCAGGCAAACCTGTTTGCAATCCATCTGGTCGGTTTTCCAATTCACGATAAGCGGTTTTGGATGGTTTTTTAGTCGGCCAATTAAACAAGTGAACCAAACCAAATCAGGTCCTTATTTCTGGTTCAACAGACTCAATCGGTCGGGTTCGTTTCCGCAAACACGGACAAAGAGATAGCACCCCATGGTAAAAGATCACCACCAAATATTAAGCTTGGGATTAGCCAGTAAACAATGTATTTTATCGGGTAGCGCATGATCTTAACAGATTCAAATACCTTTTTAGCTAAAGAAAGGCAAATCAACCAAGACACCGCTAGCAGCTGCGAGCACTTCCACCTTTAAACTAGCTTGGCTCTTTTAATGTAAATCGTCATTGGCATTTCTAATATTAATATTGTAATGAAGACGATGCTCCAATATAGCAGTGGAAGATCAATGAATAAATATCACCACAATATACCTATCACAAAGCCATAGAAAAGGCTATAGCAGAGTGCATCGATGGCACACCTAAAGAGTAATGAACACAAAGCACACCAAATAATAAATAATCTTTATTGATTAGCCACAAAAGGCTTAAGAATATGTTACACAATTGTCATATTCATAGAAGAGAAGAGAAGAGAAGAGAGAAAGGAGAAGAGAGGAGAAGAAGGAAAGGGGGCTGGTCACAGCCAGACCAGGCCGGGCCACTTGGGCCCATTTTCTAACAAATATAACCTCTCACATAATATCTATATATATGAAGAAAAAAACCAGCAAATGATTTGATCGGACCCAACAATTAGGATCTGGACCTGTTTTTCCTGAAATCTTATGTCTCAACATGTTCAATGTCAGCCCATTTCGGATTTACGTCCATTGTGGGGATAGATTTGAGTTAGATTGCTAGGAGTGATACTGCAAAAATGTCGGATCCAAATTAGATCCAGATTGTGTTTGCATTAAAAAAGGTAGCCAGTAATTTTTAGAGCTACCCTTTTTCTTCAACAAGTTCACATCTTACTAAGTTCAAATACAAACTTGGAAATCATTTAGTCGAGTTTTGTCACTTCGTGCAACCTAACCGAATCAACTTTTACAGACCCACTTAGCAATAATAGGGATCCAACTCAGCTTGCAAGTATGGTGATGAAGGACCAGGCATTAATGATCTAACCTAGTTAGACAGGCTCACCAATCGCTATCACGGACCTCTTACTCGTACCCGAAGTAGAACCAACGCCCCAACCTTGTTTAAACCCAAATTGTTGGTGGGTGAATGGAGCATTAATGACTTCATCAAACTAAAGGTTGTTTGTTTACTCTAACAGGAGGTCACTCAAGAGTGAAGCCCACGTTTAAGCCAACTAGGAGATTCTCAGCATCTCTTAATTCTCAGCGAATTAGTAGCTCCAGTTGGCTAATTTTGGGTACAGACAATTCAAATTTAATGCTCTCAGTTAATTATATTTAGTGATCTTGGCAATTACCGAAATAGTAATTAAAGAGTCATAAATGGTTGAACTTGCATCAACATTTTACAAGGTGATTGTTCATTTCCTAGGAGAGTCTTTATAGCAAGGTAATGTGTCGTGAACCTAACTCAGGGGATTATTCTAAGTATAAATTGATCGAGATTTCCACGCAAGCATTCAACACATTCAATATAAAATATTCAAGACAATGGGAGGGAATCGGCACTTACCTGCAGCCGTCTTATTTTATTTCTTCTTGATAATGAAAGACTGCAAAACACGACTAAGGGTTTCCCCTTTAAATACATGATTACAATATGCCTAATTACTAAAGTGCCATTATCGGGTGAGATGGTTGGAAGGGGTGGTAGAGACTCCCATTATCGGTCTGATGATCCGACATGGCAGTGGGGTATACCAGTTGAGGGTTCAAGGTTAAAAATCATATGCTTATTTTGTGAAAAGGTGATTAGTGGTGGAATTTCAAGGTTGAAACACTACTTAGCAGGAACCAGGAAAGAAGTTGCTCCATGCACAGGCAGAGTTAGAAGTTTACCAGAAGGTATTAAATGAAAATGCCAGCAGATGATTGACAGCATACAAGAATGGAGACAACAAAAGAACGATTTTCAGGTGTATGAAGAAGCTGATGATGCTACTGCCACTTGATTTGGATTCACTGATAGTTTGCCTTCAGATGCTAGAACAAGGATTGGTAGTAGCAGTTCACGAGCACCTACCAGAGAAAAGAGGGTTGCAGCTGAAGACTTTAGAGGTGGCAGAAGAGGAAGTTCAGGAAGGAGTAGAGGAAAAGCTTCTTCTTCTAGCATACATTCGTTCTTTCCTCCTTCCACTACACCTGATGCTCAACAAGGAATTCGTGCTGCTATGGCTTCAGAACAACTGCATGATCAGGCAGACCTTGCAATGAGAAGATGATTTTATGATGCATGCATTCCATTTAATGCAGCAAACAGTTTTCATTTTTAAGTAATGGCAGATGCAATTGCAAACATTGGTCCAGGATATAAGATGCCCTCTTATCAGAAGTTGAGAGGGAAGATATTAGATCAGACCGTCATTGAAGTGCAGTAATATTGTTCGACTTAGAGACAGTCGTGGAAGGAAACAGGATGCACTATTATGGCAGATGGATTGACCGATAGGCGAGGAAGGACATTGCTAAACTTTCTTTTATATTGTCTTAAAGGACTCATGTTTTTGAGATCTCTATACATGTTAGAGGAGAGGCACATTGCAAAGATCCTACGAGAAGAATTTGATAAGATTATACAAGAGGTTGGGCTACAAAATGTAGTCCAATTGATTAAAGATAAAGCAGCTAACTACAAAGCAGATGAAAAGGAGTTAACTGATATTTATGGGACTTTCTACTTGACACCATGTGCAACCCATTGTTTAGATCTCATCCTCGAGGATATTGGTGAGATGGATGAAATAAAGGCAGCAACTGAATGTTGCCAAGATATTACAAAATTCATTTACAACCATGCATTTGTTTTGTGTATGATGAGGAGATATACAGAAGGTGCAGAGCTTCTTCGCACAGCTGTAACTCAGTTCGCAACAAACTTCATCTGTACACAGTATTGTGAGACAGAAGGAAGCTTTGAAGAGAATGTTCTCCTTAGATGAGTGGCAACAATTTACAGAGTTGCCTCAAAACAGAAGAAATAGAAAGTTGAATGAGATTGCATAAACAGTTTTTAGAAGTTCATTTTGGAATGCATGTGTCAGATTATTGAAAATTACTTGTCTTTTAGTGAAATTTTGATATTGGCTGATAGCGAGGAGAAACCATCTATGGGCTACCTTCATGAAGCCGTGGACACGGCAAAAGAAGCCATCAGAAATAATTTAAATGGAAAAAAGAGAGATTATGTGCCCATGCAAAAAATAATTGATAGTAGATGGAATAAACAATTGCATCAGCCTATTCATGCAGCAGCATATTATCTAAACCCATCATTCAGGTACTCAGGAACATTCAAAAGGGACGATGAGGTTAATCGAGGAATCATTGATTATATCGACAGATTAGTCCCTGATGAGAGCATAGCAGATGCGATACATCGAGAGATGGAGATATATGATAATGCTCTTCACTTGATGGGTTTGCCTGTTGCAATTCTCAACCACACTACGATGCGTCTAGGTAAATTGTTTATTTTCATATTTAAGTTGCATCTTACATTACTGTAGATTATTATGTCTCTAATGTTTGTCTTTTTTCACAGATGTTTGGTGGAACAGGTTTGGAAGTGATTGTCCAAACCTTAGAGATTTTGCAATCAGAATCTTAAGCCAAACCTATAGTGCAACAGGTTGTGAAAGAAATTGGAGTGTTTTTTAACACATCCATACAAAAAGCGCAACAGGTTGGAACACAAAAGGCTTAATGATTTGGTTTTCCTCTAAGAACCACAATAGGAATTCGATTCATGATTTATACTGCTCTAAGAATTGCTTCTGGCCAAAAAAAAATTGGAACATTGTGTTCAAGAAGTAACGTTCGAGCAATTTCCAGAACGTGCTGATTTTTTCGTTTTGCCACTCACTAAGCATTACAAAATTCACCACCATTATCAGATATGAATGTTTTAATGGTATAACCAAACTGAGTCTTAATAAGATTATGAAAGGTAGGAAAAATTGTAGAGATTTCTGATTTAGACTTTATGTGATAAACAAAGGTAAGTCTGGAAAAATCTTCAATAAAAGTAACAAAATACTTAAAGTTTTCCAATGAAGGTATCACACATAGTCCCCAAACATCAGAATGTATCAATTCAAAAGGAATAACTGATCTAGAATTACTACTAGGAAAAGTAGCTCTATGATGTTTTGCCCGCTGACACACATCATATTGAATGACCACATTATTAGAAATTGAAAAAGAGACAAGCTCTCTTATTTTAAACAGAGGCAAATGTCCTAATCTACAATGCCAAACTTTTATTTCTTCATCTCCTGTAATAGTTGCCAACGCTCTCTTTTGTTTTAAAATATGATCTCTAGACAGTATATAGAGTACATTGCGTAATTCATCACATCCAAAGGTTCTTCCCGTCCTCAAATCCTGAAAAACACAACCATGTGGAGAGAATGTAACTGTACAATTCATATCTCTAACCAAGGAACTTACTGAAAGTAGATTTACTGGAATTTTCGAAATATATATCACTGAATTAAGTCTGAGATTATCTCTCTGAATTTCTCCTTTTCCTTCCATGGAAATCAAAGAACCATTTGCTACCTTCACATACTGTAGAGTTTGAATCATTTCATACTGCATAAGGTTAGATTTGTTTCCTACCATGTGGTCAATAGCTCCTGAATCTATTATCCAATCAGAAGAAGTTGCAGAATCTTGAAAAGAATAGTTACCACTAATATTGTACGAAGCAAGAGGATTTAAGTCTGTTTTTGATGTAGAGGTGGAAGGTTGATCTCAAAGGCATGTCTCGATTTCAGCTATCTGTTTCTTTATTTCTGTCATTTCCTCTTCAGGACTCATTTCTGCCTTTTTTTCAGATACAAATGCTACATTACTACCATAATCTTTATACTCTGTGGATTTCCTTCCGTAATCTCTATATTCTGGAGGCTTTTCAATAATTTCCCAATATTGTTCTTTTGTATGTCCTCTTTTTTCATAATGTGTGCATTGTAGTTTGCTCTTATCCTCATAATATTGATTTCTGCCACTTCCTCTTCCTTTGAATGAGTTTCTTCCCCTCTGATAATTACTCTATCCTCTACCAATAAATGTAGATTTATCACCTTTTATATGTTCACCTTTTTCTAAATTCTTTCGGTCTTCTTCCCTTAACAGAAGTGAATATATTGTTCCAAGCGATGGTAACTCTTCCTTGCATAGGATATTTAATTTAATAGATTCATACTCTGATGAGACTCCCTAGAGTAAATCAAACACTTTCCAAATTTCTCTCTCAGCAGTTCTTTCTTTTACACAATACCCGCATTTATTTTCCACTAAATGTCTTTGCTCATTCCAGAGCGCTCGTAGTTCTTTATAGTATTCACTTACTGATCTGGTCCCTTGGCGACACTTTCTTATTCTTTCAATGATCTCATATTCTTTGGCAATATTCCTCTGTCTGGAGTAAGCTTCTTCCACTGCAGTCCAAATTTCAGCCTGTGTTTCTATATACATAAATGTTTTACTAATTGAGGGGTTCATGGATTGAATGAGCCATGAACTTACTAGAGCATCATCTTTAGACCATCTTTCAAAGTCTGCACTGCTTCCCTCTACGGGTGGATTATGGCTAATGATAGATAATTTGCCTCTAGATCGTAGAGCAAGTTCAATAGACCGAGCCCATTCTCTATAATTTCATCCATCTAATCTGATATTTGTGATTTGGAATTGTTCTATTTTTTGAACATTTTCATAGCTAGCAGATAGTTCCTCTTTCATTTTGCCATCCATATTATTTCACTATTGCTCGATCCTTGTATTGATGTCTTTCGGTCTTCTATATGTAATCAGCTGCAAGTAGTAAATTACTTTATCTATTGATTTGATTGCAGGTTCTTATTTGATGCCACTGCTTGATCAGACAATTGTCAATGGCTGCTACAACTTGCCGATCTTAATATGCAACTTGTGCTTGTATTGGTTGTTATCATACGCCAATAATTTAACAGGGGTCGATACCTTCAATTGGTTGATCACCAAGGTCGATACCTTCTATTGGTTGATCACCGATGTCAATAAATGAATATGATCAATATATTGCAGATGCCGATATACTAATGAATTTGATCAATACTAACATGAGCCGATATATGTTGTAGATGATGCTATGACTCAATATGTTGCAGATGCCAATATACCAATGAATCTGATCAATACTAAACAAGAGTCGATATGTTGCAGAAGCTGAATTCTGATATTTGCAGATACCGATATTTGAATGTTTGCCCTAGATATGATTTTGAATGTCAATATCTATGAATCTGATTCTGACTATACTTATAAAGTGCAGTCTGCCCTAGACTAGCACAGTGGATCATATTTAAAATAGACTGTACTCTGCCCTAGACCTTCACTTTTAAAAAAATCAATATTTACTTACTGTTGTTCGCTTTTTCAGGTGTCGTCGACTGCTACGATCTCAAGAAAGGCTCTGATACCATGATCGAGATTTCCACGCAAGCATTCAACACATTCAATACAAAATATTCAAGACGATGGAAGGGAATCGACTCTTACCTGCAGCCGTCTTATTTTATTTCTTCTTGATAATGAAAGACTGCAAAACACGACTAAGGGTTTCCCCTTTAAATACATGATTACAATCTGCCTAATTACTAAAGTGTCATTAATGAGGCCTTATTTAAAGGTACCTTTAAAAACAATATAACTATAAAGTCTTTAATTACACAAGACATTAACTATAATTAGTAGGTGATTAACTAATAACTAGGCAGTCTTCAACATAAATAGGATTAGGCCAAAGGAATTCTCATTCTGTTGTTTTCCAACATTGCTTCAAATCTCTCTCTTATCCTCAATCGGTAGTAAGTGAGTTGGTTTTTATCACCTTGGTGAGTCTTATCTATTGTGTGGCATACTGTGTGTGTAAACAAATTAGTAAGGGTGTATGATCCTCTCAACTCAAGTTTCATATCATTTGGTCCTTTCATTGAGATTGAGAGGATGACATGACAAGATTTTGATTCCCCCATAAAGCATGTCTCTCTACCAAGCTCATATCATGGCACTGCAACGTCGACGGAAAGTACTCACACACCAGATGGCATAGCTGACCCAAAACCTTGAGAAACTATTGCGACAACGAGCTCCTTCTCCTAACCGCTCTAAGGCCTAATTGGCACCTAGTTTATTAAGTTGATGAAATGAAGAAAGCATGTTAATTCAACATTTTCAATACATCAAGTTTTGATGATTTTATATCGTAACTCTAGTGAAGAGTAGTTTTTAACTTAGCTTTTTTGAATTAAATGTGACTAATTGATTTATATACACTTGATGTATAAGATAACCTTATATAGTCAATATCCAAATGACGATGGAAATGTGATCCAACAAAAGCTACATGAAAGGTTAGTGGATTGGTTTGAAGATTATGTAAGTATATTATATTTTTCATGATAGTTAAATTATTTGAATATAATATATAACCAACACTTAGATATATATATATATATATATATATGTGCGCAAGTATGTATTGATGATGTCCATCAGAATATTTATTCCTTTGGTATAAGGTTTTTAGATTCTATTGTATGATATGAATCATTTTATATCAATTGTCATCAATTTGACGTTTATGCACTACAAAGAATTTGTCGTACACAAAAAAATGGTGTTGCAATAAAAGGTGGCAAGAGAGGTATGCATTATATAGTTTTAAAAGACATTATTGAAGTTTAGTATTTGGGTAAACCTTCTTGTTTTATTGACTTTGATATGATATGAAAGACGAGTGGAAAGTAAACGAAAGAAAGTTCACATCAATATGTACCTCTAAGCAATTACATCATAGTGAACCATATATATTTTTATAGTAAGCAATTCAAATATGCTATTCAAGATACCAATGTAGATAAGATTAGGAGGTAGTTTACCATCAGATGTCAAGAGATAGATACGAGCTTTCAACAAAATGTATCAAACATAGGCACATCCATGCTTGAGCAATACATAGAGACGTAGATCACCAAGTTTGAATCAAAATTCTCTCTTTCGCCAGATCAAACTCGCTGAAGAGTTTCTCGATTAGGAGCAGCGGGTGGATAAGATGTTTAAGTATTATCAATACTCTGAAGAAGGGAAATGTCTCATGACTGATTTAGAGTTCATCGATTATCCAAATCTTTGGTGGAGCAAACTCCAAGACCAGCGACGCATGGAAGGTGATAGGACATAACGAGTTAGGGCTTGATGAAATGGATACGTAAGAGATTTGTTCCTGACTATTACCGACAAGAGCTCTACCTTCGGATGCAAAGTTTGCGACAAGGTGGCTTAATGTGGAGGATTACATCAAAGAGTTCGACACCTTGATGTTGCATTATGAAGTACGGGAACCATGGGAGCAAACCATTGTCCGATTTCTCAGCGAGCTAAGCATAGAACTAGCTAACATTATGGAATTACAAGCATATTTATTCGTTGACAACGTCTTTCAACTTGCTATTAAAGTCAAAAGACTACGAAGAAAGGCCTCTCCCCTTAGATATATGGTTCTTAAGTCAACTCAAAACAAGGCTTTCTCATATACAATCATTACTTCTAAAGAAATCAAGAAAGTCGGATCTACTAATACAACGGAATCGACCAAAAGAAAAAAGAGATGGCTAAAAACTCTCACTCTATCTATCGCAACCATGACATCAAAAGCTTATTAAAATAATTTTCCATCTATTTTGCTATCATCACTTACCACTAAAATCTTTTAGTCCTCGTCTTCGATGCATCTAACAAAGTAAGATCCTTAGTTTTCTTATCTTTAACCTTAGTTATTCTAAAAGTATCTCTTTATCTTCTTTTCCGTTAAGTATTTTTATATAAATCTTCTTAAATTTTGGCTTTTGCTTCATTGATGGCCTTTTTCACTTATTTCCTTACTTTCTTATAAACCTCTCAAGTTTTACTTGTCTTATTTGCATAATGCAATTTGTAATATACCCTCTTTTCTTTAATTTTATCATGCACCCCTTAACTCCATCACCAAGCTTCCTTTTATGCCGATACGTCTTCTTTAGGTTCACCTAATTCATCTTTTATTACTTTTCTAATATGCATAGTCATATTATTCCACATATCAAAAGATGTATCAACATCATTCCAAGTAAGAACTTTTTGTTTCAATTTATCTTCTCTCATTTTAGAGGTTCCCCGTTCCGCCATTTAGTCCAAATAGCTCTATACACTCTTTGTCTCTTTGTCCACTTTTTTACCTACAAATTTATAACTAAAAGTCGATGTTGGTAGTTAAGCCTTCTCCTTGAATTACTTTGCAATCCTTGTAACATGATCTATATGCTCTCCTATAAACAAAATAATCAAATTGTGTTTATAACAAGTCACTCTTATAAAAAATTAAAAGTTAATCTCGTTTTCTGAAAATTGTATTAGCTATAAAGAAATCATATGTCATAGCAAAATTTAAAATTTTGTTTCCTTTATTTAAATCTCTAAAACCATAGTTTCTATGAATACATTGATCACCTAATGCCTCTTTACTGAAATGTCCATTTAGATCTCCTCTTAAAAAAATTATCTTCCTTTACAGAATTCTTTGAATTATCTTATCTAACTCCTCCCAAAATACTTTTATTTATGTTATCTTCTAGTCCTACTTGGGTGGACAAGCACAAATTATATTCAAAGTCTCTACTCCTAACACTAATTTCACAATCATAATCTGATTACTATATTATTGTATGGCTACTATATTATCCTTTAAATCTTTATTTACAATAATATCAACTCCATTTCAAGTATTTTTCTTTTCTAAGTATCATAATTTAAAACTCGTATTCTCGATCTCTTTTATTTTTTCACCAACTCACTTTGTCTCTTTTGAACATAGAATGTTAATCTTTCTCCTAATCATAGTATCTACCACCTCCATTAATTTGTCAATCAATGTTCTCAAATTCCAAATACCAATATGAATCTTATTATATAAGATTAGCTTCCTTACCTCCTCTCTTGTGCATCCGTCCATGCTGAAAACGTGGAGACCCCCTATAAAATTTGTTCATAATATTCGACCAACAATTTAGCGAGACTAACTTCTTTACCCACAACTACTCATGATATGGAAACCCTCTCTACTATTAATTCCTTACATCCGAATAAAGATGTAAAGGCTTTTGTTTACTTTTCACTGCTATAGTGCATCGTTAAGAGAGGATGCCCCAACGTAATGCTCATAATGTCTAGAATTCATGGTAGATAAATCTGATAAAGTTTTATGTTGGCTATCAAAAGTCTAACGCAACCCTCCTCCTTTATCCGTGCTTGGGACCAGCCATGCAATGATTATCCCTTACATGGGAGGAGTTCATGCCTTCGCTTGATTGAAGAGGAAGAGTAAGACAGTTGTTCCCACTTTAACCTTTGGATGCACACATTGAGTAGGAGAGACAACCTCTCCCTTGTATTAAGAGTACGAAAGCCTAAATGGAATAGAACCTTCTATTTTTCAATTTGAATAGAACAAAAAGAGAAACCATAAACAAAGAATGCTCACAAGAGAAAAACCTATTTGTTTATGAGACAGGCCATTAATTCCCTTACATCAAAATGGTTCGAACCTTTTTAAAAATGCTATCAAGACTAGGTAAGACTCAGGTTACGTTAGAGCCTACACGAACTTAACACAACCTTTTGTCATGTTTTTTCTTACAACCTGAACACGACATGAGTTCCTGCAATCTTCATCCAGAAATGGATTTTTTGTGTCGGGCTTGGATTGGGTTGTCGGGTTGTATCTAAAATTGCAACACCTATGAATTCATAAGTATGCTTCCTGAACTGGCAATGAAGTAATCTAATGACGATGTGTCAATATGCACTAGCAGAATGTACTTCTCACTTTGGCTTCTTATCAACCATTAGACAATTACAATGTTAACTTGTCTAATACAGAGATTGTTCAACAAAGGAGAAAGAAATAAGATTACCATCAAAAAGGCAGCATGAGATTTACTTTCAAAACGAAAAAAGAAAGCATGAACGCCAGCATCTAAGTAAAATATTTACATAGGTGTAGATTTTTCATTATTTTCTAAACTTAGAAGGGAAACAAAGAATCCATGTAGCCAACCCCGTCTAGTATGGGAAAAGGCTTAGTTGTTGTTGTTGTTGTTGTTGTAGAAGGGAAAAGCTCACTCAAAAAAAGACAAGGAAGGCAGTTGTACTGGTTAACCAAGGGGTCTTGGGTTCAGCCCAAAAGGAGGAAATCCACCAATTGACAATTAAATATTCACACACACATGCATGTACACAGGCACATGCATAGACAGATGGACAAAAGCATGCATGCATACCTATATTCGTGTGTGTGTGTGCATATGTATATATATGATTGTGTATGTGAATGTGTAGGTAGATAGATATATAGAGACAAAAGAAGGGAGATTTGTTCTCTAAAGAAAAAAAAGATAAATACAATGGACAAACCATCAAAGATGCTTTCCTGAACCAGAACTGGGCCATCTCTCACACTCAGTGGGGCCACTACATGGGACGAAAAAAATGAGGAAAACAATGAAAACTAAACTCTATTCATATAATATAAGATACAGTGTCCATTTAAATCCCATTCAAAAATAAAAGGCTTCTCTCCCTAAACAAGATTTCTTTTAAAGAAAATAATATCCCTAGTATGATTTCGGAGTAACGTAGATATCAAAGCCGTAGAAAGATACATGATTACTCACATACATAACATAATTGTTCCTCTTTTGTCAAAAATGCAGATTAACGTTTTAGTCTTTGCTATTTTACATATAACATGCAATATCATTAAATTATTACTGAGACCATCAATACTTATTAAAAATAATATATCTGTCATAAATGTCCGAGGCTTGAACTTGTATTCAGTTGTGTCCAACATTTTGGGTGTATCCTTGTATCATCCAACCGTGCCATACTACATATCAATGTGAACAAGGGACAAAGCAGTAAAAAGCAAGAGACGAGTTCACAATATCATTGTTAAGTGACAGAAGTACTATGATATCAAATGTGAACGTTATGAGTTAACCTTATGCATACCACAGAAAACCTCGGGCAGTCTCTTTAACGACAGCCAACCCTAAGCTGCCAGATAAGAGTGGCACTTGTCAAACTCAGGCTACGCTAAAGTTCTTACTGGGACCAAAGCCAGGACAAAAAGTATGATGCAATTGGTTTCAAGCTGCCCTAATCACATGAAATTATCACCTGCCCATCCCACTACAAGCCCCGTACTTCCCAAATGGCCGCCTACCAAGACAATGAATCCCAACTCTAACCGTAGACAAGAAACAGAAGCAACAGACAGCGCAGGGAGATACCGTACATGGCATTTGCTATGCATCTTAATATGGCCGCTTGTTAAAACTCTTCTTGATGAAAAGATACGTACAGAAGGACAGAAAGAAGGTCCTACACAGACCTGTTGGGTTCTTGGGCTTCATTTGTGCTGGGAGACCTCCCTTGGAACTCTTCTCAACACCCTGCTTTTTTAATGTAGTTCGGTACTTAAGTACATTTTCATCATTAAACTTCAATAGTCGATCAGAGGTAACCCATTCATCCCAGCTGTTGAACATTGGAACACCAAACATCTTGAGTTCAACTGCAATTCATTATATAAAATAGCATCCATAACAACACCAAAAATAGCATCATATGTTTCTCGCATCCTTAAACCTAGAAAACAATGCACCACTGATCCAAGGTGACATCATGAAAAACTAACAACATAATTTCAGAGATTATCTGATTGGTCAAGGATTTCAAAATATTAAGAACACATTTCAAAATATATAAAATGTCGACAACACTAGATAGGACTGCAACTGCAAACTATGGACAAGGTTCCAAACCAATTTTAGTGGTGGAAGAAACAAATGCACATATCTACTGGGTCATGCTTTGTTAGCGCCAAAGCGAAACCTAAAAGCCATGAGAATCAAAGAGTGATTTTTTCTCTTCATAAAAAAATCAGAAAGAAATCATATTCCACGTATAACATTAACAATGAAGTGGATTAAAATTAATAATTAAAATAGTTCCATTTAACAACACAGGGAACAGCTTCAGAAAGTTAATGTTCCTTTGCACACTAAAATGAAACTCAAACCAGAATAAGAATGATTTGAAATGGATAATTCAGCAATTACCGTCAGAATCTGATAAAAAATCAGATAAGTGATTTAGTGACAGAAAAAATACAAAGAATCTGGCCTACAGGAGTTAACATCCAGGCTAGAGTAGCAAAGATTTCTTAACAAAAACACAGTTGGAACTACATAAACTGTTGATTCTATGGGCTTGTACATTATGCCATAGAAAAGGTTCTTAAACCAACTCCAGTGGTTTCTTGTTCATTACGCTCTCAAAATGTGTGGGGATTCACAACTCTCAAGATATTCCCAAGAAGGTTACCATCAAGTAACCAGTCAAAAGAACAAGTTACAACGCATCCGTGTCCACCACAACGCATCAATTCTGCAATGTTCCATTATTGACCTTTCATTATAACAGTAGAGGAACCTGATAGACTTTATGTAAGCAATCTAAAGCCCAATGGTCATTCAAATCAAATAACTAGCATAACTAGTCATGTGTACAATTATTTAACCCTCCTCTTTTTTATTCATGGACATCAGATGGCCCAATTTGAGCTCGCTCACAACCCATGAACAAGGTCCATAAGCTGACCTATGCATGTAAGTATATGTGTATTTAAGCCAAGCAACATGTGTTCAGCTTCTAGTCGGCTGTGGGCTTCATTAAGGTATCCTATTGTCAACTCCTACCCGACTCAACCAGCCTGTCAAGACATGATGCGCTGGAAGTTAAATCACTTGGCAACTCTATACAAGCGAAAACCACATTGAAGACCTCATGTCACACTGAAAGTGTACGTAAATGATGATACATACAATAACAAGAGAAGCATGAGTTCGTTTGCAGTCAGGCAGGCACAGGTATAAGAAAACGTATGTGCAAAAGGAATACCGCGTCGGTCAGAAAGAAACCAGAATGTACTCACTTTTTGTTCCATCCCTGCAAAATGAAATGAACAATATCACATTAAATATGGGAGAGTAATAAGTGATCAGACACACTCAAAGAAAATGCAGCCTTTTGCCAAGCAAGAAATGCTTAGGGAAATGTAAAAGAACTTACCCGGTAATGGACAAAATACTTCCATTCCTTGTTCCGAATCTCTACCTTTTGAACCTAGTAACAAGAAGAGTTAAGTTACGTTAAAGCCACAATCAGTAGAACCGTATATTTCACCAAACTACGAAAATACAAGAATAAATCATTCATCCTGATCAAGGAAGATCCTCAACCAGCTGAAGATCGTGCATGCTTATGCATAACCCATCGTTAAACAAGAGGACTTTTTTGCCTCTCACTTTGTTCTCGTGCTTAAGGCATTAGCTCACCAGATCATAATTTCGTAGGGACCAAAACCAAGCGAAGCCCCATATAGGTAAGGTATAGTGAATGGATTGCGAGATGCTGTCCTGCTGTCTCGGATCCTACCCACGTTTAACTCCAATAAAATCAAGCTTTCTCTCCAACTTTCCTCTCCCTTTTCTAAAGTGTACGACGTATAACTATTAACACCTTCACGCTGTAGCTTTCTGATTCCAAATAAGCTCAGATTCAGATAATTTGATCCCATCTCAAACACATAATGGATCACCACTAGCAATGGAAACCTCATCGGTGCGGTTCCGTTCCACCATACAAAGAATGAGTATTTTAACCAAAGGTTGAAGAATAGGTGGCAAAACAAGGTTTAATACGTTTCCGCACAACCTAACATCCAAACAAAAGAAATCCGTGGGCGCCAGATAGCATGGCAACAAATCTCCATGTAGAAGTTCACAAGAACTCAAGATTATTCGGCGACAAAAGAGGAGAAAGATAACAACAGAACATCTGTCGATGTGCAAAATAGCTAAAAAACGAAGAGGGAGGGCGACACCTTGGCCTCGTAGATGCGGGGGCCGTGGTAGGCGAGGACCTTCTCGCCCTCTGAGAATACGGGAGCCTCATCCGACCCATCGCGCTCCTCGGTCGTCTCCCCGCCGCCGCTACTGCTCCCTTCTCGACCGCCAGCGTTCGAACTCCCCATCTCTCTCTCTCTCTCTGATCCACCCGCCTTCGCCCCTTTCAAACACTGGGAGGTGACGTCGCTACACTTCGGACCGGTTCGGATACGAAATGTCCAGTTCCTGGTCCAATTCTAACCTCTCCGTTAATGGGTCGGTATAATCCCTTTCTTTGGTAGAAGAAAAGGAGTAGATCCATCCTGCAGAGCGAGCAACATCTCACCAGGCTAGATGGTCAACTCACAAGTCGAACGTCATCGGATCGATACCTGGGGGCGGGGATGTTGGTGTTCGCTTCCCCATTGGAATCAAAAGAAAAAAAATCCATCATGTACCCAAAAAGAAGAAGAATTAACACGTATAAATTAAAATCTTCTTTTGTGATGGTAATTGGTATGTATAGATCAAGCTTCATCCAAGCATGGTTAATGCATTTGAGCATGAGAAATTTTCAAGTTAACGACCAAGTTCGAAGGAAAATATATCCAAAATCAAGTTGAGCTGTAAGCTTGCGTTTGAGTCAAGCTTGAATTTGATTCATCTAGACTATCATATTAGCTTTGAGTTTGTCGATTCAGAAAATCCAGTTTCATGAGTTTTAAAAAAGTTTGGACCATTGTATAGATCTGTTTCCCATGATTCGGGTCAGGCATGAGTGGTTCTATCCTAAACACCTCTGACACTGTGCATTCATGCCTCCCCATCAGTGTGATTTAGGAATTTAAGAGAGTGTTTAACTAAATAGAACGGGCAATCATGTTATACTCGTTCTCCAAACAAATAAGGGGAGAAAACGTTCGGATTGTGTTCATTATTTATATCCAATTAGATACATTTGCCGATTTGATTTCTTCGGAATAATGTGGATTGATTAACTGATCCAATGAATAGTACACTAAATCAAACATCCAATACATGACGTAGGTGCTCCTTTTAGGGGCAAGAGAAGCTGGGTATCAAACTAATGGCCTTCCACTGAGAGGTTTTCGGGGTTGGCCATAGCCAGTAGAGCAACCATTGTGTATGTACGCACCAAAGATACATCTAGGCGACACCATGTTGTAGTGGTGTGATTAGAGATGAAAAAACCATGGCAAGGTGAACTTCAACACAAGCTCGAATGTTGCTCACCGATAGAAATACTCAATTTGGATCAGTGATTGATTTCTAAGATTTGGATGAAAAATGAATAAATAAATGTCCGATCATGATAGAAAAGAAAATAGAAGAATATTTACCCGATTTTTTCGGGGATTGGGTTTTCTTCTCACTCCAGCTACGAGCATGGGAACGGGTTATTCGATAAAAGGACCATCCCGTCATATAAGTATTGCATTGAGTGAAAGATCATCTATGATCAATTCCCTAAGAGAGTAATAGTATGGGAGCTGAGCCAATGAAACTTCACCCATCCAAACTAAGCCTTTTCTCACACCAGATAAGATGGGTAACAAGGCTTTTTAGTTGTCACATAACTCAACCTTTCGATGTATCAACATTTCACCCCACAAAGAGAAAACAACACTTTGTTTTTTTAATAGATTTTTCTTTATTTCTTTTACAGTATTTATTATCTAATATATCTTGCATCACACAAGAGCTCTATTGAATCGCCTCTTCATGTGTTTAAACTAGTTTAGTGGTCTCTCCTCCGTTTTCTCTTGTATTTGGTGCTCCTCAATGCTACCCACTTCAAATTCTTTTAATCAGTGTTCTTTGTTTCTTCATAAGACGATCCAATCAAGCAGTGACAAGACGAGGGTGTTTCCATTTGAAATTTTAAGAAGTTTATTTGATAAGATACACACTTCTGTTGCGTCTTAACAAAACCTGGACCCAAAACACTACTTATGTGCGTCAAACCTGGATCTACCTTGATCCAACCCATTGACATCCTCTCACAGTTTATAAAAAAGAAGTTAACTCAAGAACAATGGCAAAGAAAAGTTACATCATACGTATATATATAATGTATATATTCACTACAAGAAAAGGTCACATCACACACACACACATATATATATATATAGATTGATTACAAGAGGAGGCCGAAACTTAAAATACATGCACCATCTGCGAGTGGGAGTGGGAGTGGGAGTCGAACTCGTACCAACTGCGACAACGGTAGAGCACCTTGCCATTAGCTAATGCTATAGGTCGAAAAATAGGTCAACTGTACGTGGTCCTATCTTCGTGCCTACCGTGGTAGCAACTTCATGTTGTGGCGTGCCAGAAACAGGTCTACTATACATGATCTTATTTTCTCCGTGTCACTTCGGATAGAAACCAACAGACGCATTGCACCATGCCCGTGTCGGGTCTTCGTTTTGACTTTTTGTGTAAACTTGTGTTCGATTTTCATATCGTGTCTGATGTTCCTTTTGATTTCGTTTTTGAGATGTATTCTTCTCATGCCAGTTCTCATTCGTGTCACCCATTGGTCAACTCAAACACGAATGTTTTGTTTTTTGTCAATTTTGTGGGCATGGGATTTTAAAGCCGTCTTCATGTCAGGATTCGGGTAGTTTCTGACTATACCTCCCACTCGTGACCCATTCTACGCCTCCCCCAAACCTGGCGCTATGTAAGCCCTAGGATATCTCGCCATAGAAGTTTCATATCGGCTACTTCATGCTGAATACTTCGGGGGACATATATGATTGTTTTTTTCCATCCAACACAATACGAGAAGAACACGACTCTCGTCGTCTCTTATTGAACACGTCGGGATCTCTGGGACGGAGTTGCACGACTCCACGGCGATCGCAAATCCGAGGTATGAATCTCCATCAACGATTATGAATCTTTGTTCCTTTTCCGATTAGGATACAGATCCGCTCCTCTCTTGTTTTTCTTAAGTTGAATTCGCTCTCATGATCGCCTTTCGCGCGTTTGATTCTGACGAAGCGCATGGGTTGATCTCATTCTCTGTGATTTCTGTACTATTGAGGAAATTTAGTACTTCACGATGCGATTCTTGAACAAACAGCGAGATCTTTGCATTTCAACGGTTTTTTAATCCACGGCGAGTTTTGGGGTTTATCGTTTGAGACGACTCTTTCCCGTTCTCTTAATGTGCTGGCCAGTTTCCGATACTTGAACTTTTTTTCACAAGGAATGGGGATGGTAGTGAATCGGGTAGTTTGGATATTGAGCCTCTTTATGCGCGAATGGCGGAAATATTCGGGCAGAAGTTGATCTCCCCAATTTGGTGTGCTCATCTGCTGGTATAAGGCTAATAGATCGGAAAACTTGCAGAGATTCAGTAGGTCGGATCTTCTGACAAAGAAGTTCAATCCTTGGATTAAATTTGAATATTCTGCTTCTGTAGCTCGAAACTCTAGATTCCATGGTTTCAAGTTCCTCTCCTGCTCCAGGAAGCCCTTATTTACCCAGTGAATATCCATAACCATTCATCCCACCGTTTCTGGGTATCCTTTTTCTCCCAGCCATGGCCATCTATAAATTTTTCACACAAGCTCCCTGTGCTCCACCCCCCCTCCCCGCCGCGTGTGTGGGTGCAGTCGACCGGATTCCTTCATAGAGGAAAGAAGTGTATTAAGATAAGTAAACCAAAACAACGGCTCAAATAGACTGAAACCGTCACCTATGAGAGGTTTGATGACTCAAGCAATCCACTTGACACAATTCAAGCACTCAATGCGTACGTTAATGCCTGCCTTGATTTTTGTATTCAGTGCATGAACTATGCTTTACTATTCTTGTATTTGCGAAATATCAGGTTCAACGTTACTGTATCGTATGGATTTGTAGAACTTGTATTGTACTACACAAGGTGTAACTGAACAGTACAAGCTAATGGACCCAAAATTATCGAGCCCTTCATCTTCTCCTTCTGAAGCAGCTAAAGTTGAGCACAGCACAGTGGTGCCTAGCCAAAACGAACCTTCTCAAGAAGGATCTTTGAAATTGTCCGCCACTGGTATATCATCTTGGGCCAAAAACTTCAAGATCCCAAACTTTTCAGCACAGGAAGATTCAGAGTCTGGCAATTCAGCAAAATCTGCTTTTTCTCGTTTTACATCTGGATTTGGGATGCGAACATCACCAAAAAGCCCCACTGCTGACGAGGCAGCGGAAAGTGGTGCCACAGTTGCTCAACCCACTGTTCTTGAATCACTCACAAAAGGCTTAGTTGATTCATCTAAGAATGCTGTAAAAGCAGTGCAGACAAAGGCCCGACACATTGTCTCTCAGAACAAGCGAAGATATCAGGTGTGAATTACTCTGATACTCTTCTCGCAGTTTGGAATTGATAATGAAAGATATTATCTTCTGTTCATCCTTATGACCCTTTTATATCTAGTTGACTATCAGCTGTAAACCCTTATTCAAGCTGCAGTATTATATTGTCTTTCATTTTTCCTGCATATTCTTTTGATTGCTAATTCTGTTTGCCATTCTTCACTTTCAGTACACGAAATTCATCAACATGCTTGGATTTTGTTTATGAATTATTTCATGGATCTTCTTGTAACATTTTCTTTTTGATGCATGTTCATTAGGAAGATGGATTTGATTTGGATATGACATACATCACGGAGAATATCATTGCCATGGGATTTCCTGCTGGTGATATAAGTTCTGGTATCTTTGGATATGTAGAGGTGGGTAACTTTTTTAAGCCGATAGTGCACATTTCGTTTTAATAAGAAACTGCATGAAACATCGAGGAGATAACATGGTGCTTATTGCAGGGCTTTTATCGGAACCATATGGAAGAAGTTATCAAATTTTTTGAGACGCATCACAAGGCAAGGAATTATGTTTCTTTGAGCATGTTTCAGTTTCACCTTTCACCAGTTGCTGTTGTTTTATACGTCATTTTTCTTTTTCTTCTTTCATTGTTAGAGGGATGTTTGATGATATAGAAAAGAATTCTCCCAGCATAAAACCTTAAATTTTGTTTTTGTAACCTATTCACACCTGTGTTACCTTGTTGAACCCTGTCTGTATTCACTGGTTGGAGAAAGATGCAATCTCATTCATTTAATTGGTTAACACGATCTATGACTGATGAATCACCGTAATGTGATATGCTGTAGTATCAGAATATCTTTCCCTACAATTAAAGGAAAAGCTGAAAGGAAGTTATTGCTACTTCCAACTTGTAACTGTGTCCAGTTATTCAGTTAACTGCTACTTCCAACTTGTAACAGTGATATCTCGCTTTTGTGCTACTTTCAATCAGTGTTGCTTCAGTTCACATTGGACAATATAAACATATATTTATTCTCGTCATGGGCTGTACAACATAATTCTCGAATGCATCATACATGCGTTCCTTGTCAATTTTGTATAATATGTAGTTTAAGAGTACAGAACCGTATCTTGCAGATTACAGGATCCACATCTTAATATAAGGTCTTAGTGGATACAAAATGATGCCACGTTTCTTTGTTTATTATGCTCAGTACTTGAATCAACAGAAGTTTTTCTAGTATGCTTTGTTATAATGCTCTAATGTTTAGGCCTGTTATTACAACAACAACAACAACAACTAAGCCTTTTCCCATACTACATGGGGTCGGCTACAACGATTCTTTGTTTCCACAAAGCCCTATCATGTGCCATGCTAGCAGTTAACTCAATATAACTAGATCATTCTTTATAGTTTCTTTTTAATACTTTTGTAGTCATCCTCTTTTCTCTTTTAACCTTTTCATAATCAAGTTTTTCATAACTTCTTACGGGAGCGTCCTTTGATTGTCTTTCTACATGTCCAAACCATCTTGAACGATTTTTCCTCATTTTATCCTCTGTTGGAGCGATTTCCAATTGTTTTCTAATAACCTCATCATGTATACGGTCTTTCTTTGTGTGGCCACTCATCCATCTCAACATCTTCATTTCTGCTACGGACATCTTTTGCACATGTTGATGATCAACTACCCAACACTCAAAACCATAAAACATAAAAGGTCTAATTATTATTTTATAATATTTATCTTTCAACTTTAATAGTATCTTCTTATCACAAAGAATACCCCTTGCTCCTTTCCATTTTAGCCAACGGACATTAATTCTATGCATAACATTAAAACTTTCCTTGTGAGGGATGCAATGTGTGCCAATCTTAATTTTTATGTCATAACAAGTACCCAAATGATCAAACTTACATTCCATATATTGTGTCTTTATTCTACTAAGTCCGAAGCCTTTAGTTTCTACCGTTTATCTCCATAGTTCCAATTTCCTATTAACTTTTTCCTTAGACTCATCCACTAACATAATATCATATACAAATAATATACACCAGGATACTTTGTCTTGAATATGTTTGATTAACTCATTAATGATCCCATATAAATAAATATGGACTTAAAGGTGATCCTTGATATAACCCAATATTAACTATGTCATTACTTCATGAGTCCTCGCACAAGTTTTTGAATGATCGTACATGTCTCTTATAAGATATATGTATGTGAATGGGATACCTCTCTTTTCAAAAGTTCTCCAAATAACATCTCTTGGTACCCTATCGTAAGTCTTTTCTATATAAGGTGAATGTTTTTCTTTTTTGCTCTAAAATGTTCCATAAGACGTCTCAATTGATGAATCACTTCAATAATAGATATGTCGAGCATGAATCCAAATTGGTTCTTTGTTGTACTCAATATTTGTCTTAACATATATTTGATAATTATTTCTCATAATTTCATAGTATGACTCATTAACTTGATACCTCGATAATTTGATACCTCAATAATATGAACAATTATGAATATCTCCCTTGTTCTTATGTATGGGTAAAAGTGTACTTGTTCTCTATTCCTCGGGCATCTTTTGGGTTCTTCATATTTCATTAATGAGCTAAGTGAGCCCTACCTCTCTTAGGATTTTCCATACTTCTATAGGAATATTGTATGGTCCTATAGATTACCAACCTTTATATATTTAAGAGCCTCTTTGATTTCATTATTTTGAATACGTCGATAGAAATTGTGGTTTATATAATTTTTTTTTATTTGGCTAACTCTCGTAATCTAATACTAACATATGTATTTTCATTAAAAGGCTTATAAAAAAAATTTCCATCTATTTTTGATACATCATTTGCCACTAGAATCTTCTAATCCTCATCTTTTATGCATCTAACAAAAGTAAGATCCTTAATTTTCTTATCACTAGCCTTAGTTATCATAAGAATATCTCTTTCACCTTCTTTTAAGTTAAGCTTTTTATATAAATCCTCTATAATTTTAGCTTTTGCTTCACTAACGACCTTTTTCGCGTCTTTATTTGCTTTCTTATAAACCTCATAAGTTTCACTAGTCTTTTTAACATAATACAATTTATAACATGCCTTTTTTGTGTTGATTTTATATTACACCACTTCACTCTACTATAAAGCTTCTTTTTGTGCCGCTACAACGCCTAAGACATCTTTTGTCACTTCTCTAATATATATAGTCATATTACTCTACATATCAGAAGGTGTACCTATGTAATTCCAAGCATATCCTTAAAGAACTTTATGTTTAAATATATTTACTTTCTCACATTTGAGGTTTCATCATTTAGTCCGAATGACTCTATTCACTCTATTCTTCTATGTTCACTTTTTACCTATAAATCTATTACTAAAATTCGATATTGAGTAGTTAAGCTATTTCTCGTGGAATTACCTTGCAATCTTTACAACACGATCTATCTTCTTTCCTAAAAAAATCAATTTGTGTTTGGGACAAGCCATTCTTATAAGTAATTAAATGTTCTATCTCTTTTTTTGAAAATTGTATTGGTAATAAAGAGATCAAAAGTCATAGCAAAATTTAAAATATTCGTACCATCCTCATTTATATATCTAAAACCATAGTTTCCATGAATACCTTTATATCCTAATGCATATTTATCGACATATCTATTTAAGTCTCCTCCTAAACAAATCATTTTCCTTTGTGAAATTCTTTGAATTACCTTATCTAACTCATCCCTAAAAGCCTTCTTTATACTATCTTCTAATCCTACTTGGGGTGCATATATTCAAAGCTTCTACTCTTAACACTAATTTCACTGTCATAATTCAGTCACCGTCTCTCATATGTCTACTACACTATCCTTTAAATCTTTATTTATAATAATACCAACTCTATTTCGAGCCTTTTCCTTTCCTTAGTACCATAATTTAAAACTTGGATTCTCAATCTCTTTTGCTTTTTCTTCAATACACTTTGTCTCTTGTAAACAAAAAATGTGAATTTCTTTGAATCATAGTATCTACCACCTCAATTAATTTGCCGATCAATGGTCCAATATTCCAAGTATCAATACGAATGTTATTATGTAGGACTAGCTTTCTTTCCCCCCACATCCGCCCATTATAAGAATGTGGATATTGTAACTTGTTCAATACATTTACACGATAATGTAGTGAGACTAAGTTCCTTATCCACACCTGCTCATGATGTGAGAATTCTTTCTGCAATTGATTAATTACATCAATGCTAAGATGTATAAATCTTTGCTTATTTTTCATTGCATTTGAGCTCTGCAGTGCATCGCTAAGAAGAAATGATCCAATATAATGCTCATAATTTATATAATTCATAGTATATAAGTGCGACAAAGTTTTACGTTGGCTGTCGAAAGCCTAACACAACCCTCCTCCTTTATCCGGAATTGGGACCGGCCATGCAAGGTTGATCACTTACATGGACGGAGTTAAAGTTTCTGAATGTTATTATTATTGATATTATTTTCTATGAGTTTACTATTTCAGATTGTGTCTCATAAGTCTCGCATGTCATGGCTAGTTAGTCACTATACGCTTATTGATAAAAAATCATGTAGCAGGTATTTTTTAATCTAATTTTCTATTTTTTGCAAAATTATGATATGATACGGCTTGTTGCATATCTGAAAATGGCTCTATACGATATGGGTACAATAAAATACACATCGCTTTCAATAAGAAGTTATGTTTTGGCAACGTGTTCTCTTTTTGAATGTACGTTCTATGAATCATTCCTCCAAAAGACCTTATGTCAATTTAGGAAGCCTCTAATGGTACTTTGACAGTTCAAAATGTTGCTGTTCTGCTGGACAATGGACATAGCTTCATGCGTTGGTTACTCAGTTTGCTCTTTGCATCTAATTTGTCAGGGGAAGTACAAAGTCTACAATCTTTGTTCGGAGAGACTCTATGATGCATCGTTGCTTGAGGGAAAGGTACACATACATTTTAAACCATTGACTTTGGTTATGTTATTTGCATGAAATTAATGTTTCTTGCCATTTTCTCCTTGTTGATTTTTCAAAAAAATATTGACACCACTGTGACACTGTCACTATATATCCTGAACTATATGCCACATTATGTCATTGACATCTTTAACCTGTAATATGACCAACTTCTAAATTTAGGGATGTGCATGTGCCTGTGCTAGCCAAGCCTGGCAATTTTGAGCTTGGCTCATTCAACAGTAATGAGAAGTCGGGCCATAGCTTGATCTTGAGCCAGTCTTACTGAGAGTGGACTTGGCTATGATCCTCTTGGGTCTTCATTTTTGGAAGAGAGAAATTTGTGTTGAAATGGAAGGGACAGGATTTTGATCCCCAGTCTCTGTTCTACATGTCATATGTGCGTGTCCTACCTTTCTGGAACTATGAGTTTGTCTATAACATTAGCCAGTGTGAGTATTTTCATGCCTTTTTATGGAGGCTACGTTTTCATTTAATTCCCTCAAAGGAAGTAAGAAATGACAAACAGCGATCAAGGATGACTTAGATTGAACATATTTGGTGACAGTAATGACTTTTCTTTAAGAAACACATGCATCGTTTGGTAAGTCTATATTGGATGGAAACTACTCACTTTAATGCAAAGACTTTGTGCCAACCCTCCAACCACATGCCCACCTGTGAGCACAATATGCTAAGTCTGGTCATAGTTCAACCATGAAGAAGCACATCACCAGGGTGGTTAGTTAAATTACACGGTGTTAGGATTTTCTAGTTTTTACTCACTTTTGTACTGGTATTGTTTTGTTTGGACTAAACATACTAGCATGATGCAACTGTCTCAGGCAAGTGGCAACATGATTGGTTGGTTCGATATAGGTGTAGGTGTCATACATGAGGTGATCTAAGGGGTGCAACTGGTCAGATGAATATCCCTGTGGGAATCTTAATCTAATTGGACATCTTGTTGGTGTATCTACCAAACCTAACCTATGTCAAATTAGGCACGTTAGATGTCTAACTTGAGTCCATGGTCCAAAACATCACTGATGTACGACACATTTCCTCATGTGTTTTGGAGTAGGACACAGCATAAAACTTAGGTACAACAACACCTAAGCCTTTTCCCATACTAGATGGGTCAGCTAGATGGATTTTTTTTTCCATAGAGCTCAATCCTGTTCATTACTGTTCGTATAAGGCAGCTTATTTGACTTTTTGTTTATTTGTTGCTTTGGTTGATAATTTTAATATTTTATAAAGTACAGTATGCGTTCCATGATGCAGAATTTCTACATTCTGTCACCAGGTGGCATGTTTTCCCTTTGATGATCACAATTGCCCTCCTATTCAGCTCGTATCCTCATTTTGCCAAAGTGCTTATACATGGTTGAAAGAAGATATTGAAAATGTGGTTGTTATCCACTGTAAAGCTGGAAAGGCAAGGACTGGATTAATGATATCTAGCCTTCTTCTGTACCTCAAGGTTGTGCTTTCTTGAATTTTTTGCGAGACTCAGTGTTCACATCATCACAATTTTCTTGGTTATTCATGTTTTGCTGCACTTACCTTGTGACAACAGTAAGGTTATTGTGTTCATTCAACGTGGCATGGCATGTTTCCTGGCCATGGTTTTGATTGTTTAGTTCTGGCATAAACTGTAATGCAGTTCTTCCCAACATCTGAAGAGTCTATTTCTTACTACAATCAGAAACGATGTGTGGATGGGAAGGGGCTTGTTCTTCCTAGTCAAATAGTGAGTTTCTCCCATCATTTAAATATACTCTTCGTTGTGGCTGTAGAGCTGTCTAAAATCATAGTTTATGTGTTTTCCTTCTTTCCTATTTCACAAGGATGTGCCAGTGTGGTGGTTGACACGGTCTTTTTTCATATAATGCTTGCACACACTGTCATGTTTTAACACGATGATAACTTTTTGGATATATTTCATACATTTTCGATACAAATGTATTTATTTGACAGCATATCAAGAAAAAATGTATTTTTATGACCTATTTCTAAAGAGAAAATCTACTATGTGGCCTGCGTGTGAGTCATATATGCATATCTTTTATATTGATTGCAGCGATATGTGAAATACTTTGAGCGCATCCTCACGTACTTCAATGGAGAGAATCAACCAGGACGGAGGTAATCTTCAACCAGTTTTCATTGCCACAAAGCAGGAGTTTGTTGTATGCTTCTATGATTATTTACATATGCCTCTTGAAGTTATTCACTTATTCTAATTAATGCATGCCCAGTGCAGGTGCTTCCTTAGGGGATTTCGTCTTCATAGGTGTCCCTACTGGATCAGACCTTCCATAACAGTCTCTGATCATAATGGTACATTGAGTCCGTTTTTACTTTATGATATGATTCTGCAATGAGTACCTTATACTGGAATGGTAAATGTGCTTGTGAAACCTATCAGTCTCATTTGGTTTAAAAACTCACATGGTATACATGTCCCTGTGCTTATGGTGTTGTCAACAACAACAAAGCCTTTTCCCATACTAGATGGGGTCGGCTACATGGGTTCTTTGTTTCTACAGAGTTCTATTATAATTTGTAGAATCTAAGTCCGACAAAGTTATACGCTGACTATCGGAAGCCAAACACAACCCTTCTCCTTTATCTGGGTTTGAGACTGGCCATGCAAGGGTGATCCCTTACATGGGTGGAGTTTGCTTATGGTGTTCTCATAATAAAAAAAAAAGGGCTCTGCTTATGGCATTCTTCAAATGCTTGACACTGAAAGGTCTAACTTATGTTTTTATTCTGCTGTTTGATACCAAAATGAATTTTCTTTTAAGCTAGTAAATGGATTGACATTTTGTGTTTTCAGATATTAAGTATAAATGTTTATATCTCCAAATTTCTGAAAGATGGCGGTTATCACCTTTCTTATGCTGATGGCACATCTTGTGCATTCTTAGTTATAGGAAATGAATCGTATCTTTCGAGCCGAGTTTCTCTTTCTAGGACTATGACTGCTTAGCATTGTGCTACTTGTAGTACACAAAGCAGTTAAATGGATCCATTCTAGTTAGAATTTGTAAAAGTCTGCCACATCAGGTATTAGAACTTGAAGTTTTGGCAACTATGTGATCACGTTATGCGGTTTTCTGATTTTGATTCTTGCATATTGATCTGAAAGTGAGTACCCAATTGGTTTTGGTCCCAATTTTCAGTTGCCATTGCCTTTTGTGTTCATTTTGAACTCGTCTAGTATCTAACCTTCAGAAGGATGGTGCATGTAGGCTATAGCACAATGTACATGTAGTTTCTCTTTGAAGGTTGATGCTTCCAAGTTAATTTCCGTGCCATCTTTTTCAATAGGTTGTACTTATTCGGTGCTTATAACTTTCATACAGGTGTCCTTTTCTCGTCAAAAAAGCATCCGAGGACTAAGGATATGTCGGTAAAATTTTATCATAGTTTACTCATTTAACACTTGGAAGGACTACTATTCTGCGCTTTTGGATCTTAAATAACAAGATCTGGTCATGTTGGTTGATCCCTCTTCTATTTACTCATGATGTGATGGAGGAATTGCACTTATTCTACCTATTATAGAGGACTTTTGAATGCTTAATCAGCGAGGAAAATTCTTTCAGACCCGATGCGACTGAAGGAGCTTCCTTCAATAAAGGAAGCTGAATTGGTGACAATCGGGTCCTGATCTAATTTTGCCTGAACCTTTGAACTTGCACAGTATTTCAGAACGGCTAGAATCAAGAGGGGTAAGTCACAAATCAGTGGGCTTAAAAATGTAGGTTACTTAGCAACTAGAGTATAAGAGAACAGACGTTGGAGAAGAGGACAAAAACAGTCACATTGCACACCTACTGGACTTGCCACGGCAAGATTGTTAACAGAGGCGTCCGTCCTGCATCTTTGTATTATTTGCTTTTCTGTTTTCGGCCTATTTCTTGTTCTGTGTCCTCTATAGCTTTCAGCTGCTTCACTAGTATAAAATAATTGTCAAGTTGTGTTAAAGTGCTGATTAGATAGTTTAGGTATAACATGATCCTTAGGCTTAGAGTCCCTGCACTGAGTCTACAGAACATATTAAGATCCTGAAGCTCTGAGCAAGTAAATTTTTTATCCAATGTCCATTTATATATGGGAGTCCTACTGTTTGATGCTTTGTTTCACTTAAGTGTCAGCTAGCTTGAGAATCTGAGATGAGATCTCCCATTTTCCACTAACGTTTTTTCAGCCTGAAGAATTTTGGTTTAGTGCCCCGAGGAAAGGGATCATGGTGTTTGCTTTGCCCGGGGAAAGAGGGTTGACAGAGTTGGCTGGTGACTTTAAGATACATTTTCATGATCGTCAAGGAGATTTCTATTGGTTCGTATCTCTTGTACTGTGATTTTTGTGAATGATTTTCAATATATATTTCACAGATTTCCTTCTTTTACTTGAATTTGTGATAGGCTGTGTAGAATATTTTCTTAACAATCATATGATGGAGTTATCTTCTTTTGTCAATGACTATGCTGATAATGAATTTGCACTGTTGATTCTAGCTGGTTGAATACAACAATGATGGAGAACAGGAAAACCTTGAACACTTCGGAGCTTGATGGTTTTGACAAGGTATGCCCGTGAATGCCTACATGCTTGTCTTACTGCTGTGTATACTATGCCGAACATCCTTTTATTGGTTTTTTCTGTTGCCTTTTTTGTCCCAAATAACGTTCTTTGTTTCATTCAAAAATTTCTTGAAAATTTTGACGATATGGAAACCAAAAACAAATTCTAATGAAGTTCATGTGGAGCTCATTTAATGTTTTAAAATTGGCATTTCATCTTCATGTTCTTCTGTCTGGTCTCAAACTCATCCAATCTAAGACATGGATGATTCACAAGTTTGTGATCTTGTCTCAATGAAAAGATGGTGCATCCAACACAATATTGTAATTGAAGGATAAGTAAGTTATCTTGAATTAAAACATGAATATTTTCGATGAAGCTATTATCTTTCGAAATGACTACCTTTTATCCAACGGTGTCCTTGTTCAGTCTTACAGTTTTTTCGTATTTCCAAGGCATGCTTTATTTATTGTCTCATATCTATTGATACTGCGTCGTGGTTAATGTACACTTTTTTGCAGAGGAAACTGCCATCTCCAGGATTTCTGGTTGAAGTTGTACTGATGGATTATGATGCTTCCTTGCCCACACGGGCTAAAAGTGAGACCAGCGATCACGGGCAAGATGGAAAGTCTGAATCTAGTTCAACACAAGTTCCTGGGAACGGATCTCCGGCCGTTCCTAGCCAAGAAGCAGGAAGCCAAGAGAAAGATGATGTATTCTCAGACAGCGAATCTGAAGGTGGGGAATCACATAGAAGACGGTCTCAAGCGGTTACTGACAGTGTAGGCTCTGCTGTTATTGGGGCTTCTGCGGCCATGGCAGCCCAGAATGAGTTAGAGAATGTGACACGCGGAGTCGAACATGTTTCGGTAACCAATCAAGGCGCAGGTCCAATTTCTGTCGGAGTCCCCGGAGATGTTGAGAAGGCTGGTGATGCCTCCGGGTTTGAGGGGCAGAAGATGGAATCTGCAGGGATAAGCGATTTTAAGGCCATTGCTGCCGATGCATCTGTGTTTACTTTTGGTGACGATGAAGATTATGAGAGTGAGTGACAGGACGCTGGACCTAAATTCTTTGTTCTGTTTCTGTATATAGGGATTGTTTTTGTATTAAATTTGATTCGTAAACTACATTGTTGTAAGTGGCAAGGAAGAAACGGCTTCCAATGAATGCTTGAGATACCGGACGGTTCTTTCTCACCTTATGGTCTTTGTTACTCCCCGATTCACCAATTACTGGTTTTCCGAATGTCCTATTGTTGCTTATGAACTTCACTGGTCAGATTTTGTACTCTTTATATTGTCAGTAGTCCGATAGACACGAGAGATATGCAGAACTCAAGCTCTTATTGTACTACTGAAACCCGATTGTAACTATCATTAATTACTTATACTCATCTTATTCACATCAGTAATCTCATCAAGTTTGTGTCTTTGTGAGTGTTGCAGAAGCCACAGACAAATCACGAACCCCACTGCCGATGTGTATGCCACCTGCTGGATATGCTCCACCTCCATATCTTCCAGGTATCACCAATGGAATTCAGATTATTGCCGATGGTTTATTTGTGTTGGACTTGAAGCAATTCCGTGGAGAAAACTTCCGCCTGCAATGGTGTTGTATAGTGTTGATGTTCCTCATTGTATACAATAATGGCGTGTTGCCCAAAACTGTTATGATTACCAAAACCGTCGCCAATAACGATTTTTTGTGAGGTAAATCTTTTCTCTCAAGATAGCCTTAGGAGATCAAGTTGAATCCTTAAGTTATGTCATCATGTGCATTCTTCATGTCCATTTATGCTGCACAATGCCTGTGTCGCCCGCCTTACTGAAGCATAATGAATCTGAATTGAGGTGCAACATGGTGATATTAAAAATGAAAGTTGGAGAACATAATCTTCTGGTGTTTATGGTTCGTATTGAACCAACAAGACAATCTTTATAACTTTGGCTGTCTACTAAATAATCATCTCATTTGATTTCTCTTACGGGTGTTTTTTATGGCTTGTACTGAGAATAAGACGACTGGCTTTTGATTATTTATCAGCTACGGGGTATGTGTGCAAATTCGTTTCCGAAGCAACACAAGCAAAATAGTTTAAAAAGCGCATAGTCAAGAGAAGGAAGGGAATAAAGAAATTACAAGTTTTACTCTGGTTCGGCCAGAGGAAGCGAAACGAAGGTCACGAGGAATAAAACATCGGATATGTTGTTTGTCATAGTCGAGGCTCTTCATGCAAAACCTTCATTGGTCCTTCACTAATTGGGTTTAAATCCTCGGAAATGATACATGCGAAAGAGCAGCTTACAATCTGAATAATCTTTCCTCCCCTAAAAATATGGGCAAGCATATTTTTATAATAAGAGGAAGTATGATAGTAGTATAGAATCTGTATCTACCTCTAATACATCACGAGGCCATTCCAAACCAATAAAAGCTCTACAGAGATGGTAAAATGTCGACAGTGGTGAAGATGAGAGTTTAGACTCACCATCTCAAAGTCACTAACGAGTAGAATTTCTCGTTGCCTCGAAGTCGGCGATGTCAAAGAAAACTTTGTTTGGGGTGGGGGGGTGGGGGTTAGAGAGGTGATTTTGACCATCCAAAGTTACAAACAAGGTACTCGATCGGATCTTCAGCAAGCACGAGATTTCGGAGTCACCACCTCTCCCGAAGTCACTAACAAGGAGATAGAGGATTAGAGCATAACTACAGATGGAAAAGATGACAAAAGAACCGTTTTCCTTTTGCACTTGCATATCTACTGGACTTGCCATGGCAAGATTTTCAACAGAGGCTTGCCCTGCTTTTCTCTATTATTTTCTTTTCCGTCTTCAGCCTATTTCTTCTTCTCTTTATCTATATGATATGATTCAGCTGCTTCACTAATTCCTACAAAGAATTCTCAAGTTGTCTCAAAATGTTGATAAGGCCGTTTAGGTATAAATGATCCTTGGGCTTTAGAGTCCTTGCACCGAGTCTGCTGTCCAAATTTAAGCTACTGAAACTCTGAGGAAGTAAATTTCGATTGGTTGTTCACTTATGCATGCGATTCCTGCATTGATGTTTGATTTTTGTTTCACTTTATTGTCACCTATAAACGTTGGGACCTTTGGTGAGATCTGTCGATCGGAACACGTTTTTTCTCCAGAATGTTAGAGAGGCTTTCCGTAATTTTTTTTGTATATGTATACACCCGAGATTTTTTCTCTTTATTTTTTTATCATGTAACTTATCGTTGTTTCCATTTTTAGAGTAATAGCTCCGCTTTTTCATCCATTTCTGAAGTAAAATCTTTTGCAAACTAGGTTTGCACTTAAATCTCCTGAAATCAAGAAAGAGGGTCTTATTTTTCTTGATTTTGTAAGTGATTTATGGAAGTGCTAATAGAGTCTGAATATGGGCATTAGTAACTTAAAAAGATCTCCCATATTCCACTTAAGCTATTTCTGACAGCAAATCAATTTCCGATAAAGTTTTCTTATGTGAAGGTAATGTTGTTTCTTTGTCATGGATTGTATAATATTTGCATACATAAGAGAGTGAGTATATTGTTTACAGTATAACTACAACAAATACTATTTGGATAAGTCATTTCATTCATGATTTGAAGCTGAATATAGCCAACGAGAAAGTTGTTATTTATTGTGACAATGTGCTTAATAACTTAAAAAGCAAGTATATAATTTTAAAGGTGTTATGTACATGGGGATAAGTCATTTCATCCGTGATTTGAAGCTGAATATAGCCAATGAGCAAGTTGTTATGTACATGGGTACAAAAGGATAAACTTTTTTTACCTTCTTAAAGTGGATATGATAGCAGATCCCTTGACAAAGGGTATATATTAAGATTTGTTTGCTAAACATGTTACCAGTATGTGATTGAAATATGTTTAAGTTTTCTAAGCTATGTGGAAATACAAACATGAGCTGTTATGCAAAAAAAGCGAAAACTGCATAACATGAATAAATGATGAGAGTTATACTTTGGTATAACTGAAAAGCAATCAATTGGAAAAGCTAGTGGGAGGAATCCATTTTGTCATGATTCAGCTCAAGTGACAAAGTGAAAGATGATAACTCCTAGAGTTAATGGCCACACTGGCCTCAATAACTCGCAGTTATGAAGCTAGCCAACTCTTAATCATAATAGTTACGAATAATTAAATTTTCAAAAATTATTGTAATTAAAGTATTTAATTGTTTTTAAAGGAATCCAAAGAGCCGTTTCTATCCTAGTGAAAATGGATAAGTGGTGGAAAAGCTCTCTACAAATATGTAGGAGCAGAGAGGATGGCAAATTTTGGAATAAAATATTTTGAGATACTTAAAATTGGAGAGAGAAGAATGAATCAGTTCAACCGGATCTAATTTAACCGATTAAAGGAGAACAAGCCTATTCAACTCGATTTTAAACAACACTATTTTTGGTGCCAAAATACTACAGGGCTCATAAACAGATGGCATACTGCATTTAGCAGAAAAAGAAAAGAAAATGGCATACTGCAACTCAAAGTCAAATTCTTTAGTATTTTTATTTAGGGACAATTTTGAACGCAATCCAATCTGTGCTTGATCAGAAACAAACTCAACCCGAGCTCAAGCTACTGGCCAATCGCATTAAGTCTGTTGAATGAAGTTTTATGAAATTACGTTCCTTGTAATTGGTCTACATTAACTCTTCGGTAGTGAGCATTCACACCAATATAAGAAGTCTCAAGATCGAATAAAGAAGAAGAGTTGCATTCTTTAGCAGGCTCATGTTTCGGGCCACAACCACTAGCCGAACTTCTCAAGCTTCATTATTCAGATTGTGTTGCATCCTCAAGCGAGAAAGCTACGTGAGGAACATAATAGAAAGTGAATGTCGTCTGCTAATTAAAAAGCAGAATCTTATTCTCTACGCGCTTGCACCCTATTCAATTCGAAAAATGGATGACCATTCTCATCTTCATACAAGGAAACAAAGGTGTCAACTTTACAGGTGATTCTTCTTCTTGAGGCTTTGCTCGTTGGGAGGGATTAAACCATGTTGTTTATGAAAAAAGTGACTTGTAATGCGTGAGGTTGTAATGAGTGGATCTTTAATATTCAGTTAACAGAAGACTGTCATTTGGAATGGATATCTGTAACATACAAATGCTTCGTTTCTTTGATACAAATACGACATCCATATGCATATGTTGTTTTCCCAAAAAATAAAATTTATTGCCTGTGACAACAATATGAGAAAGAATGTTAACTGGCAGAAATTGGGAGCAAAATTGAAAGCATACTCTCAGAGCCCGTGTTTCCTGGTAAGGGACGATAATAACTTCTGTAAGCATTTTATTTCTTCATCTCTTTGCCTCAACTCCTTATTCAGTTTTTCAATCTCTTCTATATGCTTGCACTTGGCTGAGTCAGTGGTGTTGCCTTCTGAAATCTCGGTGTAGCACTTGGTCAAACCTGTCTTGAACCTTTTGGGCACGTCAATCTCATTCTGGATGGACCTCTTCCTAGACTGATTACATGCAGCAGCTGGTTCCTCGCTTTTCATTTTACGAACACAGAAACTGATGGATGTGCCAGAACTTAATTGCATCTGGATATGCTTTTGGGGACGTCCATATGAGTCCTAACAGAGCAAATTCAAAGTGGAGATCTTTAGTGTTCCGTCTGTTCATTAAAAGCTCCGTAGTGTTCACTTGTCTTCAAAATTCTACAAACTGCATATGCTTTGAAGGTATCCATCCATACTTTACAAAGAAGAAGGAAAATAAATCCAATTGGAGTAGATGCAATAACCAATAAGTATGAACTCTCTCTCTCTCAAGTGAATATGAAAAGTACCTTCTCCAGTTCACCATCCAGATTTTGGAAAGCTTCATGTGCCTCTATCGATGACTTGAAAGTGGCAAACGTGGAATACTTTAAACCTTTGGAACGCAAATTAGGCTGCCAAAGTAATGAAAATGAAAGAATTCAGCATAAGAAAGAGGAACAATTTTGCACGAATTTGGCAACTATGGATCACAAATCAGACCGACAGTCACACATAGACACAATCTTGAGATGAACTAAACCTGAATTTCAACAGCATACTCATCAGGAAATATTTTCAGCAGCTCTCTGTAAGATACAGTTGAAGGTACATTGTGAAGCAAGAGCTTCAGCATGTCAGATTCAGGCACCTGGAAGATGACTCGGGATATAATGTACAGAAACTTTCAAAGAAGAAAAGAAACTGATTCAATTTTTAGACTGACATTTTTCTGAGCAACGGCAATTGGGTCATCAAATCCTTCATCCAACTTGGCTTTTACAAGCTTCATTGCAGTGCGTGCATCATCAAGACAGACATGTGGAGCACCTTCTTCTCGTAAACGATAGCCTAAAACAGCCTTTTGAAAAGAAACAGATGATATATGAAATTGACCAAATAAACAATTTGATAATTAAGAAATTGTAGGAAACGAAACAAGCCAAAAAGATGACTCATAGGTCCAATACTAAGATATATGAAAACATTAGCATAATAACAAGTTTAGAAAAATGAAAGTTGTAGAAATTATAAGGAAAAAAAAAGAACACAGGAGTTATCAAAACCATCTACCAGAAGATTTCATCATTCAAATATACCAGACTGACAGATGGTATCAAAGCCATTACGTTTTGCAGTTTGATTGCATTTTACAGATGACTCTCTAGGGACCACATTGCTGCGAAATCAGCTATTGTGTTGCCTGTTAAGGAACAATTTGAAGTTATCCTTGCAGTGGAAATTCTTACTTGAATCAAATATGTTAAACTTACTAAGAATACAGAGATCTGAAATCATCAAAAAGAGTTAATGAATACCAAGCAAACAACTTCTTAAATCATATATAAGCAGATAAGATGAATCTTAGGAGAGTCTGAGACTGTGAGTCATCTTCAGGAGCATGTCAAAAATACGCAGCTACTTAATAAGCATGAACAAGAATGCCACCCAGATGTCTATGCTAGCCAATCCATGCACGTAAATCCTCTATACGCTCCAAAATCCTTCTCTTTGTTTTAAGATGAAACCTCTCATTGGCATAATGGACCATATCGCCCTGAATTATGAATTTAGCAGCCAAACCAAAACCAAGCGTTCTTCCACACTAAAACTCTATGTTTGTTCAACTACATGGATTCTCGGAATATGAACTTAACAAATTAAATTTTCAAATGCATTCTAAACAGAAGGCATAATGTTGTCTAGTGTATGAATAATGTAACGATACTACAAAAAAGTACAACTGAGAAAAATGCTCAAATTGCTTACCTTACACAGATCTTTCAAGCCAGGTGTGTAACTGATTGGCTTGCCCAGACAATTGAAGATAAAAGAAGTGTCAATTACTCTTCTATGATCAACCTTTAGTACTGCAAAAAGAAAAAAGGTAATTCAAAATTCTGCCACTAGGTTTGGCTCTAAAACATGCTAGGTCCAAAGGCTGACTCAAGCACCAAAATAAAATTCCTTTGACTGTCAATAAAATGGCAAGGTCTAAGCGACTCTAGGAATCTTACCTTCTAAATCATGAAACAAGCTGTGACCTACTAATATTGCTCCTCGTCTTAAGATCTTCTTCAAGGTTTTCTGCAACATAAAGAAAACAATTCAGAACATAAACGTAGATGACTGAAAGCAAGCCAATTATTACAAAGATTTACTATTCCATCTTTATGTACCTCATAGAAATTCAGAATCGCTAAAAGAATAACAATAAAAAGGAGCAATAAGTGAAGAAGGTTAAGGACATTCTGAATGCATTTCCAACCTGCTATCCAGTTTATCTAAAACTAGTTTGTAAAACAACCAAAATGCCTTGTGAGTGCGTGTTATTTAGTTTGTGGAAGTTCATCTCAAAGAGTGTCACCTGCACATCTTCTAAGCAACAAGTCACTCCTTCCAAATCCAGAGCTGTGATTCCGGTGATCTGACTTCGATAATCTGAAACAGCTTTCATGGGATTTACAACGGCATCCAGTCTAACCTGAAAAGGATTCATGTCAATTTCAACACTAGCTCTCCATAAAGAAATAAGTACCTGGATAATAAATGTAGGGAAACAAATATCCATAATACACATTTTCTAAGAGCTATACCTCCATATCCTCATCCACAGCACACACTTTCACAACTGCCTCAGTACCATCTTGACAAAGTACCATCTCACAGTCAATAGCAATCATTGCATTTGATTTCAGCAACTTGGGAGGTTTTCCCAACTCTGTGACAACCCATCCCTGGCATGTTTCCCAATTTGATCTCACATTCACTTACAACATGAATTCAACTGCTGAAGATATAGTGTAATGCACTGAAAGCATTTCAGTTTCTAAAATAGACAACAAGTCTATGCACATGAATGAATACCAAGGTCATTTTCGCAAAGGGGCAGACAATTCTTTTACTGTGATAAATAAGTACAACGCCAAACAAAAAGATTCTAAATTCTGTGAGAAGTTCTGTTACACCAGGCTTGTCAGAAAAAATAGATGAATCTGTGTCCAGAATTAGACACAAACACAAAAATAATGAATTCTGGAACAACCTTCTCGTCCATTGCACGTCAGAAAGTGGAAATAGTTAGTTAGCCTATGAATGTGTGCGAGGACTGATTTACTACTGTCAGCTGGTTGGAGACCCAGTGAATGCGGCTCTCACTGGATATTCGATTATGGACATAGTTCAGTAGAACTCGGATAGATATAATGGAACGAAAGTACAGAATGGAGCAACGTGATTTGAATTCTTTATATGGTTCCTTGTTCCAATAGGGTATGTTTCTCGTTCCATGTGAGAGAAGGGTTTCATGCAGGAATCCCCTCCTTGGCTACTTCACGCAATAGAATTGGACACTAACTCGCACTTAGTTCATCTCTCAAGTCTTTCCCCATTCCAGTAATGGGAGAATAGGCCGTTCTGGTGGACAACAAACAATAGGCAAGCAGGCATAAATTGCTTCTTAATTGAACTCTTTTTTCAAGACAAAAGACGCATGTTAAAGCTGTTAGATACGTATTGAATTTCCCAAAACAATCTCAAGTTACAAGGCAGCTTGCAGCAGATTCCTAGAAACATGTCATGGCGGATGGTTTTCTGTTTTGTCAAATGAAAGCCAGATAACGCAACATAAAACAAATAATAATAAGTTGAGAAGAAGAAAGTCACTGAACAGCGTGTATATTCCCAAACTAACTAGATAAGAGGAATAAATAATATTCAACACAAAACCTCGTTGTGGGATGGGAAAGAGTAGCACTTTGAGTACAGTGGATGGTCAAGTGTCAAGCGAACGAGCTTCTGCTCTGTCACGGAAACAAAAATAGTGTCACGCTTAGATGGATTCCTTGGCTTATCCATTCGTAATTCTGATATGCTCAATGACCGCAAAATCCAACTGTACCTGACGTGGACATTCATGCTGGTCAGCGTTCTTCATCAGTTCTTCCATTGCCTTGTGGTTCTCGTTCATCTTTATTGTTTTGTCAAAAAACTGACAAATAAGTAATTTCAAGTCAGCATGACATCGTAACCGAGTGTAAAAACAAAGCATAAGGCTGTTATAAAAGACCAAGTTATCGGGGAAAGGCATAAAATGGAGTAGCAGATGCCCCAGTTTTATCCTGTTTTCCTAGATAAGTGGCCGTCCAGAGACACCCTTTTGTGAACGTTTAGAATCTACCAACAGTACAAAAACGACTATATTTGCCATATTTGATGTGACGGATATACCAACTTCTCCAAAATTTTCTAGATAAACGGGTACATCCGACCGTCGCCTCTCACGGCGCAATTAAAGCAATTCCTCAATACAATGATCACCAATCATGAACCTAACCCTACCTTTCTATCTTCTTCTGTGAACGTCCTTAGGAACGCAACCAATGTATCGAGGGACCTCTTCCCGGGATCACTCATGCTGGAGCCAAACTTGCTATCGTAGGCTTCTAGGTATTCCTTCCAATCTCCTTCAGATCCTTTCATCTTCCATGTTTGTGAAAGCTTGACGATCTTCACAAGTGCCTGCACCAAAAATGGAGAAAAGGACGAGTTTGGATTTCTTCCAAAATCGTGAATTTTCATCGAGACTATGAAGAGCAGTAGAATACCTCCTTGTCTCCCTTTGTGATAGCTTTCTCCATTGATATTTTCTCTCGAACGAATGAGAACTCCTTCACAGAATTCCTCCCGCGTTCGGAATCGAATAGGCTACGCGGTTGCCTGCAAGCTTTTAGCGGCAATCGCCGTCTGAGAAGTGTGAAGGGTTTAGGGTTCGGGGACTCAACTAGGGACGGCGGGTCTGATCGCCTTCGGTTCCTAAGGCCAGAACCCAAAGGATACAGAACCGGTCCGTTTCCATCGGTACTCTTTCCAACCCCGAACCGAGCTTGAACGGGTTTGGGTCGACCAGACCCGGGTGGAATACCATGTTGCTTCAAGTCGATCCAGACCCAACCCACGTGTTTAAACCCATGCCATATTCTTTGTCTCGGGTTTAGATCGGTCCGCAATTGTCACCCCAAATTCAAATAGGATCTTGGGTTCAACTTGGATCGTGTTCATTTCATACTTTAAACAAGCAGAGCAAAAGGAGGATTAGAGTAGCAAACATTCGATATTGGTCACTAGAAGTAGTTCAACGCGAGTTGAATCCTAAAGCGAAATTTCGATATTAAGACTCCAAATTTTGGTGCAATATAGATTTGATAGTAAGTTCAACTTTCAGGAGCCTCAGGCAGTCACCTTATCCAAAAACCACCCCCATTGGTTTACCAATTAAAGTATCGGATTGAATTGATCTTGATCTAACTAGAATGAGCCTTCAGGTCGATTTGGTTCGACTCAATTTGATTAGATTTCGATCAAACTGGTTACGTCTGTGATTTATGCATTACTTGTGTTGAATTTGAAATTATGCGTTGTTCTAACTTGAAGATGTCTTTTTGTTGTGGGATGTATGTACTACTTTAATTTCCAGACCGGCAAATGAATTTATAGATCACAGCACATAAATGCATGTACGTTTAACGTTTCAAATAAGAAGTATATTATTTGTAACAAAACCACGTATTGTTAGAATTTATATTCAAGGGATAGCTAAGATAACATAAATAGACAAAATAATGGGCCTAAGAACAGTGTTTAGCTCTGTTCTACTTACTGATATTCGATTCATAGCCTCCACTTTGCTAGCACCTGCGCGTTTAATCTGAACCAACTTTGCAGGGAAAATTCTTAACAAAACACAAGGCTGTCACGGGTTTGATAGTGATATGTATACACGTACAGAGAGATGTAGATAGATAGAGAAACCAGTAGATGCTCACGCACATTTATCTTGATTCTCGCCATTTGATCGGTGTGATGAAATGTAGAGATTTAAATTTAAAAGCTAAAATTATCATTAAACTTTATGTATTTTGTGTGAAATAAATATTTTTAAACGAATACTCTACCGATTAATTATAGCGATCGAATCGTGAAGATCTTCAAGTAGATTTAAGAATGAATCATCTCTTTATATATAGAGATGATAAAGATTTGGAATAAAAATGAAAACAACAATCAAATGATTAGATGTACTGCCGTTTTGAAGAGGTGCATTATAGTGTGTGTATATAACACAGTGTGAAGGAATGGATGAATATATATGTATGTATGTATGTGTAGTATATTATAGTTCAATTATTTTCATGTTGTTTTTCAGTCAAGTGAATATTCACAAGAATATGAATTATTCTTTTATAATCTTTCAATTTTACCAAGGTTCCATTTTGCTCACGGCCCACCGAAGGACACGCCCAGCCAACCACCGCTAGGGTTTTAGCCATCCCCAAACAGTTATTAATAACTGTACATTAGAGGGAGAGAGAGAGAGAGTGGGTATGGAAGGAAGAGGGAAGTCGGTGAAGATTCTGAAGAAGGACGAAGGCTCTTCCTCGGCTTCTCTCGCTCCCGACGATGCGTTCTTTGACGACCTCTTGGGCACCGGCGCTACCGCCGGCGTCAAGTTCCAGCCCAAGTTCAAACCCAGGCCAAGGGGAGGCTCCGTCAAGTCCGAACCACTTCCTGTTAAGCCCGAGCCCAAGCTTGACGACGTCTCCGGTAAGCCGGAGGCATCCCTGGACACCCCCATCGACGACTCTTTCCCGATGGACGTCGACGCTCCTCCGGCAACCAAAGAGGAACCTGACCGCATTGCCGGTAGGGGGAACAGAGTCGTTAGGGAGATCGACGTCTTCTTTAATCCTTCCCCGATCGAACAGGATTCCCTGGTACGACGACTCACTCTTGAATTATTTATTCACGCTCGTTTCACTCGTGGAGTTTTCGGCGTTGCCGTCGAATGATCTGAAGTCGATCGAAAAATGTGCCTTTTTGTTTGGACGAGACAATAATATCGTATTTGTCCTTATTCGTTTGCTTGAACTGATTGATGTACTTCTGACCTCACGCTGCTTAATCGATGCCCCTGCTACTTAACCGATATTTAAAATTTTATTCATCATCATCATCTTGTTGCTTACTCCGTTGAATTTGAATCCCGTTTATCGTGCACTACTGAAATCTAGTTCAATTATAGACGAGTGCGTGCATGTTTTGTCAAGTTCTCTTCGTTGGAATCACTACGGGCTCGCTTTGTTAATTTCTTTAAGGCGGCGATGTTTTGGATTTGCATTTTCAAGTGACAATGCTCTTTAGGTGATCCGATGAGTTGTTCGGTATGCGGTCGAACGCCAAGTAAGCATCTGGCTAGCTGAATTAATTTTACTTATTGAAATTGATATTGCCTTTAAGCCATCAGCAATGCCCTTAGGCAGATGATCAAACGATAACTTAGCACATGTTTTAAGTGAGTGGATGTGCATATTAGAATTGGTTTTTGTTTTCCACTGACCCAAACTGTTCTTGAGCATAGGGAGACCGGATATGGTGCACCATGCATGAGTGGTGCACCAAGGCATCAAATCTTGATCATCCGCTGAAAAGTTCGGATATATATTTAAATTCAAAAAGCCAAAAGTATATATGTACTTTTGGCTTTTCAAAATTCAAAGAAGTTGCTTTTCAATTTTTTGGTGCACCACTCATGTATGGTGCACTAAATCCTGATTTCCCTTGAGCAGATGTTTGAGTGCTAATCAGATTTATCCTTTTAAGTGAATTAGGTTTGCATCTTCAAAGTAATATTGCTCCTAGGTGTCCTTAAACGGATGATCTCATAATAAATAGCACATATTTACGTTAATTTTAGTTGCATGTTCAAATTGATATTGAGTTTATGTGATGCAAAGCACCGTTGAACGTTCGATCCATGACAATCTATCACCCTATTTAGAGGAATTCTGTATCTTCAAATAGGCATTGCTCTTAATTGATCCCTGTGAAGCTTTTACTGTTCCCTCCTTTTGGCTCTGGGCCTTCTCTGCAAGGCAAGGTGTCCTTAAACAGAAAATCTGGTCAGAAGTTAGCATCTGGTTCAAGACCATTAGATTTGCAACTGGTATTGCTATTAATTGATCCAAAATCTCCTCTCAGGTTTGTAGCAGAGACTTACGGATGTCATTGCTTGTTTGTTGCAGCTTTACATTACGCAGTATCCACTTAGACCTTGCTGGCGTCCATATGATCTTGATGAAATGTGTGAAGAGGTATGTTCTTTATTGATGCTTTCTTCCCTCTAACTTGGCGTCCTGGTATTCTCTGTTAGTTTGTCAGTGAATTCCTCTTTTCTGATACAGGTGAGGGTGAAACTGAACCAATCGAAACTTGAAGTAGATTTGGTATTAGATGTTGAATGCGAGAATTATGACAGTGAGGTTGAAGATTCTCTGAAGATTAAGAAGCAGGTTTGCCAGAATTTTTGGTTATGACACCGAATATGTCATCACTGACAACTAGAATTTTTTTTCTCTGATTCTCTAGCTCACCTGACAGTTCCGTATAGATCACTAGATATTATTGATATAGTCAAGTAAGACAATCACGAAGAGAACATGTCATGGTGCATGCACACATGCAGATTTCCTATATATATATACATGTACATGTGTAATGTATACCGGTGTTGTTCGACGCGTATCGTAACGTGTATCGTTTTGATCCATGATATGGGCGTATTGTATTGTAACGTATTATACTTTAATATTAAAAAAGTTGTAAAAATATAAAAAATCAGAAAAAGTTCAGAAAAATATAGGAAAAATTTGATAATTGCAAAGAATTCATATAATGCAAAGTTTAGTACATATTGATCATTCACCTTTGAACAATTGAAATAAATTACATATTTTGAAGCAAAAAATGAAATACATTTACATATTGTAATCATGATCATCAATTAAATAATCTATCTTATCCTTGCTGAAGATCCTCACCACCTTCTGCTTCAAAATCAAAATCTTCATCTCCTTGATAATGTTGTTGCGCTCCTTCCAAATTAATCCATGCAATGTTTTATTTGGAGGGCATTTTCTTTGCTATATTCTATAATCTAGTCTTCTAATATATCAAAATTATCCAAACTTATTGGATCAAATTGGCTTTCTTCTCTATTTACCTTTTTCAATTGCCTACAAGAAAGAAAGATAAGTAATTAGTAAATAACATTAACAATTTAAGTCAAATAATATATTGAATTGAATCTTTAAGTATTCGCAAAGCCGCATGTTATAACAAATGAAAACTAAGTCATTCAGCCACTTATGTTCCAACCTATTGCACGTTTTTGTATAGATGTGTTCAGAGACACTCTAATTCATTTCACAACCCGTTGCACTATAGGTTTGGCTCAAAACTCTTACTACTAAATGTATAAGGTTTGGGCAATCACTTCCAAACCTACCCCACCAAACATATGTAGAAATAGGTAAATACTAGAAACTTAATCCATAATAATATAAGATTTAAGAAACTTAAATATAAAGATAAACAATTTACCTGTGCACATATTAGTGCGATTGCGAATTGCTATAGGCAAACCCATTAAGTGAAAAGTATTATCATAGTTCTTCATCTCTCGATGTGTAGCATCTACTCTACTCTCATCAGGGACTAATATATTTATATAATAAATGATGTCTCGATTAACCTCACCGTTACTTTTGAAGCTTGCTTAGTACCTGAATGCTGAGTTTAGGTAATATGTTACTGCATGAATAGGCCGATGCAATTGTTTGTTCTATCTATTATCTATAATTTTCCACACGATCACATAGTCTCTATTTTTTCCATTAAAATTATTTCTAATAACTTCTTTTGTCCTATCTATGGATTCATAGATGATTTCTCCTCGCTACCAACCAATCTTAAAACCTTCACTAAAGGACATATAATCTTCAATAGTCTAACACATGCATTCTAAAATATACTCCTAAAGACTCTCTGAAATCTCATTCAATTTTTTATTTCTTCTATTTTGAGGCAACTCTGTAAATTGTTGCCACTCATATGAGGAGAACATTCTCTTCAAGGCAGTCTTCTGCCTTATAATACTTTATACGGATAAGAAATTAGTTACAAATCGAGTTGCAACTGTACGAAGAAGCTATTCACAATCTGTATATCTCCTTGTCATAAACAATACAAAGGCATGGTTGTAGATAAATTTGGTGATATCTTGGCAATATTCAGTTGCTGCCTTTATCGCATCCATCTCACCAATATCCTCAAGGATTAGATCTAAATAATGGGTTGTGCATGGTGTGCAATAGAAAGTCTCATAAATATCGGTTAACTCCTTTTCCGCTGCTTTATAATTAGTTGCATTATCTATAATAAATTGGACTACATTCTCTAGCCCAACCTCACGTTTTTCACCTTATCAAACTCTTGCTTAAGGATCTTTGCAGTGTGCCTCTCCTCTGACATGTTTAGAGATTTTAAGAACATAAGTCTTTTAGGACAACAGAGAAGAAAGTTTAAATGGTCATTCCTCGCCTATCTGTCCATCCGTTTGCCATGATAGTGCATCCTGTCTCCTTCCATGACTCTCTCAAAGTCGAACAATATTCTTGCACTTCAATGACGGTCTTATCTAATAACTTTCCTCTCAATTTTTGATAAGAGGGTATCTTGGATCTTGGACTAATATTAACAATTACATCTGTCATTCCTTGAAAATAAAAATTGTTTGTTGCATTAAATGGAATACATGCATCATAAAACCATCTGCCCACTGCAAGGTCTGCCTGATCATGCAATTGTTCTAAAGCCATAACAGCACGAATTCGAGGTTGAGCACCAGGTGTAGTGCGAGGAGAAAAAAAAGAATGTATGCTAGAAGAAACTCTTCCTCTACTCTTTCCTAAGCTTCCTCTTCTACCACTTTCACTTGCAAAATCTTTAGCAACCCTCTTTCCCCTGTTTGGTGGTTGAGAACTACTACTACCAATCTTTGTTCTAGCATGTGAAGGAATACTATCAGTCAATCCAATAACATCATCATCATCTTCCTCAAACACCCCTAAATATCCTTTTGTTGTCTCCTCTCTTTTATGCTCTAAATCATCTCAAGACTTTGCTATTTAATGCCTTATGGCAAACTTCTAACTCTGTTAGTCCCTGCTAGGTGGTGTTTAAATCGTGAAATTCCACCACTAACCACATTCTTACAAAACAAACATCTGATCCTTAATCTGGAACCCTCAATTGGTGTACCCCACTACCATGCCAGATCATCAGACTGAGAATGAGAGTCTCGAACACCCCTTCCTGCAATCTCAATTGAGCACTTTAATTCATAAAAAACCTAAAAATAAAAGTACTTCATAAATCCCCAATCTATAACACCCACATAGAGTGTCTCTCACTTGATGAATGCAATAAAAATCATATTAACACACTTAATAACTTCATATTTTGTCATTCAAAGAAAGAAAAATGCAAATAACATAAAAAAACAATAAATACAAAGAAACAATTTTAGAAAACACTCAAAATATACCACAATCTGAGTTAAGAGGCTTCCACGAACACCGTAGAGCACTTTTTTGGGAGCCTTGAACACCAAGGAGGGGGAGAATCACCGGAAGACAAGTTAAGGCTCTCTGAAAATACGGATCCCTGGGCGTATCACCCGTATATGACGATACGGGCGATAGTATCGTGCAATACAGACAACACTGATGTATATAAAATATATTGGTTTTCCACATAAACTTGTGAACTATGTAGTTCAAGTCACATATGATGGCACGTGCACGCCGACACACACATATATGGAAAAGTAGTACCAAAATCTCGTCAATAATGTCCACAAACTCAAATATAAATGATCTTACAAGATCTTCAACAAGCTAGTGCACAAGACAAACTAAGTAGGTATAATACAAAACAAGTCAAGTGATCATAAAAATCTCTAATTATTCATTTCACAACATCCTCTATTTATAGAGGTTTATTACAAGTGAGAAGAGAGAGTGAGAGAGAGATTATCATGGAGCTTCTCCCAATGGCTACACTACTAGTCGTTGGGTGTTGACTGACCCTTGAAGGGCCAATTCAAGGGGGCCACGCCAGGGGCTTGCTGGGCCCTAATGGCCCTGCTCTATTATAAGTTAACACACTCCTCAAACTTGCGGTGTATATACCGAAAGTTTGTCCGACAAAAAAACATAAATCTAGGCGATGTCAAAGACTTTATATAAAAATCTGCTAGTTATAGTTATAAAGGAATATAACATAAGGTCAGTCTTTTCTTCGAGCATTCCTCCCGAATATGGTGACAGTTCATCTTAATATGCTTGGTTCGTTCATGGAATGCATTATTTAAAGTAATATATAAGGCATTTTTATTATCATAAAGCAATTTGGTAGAATCCTCTCGTGCGACCTCCACGTGTGTAAGAAGTACAATAATCTAAGATATTTGTGACCTCTATGTCCGCAAGAAGTTCAGTGATACAAGATATCACTATTGCTGTTGTAGTAGCCATTACTATTTTCTGTCTTTGCAGACGATAGACACCTTCTGTTACTTTTTGCATCTCTAAGATATTGGCTCGATTTGAATTGTGCAAAGAATATCTTACCCGATCAAGCCCGAGTATGATTACAGGGATAAGTTGTTGCCTTAGACCATATTCTACTTGATAGTACCCATATCATATATATATATATATGCATGTATATATATATGTGTGTATTATTTTTGTCTTATACCCGATCTGGACATGTTAGAGAAAAGAGAGCTTGGATCCATATGTTAGAAAACAGGGCCACTCGGGCCTGGCCTTGGCCCACTGGGCCGTCAGGGCCAGGGCCCCCAGGGCCACTAGTCGTTGGGGGCTGGTCACAGCCAACCCCCCTTTTACTCCCTTGTCCCCTCTCTCTCACTTGTTCTTCTAAACTCTATAAATACCCCAAAACTCCATTGTAAATGAATGCCTTTTGTGCTATCACAAAGCCTTAGAAAAAGGCTATAGCCAAGTGCAACAAGGGCATACTTAAATACTCTAATGTTTTGAACCAATTGTATGGTTATAAAAAGAAATGTACACAATGTCTTAGTGAGTGACGGTGAAAATAATAAGGATTTCATATACCAATTTTTAAGAAGTCTTCGGGAAGAATTTGAAGTGGCAAGATAATTTCTCATTCATCGGAAGCCGTTTCCTACCAAAGAAGAGGTTATTACCGATCCTCAAATGGCGAAAACAAGAATGAATGAAGCTAGGCTTCAAAAAGATACTGCACTTGCCGCATCCAAACCCAGAGCAAATGTAAAGGCTTATCGTCCTCCCCATTTCAAAAATGAAGGATCAAGTGAAGCAAGAAAGGAGGTCATTTGCCATCATTGTAGAGAAGCCGGGCATATAAGGCCAAATTGCCTTAAATTAAAAAAGAAGGTGGTCTTAGTAGAAGAACATACTTCATCTTCCATCCTTGCACTTGAAGAAAAATTAAAGCAACTTGAAGTTCAAATAAAGGAGAAATCAATAGTTGGTGTGGCTTGCCCTTCTTCAACAAAAGAAATTCAAGGTATGACCTCTTGGATTCTTGATTCGGGTGCTTCATTTTATATGACTTGTAATGAAAATATTTTAAAATCATGTGTTCAAAAACCCTTATCATGTGTTTATACTGTGGATGTGACACAATTAAATATTGATAAAGTTGGTCACTTGTAAAACAAAAAATTTGAAGTTTCCAAAATTAGTGTTGTTCCAAAACTAAATTTGAACTTACTTTCTATATTCCAAATTTTGAATAAAAATTGTGTTATAACCTTTTCATCCACGGGATGTATTTTACAGGATCGCCTCTGGAAGAAGGTGATTGGGCGTGGCCATAGAGAGGGTAAACTTTACATTATGGACTATTTGCATAATATAGGATATGCTATTGTTTTGACAAATGATATTAAATATTGATAAAGTTGGTCACTTGTAAAACAAAAAATTTGAAGTTTCCAAAATTAGTGTTGTTCCAAAACTAAATTTGAACTTACTTTATGTATTCCAAATTTCGGATAAAAATTGTGTTATAACCTTTTCATCCACGAGATATTTTAGAGGATCGCCTCTCGAAGAAGGTGATTGGGCGTGGCCATAGAGAGGGTAAACTTTACATTATGGACTATTTGCATAATATAGGATATGCTATTGTTTTGACAAATGATGCTCTTTTATGGCACAAGAGAGTGGACATCTTAATGCTCAAAAATTGTATTAATGTCTTCGTGGAATGAAATTTAAGGATCTTTTTTCTTGCAAGGATTGTATTCTCGGTAAAATGCTAACATCTTCCATTTCCAAACAAAACACATATTACAACAAGACCCTTCGAAATAATTCATTCGGATGGATGAGGTCCTGCACCCGTTTTGTTTAAAGGAGGCATTTCCTATTATGTCATTTTTGTAGATGACTTTACTAGGTATACATGGGTATATCTTTTAAAAGCAAAATCCGATGTCTTTCAAAATTTTGTTATCTTTCATAATCTTGTAAAAAATCAATTTGATTCTGAAATCAAGATTTTTAGATCCGATTCAGGAAGAGAGTTTATGTCAAAGGATTTTAAAAACCATCTCAATACGTTTGAAATTATACATCAAACTTCTTGTTCTAAGACTCCTCAACAAAATGGTATTTTTGAACGAAAGGATAGACATATTTTGGAAACCATAAGAACTTTGCTTTTATAAGTGGTGGTCCTAAAAATTTCTGGGCAGAAGCTATTATGACTGCAGTCTATTTAATTATTGGATGCCCTCTTCGGTTTTACAAAATGTGTCACCTATAGAAAACTCTTTAAAGTTTCTCTCAACTATTCTAGATTGCTTGTTTTTGGATGTAAATGCTTTGTTTATACTGACAAAGATAATAAACTATCATCTTGGGCCATAGAATGTGTCTTTCTAGGATATGGAATAACCAAAAAGGGATATAGGTGTTATGATTATAAAATTGATAAGCTTTATGTATCACGAGATGTTAGGTTTTTTGAAAATGAATATGTTTTTAAAAGCATGGATGATGATAGTTCCCTTAATGACTCCTCCTATTCCTTCTTGAATGATATTTTAGGTGAAGAGGTAATTCATGAAGAAAATGATCTTGATGAACATATGATTACCATACACTCTATTACACCTTTTGATCAACATTACAATAGGAGATCTATGCCTATTCCTAGAAGGTAAAACCGTGATTCTAGACCTTCGAAAGATTTGTCTCATATGATAGTTTTACACCAAGACATAGAGCTTTAGTAACAAATATTTCAGCTATAAAGGAACATAGAACCTTTAAAGAATCCCAATTATCATAAGACTGGACTCATGCAATGAACGAAGAGTTGGATGCTTTATATAGAGCCCAAACTTGGGATATTATCTCTAGACCATCAAACAAAAAGACTATAGGTTGTCGATGGGTCTATAAAATCAAGACTAATGGTGATGACTCGTTAGATCGTTATAAAACTAGATTAATTGCAAAGGGTTACTCACAAGAATATGTAATTGATTATGAAGAGACTTTTGCTCCTGTAGCAAGAATGACAACTGTTAGATGAAATATCTATCAGTTAGAGGTTAAAAATGCTTTTTTGAATGGTTGGTTGAAGGAAGAAGTATATATGGAGCCTCCTGCTAGTCTCAATCTTCCTTGAAACCAAGTTTTAAAGCTCAAAAGAGCTTTATATGGTCTCAAACAAGCTCCTAAGGCTTGGTTTGATAGAATGACTGAATTCATAACAGTGCATGGTTTTACTCTCTGTTATACTGACACAACCTTGTTTAAGAAAATCCTCTGTAGGTATTGTTATTCTTTTGCTCTACGTCGATGATATGATTATTACAGGTAGTGATAATACACATATCCAATAAATCAAGGAAGAACTTGATAATATGTTTGAAATGAAGGATCTTGGTCAACTTTTTTATTTTCTTGGTATTGAGGTAACTCGTGATGATAGAGGTTTCTTTTTATTACAAACTAAGTTTACTAATTATATTATTCTTAGATCAGGTATTACAGATGACAAAATTGTTGAGACACCTGAGGTAATCAACCAAAAGGTGCGTCTAGTTGATGGTGAACTTTTGAGTGATCCCACACCTTATAGACAGATGGTTGGAGTACTCACCTACCTTACCATAACACGGCGAGATATTCCTCATGCTGTTCATACTGTAAGTCAGTTTCAACATGCGCCCACCTCAGTGCACATGAGTGCTGTTATGAGGATTGTTCGTTATATTCGACAAACCTCAACTAAGGGAGTATTTCTATCATCTTCTTCTTTATCCCAATTGCTTGCATATACTAATGCTGATTGGGGTGGTGATGTGAATGACAGGCACTTTACTACCGACTGCTGCATATTATTTGGCTACTCACCGATCTCATGGAAATGTAAGAAACAACAAAAGGTATCTCTTTTTTCTACCGAAGATGAGTATCGTGCAATGGCCAGCACCATTACAGAACTAACTTGGCTGCGATGACTACTTGAGGACTTGGGCATACAATTGGAAGCTCCACCAATCATGTTCTGCAACAACAAAAGTGCTATGTATATAGCCAACAACCATACCTTTCATGAGCGCACAAAGTACATAGAGATGGACTGTCACTATGTTCGTGAAGAGCATCTCCGAGGCAATTTAATATTACAGTTTATAAAATCAGAATATCAACTTGCAGATGAGTTCACCAAGTCCTTACTTGCTCATCGATTTCAATCTTTAATTGACAAACTTCAGGTCATGGAGCTGTCAGTTTGAGGGAGGTGTTAGAAAACAGGGTCACTCTGGCCCTGCCCTAGTCCACTAGGCCATGAGGGCTAGGGCCACTAGCTGTTGGGGGCCCAAGCCTCCAATGGCTAGTTGGGTAGCCGTTGGGGGCTGGTCACAGCGCCCTTGTCTCCTCTCTCTCACTTTTACTTCTAAACTCTATAAATACCCCAAAACTCCTTGTAAATGAATGCCTTTTGTGGCTATTCAATAAAGATTAATTTTCACCTGTTGTGCTTTGTGTTCATTACTGTTTCAGTGTGCCCTCGTTGCACTTGGCTATAGCCTTTTTCTAAGGCTTTGTGACAGCCTCATTTCAAATTCAAAGAAGTAAAATCACAATACATGCATCCGTTTTCTTTACAAATAAGGTAGTGATAGTATAACAAGAGCGAAAATCTCGTGCATGCATAAAATTCTCAAATCTAATAAACCAAGCCTTAGGGGCTTGTTTGAGTCCATATAAAGACTTTTTCAGTTTAAGGACATCATTATTTGGAGCATTGAATCCCGGAGTAGTAGCCATATAGATATCTTCATTAAGATAACCATTCAAAAAGCATTTTAACATCCAATTGATATATATTCCATTCTTTAATTGTACAAATAGAAATTAGTATATGAACAATAGTCATACAAGCAATAGGAGTAAAAGTTTTCTCATAATCAATCCCATATTCTTGAGAATAACTCTTAACTAAAAGTCTTGCTTTGGACATTTCAATAGATCAATCACTATGGGTTTTGACCTTATAGACCCATCTGCAACCAATAATTTTATTTTCTTTGGGTTTTGGAACAATGTCGTAAGTACTATTCCTTCGTAGAGCTTCTATTTTATCATTCATAACTTTTTTCCATTCTAAGTTATTTGGTCATAATGATTTGGTTCAAGGATACTCGATACGATTGCTATATGGTTTCTATGTTGTACTTGAAATGTTTCATAAGACATAAATCTTTGAGAGGTTTGATAATTCTTTTGCTATGAGTATTATAATTTTGTATATTCCTCTTTACATAATGATTTTCAAAAGGTGTAATGATTTCTTCTCTAGTTTTGGGATTTCTAGATTCATCCTCTGAATAGACCATACTTTTCTCTTTGCCATCTAACCTTTCATTCGAGATTTCATCAAAAAAATGTATAACTATCTTGGGGGTTTTGTGACTCATCTCCATAATAACATTATCTCCAATGAATTTGACATCTCTAGACACATAAAGTTTGTCTTCTTTTGGGTTGTAACATCTATACCCCTTTTTATCTATACCATACCCAAGAAAGATGCATTTAATGGCCTTAGGACCTAACTTATCATTCTTATACTATAAATATAACACTTATGTCCAAAAACTTTCAACCGATCATAACATTTATTTGAATATAATTTTTCAATATAAGAACAATTTTTAGTTTGGTTGGGCATCATATTTATCAAATATATGAAAGTTAGAGCTGTTTCGGCCCAAAGTATGGGAGAACTTTACTTGTTAACAACAAAGTTCTAGTGGTTTGAATAATATGTTTATGTTTTACTTTGGCTAAACCATTTTATTTGGGAGTTTTTGTACAAGATTTTGTATGCCAAATTTCATGTTCTTGAAGTTAGTTTTTGAAGTCATTTAAGAGATATTTAGCCTCGGAGTCGGTTCTTAAGATTTTGATATTGGTTTCAAATCGAGTCTTCATCCTGTGAAAGATAAAAAAATATTTAAAAACTTTCGATTTGTGTTTCAAAAAATATATCAAAGTGTATCGAGTGAAATCATCTACAAATATAACATAATAGGTCAATCCTCCTTTTGAGCTTACGAGAACGGGTCTCCAAACATCGGAGTGCATTAATTCGAAGGCCTTTTTTGTGATAAGGGTTCTTTCGTCAAATGATGTATGATGTGTTTTGCCAAAAATACAATTTCTGCAAACAAAATAATTCTTTTTATTAATCTTTATTCATGAATAATTGTTCATTTTGCTTACATCAAGATGCCCCAATCTTCTCAAAATCATTACTAGTAATCTCACATGTTTCAAAATTTGATATAACTAAATTATTCGACCACCTTCTCTATGTCCTTGCCCAATCACCTTATTCGATAGATGATTCTACAACATAAATCCATTTGGTGAGAAAGTAACAATGCAACCCCTATCACAAATTTGAGAAACCAAGAGAATATTAAGATTTAGTTTTTGTATACAATGTATGGGGTATTTTAAAGGAATTACTTTCTAAGTTACTAATTTCTTTAACATCAAGGTTAGTTCCATCGGCCGTAAACACTTGTGCTCTAACTTGTGTGCATTTGTCTAACAATTTATATTCATTAGTCATATGAAGGAAAGCATCAAAATCTAAAAACCATGGCATATCTTGGTTTTTGGAAGAAGATCATAACGCTGACCCAGAGATGCTTGCCTTTTCTTTGAATATTTCTTAAATGTAGGCCTTGATCTTCAACGGTAGTACTTTCTCCTTGTTGTCAATGGCATCCACCCGAGGGAAGTTCCTTAATAAGAGAAGACACGTAGTCTTGATATTTTCACTATCCTTGCAATAATGACAAATCGTACTTTTGTTTGGCCAAGACACTACATTACCTTTGAATTGTCTATTTCCTTCACTATTTTTTGCATGTGGAGGTTTGTAGGTCTTCAAATAATTTTCGAGTCTAGATGTAACAAGAACCGTTTCTTTGTTGTCTCTTATATTCCCAATCTAGTTTCTTTCATAACTAAATTGGCTAATATCTCATCGCTTTGGGGTCTTGGTTTTCTACGAATCAAATTTGTTCTAATGTTTTCAAATTCGTCTCTCAATCCCCGTATAAACAAGAAAAAATATTGGTTGTCAAGGTATTCTTGAAACTCATACATACTTTGAGTTTTTCGAACTTGTCAAAACTCTTAAGTTGTTCCAAAGATCGCAAAACTTATTATGATAATTCTTAATGCTCATGGAACCTTGTTTGAGTATTATTATCTTTTTCATCAAGTTTATTTTAAAGACAAAATCGTTTGTGGAATGAGTTTTCCTAAGGTATTCCCATATCTCAAAGGCATTGTCAAACATACTAATCCTACTATAAAGTTTTTTATCAACATTTTTCCAATAATCTATGTGATTTTGACATTATACATCTCCTATTTTTTTAACTCTTGCTTGAATTTCTCTTTTTGTAACTTGAGAAATTTATTCTCATCAAACCCTTTTTTTATCCATTTGGGCTCTTTAATTGTACCATCAATATAATCCCAATAGTCTTTAGAGATAAAGTATTTTTTATGGTATGTGCCCAACTTGGCTAAGAGTTGAGAACCAATAAACAACAAAATATCTGTTTTTGTTCTATTTTCTCAACAATAATAAGAAATACGAAGAATACATTGATTCCCTCAAGATGATGAAACAATTTCCAAATTTGAATTTCATAATATAATCTTAATAGCCTTTAGAGATAGAATATTTTTTCATGGTACATGCTCAACTTGGTGAAGAGTTGAGAACCAATAAACAATGAAATGTCTCATTTTTTCTTTCATTTTCTCAACAATAATAAGAAATACGAAGAATACTTTATTCCCTCTCGCAAAATCTTCAATAAGCCAAATCACTAAACAAATCACCAATGCATGAGACAAACCAAATAGGTATAATACCAAACAAGTTAAGTGAGCACAAAAACTCTAATTATTCATTTATAGAGGTTTATTACAAGTGAGAAGAGAGTGAGAGAGAGACTATCATGGACCCAAAGGCTAGTAGTATAGCCGTTGGGTGTTGACTGACCCTTGAAGGGCCCGTGCTAGGGGTCTGTCGGGCCCTAATGGCCCAGCTCTAATACAAGTTAACAATATACACATATAGTGTCGTATGTGTTGGTGCAATATCAGTACAATACAACACAGTATCCTTATGTCTCCATATTGGTCTGTTGTACATGTATTGTATAATACAGTGTGACACATGATACAGGGGTTTGTTGATATGTATCAACCTGAATGCACCATATATACATATATGTATGTATAACTACATATATCTTAAACTTGTTATGGATCATATCAAGGTTGTTTTCTGTTATAAATGTGCATCTGTGGTATTTGAGTTTTTCTTTTGACTTTTAAGAATTTTAGTGTTGGTAGTGTGTTCGGGTTGGGTACAAAATTTGCAACCATACATATCGGCTGTCTTGGTGCTACTGATCAAAGTGATATATTGCTAACACTAGATATACATGATTCTTTTGGGTGAAGAAGTAACAACTTTTCTTTCAGATGATATATCACATCTTCGTATGCTTGCACCTTTTCTCCTAGTTTGTTGTTTTCCTTATTTCCTCTGAGAAGTGACATATTCTGTTATAGTTGATTGTTCAATCTTCAAATGCCTTTTGTTGATTGTTTTCTGTAGTTGATTTGATTGTTCATGTGCTTATATCTTTTCTTTGACGATCCACTTCTTTATGGTTTTCATATTAAATTCCTAACCCTGCATTTGTTGTGATTTATAGATTTTGTCATCATCGAAGGCACCTTTTACAACAAGCTACTCTGTTGGTTACTTGATTGGAACAAAGGTTGGCGTTTCTCCTCATTGTTGTTCATACGTAATTATAGCTTTTATTTTTCCAAAGTTCTTATTGGGAAAAGTATGCTGCTCAGATTTCTTTCTCCACAAGATTTTGAATAGGTTTCTGCAGTAGTTATTTGATATTATATTAGTGTTTTATTGTGTCACACATCTTTGTAATAACTAAATGGCAAAATTCGGTTGTCTCAAGATCTTGTTTCATTCTTTTCATCTGCAGTTACACTTGAATCCCGTTAATGCAGTTGTGCAGCTTCGGCCTTCGATGGTACATCTGAATGATACCCAAGACCTAACAAGTACAAATGGAGTTGTTGAAAGTGATGAAATCAACAAGAATGAGAAAACTACAGAGCCTTCTATACCTTCTACGTTGATAGTAAGCTTCCTCCTCTCTTACATGGGATCTTTGCTTGCATCAGTTCCCACTTCCACACTCCGTTCACAGTTAAAGATGATGAACTTATGTCCATGTTACAACTTTTTCTCAGTTTGATATTATTGTAAAATTTTCAAATGAAATAGGGATTTTGGTATGGCATTCAAATGGCCTTTTGGTCCTATTTGCACACTTCACAAGTCTGACAGTGTTTGAGAACGTCTTTTATCATTCTAGATGCCAAAAAGAAGCATTTCCAAATGTTTGTAGTTTTGTCTGTTGTTACCAAGTTACTGTCACGAACTCACGATGTTGAAAAGCTCTTATGGTTCTCAGATTGACTTACCTTTTTCTTGTTCTTTTGTTGGCTCCTATCGGTTCTTTTCTTCGGTAGGTCTTCAATGATGTCAATGATCAGACAACTTTCATGTCATCCTATTCTTTTGTATGAATTACATACACCCTTCCCATGAAACGAATACTTGATGTTCACATGCACACCAGCACTTCTCAAGCGTAGTTACCAACCAGTATCATAATGCTGTGCCTTCAGAAATATGACATGCTGCACCTAATAAGCTTAGGTAGAATAGAAGAGGGTTGGAAAGTTACAGGCCTGTGTGTGCATGCAGATTTCGCACATGCACATATATGTATCTATGTACATATGCATGCATTTAGGTGTGTTGTGTTGTTTTAAACCAACTTGCATGTGCACCCTCCACAACACTGACTACCCAAAGCTGCATTTGCATCAGTATCTATGCGATGTTTTGTTCTTTATTATGATTAAGAAAATAGACTGTATGTGGCAAGCAGAACATCTATAGACACTTCGTTTTTCTTCTTGCCCATCTCTGTGCATCGCATTCTTGAATAGTTTGCATTGCAATTATCTACCTAGTGGGTTAGGTGTCAATGTTTTGCACCAAAACTGTGTAGAGATGTAATACATTACTCCTAGACATTTGCTAATAAATTTGTCTCAGAAGCGTGAAGTATGTTAATTCCTTCTCTTGTGTGGGATGGATCTGGTAATAGTTGTTTTTGGATGGTAGAGGTCTTTCATCACTGGCAGCATTTTGCTGCAAAATGCTGATTCATGTACTGTTGTTGATGTGTAGTACAAACCACTTTTGAGCATAACAATGTGCATTTTTGCTTGCCTTACTGAGTATTTAGATGGGTTAGGTGTCACATTGTTCGCCATGGTGATATTGCTGACACAACATATATAGGTTGATCTGACATTGTTAGGTTATTTTTGCAGAAGAAAGATGAAAACGGATCTGCTAATGCTCAAATTGGGCGGCCTATTTCTTATGCACAGCTGAAGCTGGAGGAGGATTCGGAGGTAAAAGGAAAAATCTGTTAGATTAGCTTGCTTCAACTTTACAACAGTCTATAGTATAATTATGTTATAGTCTCCTGGTACTGCCTACCTAATATGGCAGATGTGCTATTGGGTTAAAAGACATGCTTATTTCTTATTGCAAGTGATAATTGGGGTGCAAAGGTTTCAAGTTTACAGATGCATCTACATGTTCTGATTGCAAAAACTAGTTGATTCATGGGATTGTGTGTGTACATGCACTTTTTTTTTCTTTTGTGAACTTTGGCTGCATTGTGTATGTTGTTTCGATCTATCCTAGTGGTTTTTTCCTGAAGGGAAAAGGACAATTGGATAGCGCTTGTTTTGCCTGGAAACCATAAAAGGCTTAGAAAGTAATTGAAATAGAACAAACTGCTTTGTTGTGAATCAGAAGGCCTAAGCTTTTCTTGCTGAACATAGTAATCCCCATGCTTCACCTATCCAAGAAGCAGCAAAAAAGGACAAGGAACTACAGTATTCTGGTCTTTGGAGATTTTCTTTGATGTCAAATGTGCCCTATGTTGCGTCTGATGCATCAGTGTGGTTGTGTGCTGTGTGCATGGTCAATCAAGTACTTATGGGCTTTTATGTATGATCTCAGGCATGGATTTCCCTCAAATATTTGGCTGCAGATAGTCCATTGTCGTACAGATATAGACAAAAGCTTGTGTCTGAAGATGTTTATCCAACTCTCGTCTCCACAAATGTGTACGCCACCTAGTTAACATACTTCCATATTTTCAGTAGTACAATATCGAAGTTGGTTTCCATAATTCTTTTCTTCTTCACTGCTATTTGCAGGGATGGTTACATCAATGCTTTAGTTCCAGGAAGGCCTACCAGTTCACTTCAAGGATGGGCTAGCCTTGATGGTACAACTAATAAAATTATTGGAAGGTAGAAAATCATTCTAAACTTGTGGTGCTTAACGTTTGTTCTTCAATATCCTTAAACAGACACTTCAAAGGGGAAAACAACCACTTCAAAGTCTTGTTTTCATTTTAAAAAGAAAAATAGATGACCTGCAGGCAATGCCTATGATTACTGAGACTATATCTCAGCCAAATAGTCCACGTTGAATGTTCTTCAGTGAAGGTGATTGCTGCTGTTTGGTTTGTCATGCCCGAGTTTTCTGTTTCTGCTGCGCAAAAGATGATTTGTGCTGGCTTTTGTAAGAATGCATTGCAAACTTTAAGCAATCAATTTATGATGTAAGTAGATGAAGTAAAAGTAGATCAAGAATGTCACATGCAGGTTAGAGACAAATCTCCCATTAAGTGATGCAAGGGTAACTTTCTCATGCACCTGAATTTCACGTTAGTTGCTGTTTTTCTCTCCTGTGACAATATCAGAGTACAATATCCAACTCAATACGGTAGTTTGGTGCATGCAGAAATATGATCTGCATCCGATGGCCTCTTATCCTGTTCAAAACTCATTGTGTTTATTTGCTTGTGTTTCTAATAGCCTGTTCTTGAAGCTGCTTCATGGATGTTGGTATACTATTTGGTATGCATATTTCTAAATAACAACAAGAATCAAGATTTGGAATTCTTTATTTTGATATTATTTCTTGTTATATTGATAAGTGATTAGCTGCTGTGGTCTAACATATTATGAATATGTCCTTCTTTGAACTCTGAGAGCTAATGACCAGCTTTATGCATGTTACGTCCATTCACTTTCTTTTAGTTTTGTTTTTGTATTAGTTAATTTTTGTCCTCATTTTCGCGAAAGGGTTTCTAGTAATATGAAATTTATTTTTTATGATACAGAAGCGCTGATGCACTTGATTGGAAATACTGGTTCCGGAGGTGGTGCATGGCTGTTAGTATTTATCTTCATGTTCTATCTAATTTTGCTTATTGATTTTGTTCGTCGATGTGTGATAAGAATCTATTGTGATAACAATTTCTTTGCAGTTTGTTCAGTTAATAAAGTACTTGTAACCAGGTATTTTGCATGAGGACTTTAGGCTGGCTATATTTCTTCTTCCATAGCTGTTCCTAATTCCGCTCCCCTATCACATAGGGTTGATTTTAATTAAGCGCCAGAGCTCTTTTCCTTGATTGAACCTTCAAAGCGTACTTGAGCCAGCAATAGTACGTAATATTCTCAGTTGCCTGAGAATCTGAGATCAGTACACTTGCACTGTACTACATGAACATGGATACAAAAGCTTATCTGAAGTAACTTTTTCAACTAGTGTGTGATGTGAGCTTTAAGAGAGGCATCTATGTCATAACCATGTCAGCGACTTGGCACAGGAATCATGCCGATGAGAAACCCAACATATGACTAGGTTTGGTGAAATCGTTATGGGTGTTATGTGACACCTCTATTTGAAGTCCACATCAACGAGAATAATATTAATGGAAGTATGATTTAAACTTTGGCAAAACAAGCCCATGTTATAGCCACATTATGTTGTATGTACGTTGCAACCCTGTATGCATATCTTTGTGAAATTTGTTGTAACTCTGCACCTGCACCCATATCCATGTGACAGAATTTGCCCATTTTGCAAAAATAATCAACTATGGTCAGTACATGTTATAGAAGTTACCCAATCTAGCTATTTTTCACTTTTCTAACTTAGATTATGATGTATATTGAGTGTGCTGAGTTCCGTCTCATCATTGGCGGTTATACCTTAATATGAAGCATTTTGTCAGATATAGCATCATCTTGTGGTTTCACATGTTCTTTACTTGCATATCTTAATGCATATGTATGTATATGTGTATGTCTGTATGTGATGATCATTTTGTGTCAGTACCATATCCCGCTTGCAGTCGAATGTGTGTACCATATCCTTTCCACAGCCAAGTGTGTGTTTGAACATGCGCCTCTATCTGATTGCACCTGTGCTTTTGAGTTAAAATCTTTGGATGATCATTTTGTGTTGGTACCCTTCCACTGCCAACCTCATTTACTGTGGGAAAAGGATTGGTTTTGGTACTGTATCCTGTGTACATACCCATATAACTCTTATGCCGTATATCTGTACCTGTTCATTTTCATTGAAGCGTTTGATAAATTCATTTTCTTTCATGAACGGTGGGCAAATTTTGCCAAGTTTGATACTAAAACTGGTTTGCTGCTTCTTTATGCATTTAATGTTTGGGAAACTTTTTTATCCTGTTTACAGGAAAATTGTCAAGTCAGTAGATTTTCAGATATCATGCGGCTTTCTCATGGTTCTACAAAAGAAGATCTCCTTCAGGCACTTCAGGAGGATGCACATTTAGTACAGGGGTTGTGGATTCCAAAAAGTAAATTCCGGTATGAAGGTGTCTTTGCTGCTTTACGGGATTATTTTCTTTTTGTGTTCCACAAGAAGGGAGCAATTGATCTTCGAGATGAGGAGCTAATAAACATACTAAGGAACATGAAAGACTCTAAAGACAAGCTAAAAGTGATCTTGTCTCCTCTGGCTCTTCAACGCCCTCAAAGCAATACTTGGATGTTGACCAAACCAACCGATAGATCATTCATTGAAAACCATCCTGAGATCGTGAAGGAACAAGGTCATACATGGTCAGCCTCTGAAAAAGATATACTAGCACGCCTATCTAGCTTTACAAAAAGCAACACTATGAATCCAGCAGTTGGTTCAAAAAAGTCTCTTGCTAGCCAAAATGATAGGCGGTTGCTATCTATGAGATCTGAGCATAATGCTGGACAAGTTCCTGGAAGCATGCCAACCTCTCAGATAAGTAATATGTCAGCAGATGTTCGAGAAGCTCTTCCTAGGGTTCTCCGGGAGGTTTTTCACAAGTACAACGTTTGCAGGTGATGTAAAGTTTCTTTTCTTTTCTTATTATTGAGTTCTGAAGATTTCTTAAGCAAACATTGGTTCTTTATTTTCAGTTATTGACCTTTATCTTGCTAAAGGAAAGTGAAATTTGATTCTTCTTTTTTATTCAGCTGACAAAAACAACTCCGCACATATGCTACAATCTATCGACTCACATTACAAAACTATTAATCTGAGAACATAGCTTGGTTCTATACAAAACCTGTAATTCTTTAGGTGGAGATGTCCATATCTTAAAAACTTGTTCTTGACTAAGCCCACAGTTAGCCAAAAAATGAGCACCTGTATTGCTCTCCTGTGCTATATAAGATAAATGTAGTTCTGGCTGATAGATGAGGATAAGTTACACAAGAAAAGGAAAAATTAAATGAATCTAGAGAAGACCTATTTTTTGAACTTTTACTTTTTCATGAACTGAAAGAGAACAGTCATGTGAACCAACATAGCTTTTGGGTTGAGGGCATCTGTTGTGTTGAACATAAATTTATTTTGACATTATAATCCTAACTGGTAATAGTTGAGGATTGATGTTACGTGATAATTTATGTTAAGGTTTACCGTTGTCCAATGAATTTTTGCCTAAACTTTATCAGTAAGTAGTCATAGTTCAAATGTTTACTCACCAAGGCAGTTGCTTTCTATAATCAAATAGAACTTCTGTCCCTTCTTATTCACTTATGAACATTTTAAAATGTTATTACTCATCGTAGAATTAGTTTTGTCCTTCTTTCCCTTTGAGGTCTTATGTCATTATCTGGTGCTATGTCATAAGTGTTGTTTAGGCCTTGTTCTTATAGCTGTTCATCCTCTTCTAAAAATGGTTTTACAAAAAAGTATATCACTCACATACTTAGTCATGCAGCTAATCATTATGTTATGTTTTATTTCCTAATGGTTCATAAACCTCAAGAGACACTACCAAGCTCCACAGCTGTTCTTTTGAACATTTCAAGAACAAATATATCTGTTGCCTTGCGCATGCTGTTAGGTGGAGGACTCCAGCAAGCACAGATCAACAAGTAGGCTTAACTTGTAAGCATGTGAGGAAATGTAAAAGCATTAACTGTCAGTACGTAGTACGTTGTCCTTGTCATCAATATGGGATAGGTGCCTTGATAACTTTGGGTTTACATATTAATCTCTCTCTCTTGTCATCATAACTTTGGGATAGCAGCAATTAGGCCTGCCATGTTTTATGGTTATGAGTGTTGGGCAGTTAATCATCAACATGTACAAAAAGATGTCTGACAGAAATGAAGATGTTGAGATGGATGAGTGGTCATACAAGAAAAGACCATATACATAATGAGGTTATTAGAAACAAATTAGGAGTGGCACCAATAGAGGATAAAATGAGAGAATATCATTTAAGATGGTTTGAACATATAGAAAGAAGATTAAAAGAAGAACCTGTAAGAAGGTATGAAAAACTAAATTTGGAAAGTATTAAAAGAGCTAGAGGACGACCACAAAAGTGTTGGAAAGAAACAATAAAGAATGATCTAGCTTATTGTGAGTTAACTGCTAACATGGCACACGATAGGGATCTGTGGAAACAAAGAATCCATGTAGCCGACCCCATCTAGTATGGGAAAAGGCTTAGTTGTAGTAGTAGTAGTCTCTCTCTCTCTCTCTCACACACACACAGACTGGTTTTGTTAAAGGAATCCTTTTCTTTCATTTTGCAGCTTGCAACTGGTTCGTCAGGGATTGCGAGAAATGGCTGTGTCCAAAGCAACTCATCCTAAACATAATTCAAAGCTTGTGATTGCTGCTGCACAAAGTGCCTCATCTGCTGCCAATTCTGAGTTGCAGTCTTTGCTAAGTGAAATCGCTGTTGAAATTCATGGGGTCTATGTTTTGAAATCACTAAATGATCCTTGTGATGAATTTAGGTTATTAAGCTTCTTTCTTTCCTTTTTGGGTTGGAATTGTATCTTCTCTCATTCTATCGCTTATTGTTTGCAGGAACTTTGTTATCAATCTCTTGTGCACCCAAGGACCGAAGGCTAGATTAAAAAAGACAGAGATATCAGTAGCTTTCAAAATGCATCGCAATGTGGATGTTTCCAAACCTATATATAACAAGGTTGGTATTCTTAAGGCATGTGCATGTTCATGTTCAAGTATGAGTTTTGGAAAGGACAAGTATACTACACACACAAGCTATCAAAATGTAAAATCCATGAAATTGAGTTTAAATGGAAAATTGGAGGAAGGAGAAGGCGAAGAAGATGGTAGGGGGGGGGGGTGGAAGGAATGGGTATGAGGCAAGTTGTGAGGATAATGGTGGGTAGAGACAGGAAATCTCAAGAGTAAGCGGGCGATGGGCAACTGAATGAAGAAGTCACGAGCCTTTGTAGAGGAAGATGGAGATGACCATAACTCCAAGATTCTTAATCTCAATTCACAAGGAGAGGCAGAAAGAGGATTGTATTACTCAAGCATCCTCATACAAGGGATGAGGGGAGGGATTTACATGACTAACAATTGTGACAACTGTAAGAAAACTTAAGTAACTCTAAAAAGCCCTATATTGACAAACTTCCTAACCAGCGTACAAGAAACCAACGATCGTAATATGTTACCAACTTCCTTGGATCTAGGGTTCCCTTTGGGTGTATTTGATTCGTGATTCTAGGGGAACTGAACCTCTGTTTCATGTTTTTTTGTGCTCGTAGTTTTAAGTTCCATTGTGCATCAAACATGGAACCTATTGTGGTTTTATGAGCCCACAACAGCAACAACAACTAAGCCTTTTCCCATACTAGATGGGGTCGGCTACATGGATTCTTTGTTTCCACGGAGCCCATTATAATTTGTAGAATCCATGGTAGATAAGTCCAACAAAGTTCCTGTCGGAAGCCTAATACAATCCTCTTTTATCCGGGCTTGAGACCGGCCATGCAAGGGTGATTCCTTACATGGGCGGAGTTGGTTTCATGAGCCCAATTTGAATAAAAAATATAGGCACCAAACCAATCACCTTCTTATCTAGTGTTGCTACCCCAGCTTGCATGAAAGCTCAAGCATCAGTTTTGCTCGTGAATTGAACACGGTACAAGCCCATGTAGTTATAGGCCTACAGTTCTAGTACCAAGAGCCTGGTACCATGAATCAAACACACCCTTATGGATCCAGAAGGTGGATGACTTCCTACTAGTTGGCTAACCAAGATGGTTAGCAACATGCACACACAATGTTAATGTATATCTGTGTGTGCGGTTACAAATTAATGAAGATTTTGTATCATATCAATGGAAACTTTGGTAAGATATAACCGTGTATAAAAAATGCCCCCATGTTAAGATATGTGAGTCTGTCGACGATGCTGAGGAGTATCCTATCCATGTCATATGAGCTTCTGTTCTCTGAAAAAGCTTACTATACGTAAGGGATCAATGGGCATGACTGTGTGCATGACTTCATGTCAGGCCAGAGATATTGTTCAGCTAGATCTTTTGATCAATAACCATGCGTTATGGTCCTCTAATCAAATTCCTAAACTCTGCTTCTTCATCCTCTGAGGCTTCTGGTATTTAATCTATTCAATATCTTGTAAGCACTTTGCCAAACAGTTTTGCTTTTCGTTTTTTGAAGTTCCATATGTTCATGTTTCATCATCGTGGCTGACATACTGATCCAAGTATTTGTATCTTAGCAAGACTAATTCCCCGTGGGTGCTTGAAGTTTTTTTGAATTCAGATTGCTTGGTTTCCATCCTTTATGTTAGATATGTTTTTCTTGGAAGCAATGGTTTGTTCTAGGCTACATGCCATGTTCAGTGTTTGTTTTTTGAAAGCATGGTGTCTATCAGCATATTGTGTTCATTTTCAGATGGTTCCTAGATTTTATAGTGGTCTCTGTTATTGACTTGATTTTTCTAATTGATCATCTGCTGAGTTGTGTTCCATAGACTTGGATAAATAAGAGAAACCTTAACTATGGCTAAATTGCTGGTTCCATTTCTTGGTTTTGTGCATGCTTTTTCAACACAAGTTGACCATTGATAGCACCCTAGCTTTTCCATCTTATCCCTGAACTAAATTTATTTTGCTTTTCGGTAGGTCATGAATGAGCTCTGCTCCTCAGAGGGAAATGGTTGGGTGTTGAAGTCGGGCGACGGGAAACCACAATAAAAGTTTATTGCATGACCTTTGGCGCTGATGCGTCATTTCTGACGATTCTGTCTCCCATTAGCCCTAAAGCTTCCTTCTTCCAGGGTCATATCATAATATTCATGTTCCTTGTGAATTGATCATTCATGGTGGCAAATCTGATTATAGAGCTACGCTGGTGTCTATATGGATTCCCATCAGATTGCAAGTATCTCTCAAATTATGTTCTTATGGAATATAGAGATGATTTCCTAGTAAGTTAATCATAGTGTAGATATATCTAAGCTCTTCAGCTTTTCCTTTTTTGGCTTTAATATTTTTTGGTGCTGTAAATGGATTGTATGTGGATTAGGGTCTTATTTCATAGATTTCTTCCTCGATTGATCGGATTTGTACATGTTGAGGCAGAGTAAGTTATTGAAGCATTGAACGGACCAAGTGTATTTGAATCAACTCAGAAGCCTTTTCAAATGCCGTGTTTTTTGTTAGTCTTATATGTTGTTCACACGCTGACAACCTGCATGAAGCTTTTCTCTTTTCTCAAATTGCTAAGGGAGTAACCGCCCTTACACGTGGGCCAGCTAGTGTGGAACTCCAAACGCTAAACCCTTGCCTCTGGGATCTAAACCGGGTTGGCTCATTCGAGGAACACTCGCAGGTTTGGAACCTGACCAGCCTCGTGCCGGCGAGGCCCATTGTGGATGCCAATGCGCAATGGGCCTCAAACTGATCTTGGCAACCATTTTTAATGCTTGCAATCTCACCATAGGCGTGAATGATTTACCGAGTGTGCCATATCGGGCTCGGATTGGACTGTCATTGGCATAACTGTGTGTAGCATGAACTGACTGAGTGTGGACTCACTTCGAGAGTGCCTGATGGGTTCATGCCCGATTTCGTTTGGTCTCAATATGTTCCGCTAGACATGGGGCATTTTTTCTTGCTTGAAATTTGTTTAATAGATTCGATTTCTATTTGACGGCTCAGATTTTCTTTCTGAGGAATGCTGGCTGAATTGTAAACTTATATTATAAAATGTTGAAACATAAATTTGTATAAAGTGGGCAAATAGAAAATATGAAGATTTAGTTATTTTTGTAGGGCACAATATGAAACTGCATCAGCGGAAGCAGCCATTTGTGGGGTTGGAATACGATACTCATGGTTTAGCTTGGTTGGACTCGAGAGCCGCTCGTTGATGATCGGTTTGTGAGAGGTACTTGAACAGCATTGATCACTGGGTTTAGGCAGACCTCCCACTGGATGTGCACAACCTGGGGGATCAAATTCTTGACCCGAAACTTCTCAAGTGGAAAGCTCTTTTGAGTCGACCCCCTAGCCAGGAGAAACATGAGCTTTGTGCGTTTAAGGTGTTTTCTTATTCTAAGACGAGCACAAACATCTTCTATGAGATGTAGCTAGTTGGGTCCAGGAGGTGCTTATTATGTATGACCATGGATTAACCTGTGCTCTTCGGGTATAGGCCCGAGATATGAACCGTCTCACTTAATGTTTGTCTTGTACCTCAGTACTCAGTGCTCACCGTACATCTTCATGTAAAGATGTCAATACGGGCTGGCTCCCAGCCCGGCTCCATTTTATATAGGCTTTTAAAATGTTGGCCTGGCATATGTATATTGGAAAAACGAATCCTATCCATCACTTACATGTTCATCTATTATTTTTGGATGATATGACCAGTGGACATGATCCAATCGCTCTATACATGCTTACACATGCATATATATTGAGGCATGCATGTGTAGTTTTTTGCAGCGTTCACTCATATATATATATATATATATATATATATTAGTGTTCTGATTAATATATGTATAGTTTTTTTATTACATATATATATATATATATATATATATGATCATGCCCACACTAACATATGTTCACTCATGACTTTTGAATAGCATGCATAAAATTTCAAAATTTGTAAATGAGTTGAAAAAAGTAGAAAAAATATTTTTATTACAATCACGCTACCTAAAAGCAATGGGTGAACATAATCAAATCACACTCTCTCTATATATACATAACATTTGGCCCTAGGTCCAGACCAGTCAACTTTGGCCTCTAGGGCCACAAGGGCCAGGATAGATGACCCTATTTCTTAAGTGGGAGAGAACTGTCTGGCCCCGCCACTTGGCCCGCCCATTTTGACGTATCTACATTACCTACTCTCACTCCATGTGAACTGTAACGGTTCAATTTGTCCCTCTTGGCATTGTGAAAACCTTATGGGCTTTTATGTAATTGGATATCTCAATATTAGAGCAAAACCCTAACCCTAGCTTATTTAACCTTACCATCTCCATCTATCATCAAAAGAAGCGCCTCCCCCCTCCCTGGTCTATCCTTGTGTGTCTCTTGGCATTGTGAAAAACCTTATGGGCTTTTATGTAATTGGATATCTCAATATTAGAGCAAAACCCTAACCCTAGCTTATTTAACCTTACCATCTCCATCTATCATCAAAAGATGCGCCTCCCCCCTCCCTGGTCTATGCTTGTGTGTGTTCGTCGAGGAAGTTGATGGTTGGCCCTTACAGGTCACTATTTCGGCTTCCTTCATCTTTATCGCTCTGGTTTATAATCAAGCATCCTTTCTTTTTCCTTTTTGTTTGCTTCATCGCTGTTGGTTTCTATTGAGGCATATGATGATTCCATTTATTTTGCAGATTGTATATCATTCATTTGGGTATAATATGTTGTTTTATCGAATAGGAAGATCTGATGCCTCTCTTTTCGTCTTGCTGGAAATTTCTGTTGCTTTTATGCTTTTGTATGCCATCTTCATATCTACCATGTCTTGGATTCCTTCTAATTGAGTAAGTACTGTTTGAGCTCCCTATGGCGCATCTATGAATTGGCTTTAAGTTTCCTTTTTGAAATTCATTTTTTTAATCTGCTTTGGCGTCTTGAATCTTGATATATCCTTTGTTTTTATGAGATTTCAACAATGTGGATGATGAGAATATAAAGAGAAACAGTTATCCCTGTCTGAGCAATACTGTTGCTGATCCTTTTTTCTCTGACACTTCCGCATGAGCTAATTCAACTTTGGTATCTTGTGCTGAAGTTTCGAAGCAAATTTTAGATTTTGGACTGATCAAATTGGTTCTTTTTAACATACTTTGTTTCCAATGAAAGCACAATCATTGAGGTTTGGTTAACTCAACTATTTTTGGTGTTCATTCTACCAAAGCTATTTGAACTTTGGGATCATCAAATTGTTCTTGACACACTCAATTTGTTTGCAATGCAAGACAATAAATATAAGGTTTTGCTATTATCCAAATTTTCTTGGTTCATTTTGTAAGACCAAGGAACGTTTGAGGTTGGCTAACCCTAACTTATTCTGGCTTCAGTCCATCTTATGATTCAATTACGTATCGAGTTCATTTTGCTGTAGATTTGTTTTTTTCGGTGGTCTTTCAGGCTCTTCGTTGAGCTCTGTTCGTGGTAAGGGTCAATATTTTCTGTTGCCACTATGAAGGCATTTTTAATCCCTTCCTAGCAACCTCCATTTGCCAATGATGACAGTTACTGGACCGAACACATGATCATGTTCTCGTGGCATGTTGAGATCTATTGATACTAGGACGGTCTGAGGCCTCGTTTGAATAATTCCAATTGTTTTTTCACATATCACTGATTATTTTAAACACATTCGATCCTCACTCCCCTTGAGCAAAGGTCTCCAGTTTGAACGTTGTGAAAAACCAACGCTGGGAGGGCTTTACCCCCTCCCCACCACCCCAAAATGGGCTGACCCAGTATTTGCATAAACAGTATAAAAACCAATCTCCTAAGGTTTATGTTAGGGTTGAGGCATTTTCTAAATGGCTTCCTCAAATCAAAAGCAATGTAGGAAAATAAACTGAAAAATAAACCTTGTTACTAATCGCACTGTCCTTCGTATAATGCTTATGTTTATCAAAACTCATTCTTTGTGCCTCTCATGTCTCTTCTTTATCTCTTCCTCTTTCCCTCTCTCCTTCCTTTTCGTGTGAGGTGGAACCAGCTGAAGCCTGCCATCCCTTTCCTGCCCTTCTTATCATCAAAGTCTCTCATGCCTATACTCCCTTCGATAACTTCTCTTTGTTTTAAAAGAAATAGAAAAGAAAAAAATCCCTGTCATGCGTGCCATCTCTCGGAGATGCACGTGATGAACATAGAAAATTTATATCCTATGAAAATTTTCAGAGGAAAACAGTACTCAAATAAAAGATTTAGAGAAATGTTAATGAATTTATCTAGCATGAATCATATATGAGTTTTAACACTTGCCATATTCATTGCCCATGAATCCATGTTTCCTTAAAAGGGTATGAACTGTTTTAATTACAACCCTTAGCTGGTTTTATTGTAAGTTTAGAAGAATAGAATGCTACGTGCCTAGTAAAGTTTTTACTCAAACAAACTATTTGGGTTTTGAATTTGTATGTGGCTCCTTTCAGGATCCAACCCTCCATGGGCCATCGCCACCATTCCCAGGCCGTCAATGCTCCAGTTTGCTCTCAAAATTATCGGGCTGGGCCTGATCCAGACCGAACTAAATAAAACAGTTTCCAACTTAATCCTGGTTGGCCATGTCTGAGTATGATACTGTCGTAGAATCATCTCCAGTGAGCACCGTTAAAAGTGTCCATTATGTGAAGGAAGAGGACAAACTCGGTGCAAGGGAACAATCTCAAAATGAGTTTGTGTTTCCCCCATAATCCGGCTCAAGTAACTCGATACTTATGAGACCCGAGCGGAAAGATAAAAACCATCTGAATGGTGGTTTGTATTAGATGTGGTTGAATAGGCTGTTCGCCTCACCCCACAAAAATTCTAGTTCAGCCATTGAAGGAACGGGGTCTTTCCTTAGCCTGCTCTGCCTATAACAAAAGAAGAAAGAGATTCAGCTATTCAAGACTCACTGTCCAACCGGTGATGGTGGATATTGGACCTTTCGGTTTTCACTTGAACGAAGCGAACGTCATTCGTAAACTAAGATGAAGGAGGTTATGAACTTAATGTGAATGTGGTCAAAGGCGTGTTGGTCAAGTGTTTGATACGTCGGTGTCCATGTGACATTTATTCTTGCCATTGGCCTTTTGTGTGTGCGTGAGAGGGGGCGAGGGGCAGTGACTTATGTTGATTGTGGACTTGAGATGTTGAGAAAATTGATCATGAAATAGGAATTGTTTTAAGGGGTGTGCATAAATGTAATAGTTAACTTAGTTGTTTCCCATTTTCTTTAATACAATGGTAACAATAAAATAATTAAAACAAATCTCAATTGCAGCTGATATAAATATACATTATATGGGTTGTTTTTTTATTTAAAGATCTTAATTATTTATTCTTTAACATCGATGAGACTGTTATTTATAGAACAGTTGGTGGATTGTTTTGGGATGGTTTTGGTTTCATATCTAGAACCGTCTCAAATCAATCTAAATATTTTTTTCTTGGAAAACTGTGAATTCAGCCCGTGCAACATGAATCGTCTAAATGACATCCTTATATTCTTGTGAATGTAAATGTTATAATATGATAAATGAATGTTTGAAACTGTTAGTTTCGGTTCTGAGTCAATTTCTAAAGTTCATAAACCATAACCGAACCGGTTATGTCTACGTGTACTTCTCTCTCTCTCTCTCTCTCTATATATATATATATATATATATATATATATATATATATATATATATTAGTAGACCACCTAACAAGGATCGTTGTAAAGGCCAATACCATTAATCTGGACTACGATTATAGTTTCTGACTCTATATGAGGTTTCTGCACGCATTAATTTCTGCATACATTATTTGCCAGCCACCTAAAAATTAGCATGGAATAAGATTCATTCCCATCCCACCTGCATTTTTGGTGCATTAATCATGAATTAGTAGCTGCTCGAGCACCCGGGTCCTAGCTTTGAAGTTATGTCAGGTCTAGGTGATCAAATTATAAGCCTCTCAAGGGTGGCTTCTCCTAGTTGTATTATTGCAGAAAACTCGCACAATTCACTGTAAAAGAGCAGGCACAACCACATTACTGGCTCATGAAAAATGTTAAAAGAAGAGAAGAAAGAAAAGAACACAAGGATTTACATGGTTTAGTAAGATATACCAACTCCGAAAAAAAAGCTCTTATAAAGAAGAGTGATATATAGGGTTGATGACCTCATAATGTTTTTGGGTTTTTTTCAAATCCTAGTTCTCATGCAATATTCTCTTTTAGTCTCTCTCCCTTCGTAACCAACATAGGTCTCTTCGTGTTGCATTGCGAGCTTCTTGGATCGGATCACTTTCATGTCAACACAAATTCAAGCCACACCGACATGTATGAATAAGAAAACTCAGCACATTACTAAAGTTTTATGTATTAATTGAATATAAAACATCATAACCTTGAATGGATGAAGCGGCAACAGCTGCTACATGAACTACTAGGAAGGTCGTAGAGAAGTCGAGACCTAGCAAACGTGTACGTGAAGTGATTTCATTCTTTTAAGATGGGATCTTCACAAAAAGCAATGGGATCTTCACAAAAAGTACGAGTATAATAATATTATCATTCATCCTTTTTCTGAAACACTTAAATTTATAAAATTACACTTATATTGCTAAAAAGCAATGGGTAAACATACATGTCAGAGGTCAATAGGTCAATAGGATCTAAGCTTATATACAGAAAAAGTTAGAGACCAATGAGAATAAATGTTGAAGGGTCTACTCACATGCTTTAGATATTGCATGTGCTTATTATTAATGAAGGAAAAGGAAACACTTATTTATTATGATCTAGTCACCGTCTTCGGCATCATCCATTCAATTGAGAATGCTCAACAATGACACTTATTGCAAACATGACCAAGGTGACATTACCATGGACACAGTGACTCATATTTACTATATGTGTATATAGATGTGTGTGTTTTCATTGCAAGACAAAGCACCCGAGAAGCGGGTGCTGTATGAATTGAGCCACTCATGAAGAAGCTCGGTGTTTAAGTTAAAGAGCAAGGAGGAAGACGATGAAATATATACAGCAATAGATTCATTACTTATCTGGGTTTTGAAAGATCGGACTAATATATCGAATTGAATTAGCTTTATGGAATTATATCAAGCACGCATCGAACCAAAGAGATGAACAAATTAAAGATAAACCAAATTCCAAATGAAATTTAGAAAAAGTTTCTCTTTTGCTTGATATGGTTCTTATTTTCCTTAGGGCTACTAGTTTATAGTTCTTTCACGGTGGACTTTACAGGACCCAGATCTGAATTTGGTACTAGCAATTCGAAAATGGCATCGAACCCCGAAATTGACCAACCCGGAAGCAGGTGTGACCCGTTGACATGCTTAATAAAGATAGTCTAAAAAGATAGTCGACAAATTATAATTCAAGTTTCTATTTAAGTGGCCATTATTATATAGAATTGGCAGGAGGAAATTCTTGCTTAGAAAAGAGAATACCAACAGTATTTACAAGTAAATACCCGTAAGGGGATCATCAACTCAAAAGACCTTTACTGGGTGTTTGATTACGAGGCCGGTCCTACAGGGTCGTTACTGCATGCCCGGCCTTGTGAATGAGCTGCTCATTGAGGCCCATGTTTGATTCAAGGCCTGGAATACCCCCTTAGAGTTAAAGTTTCTGACTTCGACAATGGACTGTGTACAACAACTGGTCGGGGGTTGGCTTAACTCAGCTTGCCTATAAGAGGGAAAAAAAGTCCTTACGCAAACTTGGGTATGGAACTCCTGACCTGCAGTAACCTTGCTCTCTTTGCTCTTTGGCATTGTTTCTTGGTAAAACCTTTTTCTCTGTTTTCCCTTCACACTATCTATTTCATATCTTGGTAACTATTGTCAACTCCCATTAGATCCAGTCTCGTATCTAACTGTTTATAGGCAGTGGCGGATCCAAAAACTTGTTTCGGATGGAGAAGACTTCATGTTCGGGTGAGACGGGCTTTAAAATTTTTCAAATTCTTTTGAAGATTTCATTATGCAATTGAAGATTCTCAGAACGAGGCAGCCATCCGATCCCACCACAATTGGGTCAGCCCACCAATGATGGATCTATATTGAGGCCAGGGAGACGGCCGGTTCACCTGAAATTCGAAAAACTAATGAAGTTACAGGAGATAACTGAATCAATGACCATTATACATGGTTCGCCTCACCTGAAATGGTCGGAAAGGCAATTCGCCCCACCCCACGACTGAATCAACTTTTTTACCCTCAATGATTTACTCATTTGACTGATTTTACTAAGTTGAGGACATGTAATTGTTGATGAGCGAGCTCATGCTCATCTTTTCTAGAGATCACAGCTCATCTTGCTCCACCATCAGTGCGACTACGAAATACATGGTTTTGACATACTTGTTTTGGTGTATAATTCATTGCTCTAAACTTGGCTCAGCTCTTACACGATCTACCTTAGCCCGGCTCGTCTTAAATGATCGAGAGGCAGAAAGAGGTCCAACTCGGCTCGGTCTGTGGTCTGGACCCACTTAGCATGACGCTAGCATCCCTGTGAGCTGCTGGTGTCAAGCTCGATAGTGCGAGTCTGGCAACTATCTTCTTGTTCCATGCGTTGTTTACGGTATTCTTGCTTCCCTTTCTCCCCTCTACTTTATAGCCTTTTTCGCTTTCAACCTTTTCTTCCTTTGTAACCATCTTTGTTTTTACTCATTACCCCCTTTGGGATGGGCCTATCGGTCCATGGGACGCATCAAAGTGGTATCCTATCACGTTGGACCACCGTCGGTCGCCCATCTACCGTCCATCATGACAATCGACGATAACCCTCAGGTTCATCAATGGTGAAATACCCACATCTGGTTGGCCATATAGAAAGAGTACCAAGCACATGAGAGATATTGTGAACCTGTCATTTCGCAATTAGATTTATCTAGCGACCTTGAAACTGTTGTAATATTGTAGAACTCTTTCTCTCTCTCTACATTATATATTCTTTCATATATATATAAAGAGATAGAGAGAGGTCAATTTCGTAGGGCCCGGGAAGAAAGATTAAAGGCAATGTCCCGTTACCACATTTCTTCTTTTCTTTCGCCTATTTATTCCCGAAAACCTGATCATTAGCTACCACAATTCACACCCAAATCCTGCAAAGGAGGAAAAGGAGATTTCCAACAGAATGGGTATCACCACTGGTAGCGGTGGCGGTGGTGGACGCATCACGGGCAAGTTTTTCTTTTTCTTTTTTCTTTTCTCCTTTCTCTCAGCATCACCACCACCTCCACCTCCACCTCCACCACCTCCACCTCCATTGCAGGTTCAGCCCCACCACCTCCACCTCCACCTCCACCTCCCAGCACTCCACCTCCAGGCCTCCACTCCGCCCCACCACCTCCACCTCCAGAAGGATTTCGTAGAGGACGACCCCAACAACATAACAAAGACGTGGGTGGGGAGCAACCCCTGCAAATATCAAGGCTTCTTCTGCGCGTCGCCGCCGCGAAACCTGAAGACGAAGACAGTCGCCACCGTCGACTTCAACCGCTTCAATATTATGTTCAGGGCCGGAGCTCTGAAGGTGTTGTCCTGCCTCAAGGACCTCGCCATCTTCCACGCCAATTCGAACCGTTTCAAGGGCACCGTCCCGGCCGAATTGGCGGCACTCCGGTATATCTACGAGCTCGATCTCAGCAACAATATACTCTCCGGCCCGTTTCCGCGTCTCGGGTCCATCGACCAGCTGCTCTTCTTTGATATCCGCTTCAATCAGTTCTCCGGCCTGGTTCCGCCGACCATCTTTCAGAAGAACCTCGACGTTCTCTTCCTCAACAACGATCGTTTCTGCGGACCCCTCCCCGATGCCCTCGGCAGTTCCCCCGTCTCTGCTCTCACCCTTGCCAACAACTTGTTCACCGGGTAAATTCCTCTAAATGCCGACTCTCTTTTCACAGCCCATGCAAACTACTCTCGTTCATGTGATCTGAGTTAAATCTTAAGCACCAAAAGAAAGTAAAAAATGTTGGTCCGGGCAGGTATGCGTACTTCTGAGTGTTATTGTGTTTTTATTTTGCATCTTAATTTCATGTTCAGTTTTGTTCTTTTGGTTTTCTTTCTCTTTTGTTCGATAGAAATTAAGAGTCCGCGTTAACTATCCTACCTAACTTAATACAACATGCGAGAGCAGCTACTGTGGGTTAGAGTAAAGAAGGGTTTCTATTTCTTTCTTTCTCTCTCTATATAAATCGAATCCCACCTCTTTTTAGTAGCATATTGTAATTTTAAAAGTTTTAAAGATTTTTAGAAAAATATGTATGATACTATTATTACACTTATACTTAAAAAATAACTGAAGAAAAAAGCACAAGACATGAGTCAACAGACTCCAATCACTATTTCTTTCTTCTCTCTCAATATATTAGGTGGTTTGGGAAACCGCAATTGTTCAATAAAAGAGGATTGATGGTTTTTACCAATTTCAATCGTTCATAGTTCTTATCGGATGGTCACGATGTGGACTTTGGCATTTCATATAGTTATATATAAAAAGAGAAATTAGTTTATATCTGTATTAATTTATACATTAATCTTGAACTGTATTTATTATATTTGTTTTTAAAATTTGAATTTTGACAGTTTGTCTTATGGATCAAATGATTGAGATTCTTAAGTATTGTGAATGCTTAAGGATAAATTGATTGATGTGACATGAACTTCCCTTTCTCTTTATATATATATATATATATAAATACTAGATCCTATACGTCCCATTCTTTACTCTTGAGGTGCATCACTTTAATTTGGTGTCTTTCAGTTTTCTTATATATATATATATTTTGTCTTGTTGCAAAGTGTCCTATTGCATTTCAGTATGATTCGAGTGACCTAAAAGTTTTCCATTATATTTTTCCCTAAGCAGCAACGTTCCAGTGGACACAAACTTTGTCGTCATTAAATTGAGAGAGAGAGTTGATAAAACTTCATTCAATCCCACAAAGTTCATAATTTTGTTCATTTGATACAACTTAATTTTTCTACATCCAGTAACATTCCGGCGACGATAAAGAACATGTCGGAGACGCTCATCCAAGTACTGTTCTTAAACAACAAGCTGTCTGGCTGCCTCCGGCCGGAGATCGGGTACCTAAAGAACGCAACCGTGTTCGATGCCGGAGGCAACAGTCTGACCGGTCCCATCCCTATCACCTTCGGCTGCCTCCAGAAGGTGGAACAGCTCAACCTCGCCATAAACAAGCTGTACGGTGAGATCCCGGAGGCCGTGTGCGAGCTTCGCCACCTTAGGAACCTCTCCCTGTCCAGCAACTACTTCACGTGGGAGGGTCCGGCATGCCGGAAACTCGCGGAGAAAGGCGTTCTCGACGACCGATGGAACTGTATCCCCGGCCGACCACACCAGCGTTCGCGGAAGGAGTGTGAGAAATTCAAGTGCCAGCCCAAGTCTTGCCCGGAGACTCCCTTCGACTGCGCAGTCAAGCTCCCCTGCGTCCTCCCTCCGGCGTTCCTCCAGCCCAACGCCAGGATTACTGCTTAGCCTCCGTATAATATTTAGTTTAACCTCATTAGTCTTTTGATTAAGTGCAAATTTGTTGAAGGTTGACGGGGTACGTTGCTAATGGGCATGTACACTAAATTATCCGGGTATGGGCCGGACCCGGACCTTTCGGTTACCACAATATATAATATTAAAGAATTATGGGGTACTTGTGTATCAATTTGTTTAAGTATCATTTTATGCTTTGGGATATGGATAAATCTGGGTCCAGTTTTGATGACTCGAATTCCTTCAAGCTGGGTCATGGATCGGATCCTGGCTGGAGAATTATCTGGGAATACTCTGTGATTATGTAATTAGGAATGTTCGGTGTTCCATGATCCGATCGTCCTTGATAGTGATCAGAAACGAGGCGTCATCTTTGTCATTTGGCTTAAATCATGTTTAATCCTTGATGTGTTTATATCTTTCTTATGTTAAAATTCAGTTACTGGCGTCGAACCCATTACTAACCAAACCATGAGGCCATAGCGGGCGGGCTGCCTGAACTATATTGCCCACCCACATCTAAACACGATTGGGTCGTGTTTATTTGGATCCAACCCAGATCCAAATTGAATAAGATGTCGAAGAGGGAGGGTTCTATAGTGTTTTTTGTCAGTTGGCTAATTGGTACGGGAACTTGTCCGACTTGAGACCTGCAATGAACCTACTGAATCATGGAGCTGTTGCACAAAAGTTGCTAAGTTTACAGCATCTGATTTCTTGGGTTAAACTCGACGGAGGTTGCCCGCCGGTGCAACCCTGTTCTGTATCTGGTGTTGGACCGGCTAAAAAATGGCGAAGCCCCAAGGGTAGGCGGGTTTAAATGCTAACCTGACACGACATGGAGCACGATGCCGACTAAGAATTCAGGTACTCGAGATCACATTGTGTTGGTAGAAATGGCCGATTCCGTCAAAACCTGGAACTGAAATCTAACCAATAATCCTTCAGGTCAGTCCACTTTCTGTTTCGCTGGTTCTGGGTTTGGTTTCAGGTCAGTTTCTGTTTCAGTTTGGTACTTGTTCCATTTGAAATTTTTATGAAATAAAGGTGAGATTTTAGACGGAGGAAAAAAAGACAGACCTGGAATCACTAGTTTTCGTGTACTTCCCTAATAGATAGAACCAGAACGTCGGGAACCCCCAATTCTAGTTCTGGCCAATTCCAGAGGCGGTTAGGATCCAGTTCAACCAGCCGGAGCAGGTTCAAACGGCCACCTGGGACTAAGTTCTAGTTTAAAATATTGACCTTTTGTGAGTCATGTTTTACATTGATGTCTTCTATCGTTTGATTCCTGTTGATTTTATGCTTGAGTGAGAAATTGCTTTCAATTTGTCCTACCCAAAGTTCTTCTTCTTGTCCTATCCAACTTGGAGCAGTGGATTCAAATAAAGTTGCAATAATGGTGGTATGACCTTTACAACTTAATGTTTAATTATCAATGACTTTTTTTTGTTACAAGAGGAGGCTGAAGCCTAACAAGGGACTTTAATGGTACATTTTCTTTTTACGATATCTTTGAACTTTTCGTACGTGTATTTTATTCATATGTATATTTTTGAATTTAATTTTTAACCATACATCAACCCAAAATCAAATGTTGAGATTTGTTTGGATATGTTATTGTCACTAAGTTGCTAATCTCTCTTTATATATATATGATAGTATATTTAGGTGCTAGTAAATTCAAAAAAAACTCAATCATCCCTCTTTGAATTTAAGAAGCAAAAAATATTCATGTGTTGAAATTTGAATTTTAAAAATAAAAAGTGCTCAAATAAATAAAATACACCTATTTATTTTAAAATTTAAATTTCAATCGTTCACCATAAAATAAACGATTGAAATTTGTTTGAATTTACTAGCATATACCCATCTCTCTTTATATATACATATATATGTATATATATACATGTATGGTGGGGGTTTATAGTGGGCCTGGAGTGTATTTTATACTCCATTAGTTTCAGATGTGACACATGAACACGAGATTTAAGATAATGTAGCACTTTGGCTGCATTTTTAAGCATCAAATCAATCCAATGAGATAAATATTCTTGTAGGGTAGGGCGAACAACCGTGGACCTTGGCATATTAATGGGCCTCTAAGAGAAAACCATTAGATTAACGTATTCACATTTCTTTTCATGATTTTTTTTTAAACACAAATAGTTGCGGTGCTAATATGACCCGTCATCCGATTCGCCTGAGCTCACCTAGCCCAGATGATGAGCTGATTGGATCCCCAAGTATATGTTCATCAACTTCCTAACATGTCTACTTTCAAATACAAAAAAAAACACGTAATATATCCAGACCGTGTAGGTAGAAGATAAAAAAAAATTGCCCATATAAACCAATAAAAATATATAAGATTTTTCATTAACTATAAAATAATAGGAAAAATATATACTGTATTTGCATTTCTGTCTTTAACATCTACATGGTGGAAAATAGCCAAAGCTGAGCTATCATGTACGTGGAAACAAACACAATGAGAAAGAAATCGATGGAAATGGCCCGTGAAGATGTAATGTTAAGATTGGCAGAGATGAAACTCACATGACTTAAATTGGCATATATAGTGACAAGAAACAACAGCTTTTATGAACTAAAAGAGAGGGACGAGGGTCCACTTTTTAAACATTATTTATTATGTTTTTTAAAATATTAATACAGATGGGACATTGACACTTCGATCTAGTTTACTGGATTAGATTTTATCCAACGGTATAAAATAATAATATCTTAAGTATTTGATGTGATAATAATTGTAAGAATAGACATGGCTGGTTCAAAACCGATTGTTCGATCGAACCAAGCCAATTCCCCCTCTCCTGGTTCCACTATAATTTCTATTATCATAGAACTAGAACTAGTTGGGGCTAACGATAAACTCAAATCGTCATGTCTATATCATCTGTTGCCAATATCCGGATTGCAAATCCAACTTTGTAAATCATCGGGTATCGCATAACCTATCAAACAAATCGAAAATCAAATATAAGGGATATTGGTCCCTCACAGTTAGTTTGTTCAGTGACGTATAGTCCACACACATACACAAAGAACCATCATACTTTCTTTGAAATAAAACTAGAGAACCATATAGGCTCTTGGATGGTTGTGCTCAGCAACTCATTTAATTGCTTTCAATGCTCCACTAATTCTACCGGTCCGATTCGGTACTCCGCCTTGCATGGTAGTTTGCTTTCGTGTATAAGGATGATAACGAGTAGTTGGAATAGATGGTTTTGGTTTAACTTTTATAAATTTGTTTTTTCATAATTTTTTTTTCTTTTTTTTTCAAACAAAAATCGCCCATTGGAAACCGGAACCTACTTGTATTACTATTCATGGCTCCAAGTGATTGGAATTAATAATTTTGAATGACTGGTCCCGATTTACTTGAAACTGGCCATATCGAGGTACATGCATTTAAGAAAACTTTTTAATTACAAAATTTATGGCTTATCATGCATGTATTACTTTTTCTTTTGGTACCATGTGAAGGCTGAAACCAGATTCATGCTTCGGGAATCGAAAATTCATGACTTGAGTAGACTCCCTGATAGCGGGTTATCGCCCATAGTGCTGCATGTAATTAATTTAGAGATGATAATCCAATATACATGCTTTACGTGAACGATTGGATAAAAGTTATTGATGATTTGGTAGAAAGCATATACTATACAACACCCCATCATTAATATTTAATTGTTCCATTAAATATTTTACTTTGTATTATTTGTTTTTTTTTTGTTACAAGATGAGGCTGAAGCCTAACACTCACACTCACACCCCCACCCACACATGCATCCTTTGGGAATTGAACTCCCCACTAACAACAGTGCTAGAGTGCGAGCGCCCTGCCGTTGAAGCTCTGGTGCACCTTTTCGTATTTGTTTAGTAGTACCTTTGCTGGCTAAGAACATTACTTTTTCTCAAGGAATTTGGACTTACTGCCAGATTTTCGCCCTTCATTTGAAACTTTTATTTTGCACCTTGTGGGATCAATTCACACACACGCACTGGTGCATGCTGCGTGCTAATACACACCCCCATGCATGCACACACACACACCCATGTGATCAATGTTCTCTTGTAATACAAGTATTGTATACATGATATTTATGCTTTGTGCAAGTGGGGGCACTATATGCCAAGCTACCCATATTAACCACAGCATCCAGATACACATAACGAATGGATGATGAAAGGAGGAGTTGCAGACAAACGGGAAAAGGGGGAGGCTTTCATTGTATTGTTTATAAAACTTGCCATGTGAACTTACTTTTAATAATTAAAAGCCAATGGACCCCAAGGTCACGACGTAGAATCCGACCCAGATTCTTCGAGTCGTAGGAGGATTGCCTCACCGTCCGACATGGGATCGTCACTGATTTACTTCAGGGCGAGGTGATGCAAATGCATAATGCACCACCACCCCACACACACGCAGCACACATACGTACGTATATAGAGACAACCACACACTCACACCCACATATACATATAGGGGGATATATATAGAGGGAGAAATGAGTTCATGCACCCATCAATCCATGCTCTAATCTTTATTTCAACCATTTGATTTTGAAATTTAAAAAAAAAATAGTATCGAGTACATTTATTATAGTATGAAGATACATTTTTATTTTTATATTTGAATTTCAACAATTGATCTCAGCGATCAAAATATTGAGATTTATGGACTATTCTCTCTCTCTCTCTCTCTCTATATATATATAAAATTTAGGATAGGCCAATTCTTATGGGTTGAGTTCAGGGCATACAGGGGCTTTTTCCCACAGATGGCGTGTCATATATGACCCAGTCCATTGTGGTTCGAGCAGGAGTCGGGTATGTCTATACGCATTCCACACCATCCCATTTCAATTCCTAGCGAAGGGGGTCCCCAGTTTGAAGTCACACCTTCTTGCTTGTTTCCGAAAGTGGAATCTATCCACGTCTCTTGCCTCTTGTCCAGTTACTGAAAGTTGAAATCCATGGCATATTGGTGGAGATTTTCAGATAAACAAACATATTAGCATATAAAAAAGTAATAAATTAAACAAATCTTAAGCTAATTCCCAAAGTACCAAGCTCTTCCTACGTTTAATGTATGTATAAACTTTTTCATGTATTAATTTTAGAGCGATGGCCCAACGGCAATGGCGCGTTGGATGCTATCGCCGTGGCAGGGGTTCGACTCCTGGTGGGTACATGGCTTCGGCCTCCCATGACCCAAAACAAATTTAGAGAATATGCTACTTATTATGCAACATCGTTGCATGATAACTATGCATCTCCAACCGTAACGACTCTTCATCTCACATTTTCTAAAGATGGGTGTCTTGCATTTCTTGAGTTGAGAAAACATGTGTTTGGGAGATAAATGGCCACCATACATCGCTGCCGCATATAACATGAGAAAAAAATTGCTCATCTTAACAGCAAGATAGTTTCACCTGCAGGTCACGCCTCTCATGGCTAGGGCGTCAACTCTTTAAGAATCCTTACATTAAAGGTCACGAGTTCAATCCCCAGGAGCCTTGCATATTCTTATTGAGGCGTGCATGAATGAAATACATGTTGGTTATGTATATTCCAAGTTGTTTTGCCGATCCTGTGTCATATTAGCATCTTACTGAAAATACTCAGGCCATGTGTCTTGAAGCTCGTTCAACATTTTTTAATTTGAATATAATCACCCATTAGAGTACCATTTTGCTGGAATTCCCTCTGAAACCCTAGAAGTGATCATGTATCCTGTATTTTATCTCCCATTGCCTCTACACTAAACTTTATCTTCCATTGATTTTTTAGCAATTTTGTTATGAATTGTCGATTCTTGCCTAATCACACATCTACTTCAACATCTTTATTTCTTTTATTTTAATTACGTACAACAATATGTGTGTGTGCTTGTAAGTATTCAATGGGGGTCTACTCTTGGACAGGGTGAGACTGCCTAAAGTTTCATAAAATGATATTAGAATCTTCAATTTTTTATAATTTTTTGAAACTTATAAAGGTGGAATCTCAATTTAGATTTGAAAAAGTAAAGAGTGGAGTATGAAGACTTTTTAGATTCTATAGGGGCTCTCACCCCAAAAGAAATCCTAAGTCTTTAAAACTATATATATAATAATGATGAAATATGAGTAAACAACGTTAGTGGTGAGCATAATCCAACAATCACCATATATATATACATGTAGAGAAAAAAAGAAAGAGATAATAGAGTCCTGTAGAAAGTATATACTAGTGAAAGACCCTATAATTCCTAATATATATATAAACTTAGATAGATATAAATCTTGATAAGTTTATAAGTTTGTATATACGAGTTTTTCAACTTCACATACATATAAAATTTGAAAATAATGTGCTTAAAAATTACTTTGGATTTAGGTAAATCCCAAAACAAGTGGAATCATGGTTTAAAACTGAACCAAACTGGAGTCATCGGTTCAGCTTGGTTATGATATGACCAAGACACAGTTTGGTTTGGTTCTCAACATTATACATGTTACACCAATTCACCACTTGGACTATCTTGTCTTGGTTATGAAATATCAAAAAACTAACTCAAGTATTCTTAGTTTTTTTTGTGTAAAGGGCATCAATGAGGATAAAGAAAACAACAACTTAGAATTGAACATAAGCAAGTCCAATTTCGAACATGAACAACAGGCACACCTGTTACCTGTTCTTAGACCTGACACCAAGAAGAAGTGCACATCCCAACCATCACTTACGCCACCCAACTTAGCTGGAGATCCTCGACAAGTGGTGTCTCATTCCAACAGTTAGTTCTTGTCTATTGTTTAACTGGGCGACAACTTAACTAATAGTCTGAAAAATTAATACACTTACTGGTTGATTGGGCAGCATCATTAACTCTTGCTCTCTCTTTTATTGGTCAGTTGAGGAGACTTGTTTCCAGCTATAAAATCATCATCACCATATCTGTAAGGCACCTTTTGTTGCTCTATCAAGTGAAATACGAGTCTCTATTTTGCTTATCAAGTCCTTCAGCAAGGCTTGTGGTGTTGTTTCTTCTCTCTCAACTCATCAGCTAGATTATGGTGTTAGAGTGCAAGGTTGTTGGTTGTTCGCTATTAGTTAAACTCTTTCAATCACCCGATGTTAATGTTTCATCCTTTCCCAAGGAAACGAGCACATCATTTGGTGCTTTTATTGAGATCAACAACCAACCCTTTAAGTGTGATTGTTCCAATTTTACCAATTTAAAATGAGTCGTGTGGATAGCTCATCTAGCAAAGGCGAGCGTGAGGAACAACAACCCGTTCCAAGGGGACTATCATTTAAACAAGCGAAACTCATGGCATTAGAAAATGAAGTAGAAGTGATGAAGACAAAAATGAAACGATCTAGAGCATAGATGATGATCGATATACAACAACTAAATTGACTCGTATTGTAGCTATCTATGGACGTATGTAGTATACATAATACATCATCTTCATGTCAAACTGCTCTAGTTTGCAATCTGCCCCACCTGAAAGAGGAGGACGTGGAGGATCTCCCCAACTCGGCATCAAGGTAGCACTTTTCAAGTAGAATGAACCACCAAGATCGGTCTGAAGGTGAGCACAGACTAAAAATCAATATTTCTCCTTTCAAAAGATCCATTGCATCAGAAGAATTCCTTGACTTGATTTAGTGCACCGAGAAATTTTTTGAACTGTATAACTATTCGGAAGTAAGGAAAGTGTAGTTGACCGCCCTCGAATTCTCAGATCATGCCAACTTGTGGTGGAAAAATCTTAAGGAACAATGACAAAGGAAAGGTAAACATGATATTAACTCTTGGGGGCATATGAAATGAGTGATGAAGAAACGATTTATGCCTGAGTATTACATTCAAGAGTTTAACCTTAAACTCCATAGTTGGTACAAGAGGGTTAGGAATAGAAGATTATATCAAAGAATTTGAAACCCTAAGGCCTCGATGCGATATCCAAGACCTAAAGAACAGATGATTGCTCACTTTATGGGTGGACTGAACAAAGAAATTACTGATTTGGTGGAATCGCAACACTATATGCTTATCGAAGATGTTTTCAAACTGTTCATTAAGGTAGAATGACAACTCAAAAAGGGAAACAATAGGGACAATTTGCGCGGCCTATGAGTGCGACTCCAAGTTCAAACCAAAGCTATCCAGAGAATTTGACCAAGGATCATCAAAGTAGAGAATTTTGTTCTGCATACACATCCAAGAATCTTGTGCAAACCAATAGGATGAGTGACATCAACTGTTTTAAGTGTTTTGAGCGATGACATATTGCATCCCAATGCCCAAACAAGAAAACAATGTTTCTTAAAACTGAGGGTATTGAACTAGATTATGAATCTGAAGAAGAAGGTGTCAGTCTAGAAACAATAGAAGCCAATGCAAATGAAGGGGAATTTATGATCATTCAAAAGATTATGCAAGCCCAAACGATACAACATATTAATACAAGGGAGTCCATCTTTCATACCAAGAGTACTGTCTTGGGTAAAGTATGCTCACTTATCATTAATGACAACAATTTTACTAATATTGCTTCTACAGAACTGGTTAATAAATTGCAACTTATTTGCACTTCGCATCCCCAACCTTAAAAGCTCCAATGACTAGATTATAATGGTGCGATCACTGTGACAAAATAAGTCCAAGTCCCTTTTTCGGTCAATGGGGGTATACCATGATAAAGTGTTGTGCGATGTGATTCCCATGGAGGTTTGTCACATCCTGCTTGGACCACATTGGTCGTTTGATCGAAGTACTATCCATGACGAATCAACTAACATCTACTGCAATAAGAGAAACAAATCATTGTTAAACCCTTGGACGAACACCCTCCCAAGCCTTAATCACACGTAAACAAGGAGAACCTCTTCATTTCTATTCAAGGTATGGAAAAATCGTGGAAGTACTGAGGTATGACCTACTTCTTCAAGTATCATTTCATGAGGATCAATCTGAGTTATCCTAAGAAGTAAAAACATTACTAAATGAATTTGAGGATGTAATTTGTGAAGAGTTGCCCAATAATCTGCATCCAATAAGGGGATAGAACACCAAATCGATCTTATTCTAGGGGCCTCACTATCCAATAAGGTCGCATATAAAGCCACACCCGATGAGCTCAAAGAATTGGAACGACAAGTCCAAGATTTGCTAAAGCAAGGGTTGGTCGGGGAATCTTTAAGTCCTCTAGTTATCCCTACTCTCTTAGTACCCAAAAAGAATATTTACTAAGAATGTGTATGGATAGTCGGACACTCAATAAGATTACTGTCAAGTATAGGTACCATATTCTAAGATTGAATGATCTATTAGATGAATTGAGCAAATTCAAGCTATTTTCAAAAATCGACCTTAAGAGTGGCTATACCATATTCGAATAAAAGAAGAGCATGAGTGAAAAACCACCTTTAAAACAAAATTTGGCCCATTTGAATGGTTAGTTATGCACTTTGATCTAACCAACGCACCCAACACGTTCTTGACATTGATGAATCATGTGTTGCAAACATATCTAGGACAGTTTGTAGTTGTGTATTTCGATAACATTTTGGTCAATAGCCCCAATTTTCAAACTCATTTACGCCATCTTTGGGCAGTGTTGACCCAACTAAGAAAGCATCAATTGATTGCCAAAGCTAAGAAATGCAAGTTTTGCTAAGATCGGGTTGAGTTCCTTGGCTATATTATGTCCCAGCAAGGTGTGGAGCTTGATCCAATTAAGGTTGAGTCCATTCAAAACTGGATGATTCCCACATCTTTAAGAAACATAAGTAGTTTCTACAGTCTGGCCTCCTTTTATCGGCGGTTTATCATAAATTTTAACATTATTGTTGCTCCTCTCACTAATTGCTTAAAAAAAAGAAGGGTTTAAATGGATCAATGAAACAAAAGTGTTTTGACTCTCTTAAAACAAAATTATGTAGTGCACCAATATTAACCTTACCTGATTTTGATCAAATATTTGAAATAGAATGTGAAACCTACGGAGTTGGGATAGGGGCAGTATTGACCCAAGAAGGTAGGTCCATTGCCTTTTTTAGTGAGAAACTCAAAGGTAGTAATTTGAATTACTCCACTTGTGACAAAAAGTTGAATGTTATCATTTAGTGACAAAAAGTTTTATGCTCTAATATGTTCTCTACAAAATTGGCAATACTATTTAATTCCCAAGAAATTTATCATTCATATTGATCATGCAACTCTCAAGTTTATATAGGATCAAAGTAAACTAAATAAACAACATGGTAAATGGGTGGAGTATTTAGAAGCATTTTCGTATGTCCTAAAGCATAAGACAAACAAGTTGAATGTTATAGCAAACACATTATCTAGGCAACATACACTTCTCACCATGTTGCACACCAAGTTGTGGGGATTTGAGCAACTCAAACATCAATATGTCGATGATCTGCAATTGACCTAATTTTACAACAATAACCAAGGAGAATCTGTAGGTTATTATACATATGATGAGTTTTTGTTTAAAAGTAACTGACTGTGCATTCCGCAAGGTTATAATTTTACAACAATAACCAAAGAGATGCTGGTGCGTGAAGCCCATGATGGAAGATTGATCGGCCACTTTGGAGAAAAGAATACCATGGAGTTTCTCAAGGGGCGTTTCTACTAGCTTGTAATGCTCAAAGATGTGCACCAGTTTCTAAGACGTTGCGCCAAGTGTAAACAAGCGAAAACTACAGATTCGGCCAAACAAGGCCTTTACACGTCCTTACCTATTACTGAATGACCATGAGCGGATATCATCATCGACTTTGTGGTAGGATTACCACGAATTCAATGAGGCAAAAATTCGATCTTTGTTGTTGTTGAAAGGTTTTCTAAGATGTGTCATCTAATTCTATGTAGGAAAACTGATGATGCCCGACATATCATTGATTTGTTCCTAAGAGATGTGGTCAGGATGCATGACATTCTCATGAGTTTTTTTTCTAATCGAGACAATTTTTCATCACCTTTTGGAAGGCATTATGGCATCGCTTTGGCACCAAGATTCAATACATCATAGCATGCTACCCTCAAATGGACAGGCAAACTAAGGTGATTAACTGATATGTTGGGGCCATTTTGTGAGCAATTGTACCAAAAGGAGGATGTACTGGGACGACTAAATCGTTGTGGCATAGTTTGCCTACAATAGGTCTATTTATAGAGCTACTGGGTGCAATCTATTTGAAGCCATCTACGGGAGTAATCCATATATTCCCCTTGATCTGATTCTACCCCCTCTACCAGATAACTAGGGGTTGATGATTCAACAAATCTATTTCACGAACTACATGCCAATATTAACAAGGCTTTGGAAAATACTATAGATAACTACATCCAAAAAGCCAATCAAGGGAGACATGAATTGACTTTTGAACCAGGTGATTTAGTTTGGGTGCACTTGAGGAAGGAATGTTTTCCATACCTCCACTCCAAGTTGAGTCCCCGTGCCGATGAACCGTTCAATAACAAGGCATACATAGTGGAGCTTCCTGCCCACTATAATGTGTCAAATACCTTCAATGTTAGGGATCTCATACCTTATATATCGAATGAAGAGTCTCTACAAATCGAGACGATTTCCTTTCACCTCAGAGGAAATGATGTGAGCATCAATGAGGATAAAGAAAGCAACAATTTGGAACTGAATACAAGCAAGTTCAACTCCGGTAATGAACATCAGCCACGCTGAATCAACCAACCTGTTACCCATTCTTGGGCCTGACGCCAAGAGGAAGCGCACATCCCTACCATCACTCATGCCATACAACACTCAGCTGGAGATCCTGGACAAGTGGCGTCTCACTCTAACTATCGGTTAACTGGGCGACATCTTAACTTCTAGTCTGAGAAATTAATAGAACATTTTGTTTACTAGTTGATTGAGCGGCAACATTAACTCTTGCTCTCTCTTTCATTGGCTACTTGAGAAAGCTTGTTCTTAGCTATAAAATCACCATCACCAAATCAGTAAGACACCTTTTGTTGTTCTATCAAGTGAAATACAAGTCTCCATTTTACTTGTCAGTCCTTTAGCAAGGCTTGTTGTGTTGTTCCTTCTCTCTCAACTCATCAGCTAGACTGTGGCATTAGAGTGCAAGGTTGCTCGCTATCACCTTAGCGCTTTCAATCACCTGCTATTTCTGTTTCATCCTTTCCCAGTTTAAGACAACAATCACATAAAAAATGGCGAGGCCAAAGCAAAAGCACAAATCTTGATGTCGAACTCATGACCTTCAACTTGTGAGTGGACCCGTGATGAGGTGAGCCGGTCCTCTTTGTGCGAGTATGATTCTAGTTACTACTGAATACTGATAAGAGATTCAATCAGCTCCTTGGTGACTGACTCACAATTGTCTGTGTACATTAACCAGGCAGCAGCAGACAGGCCAGGGGCCCTTTGCTTTAGTACGAATAGGTAGGCCTCAACGACCCGGTACGTGTGTGTTGGTCCGCGTCGCAGGCCGATCTTCTCAGGGCAAAAGGTGAAAGTCGAGTACGTGCCCTTACCTAATATAAGGCTTAACCTCAAACAGAGTTTCTTATCGTCAAAAGGAAAGTTGAAAAAAGGAACGCACGTATCCTGCATTAATTTCGGTAGAGAATGCAGTTCGAAACATAAATGAGGTTGGTGATTTATCATCATAGCGGTGCTGAAAAGATGCTGCTGCTAGAGAAGTTAAGGGCAACGATGGAAACTATATAATGAGATAGTTTTATATGCAAATGGTTGACCTTGGAGGGGTGGAGGGCGGCCGCTCCCTAAAAATTAAAATTTTACAGTAAAACCTGCATTTTACAGTGAATATATGATTGACATAAATGCTTTGTCCCCCTAACACAATGAAATATGTACATCGCCTCTCCAAAACAATTTTATAGATCCTCCACCATTGACGTGCATAATCTTTTGTCTCGTATGATTCTACCACTTCGACCATGGATCACTACTCTTTTACTTTTCAATAATTAAGGCTGTGCATGGAAGCCAGAGTTAGAAGTCGAAAAAGTTAAGTTCATATCAAGGTTTGGTCAATCAAAGATTCACCAAATACATTTGTAATTTTGTAACAATCCAAAACCAAATACTTGTGCGTGTCATTTATTAGTATGTGCATGGCACTAAAATTGGGGGATTAACTTAAGGAGACTATATATACACACATACATATATAAATGAAATTAAACCAAGCTTTTCTCACACTAATATGTGCATGACACTAAAGATGGGGATTAACTTAAGGAGACATTATATACACACGTACATATATAAATGAAATTAAACCAAAGCCTTTTCTCACACTAATATGTGCATGACACTAAAGATGGGGATTAACTAAAGGAGACATTATATACACACGTACATATATATATATATATATATATATATATATATATATATATATATATATATATATATATATATATATATATATATATATATATATATATATATATATATATATATATAATCAAACCAAGCCTTTTCCCACACTAGAATTTGAACAAATTGGCATTATTAAGCCAACTCAAAATCGGGCAAGCTTAGGGTGTGTTTCATTGTTCACGTAAATCCGCCGGCCGCACAGGTGCACGGGACAACCATTGTCAAGCTTAGGTCCAACGATGCCACCTTAGGATTTGAACTAGTTGCGATTAGACCAACTCGGACTTACCTGACCCGCTCATGCTCAGTACTTGGTATTGAACCACCTTCTCGATTGAGTAGTCTTCCTCTTACTCCTAAACCCATCATCGTCCCCTGGCCTGTATCATGTTTCCTTAAGAGCCGAATCGCTCCAACCAACGAGCTACAACAGAGTGGACCAGCCAACCAAACAGACAAGAGAAAAGGGACTACAAAGAGAACTACCATAAAGAGGGTTCCCGAACAGCCCGAACCTCTACTCTCTTTCTCTCTCTCTCTCTATATATATATATATAATATCCTCAAATCATGCTGCTAAGTTATATTTGATCATTGTTTTTTTTACATGAATATAATAATTTTGTTTTTCATAATTTTAAAAATATTTTTATGACTTTCAAAAATTAACTCCAAAAAGTAATGGTTTAATATAAATGAGCAGCGTCAGTATGTAATATATATATATAAATTCTATGGGTGGTGTGTTTTGGGACTGTTGAGAAGCCCTCTTTATGCCCCTCCTCTTGGTGGTATCTGTTCTTTCCGTTCGTTCTTTCTTTCGTGTTACCGTCCTTTTCCTCCTTTGGTCTGAGCCCGTTTGACACCTTTTATTTGCAAATAAATTTTGCAAGAGATATGCCTCCTTTTCTTTCGCAGCGAGAAAAAACAGTTACGATGGTTCGTGAACCGGTCATCTTTTGATGGACGGCACCTCTGGTGCTTGTGTGTCCCCATTTCATATAACAATGTGGGTGCCGCAAACCGACTGTTCGTGTTGGTCATCCAGACTCTTTCTACCGTTGTATCCCGTACGCACGGTGGAATCCGTCGTCGGGCGCCTTAGAGTGAGATATTCTAGCTTCGTGGGCTTTCACCATGGCCACCGACTTCAAATCCATCCCCGTAATTGGTCTCTCTCTCTCTCTCTCTGTGTGTGTGTGTGTGTGTGTTTGGGGTTTCTGTTTACGGGTAGCATGTTTGTGGAAGTGATCCTGGATTAATTAGCAAAGATATGATCACTTTCTTGTCTGGGTTGTTAATAGCTTGGAGTCATGCCATTAAGATTCTTCCGTCAATTTCCCCCCTCTTGCTATTCTATTTGAGCGGAAAAAATTGTTCTTCGATTGCATCTTCAATGGTTCTTCCGTAAGAGTTCGGGCAATTCGATCGTTTCTTTAGCCCCTTACTCTTTTGTAGTTGTGGAAGGGTACTGAATGAATCATGGTTGCCCAAATGGAACCAATGAACAATGTGAATTTTTTCTATTGGACTTAAACTCATTTGAGATTGATATGGTGTTCCATCGCTGATATCGTATGCTGTTGCTGTATTTCTTCAATCTATTGATGATAGCGGAGCCAACAAAGTTTGTTTTGTTTCAGTTTGCACCATCTTCTAATAACAAGGGAAATATAGCTCCCGAATCATATTTCGGCACCTCAAAAATGTTATCTGTAACTATCGAGTATTAAATAGTTTCATAGCTTTCTCGCTAACAATTTCTAGCTTGCAAAGTACTTGGTGGTAGTCTTCCATTATGTTATATGTGTAGCCAGAGCTTACCTTCACGTTGGAATTGTATTAACCTTCATGTGCCATTTCTTTAATTGAATTATTTTCTTTTTTGTGGGAGATGTTGGACCACTATTGGAGAAATGTGATGATCCAAAGATGGCTGAAGATGCCACCGTCTTAGAAGTTGTGAGGCAGCTAGACATGGCCTGTAAGGAGGCAGGATTCTTCTATGTGGTAATTTTATTACTTTATCTACTATGGCGCTTTTATCAACAATGAAAATGTGACATTCTTGGACAAAAAGAATCTCTTTAAGTTGACAAATGTGGCATTGAATTTACGGAATCTCTCCATCTGTCCTTTTACTAGTTTGAGCGGTACTCTATATGAAAAGTTAAAGTTGCTAAAGCGCCTTTGGTGGTGAATTCTTGAGAAAATTTGTCAGTGTTTATCGAAACTCTATGAAAAAGGGGTTTCAAAAATTCATGTGAGGACGGAGTACCAAACTCCTCTCTGCTGCGATATTGGTTTCACATTCTATTCTAGAGCAGTGATCGAGAAGCCGGGCAGTTACCTTGGTCCTTGAGCAGTGATCGAGAAAATTACGTTTCATGTTAACGGACACTTTATAATCACAACATGGGTTTTGAATTGCTTTAAACTGATCCGTGTAAAGAGTTTTTCTGTAATTTAACAGTAATTTTCACAAACTGGCTCTCTCCACTAAGAAGTTTATTTTTCTTCAGAAAAGGCAATTTTAAGGCTGAGCATTAACCAAAATTGACATAACTGGTTATGTCTAAGCCATCAAGCGCAACTCGTAAAATGGGATCCCTAGTTGATTATATGTATCTTCAACGATAGCAAATATTTCTGTTTTTGCATTTATTCTTCCTTTTCCATCTTTTATTTACGGCTGTAAGTTCTGCACTGTGTCATTTCAATTGTATCTCACAATATATCCATGATGACCAAATAAAACTAGTAACAAGCAGGAAGATCGCTAAGTCTTGCAGTTATGTTGAAAGGATGTCAGTCCCAGCATATCTTCTCAAGACATACTCAAAGGCTTATTTCCTTTAACCACTCAAAGCAAGTAGTATCTATGATTATGCTCGCTAATTTCATGAGAACACAAAACAGTTACTGTTTACTGGTCTCGAGTATCAAATTTTGGATCCTTTGTCAATCAAGCCTCATATGATGCTCTTCTCCAGACTCAGATTTCCTGACCACCTGGAAAGCTCAAGAACTGTATCATTGTTCTCGTTAATTTCTTGGGATGTGGCACGAAAGTTCATGGAATCAATTTGGAGTTAATTTGAACTTTATGCTACTTTTGGGTGGGAAATATTTCTGGTTCTAATGTATCTCTTCTAATGTGTAGAAAGGTCATGGAATTCCAGAATCCATGTTCAAGGGGATTAGAAATGTGGCACGAAAGTTCTTCGACCTTCCTTATGAAGAGAAACTTAAGATCAAAATGTCATCTAAAAGTGGATTCAGGTCGGTTGTTTGCATCACGTGACCCCTCAAGTTTATTTTTGAGTGTTTGCATGAAGCAATTACAAGATCATAATGTTGCTTTTCTTTCTACAAGCAAAGACAAAACTTTTACATCTTTTCTCTTCCCTCTTGGAGCAGAGGATATCAGAGAATTGGAGAAAATATCACACAAGGAAATCCTGATATGCATGAAGCTATTGATGTACGTATATGTGTCCTCATGTGCGTGTGTGTGGGGGGGAGTAGCTTTGCTGACTATTTTTCTTTGAACAGAGTTACAAGGTTATAGAACCAGGTGCATATGGAGCTCTTGGAGCAGTCATGGAAGGACCAAATTTATGGTAACAAGTCCAAGATGGTGCTTTCTTTATAAGCTAAAAGGTTTGATTGGCATACAAATATTGGTCAGTCTGAAGGGGTAGCAAAGGAATGCTTCTTATCATTTTTAGTAGATGGTGAACCGTGGTAATGTATGAATTCATTTAGTTGGTGGAGGGCTACAGCACATGATTGATTCACTTGTCGTTGTGATTATGCAAACTGGGCCTGGTTATGTATGAGTCTGGTTCTATATCGAGTATGTTGAGCATGAGCCTTGTTTAGGATCTTGATGTCCTTAGTGCATGAGAATCATCATGATGTATTTCTTGCATCATCTAGAACTGGAGATGTTGCAAATAGGAGGAACAAGCAAAACAAAGCCTTCTCCCACAATAAGTGGGGGTAGGAGGGATACCATAGTAAAAGATGTTAGCTGCAAATCTAGGTTTTGGTTTTCAAGTGAGATATAACTAGGTTTCCTTGATTTCTGATTATGCTTTATATGTCGCTGCACTTTCTTCAGAGTAGGATTTGGTTACTGAAGGCATGAAGACATCATTGCCCATGGGGTCTTTGTCTGGCAAACTCATGGCCTTGGGTTTTGACCATTCTGATACAAGGTTGTGCCATGGTGGAATGGCTGTTGGCGGGTGTTTGGTATTACTTAATAGTTCTGTGTCTTTTTCTTCCAGAAGGTGCTCGACCATGCAAATCCTGCTAATTGGTTGGCGCTACAACAACAACAACAACAACAACTAAGCCTTTTCCCATACTAGATGGGGTCGGCTACATGGATTCTTTGTTTCCATAGATCCCTATCGTGTGCCATGTTAGCAGTTAACTCACAATAAGCTAGATCATTCTTTATTGTTTCTTTCCAACACTTTTGTGGTCGTCCTCTATCTCTTTTAATATTTTCCAAATTTAGTTTTTCATACCTTCTTACAGGTTCTTCTTTTGATCTTCTTTCTATATGTCCAAACCATTCTAAACGATATTCTCTCATTTTATCATCTATTGGTGCAATTCCTAATTTGTTTCTAATAACCTCATTATGTATACGGTCTTTTCTTGTACGACCACTCATCCATCTCAACATCTTCATTTCTGTCACAAACATCTTTTGTACATGTTGATGATTAACTGCCCAACACTCAGAACCATAAAACATGGCAGGCCTAATTGGTGCTCTATAATATTTACCTTTTAACTTTAATGGTATCTTCTTATCACAAAGAATACCTGATGCTCCTCTCCATTTTAACCAACCAGCATTAATTCTATGCGTAACATCTCCATCTATTCTTCCATCACTCTGAAAAATTGACCCTAGGTATTTAAAACTTTCCTTTTGGGGGATGCAATGTGTGTCAATTTTAATTTCTATGTCCTCTGAAGTAACCAAATGATCAAACTTACATTCTATATATTCTGTCTTTGTTCTACTAAGTCGGAGGTCTTTGCTTTCTAATGTTTCTCTCCATAGTTCCAATTTTCTATTAACTTTTTCCTTAGACTCCTCCACTAATACAATGTCATCTGCAAATAACATACACCAAGGTACTTCATCTTGAATATGTTTTGTTAACTCATCCATCACCATTATAAATAAGTATGGACTTAAAGTTGATCCTTGATGTAACCCAATATTAACTTCAAAGAAGTCTGTCATTCCTTCATGATTCCTCTGTGAATCTCTCATAGTCATCTATATTGCTAATATTTCGAAAATTATACCTGCAATTCAAATATGACCTATATTTTGCGAAAAGATTTCTAAATCTTCAAAACATTGCCTATGTTGAAATATTGCCGAAATATGGTTTTTCATTTCGAATGCTATTTTTATTCTTTTCTTGTCTTTGACTTTATAAACGTTTTTATGATCTGTGTGCTTCTTTCATAAGAATTTTTTTTATAAATGTATTTCTTGGTGTCAGTAACTGTAGAAACCTAGGCACATTTTTTCATCTGTTTCATGCATGGGATTTTTGGAGAGGTGACCAGATGGGAGCCCAGTAAGGTGTTAAAATTAAAGATGGTGAGCACTTTAAAAGAGTAGAAGAAGGTGGCCTCTGAAATGTTGAGAGAAAAGAATAAATGCGATCTTTCTTTCCTGGAGTTAAATGGTAATATGGCGCGTGATTGAGCTCTATGAGACTAGTAATCCATATTGCTGGCCCCATGTAGTTTGGGAAAAAGTTTGGTTTTGGAATCTGTTAGACTGTTTCCGGCATGGGCATTAACAAAAGTTGCAATATTGAGTTTTCAGATGTTCAATGAACTTTTCTTGCAGGCCAGGTGATCCTGCACACTTCAAACCATTGATTGAAGAGTACATAACTGCTGTTAAAGGCAAGCTTGCCAAATTCATGCTGTTCAGGATTTAGAGGCAACTCTTATGCTTTAAATTTCGTAAGTCAATTTTAGACTTTGGCCTCCTCTGAATAGAAAAGTTTCTCTGCTCTGTGAGCCACAGAACTTTCTAGAAAAATTCTTCAAGGGATAGTATTGGCATTGGGTGGATCACCATATACGTTTGAAGGTCGAAGAGCTGGAGATACATTTTGGTCAATGCGCATTATTGGTTATCCTGGCTCTGCTAATGCTGAACTCTACAAGACTCAAGATGAAAGTATTGGATGGTAAACTTAAGGATATTCCTGCATACATGCTTTAGTTACGGACTCTTGTTTCTCCTTTCTAACTTTGGCTTATAGTTTTCTCTTTGAACCATTTCAGCGGAGCACACACTGACTATGGTAATTTGGTGATTTTCTTTTCTGTTACTTAGATACTATATATATACACATACGAATTTTCATCATAAATGCATGACGATAGCGATGACACATTTTTTGTGGTTCAGGATTATTAACTTTGGTAAATCAAGATGATGATATTACTGCGCTCCAGGTAAAGTTCTCTATGTTGGTAGTTGAAACTTGAAAATATTTCCTTTTTTTTATAGAGGTGTTGGAAGATAGTACCTGTTGGCAGAATCTATACTATTCCCTTAATGAATTATGCATTGCATGGGTATGAACTCCTGCAGTGCAATAATTACTCATTTAAGATTGTTTATTTGGTAAGATATTTAATTTTTAACATGTTATTTTGAACATAAAGCTTAGCTATACCTTTAAATATAATTTGCTTTTCAGATGTGTACACTATAGAATGAGAGGTTCCGGTTGTGAATTTAGCATGTAAAATAGAGAAATGTCTTCTCTCTCTCTTGTTTGTTCTGAGGAAAGCTACATGTTTACACCTTATTATGTATGAAGAAAATTTCTAACCATGTTCAAATTGATTACTTTATTTGTAGAAAAAAAGATAGAGCGTGTTGCAAAGATTGTAAGGTAATTCCAGGAGAAAGCTTAACCACCCAACATCGACTTTTAGTTATGGATTTACAAATAAAAAAATGGACAAAGAAGAAAAGAGTGCATCGAGCTATTCAGACTAAATGGTGGAACCTCAAAAGCAAGAAAGAAGATATATTTAAACAGAAAGTCCTTCAAGGAGATGTTTGGAATTATGTTGGCACACCCTCTGATATGTGGAACAATATGGCTATACATATTAGGAAAGTGGCGAAAGATGTGTTAGGGGTATCTAAGGGAGGTGTACCGGCACAAAAAGAAGCTTGGTGGTGGAGTGAAGTAGTACAAAATAAAATCAAGGCAAAGAGGGCATGTTACAAATTACATTATGCTAAGAAAACTAGTGAAACTTTAGAAGCTTATAAGAAAGCAAAGAAGGAAGCAAAAAAGGCCGTTAGTGAAGCAAAAGCTAAGATTTGGGAGGACTTATATAAAAAACTCAACTCAAAAGAGGGTGAAAGAGATATTTTTAGGATAGCTAGGGCTAGAGATAAGAAAACTAAAGATCTTAATTATGTTAGATGCATCAAGGACGAGGATGAAAAAGTTCTAGTGGCAAATGATGATATAAGAAATAGATGAAAAAACTATTTTATAAGATTTTTAATGAAAATAAAGATGTTAGTATTAGCTTAGGAGAGTTAGCCAAATCAGAAAAGTATATAAACCACAATTTCTACCGACGTATTCAAAAGAATAAAGTCAAAGAGGCTCTCAAACATATGAAGGGTGGTAAATCGGTAGAACCAGATAATATTCCTATAAAAGTTTGGAAAATACTAGGAGAAATAGGAATCACTTGACTCACAAGACTATTTAATGAAATATAGAAAAACCAAAAGATCCCTGAGGAATGGAGAGGAAGTACACTTATACCTATATATAAGAACAAGGGAGTCATTCAAAATTGTACGAATTATCGAGGTATCAAGTTAATGAGCCATACTATAAAATTGTGGAAAAGAATTATCGAACGTAGGTTAAGACAAGTATAAAATACAACAGAGAACCAATTTGGATTCATGCTAGGCAGATCTACTGTTGAAGCGATTTACCTTTTGAGAAGTCTTATGAAATATTTTAGAGCAAAAAAGAAAGATCTTCACATGATATTATTGATCTAGAAAAAGTTTATGATAGAATACCGAGGGAGGTTCTTTGGAGAACTTTGGAAAAAAGAGGTATCCCATTGACATACATTAACCTTATAAGAGACATGTATGATGGTGCAAAAACAACATGTGTGAGGACTCATGAAGGAACGACAGACTTCTTTGAAGTTAATATTGGGTTACATCAAGGATCAACTTTAAGTCCATACTTATTTATAATGGTGATGGATGAGTTAACAAAACATATTCAAGATGAAGTACCTTGGTGTATGTTATTTGCAGATGACATTGTATTAGTGGAGGAGTCTAAGGAAAAAGTTAATAGAAAATTGGAACTATGGAGAGAAACATTAGAAAACAAAGGCCTCCGACTTAGTAGAACAAAGACAGAATATATGAAATGTAAGTTTGATCATTTGGCTACTTCAGAGGACATAGAAATTAAAATTGGCACACATTGCATTCCCCAAAAGGAAAGTTTTAAATACCTAGGGTCAATTTTTCAAAGTGATGGAAGAATTGATGGAGATGTTACACATAGAATTAATGTTGGTTGGTTAAAATGGAGAGGAGCATCAGGTATCCTTTGTGATAAGAAGATTCCATTAAAATTAAAAGGTAAATATTATAGAGCAACAGTTAGGCCTGCCATGTTTTATGGTTCTGAGTGTTGTGCAGTTAATCATCAACATGTACAAAAGATGTCTGTGACAGAAATGAAGATGTTGAGATGGATGAGTGGTCATACAAGAAAAGACCGTATACATAATGAGGTTATTAGAAACAAATTAGGAGTGACACCAATAGAGGATAAAATGAGAGAACATCGTTTAAGATGGTTTGGACATATAGAAAGAAGATCAAAAGAAGAACCTGTAAAAAGGTTAGAAAAACTAAATTTGGAAAGAATTAAAAGAGGTAGAGGACGACCACAAAAGTGTTGGAAAGAAACAATAAAGAATGATCTAGCTTATTGGGAGTTAACTGCTAACATGGCACACGATAGAGATCTGTGGAAACAAAGAATCCATGTAGCCGACCCCGTCTAGTATGGGAAAAGGCTTAGTTGTTGTTGTTGTTCAAACTTCAGAGTTAACTCCGCCCATGTAAGGGATCACCCTTGCATTGCTGGTCCCAAGCTCAGATAAAGGAGGAGGGTTGTGTTAGGCTTCCGACAGCTAGCGTAAAATTTCGTCGGATTTTATAACATGGATTACAAAAATTATGAGCATTGCTTTATAGCGTCCCTACCTAGCGACGTGCTGCACAGCCCGAATGCATTAATAAGTAAGCAAGGGCCACTAAATTTTCGCCCGAATATAGTAAATCAATTGCAGAGAGGGTTTCCACACTATGAACAGGTGTGAGTAAAGAAGTTAGTCCCGCTACATTGTCGTCTAAATATAGTGAATAATTTGCAGAGAGGGTCTCCACATTTTAATTATGGATGGATGCGGGGGTAAGGAAGCTAGTCCTAAAAAATAATATTCATATTGGTTCTTAGAATATCAGAACATTATCCGGTAAGCTAATGGAGGTGGTAGATACTATGATTCGGAGAAAGATTCATATTCTATGTTTACAAGAGACAAAATGGGTTTTAAATTATGGTACTCGGGTAAAGAAAAGGCTCGAAACGGAGTTGGTATTATCATAAATAAAGATTTAAAGGATAGTATAGTAGACATACAATGATATGGTGACCGAATCATGACATTGAAATTAGTGTTAAGAGCATAGGTTTTGAATATAGTTTGTGCTTACGCACCCCAAGTAGGACTAGAAGATAGTATAAAGACAACTTTTTGAGAAGAGTTAGATAAGGTGATTCAAAAGATTCCACAAAGGGAGATGATTTGTTTAGGAGGAGACTTAAATGGACATGTCGGTAAAGAGGGATTAGGATATCATGGTATTTATGAAAACTTTGGTTTTGAGGATATAAATGAGGAAGGTAGGGAGATTTTAAATTTTGCTATGGCATTTGATCTCTTTATAGTCAATACAATCATAAAAAACGAGATGAATATTTAATTACTTATAAGAGTGGCTTATCACAAACATAAATTGATTGCTTTATTTGTAGAAAAAAGATAGAGCGTGTTGTAAAGATTGTAAGGTAATTCCAAGAGAAAGCTTAACCACCCAACATCGACTTTTAGTTATGGATTTACAAATAAAAAAATGGACAAAGAAGAAAAGAGTGCATCGAGCTATTCAGACTAAATGGTGGAACCTCAAAAGCGAGAAAGAAGATATATTTAAACAGAAAGTCCTTCAAGGAGATGTTTGGAATTATGTTGGCACACCCTCTGATATGTGGAACAATATGGCTATACATATTAGGAAAGTGGCGAAAGATGTGTTAGGGGTATCTAAGGGAGGTGTACCGGCACAAAAAGAAGCTTGGTGGTGGAGTGAAGTAGTACAAAATAAAATCAAGGCAAAGAGGGCATGTTACAAATTACATTATGCTAAGAAAACTAGTGAAACTTTAGAAGCTTATAAGAAAGCAAAGAAGGAAGCAAAAAAGGCCGTTAGTGAAGCAAAAGCTAAGATTTGGGAGGACTTATATAAAAAACTCAACTCAAAAGAGGGTGAAAGAGATATTTTTAGGATAGCTAGGGCTAGAGATAAGAAAACTAAAGATCTTAATTATGTTAGATGCATCAAGGACGAGGATGAAAAAGTTCTAGTGGCAAATGATGATATAAGAAATAGATGAAAAACTATTTTATAAGATTTTTAATGAAAATAAAGATGTTAGTATTAGCTTAGGAGAGTTAGCCAAATCAGAAAAGTATATAAACCACAATTTCTACCGACGTATTCAAAAGAATGAAGTCAAAGAGGCTCTCAAACATATGAAGGGTGGTAAATCGGTAGAACCAGATAATATTCCTATAAAAGTTTGGAAAATACTAGGAGAAATAGGAATCACTTGACTCACAAGACTATTTAATGAAATATAGAAAAACCAAAAGATCCCTGAGGAATGGAGAGGAAGTACACTTATACCTATATATAAGAACAAGGGAGTCATTCAAAATTGTACGAATTATCGAGGTATCAAGTTAATGAGCCATACTATAAAATTGTGGAAAAGAATTATCGAACGTAGGTTAAGACAAGTATAAAATACAACAGAGAACCAATTTGGATTCATGCTAGGCAGATCTACTGTTGAAGCGATTTACCTTTTGAGAAGTCTTATGAAATATTTTAGAGCAAAAAAGAAAGATCTTCACATGATATTATTGATCTAGAAAAAGTTTATGATAGAATACCGAGGGAGGTTCTTTGGAGAACTTTGGAAAAAAGAGGTATCCCATTGACATACATTAACCTTATAAGAGACATGTATGATGGTGCAAAAACAACATGTGTGAGGACTCATGAAGGAACGACAGACTTCTTTGAAGTTAATATTGGGTTACATCAAGGATCAACTTTAAGTCCATACTTATTTATAATGGTGATGGATGAGTTAACAAAACATATTCAAGATGAAGTACCTTGGTGTATGTTATTTGCAGATGACATTGTATTAGTGGAGGAGTCTAAGGAAAAAGTTAATAGAAAATTGGAACTATGGAGAGAAACATTAGAAAACAAAGGCCTCCGACTTAGTAGAACAAAGACAGAATATATGAAATGTAAGTTTGATCATTTGGCTACTTCAGAGGACATAGAAATTAAAATTGGCACACATTGCATTCCCCAAAAGGAAAGTTTTAAATACCTAGGGTCAATTTTTCAAAGTGATGGAAGAATTGATGGAGATGTTACACATAGAATTAATGTTGGTTGGTTAAAATGGAGAGGAGCATCAGGTATCCTTTGTGATAAGAAGATTCCATTAAAATTAAAAGGTAAATATTATAGAGCAACAGTTAGGCCTGCCATGTTTTATGGTTCTGAGTGTTGTGCAGTTAATCATCAACATGTACAAAAGATGTCTGTGACAGAAATGAAGATGTTGAGATGGATGAGTGGTCATACAAGAAAAGACCGTATACATAATGAGGTTATTAGAAACAAATTAGGAGTGACACCAATAGAGGATAAAATGAGAGAACATCGTTTAAGATGGTTTGGACATATAGAAAGAAGATCAAAAGAAGAACCTGTAAAAAGGTTAGAAAAACTAAATTTGGAAAGAATTAAAAGAGGTAGAGGACGACCACAAAAGTGTTGGAAAGAAACAATAAAGAATGATCTAGCTTATTGGGAGTTAACTGCTAACATGGCACACGATAGAGATCTGTGGAAACAAAGAATCCATGTAGCCGACCCCGTCTAGTATGGGAAAAGGCTTAGTTGTTGTTGTTGTTCAAACTTCAGAGTTAACTCCGCCCATGTAAGGGATCACCCTTGCATTGCTGGTCCCAAGCTCAGATAAAGGAGGAGGGTTGTGTTAGGCTTCCGACAGCTAGCGTAAAATTTCGTCGGATTTTATAACATGGATTACAAAAATTATGAGCATTGCTTTATAGCGTCCCTACCTAGCGACGTGCTGCACAGCCCGAATGCATTAATAAGTAAGCAAGGGCCACTAAATTTTCGCCCGAATATAGTAAATCAATTGCAGAGAGGGTTTCCACACTATGAACAGGTGTGAGTAAAGAAGTTAGTCCCGCTACATTGTCGTCTAAATATAGTGAATAATTTGCAGAGAGGGTCTCCACATTTTAATTATGGATGGATGCGGGGGTAAGGAAGCTAGTCCTAAAAAATAATATTCATATTGGTTCTTAGAATATCAGAACATTATCCGGTAAGCTAATGGAGGTGGTAGATACTATGATTCGGAGAAAGATTCATATTCTATGTTTACAAGAGACAAAATGGGTTTTAAATTATGGTACTCGGGTAAAGAAAAGGCTCGAAACGGAGTTGGTATTATCATAAATAAAGATTTAAAGGATAGTATAGTAGACATACAATGATATGGTGACCGAATCATGACATTGAAATTAGTGTTAAGAGCATAGGTTTTGAATATAGTTTGTGCTTACGCACCCCAAGTAGGACTAGAAGATAGTATAAAGACAACTTTTTGAGAAGAGTTAGATAAGGTGATTCAAAAGATTCCACAAAGGGAGATGATTTGTTTAGGAGGAGACTTAAATGGACATGTCGGTAAAGAGGGATTAGGATATCATGGTATTTATGAAAACTTTGGTTTTGAGGATATAAATGAGGAAGGTAGGGAGATTTTAAATTTTGCTATGGCATTTGATCTCTTTATAGTCAATACAATCATAAAAAACGAGATGAATATTTAATTACTTATAAGAGTGGCTTATCACAAACATAAATTGATTGCTTTATTTGTAGAAAAAAAGATAGAGCGTGTTGTAAAGATTGTAAGGTAATTCCAAGAGAAAGCTTAACCACCCAACATCGACTTTTAGTTATGGATTTACAAATAAAAAAATGGACAAAGAAGAAAAGAGTGCATCGAGCTATTCAGACTAAATGGTGGAACCTCAAAAGCGAGAAAGAAGATATATTTAAACAGAAAGTCCTTCAAGGAGATGTTTGGAATTATGTTGGCACACCCTCTGATATGTGGAACAATATGGCTATACATATTAGGAAAGTGGCGAAAGATGTGTTAGGGGTATCTAAGGGAGGTGTACCGGCACAAAAAGAAGCTTGGTGGTGGAGTGAAGTAGTACAAAATAAAATCAAGGCAAAGAGGGCATGTTACAAATTACATTATGCTAAGAAAACTAGTGAAACTTTAGAAGCTTATAAGAAAGCAAAGAAGGAAGCAAAAAAGGCCGTTAGTGAAGCAAAAGCTAAGATTTGGGAGGACTTATATAAAAAACTCAACTCAAAAGAGGGTGAAAGAGATATTTTTAGGATAGCTAGGGCTAGAGATAAGAAAACTAAAGATCTTAATTATGTTAGATGCATCAAGGACGAGGATGAAAAAGTTCTAGTGGCAAATGATGATATAAGAAATAGATGAAAAACTATTTTATAAGATTTTTAATGAAAATAAAGATGTTAGTATTAGCTTAGGAGAGTTAGCCAAATCAGAAAAGTATATAAACCACAATTTCTACCGACGTATTCAAAAGAATGAAGTCAAAGAGGCTCTCAAACATATGAAGGGTGGTAAATCGGTAGAACCAGATAATATTCCTATAAAAGTTTGGAAAATACTAGGAGAAATAGGAATCACTTGACTCACAAGACTATTTAATGAAATATAGAAAAACCAAAAGATCCCTGAGGAATGGAGAGGAAGTACACTTATACCTATATATAAGAACAAGGGAGTCATTCAAAATTGTACGAATTATCGAGGTATCAAGTTAATGAGCCATACTATAAAATTGTGGAAAAGAATTATCGAACGTAGGTTAAGACAAGTATAAAATACAACAGAGAACCAATTTGGATTCATGCTAGGCAGATCTACTGTTGAAGCGATTTACCTTTTGAGAAGTCTTATGAAATATTTTAGAGCAAAAAAGAAAGATCTTCACATGATATTATTGATCTAGAAAAAGTTTATGATAGAATACCGAGGGAGGTTCTTTGGAGAACTTTGGAAAAAAGAGGTATCCCATTGACATACATTAACCTTATAAGAGACATGTATGATGGTGCAAAAACAACATGTGTGAGGACTCATGAAGGAACGACAGACTTCTTTGAAGTTAATATTGGGTTACATCAAGGATCAACTTTAAGTCCATACTTATTTATAATGGTGATGGATGAGTTAACAAAACATATTCAAGATGAAGTACCTTGGTGTATGTTATTTGCAGATGACATTGTATTAGTGGAGGAGTCTAAGGAAAAAGTTAATAGAAAATTGGAACTATGGAGAGAAACATTAGAAAACAAAGGCCTCCGACTTAGTAGAACAAAGACAGAATATATGAAATGTAAGTTTGATCATTTGGCTACTTCAGAGGACATAGAAATTAAAATTGGCACACATTGCATTCCCCAAAAGGAAAGTTTTAAATACCTAGGGTCAATTTTTCAAAGTGATGGAAGAATTGATGGAGATGTTACACATAGAATTAATGTTGGTTGGTTAAAATGGAGAGGAGCATCAGGTATTCTTTGTGATAAGAAGATTCCATTAAAATTAAAAGGTAAATATTATAGAGCAACAGTTAGGCCTGCCATGTTTTATGGTTCTGAGTGTTGTGCAGTTAATCATCAACATGTACAAAAGATGTCTGTGACAGAAATGAAGATGTTGAGATGGATGAGTGGTCATACAAGAAAAGACCGTATACATAATGAGGTTATTAGAAACAAATTAGGAGTGACACCAATAGAGGATAAAATGAGAGAACATCGTTTAAGATGGTTTGGACATATAGAAAGAAGATCAAAAGAAGAACCTGTAAAAAGGTTAGAAAAACTAAATTTGGAAAGTATTAAAAGAGGTAGAGGACGACCACAAAAGTGTTGGAAAGAAACAATAAAGAATGATCTAGCTTATTGTGAGTTAACTGCTAACATGGCACATGATAGAGATCTCTGGAAACAAAGAATCCATGTAGCTGACCCCGTTTAGTATGGGAAAAGGCTTAGTTGTAGTTGTTGTTGTTCAGACTTCAGAGTTCTAAATTCACGTCTTTTACAGCTTTAAACTGGATTTTTTTGTTGTTGTAGGTGAAGAACAGATCTGGTGAATGGATATGGGCAGTTCCTATACCTGAAACATTTGTCTGCAACATAGGAGACATGCTAAAGGTTTGCTTCTGTCTCTCTGTGGTCTGCGCTCAATCAACTTCCTAACGTCTTGCTGATTTTGTCTTTTAACCAATTCTCTTTGCAGGTCTATTCAAATGGGTTGTACGAGACAACATTGCATAGGGTGATTAATAACAATGTGAAATACCGGGTTTCTATACCATTCTTTTACGAGGTGAGTAGTTTCTATGGATTTTCTCAACTTTTTCAACATTTTGAGTCCAATAAGTTGCTTATCTGAAATTCGCTTGCCAAGCAAAAGAATCCTCTAATCCTGATGAATCGGCAATTCACAGATTATATGTTGGTCTGAATTTGGATGGTTGATTTTTGTTATTAGTAGATGTAGATGCTCCCATTTTGCAGAATATCCTACTCTTTTTCACATTTGCTTTATCAGCCAAACTTTGACACTGTTGTGGAGCCTTTGGACTTCTGTAAAGAAAAGACTGGAGATATCGTGAAGTTTGAGCACAGGATGTATGGGGAACATCTCGTCCGCAAGGTCCTTACCAACTTTGTGATGGATGAGTGAGATTTATGGGCTTGATGGCTTGTATAAGAAACAGTTATTTATTTCGCAATCGTACATTATAATGTATGCCATCTCCTCCTGGATAGGTGGTGATAATGTCTGGTAGATTTGAGCTCAGATTCATCGTTTTATTGCTCTTATTATGGTATCGGATAATAATATCATGTGATCTTGTGCTCGTTTCTATGGGTATGGCATGGGATTTTGCTTTGTGACTTGACTGAGGTGCTTGTGCGTGCAGCCCCACGGCGAAATGTGACACCCACGGTCGCCCCATCCACGAGTCCATGGAGCTTGGCTAAAATTATGGTTCCGTGTGGTGGTGGTTGTGCGTGCAAACTCCCCATATGTTCCATTGGTAAACCAATTGAATCATCTCAAATGGTTCACATGGATAGAAGACGGCTATGTCCAAGTTAGTTCAATTCTGTAAGCAGGGGACTTTCAGCACAATATCAAGCTCAAATAAAAACGGCTTCGGTGCTGAAATTACTTGAAATGGTTGCCCATGATCTGAATTGTGCTAAATTTTAGACTGGGTTCGACTGTCTATGGGGCATATGGTTTAGTTACTTTAGGCCTCTCCCTCGAGTTAAGCACAAATACCAAAACTTTTACATGCTTTTAGGCTGGGCCAATGTGGTTCATCTTAGACTGTCACATTGGCTAGTCTCATTAACCTGTTTGATGTGAGCCGACTTCATAGTGAAACAAAGCTGTAGGCTGGAGCTTGGACAAGCTGAATACTAGTTTCCTCAAGAAAACTGCAACTTTCACATATTAAAAAAATAAAAGTGTTGCTCATCTCAATTTAAAACTAGTCTTTTAGCTGCAATATTTATTCTAAGACTCGATTCATTGAATGCATGTATACCCAACTATGCGATGAGGTTAGAATGGTTTTCTAACGCATATATATGCATATAAATATTATGTATAATCAACTACGCGAGCCCAACCTGTTTGCTACCCTATACGACTCGAGCCCAGCTCATCTCATCAAGTTTTCAAACTGAACTAACGCAGGCTAGATTCGAGTGGAACAACAAGCAGCTCCTCTCATTTGGCAGCCCTAATTACTGTCCTGGGTCCAGCTCTACTTGCCGGAACAACTTCCACAATGTATTTTCAGAAAAAGAAAAAAGGAAATATGCTTAACACAAGTCATCAGCTTCACCAGCAAGTCTAGCATTCAATCTGATAGGGTTACACGTGGATAAAAACCATTGGGTAGAATTGGTTCAGGATAATGCAATGGATCAATGAGGACCTCAAGCAGCCAAAGAGGACGAAAAACATGAAACACTACATTACCAATAAGATCTCTCCTATTTCACCAAGATTGCGTGGAGAGAGAGAGAGAAAGAAGCAATCGTAGAGATAAAAAGAAGGTTGCCTGCAAAGGTCTGGTGCGATTCAGCAATGGCGTCAGTAACAGTGACTGCATCATGCCTGGAATCAACCTTTGCGGGTGTTAAGCTTTCCAAGGCTCCCGCCGCAGCGGCAAACAGAGTGGGGATAGTTGTGAGCCAGCAACCTAAGGGAGCTGTGATCAGGGCACAAGCAGGAGAAGCAGAGGCATTGGAGAAGAAGAGCAGCAGCAGGAGGGATCTTGTGTTCGGTGCTGGTGCAGCTGCCGTGTTCTGGTCGGCGGTCTCGGCCAGTGGTGACGCAAATGCCGAGGAGCCTAAGAAGGGGAGCCCGGAGGCTAAGAAGCTCTATGCTCCAGTGTGTGTAACCATGCCTACTGCTAAAATTTGCCGTAATTGAAGGCCAATGCGTTACCTGTTGTCGCCATAGTTTTACGTATGTCACCTTTGATGCCTCTTATCTTCTAAGTCAATGTTGCTGTTATTTCATGGCGTCTGAGACATTCTCTCTCCTAAGCCTACTTCAGAAAACGTTTTAGCAACTTGTTCAAATTTAGATTCTTTAGAAGATAGACCGACTATAGATCTGTTCGAATTCTAACAAGCGGCAGAGAAGGGCAAGCGAGCTATCTATTTATATGTTTATCCCTTGCAACTTGCTAGACTTGAACTGACATAGGGCGAATCACGATTGCGCCAATGTTTCCATCGATAGGATTGATTTAGAGTCTCCCTCTTCATGAAGATGCTTCTCTTTAATTGTTCCTACGCTAAGATCATGCCCTGCCAAAATCAGTGGCTTCTTATTTAAACAAAAATTAAGGCTCACATCCACAGAACTCTACCTTCAACAAGTGCAGTGGCCCAACAGGGAAATCTTAGTTTGGGGGAAACAGAAGGCCTATTAGTGAAAAGTGGGTCGCTTGGCTTGAGTAAAGCTTAATTTGTACATGTTAGTTAGTCAGCCAGCCAGTTATCTCAGTAGAACCAAAAGAAAGTGTTGGTGACACTAAGTTTGGTTTCTATTCTAGTCCCTCTTAGGTCACACCAGCACTTGAATCCAAAAGAGCAAGCGAAGGTTTTATTTGTTACTTTGCAACACTTCCTTGGCGTGCTGGAGCTCTCTCATTGTAGCCATCATAAAGTTAAACTAGAAACAAATGTAGAAGTGAAATATGACAGGCATGTTCTTGGGGTTCAAGTGAGATGTATACTAACGAGCTAAATCGAGATCAACTTGATCACGCTCGCCTTGATCTTGCCAAGCTCAAGCACGTATCACGCTCGAGCTCACGAATCGTTCACAAGCTCAATCACATGGCTCCCCAAAGAAAAGTTATGCGCCTTAATATTCAGTCGAAGATTTCTACAAGAAAACTGTCAATTCGCTTGCACCCATGACAGACCTCGGTTGGACGCTGAGCAATATAATGAGATACCAAACAAGTACCATTTTCCAGATCTCTACAGTAACCAAGTCTTAGGCCTAGTATGTTGATATTTACATTGTCTCCAAATCATGTATTCTTCAGTCCTATTCTTCATTGATTAACTAAATTGCCACATAAAAGAACGAAAGAAGCTATGTGATAACAGTTCGTGCGTCGGTGTGAACAAGGGTGCAGGTGAAGGTGCGGGGACACGATCATTTTTCGAAATCCATGACACGACATTTTTTTTTAAGAATCATGGTTGTGAGGATCACGGCTTATAAGTATAATTTGCATAAACACGAGTCATGTTCTTATCAACATTTTTTTCTTCCAGGAAATCTAACTCCTGAAAGAGAAAAGCTTCAGAGACTTGAGTCAAATAAAAAAATATGAATCACATGACAAAAATAGTTCCAATGCCACCAGAAATTAGAGGAAACTAATCCCTATGGAGTCATGGACAACACATTAAAGTATAATGGCTAGGAATCAAGAAATTATCATTCAGAAGTAAGCAATTGGATTATAGACTTGAAAAATGAATGCAGTGGTACAACGAGCAAGAGCTGACCTGCCCAGGGGGTTGACTCGCAAGTTTAAGGTCTTAAGTTCGATACTCAGGGGGTGCATTTGGCTTCAGCCCTCCCCATTGGACCAAAAAAAAAATGAATGAGTTGGTTAGCGTTCAGAATCTTTAAAGGGGTCACTGTACAGGAGGTGAAAGATATCAAGTGCCTACTTTATGAATATAAAACTATGAAAAAACTGGGTTAGTAATGGTATGAATCTGAAGTCTCCTCTTCATCCTCTCAAACAGATTCCACTGTGACACTTAAAGATTTGGAATTACCAGTTGATTCTTCCTTCGTTCTGGGCCTTGGAGGAAGAGAGGAAGTCTTCGAAGGTTGCTTAGTGTCTGTCTCATCTTTTTTCATGCTAAGGAAGGTGTAGACCGACATCGCACACAAAGCCGTCATTGCTCCACATGTGCTAACTAGTCCTGGATTATTGTTGAAGTACAGCGAACCTCCGAGGAGAATCACACACGTTTTAAACTGCCCTAAGATTACATGACTAATAGCAGAGGCTGCCCTGGAGATTATAAGTAGATTTTAGTGGCTCTAGAAGCAGATTTTGAAATTTGACATGAAAATAAGCAGATGAAGTTCTTACCCAAGGGCCAATGCTCCTGATAACTGGAGTAGAAAACCAAGAGCTGCTGAAATAAGGATGGCCAAAGTATTGTGTAGATTCCAATTGAATAATAACACACCATCAGGATCCAAGCATGGCATTAAAGCAGCCAAAAACAGTAGGGTTACAGGAGTTGTCTTCCACATCAATCTGCTCAAGAAAACGTCACAAAGAAAGACAGCCAGAAGAGCACATTATGAAAAACAAGGCTGAAACCTCTACACAAAGTGTTTCACAGATTTTCTACATAACAAGCATCCACACAAGCGATTCAACAGACTCACGCAAGTGCCGTCCAATTATCACGTTGTTGCAGATTCGACCATAGAATTTTGTTGACCGCACTTGGAAGAATCCATATTACAGCCACAAAAGCACCAAAATAGTTAAATTGCAAATCTGTAACTGTTGCCACTGCAACACTGAAGGATACCACAGCTAATGCCAACACCTACAGAATGATCCATGCAGACACATTAGTCATCACCCAAGCATCTTCAGGAAACAGAGTAATTAACATAAGAGAAGAAAACAAGACTGCTGATTATGCTTAGAAAAGGAATAGACAGTAATCTATGTTGCAATAAGATGAAATTCCCAGCCAGCATTGCATCAAGTAGAGGGTCACAAGACTCAGAACTGCTCTAAATGAAATAGCAAAACAAAGAATTGCGTGTAGGTTATCAAGAAGGCATCCTCCTGACAAGTAACTAAACAATATTAACAAGCATACCTTGTTCAAGGTAACTTTCTTTCTGAACCACGTGAACTCTGCTAGAACTATCGTCGGTGTGACAGCGATCTTGGCCATCTGATAGAACCCAATGCTGAATTCATCCAAAGCAAGCGAAATATTTAAAAGGAATGTTGCCAATACTCTACTCATTAATCCTAACAGCAGGTTGCATTAAACACAAAAGTTTACGGCTTATGACTTCATGACCAAAAAGAGGCTCACTGTTGTATTTTAGGCTCACATTAGCAAGGCCATTGGAGAGAGCCATAACAGCACCCAGGAGAAACAAGTAAGAAAATGGAGTTGATTTTGGAGGAGGAGATACGGGCAGCAGCGAAGTTACTTTAAAGAGAGCTAGCAGCAACCAGCTGACTGAATAATGTATAAATGTGAGAAAAATCGGGAAGTTGAATCCAACTTCCCCCAGGACCTGAGATCCAAATAAAAATTCAATTAGTGCCGAAATTGTAAAACCTATTAATTCTTATAAGACGAAGAAACCAAATAATTGATGTTAGCCCAACATTTGAGACCCTTAGCAAGCAGATGAAATCATACTCACCAATTTATTTGTCATGATGATACTAACTCCGACTGTGAAATTGAGCGATATGGCGACAAAAGGACCACAGAATCGTTGCTGTTGACGCCTAGCCCCCTCTGAAGTTCGGAATTCATTGAATACAGACGCTCGAATCTCCTCCAATGCACGTCCTGATCAAACCCAGAAACCCCAATCTTATAGAGTGAATCACTGAACCAAGTAAATATGGAGACCTTTACGGTTTCCATCAATTGCAATTGGGTATACAAAAATCGATTATTCTAAAACATATGCTGTTTTGCCTATTCAAGCAACAAATCCCATCTGATTGACATTGCAACATGCGTCTCTCAAGAATTAGTTTAATTCTTTTACAGTCGCAAGCGCAAGAACTCTCTCCAGAAGTTCATCGGAAACGCAATTGTTTTCACCTTTTGTAAACAAGTCACCCTTGCATGCATTCAGAGATAAACAAGGATTTCTCTGAAATCTACGACACAGAACAACAAAATTCAGCTAAACAGAGCAAGCGCATACTAAACCGCATTAACAACAAAAAATCGCATAATACTCATTAGAATCAAACTCTCTCGATGTATCCACTACCAACAAATAGGATTCTCACAAACACTTCGTATATGCAAAAATCATCTAGGGTCTGCTTATCAAAACCGAGAAAACGATGGAAATCATCAAACAAACAAATGGGAAGAAACCCAAGACAACAATGCCAAAGAAAAGTGTCTTAAAAATCACATAGTGAAGTGAAAAGGGGGCCAATACTGGTCTCCCCCGCATCACTATCTTTCCTTTTGAGGAACTTCCGCACCTCTTTGCTGAAAAGAGAACCAATGGCGTCCTTGATGTTGAATGCCGCCATACATGCACGACTACAGCACAACGATACGAGCAAAACGGCAATCTTGGTGCCTTCAAAACTAGAAGTGATCGAGAGGCCACGGAACTCCTATACAGAGTGGGCTTCTCAATTCTTTCATGGGGAGGGATCCCCCTCGCTGGGTTACACTGCCGGAAGATGGCCAAATGTAAATACAGATGACACGTTTTTTTGGGAGAAAGGAAAACGATACATGTGAATCTTAATGACTAATGAGCAACCCAAACTAATTTAGCAATCCGTTTAACTCCTGTGCTTGCTTCAAATTATGTTTCTTCGATTTTAATTATTTAATGAAACTAGTAATTTTTAATTTTACTATATTCTTTTATGGGAAAGCATGGCGGAGTTGGAGTGTATCATCCTATTACCTCCACGACTTTCGTCCCAAGAAGTTAAAATGCATAATGTATACTGAAATGAGGTTTTCTTATTTTACAAGTTTTAAAATTATTTAAATTGAATCCTATTAGCTTTCTGAAATGCAAATTGTCTAATTAAAGTTTTGTAATAAAATTCTTTATAATTGATAAATTTTTAAAAAATAATATAATATGGTCAAGCCCCTTAAATAAGACTTTATTAATTCTATATCAAATTACACAAGTACTTTTCTCATAAACCTTTTCTTTTTTATAAGAAATAATATTTGCTTGAACGATATTTATTTTCAATACTTTTTCCAATGTGACTATTTAAGAAAGCACTACCATTGGATATGTGACTATTGAGCAATTATTAAAAAATAAGTATACAGCAATTATTAAAAATAAGAAAAATAAAATAATCAAGTAGAGATAATGACATTATGAAGTGAACTATTTAGTACTAAAGTTTCTTATTAATACGTAGAATTGGTTATATGTAACTTAAAAGTCTTAAAAACATTGGGGCCTCAAATTATAAGCAAAAAATGAGGCATATGCATCTTCAAATATAAGAAATATTTGTTGAATAAAAATGTTGAAGCCTAAATAAAAATTTTGGAAGTAGCAAAATTAGGTAAAAGGATAGCAATTTGGACCTAAAATTTTAGAGGGCTTAAGGGGATCACCTTAGTCGCCTTGCCCTTGAGCCACCCCTATCATTTATCCAAAATCAACATATAAACCATGAAAATGGTATAATTATGCTTAGCATAGCTTTTCTATGCATGCTTGCATTGCTTCCGGATTTATAGAATCACTCCACATATGTTTGATACGAGACGCATAGGTGATACAAGAGAAGCCATAGAACCAAGGTGGGGTTGTTCGTATTTTTTTTCGGAGTTATGGAGTTATGAAGTGGAGTGGTTTTGATGTGTGGGGTTATAAGTTGTTTATAAGGATTAAAAATGGTTTATTGAAAGGGAGCTAAGTGGGTGTGTGGTAGTTTTGAAGTGTTGGAATCCGGGTCGGGTTGTTGAGTTATGGGTTAGCTTGGGTATTGTTTCAAACATAGCAACTGGTTCTTGTGGGTGCCATGTCTGGCAAATAGGCAAAGCTGCAAGGAAGTCTTGGATTTGGATCGTCAAGCCAATAAATAGTATTTACTGATACAGATATTTATTTTGCAGTGAAATTATTTTCAAGAAAAAGCAGTGAAAGAGGCCCTTTTTTTATGATATATTCAACATGGGGTTGGGAAAACTCCTATTGGTTACAAGTTCCAACCACAGGTGATGCATTGGGCGATGGAACCACTGACCTGTTGTCAAAGAGTCCAACGTCCCACCAGTGAAGGAGGGTCTTGGTGTTAAATGTTTGATGTTAATGGACCGGGAACTGCATATACTAAGCAAAGCAAAAGCATTGTAAATTCACATGGTACTAGAGTTGGTATTGATCCAACTCATAAAGACCCAACCCAACCCAATCCAAATCGAACAGAGTGGGTATTACCCTGTTTGACTCAGTTTAGGTTCTAAAGGAACTTGAATACCTTGTGTTCAACCCATGCCCAATACATCAATACATATATGTATACACATTGGTGTACTGTATCTCTAATGGAAAATCGAGGTTGGCATGGTTATATTATAAATATAACAAGCATTCAGCGTACTACGGATTTGGAAATATAATATCCGCCCCATTGCCATCCTTAAGTAATGCTGCTGTACGTTGACAAAAGAAAGGAAGGAAGTACTTGTTCATTGCTTGTATAAAAGTCAAAGGAGAAAGGGAATATTTGCTTTATTTAAAAAAAGGAGTACAAAGGAATATATTCGGCTTGCAGACTTGCAACATGATTCTCACGTTGTTATGATCCATTGATGGGTCTCAAAGTGGGCTCGAACCGTTGATGGGTCTCAAAGTGGACTCAAACCTATGGGTCTTCAAGTGGGTCATGGCCTCATTAGCTCATATCGAAATCAAACCAATTGTTGAACCAGTAACCAAATCCAACCAGTGAAGATTGGGGCCTCTAAGCATTGTTGGTGGTCACATGCTCTGAAAGCAAAATGATTAAAAGATTCAGAAAAAAAATCTAAAGGAAAAATATCATTGTGTGACTTGCACCCCAAGTGAACTGTCAGTACATAAAAAAAAAAACAAGTTAATCATTCCACCGGTGGTGCTAGAAGTAGCTCATGAAACCTCGTGTATGGTCAATTCAATCTATGTTCAAATCTATTCAAATGTTTTTATCATTCGTGATCAATAATAGAGATTTGAATTTAAAAGCGAACTATATCATTATACTTTTTGTACTTATCTGTTAATTGAATGGTGAAAATCTTTAAAACTTATATAATACTTCTGCTAAAGGAAGAATATAGCTTTTATAAGTCTAATAACGATGGATACATGCTAAACAAGTCAAGATGGAGGGTGTTCCTTCCCCACTTCTTTTTCTTAGAAAATATTTTCTTTATGTACGGCTGGTAAACGAGCCAAAGAAGCCAAATTTTCAGCTCATTTTCTACATGAAAGAGCCGAACTGCCTTTGCTAAAACACACTCATCTGAGCTTAATAGAGTTTTGTGTGTGTGTGTGTGAGAGAGAGAGAGAGATGAACGACCCTTTACTTACCCTAAGTACCCTAATAATATTACAATGGATGCATGGTTTTAGAAAAAGAAAATGTTATTTAATGAACATTGACGAGCTTAACGAGTCAAATATATCATGTTCATGTACAGCTCATATGGCTGAACAAAATGAACGCGAACGAGATAGGGGTGAGCTGAACCAATCTGAACCAGCCCTACCTTTGTGCTGTTCTTTGCTGAATGAGATTCTATGTGGATATATAAACAACGTACCTATTTGTATTTTTAAATACAGAAAATCAGAATTTCTTTATAGATCAGCAACTCATTGTTGGATCCATTGGTTGCATCGAATCTGGAATGCTGCTTGTGAAGCATATCAGTTAGGGCTGAAATGGATCGGGTACGTTTGTTACTGGATCTCATTCTAATACAAACTGTTTCTCTTTCTACTCCCTTTCCACATGGGCATGGAGAATGTGACCTACCAGATATTTTGATCCATTCATGAAACGTCAGACTCTATTGATGATGATTTGAGCTTCAGTGTCCTCCTCTCTCTTTCCCTCTGTATAAAAAAGTGTGGTTCATTAGGAAGTCCTTTTCTCAATGTTTAAACCTTACTTTTTACCGCACGTCGAAGCGTGTGATTACAAGAGGCTTCTGAAATTATTTTGTACTTCACATGCCTCATAATCAAACACTCACTTAGGGTGGAAATTTGGCATTTCAGGTTGTTTGTGCCGCGTCATTTCGTGTTCAAGCCAAAACCTGGGGTCTTACCAGTTTTTCTTTTCAAGTTACTATACAAGGGTAGACGTAAACACAGACTTTTTGAGTTGTATTTAACATATTTTTATCTTGTCAATAAAATTATATTTTGGGCATGTTTGTGTTGTATCATTTCGTTTCGCCTATAAAGAAAACATGTCAATCTACACATAGCCCGATTCTTTTGTGCAGACACAAGCATGGACCTTTTGGGTGGTGTGTGTCTGTTTTTCTTGTTGTGCTTTGTATTGCCAGCTTTTGGGTCGATAAGTTCTTTCAAGTTTGAAGCTATAAATTGAATTGAATTGAAGTATTAACTGTGCACAATGAGCAGCAGCTCACCTGGCTAGAGTGGTTGAATCACAGGTTGAAGGTGATGAATTCAGCCTCCTCTGTGTTCCCCAAAAGAAAAAAAGGTGGCAAAAGAAAAAAAGGTTATTTTGTGTTTTTTCTCAGAATGCCCTCAAATCAGCTATTTTATCTATTCGGTTTGGAGTCGTGTAGAGATCATGAAGTGGGCAATTAGTATCTCATGAAAGCATGCAATGAGAATGATTGATCCAACTCTCTCATTCCCTTCACAACTCAACCTCAGTTGTGCTCCCCACTTGCCTGCGTGCACGCATGTTCGTCTGTGTGTTTTGCTTTGTGCGTGTGTGAGAGAGAGATTGTGAACATGGCCGATTCCAGGTAAAAAGTATCCTGGTTCTTGTTTTCCTGGAATTATGAACCAAAACTGAACTAGATCAACACCGGTTTTGGTTTTGGTTCTAGTTCTAGTTCTAGTTCTGGTTTGAATCCTAAACTGTCTTGAACAAGGAAAAACTATTAAACAATTGGAAACTAATAATAATAATAATAAAAAATATGAAACCGGTAATTTGGAACAGCTGGTTCCGGTTCCATGAAAGGTGGAAATGAAATTGAACCAGTGGTCCCCAGTCCGAAATCTGATTCAACCAGTTTTGGTTCCAATCGATTCCTGGTCAGGTTTGGTTCCAGTTGGGATCATTGAGACGGCTCCAAACTGGCCATGTTTGAATTTGTGAAACAAGTAAGGAGTTGATTAGAGCTTGTTAAAACGCCGCTAACTGGACTCTAAGCACGACCCAAAAAGTTCATGTTTTTGTCCACCTAAAGTAACGTGAAAAAGAGATCAGGTTGCGTTCAGGTTGACCTCTTTGTAACATGGACATGAAATGACATAACACGAACATGATCTAAACATGACACTCAACACGATAACTGTTTTCACGAAAACTGGATTACGGGGATTAGTTATAAAGAGTATTCCTCCGTAACATGAAAGAATCGTGTTGTGTTTGTGGTGACTTGTTTTGGACACCAACAACAAATGTGTCCTTGTGGGCGTAATTCCGAAGACAATCTCGCGAACCCTAGCATCGGTTTTTACCAAGATAAGGTTGCTCGGTTAGTCCAGCCTGATACAAGTAGGCTGCTCCTTGGCTCCAAGGACGATACATATGACCTGCTTGATCCCTTAGGTACACCTAAAAACTTTAATAGGATCCGGATCTACACGAGTCCAGACCCACTCACATCATCCCCCTTTGTGGTAAAATGATTCCTAGGATCGCAGTTTCCTCTCCTCGTCACAAACACGAGAAAGTTAGATGAGCTAAATACTTTTTTTTTATATAAATATTATAAAAATGCTATTGCTTGAGAAAGTAGCTTGCGTCTTTGACCTTTCGTACAGATATGCCCGGCAGGTCACATCCGTCAACTTCTGCTTTATTCTTTCATATGTTGGTTTTCTATTAATAAATAAATATTAAATTAATAATCGACTAATGGAGACAGAAATCGTATATCCTCGAGTTGAGTCTCTACGATCCAGTAATAATATGAATATTTTTAATGATTATGTCCTTTACAATTATTTTTTCTTGTCACAATCGCTCATTAAGCCTCTAATTTTTACAACCGGTTTGGTTGGTTGAAGTGGGTAGGACTTGTTATTATGAACGGGCATTTAGGAACAGTTTGAATGATTTATTGCATCATAAAAAAAAGTAAGATCGTACATTCCAGTTTTTATATGTATCAAGACTTATGTTTTAATTAACAAAACCGATACTATAGTCTCAGTTTTATAGTCCCATGTCTCATAATCAAATGTCATGAGTTTGAAGCCAATGAACGACAAAAACCAACATCGAAAGAGCTTTACCCCATTGGATACCCATCCATGGTTTAGATCAAAATCAATCTGTGATTTCCGTTGGAACTAGGTAGACATAAATCCTCAGTTTATGTTGTATAATTACATTAAAATATTGGTGTACAACAAAGCCTGTAAAATTAATTGGCTTCCAGGCCCATCTTTTGGTGAGAGATTGATGGTACTCAAAACCAACCTTGGTTGAGCTCCTCCATATGGTCATTAAGTAGATTTGGATTTAGTAGTGATATTTGCATCAAGACTCCAAGGCCAAGTTATTATGTGATCTGAACTCGATTACATTATTTGGATACATAAATACAATCCAATTAGTAACTCATATCATAATTATCGTAAATCTTAATCCAATCAGGCAGAAGACGAGGAAATTGAGTTTTCACAAATGCAGCAATCTTACCCAAATCCAACCCATTGACATCCACGCAAGGGTTTTTGTCGTAGAAGTAAGGCACGACAGCTACGTCTTACGGGCAGCTAAGTACCATTAAGTTGAGGTTAGGGTGTCCGTCCCATCTAAAATTTGAAAAATTAATAAGAAGCATACATGCTGTGGTTGAATTGGTGTGCCGTGATACATAGTTTGGCCCGCCCTAAAATGTTTCATGAGTTATTTGTCCGACCATAAGAACTTCTCTTTCTTTATTGCAAGAGGAGACCAAAGCCTAACATACACACACTTAAACATGCATCCTTTGGGAGTCGAACTCTCCACTGATAGCAGTGACGCTAGAGCGCTATGAAGTTGAGCTAACGCTGTGGGTGGAAGAAGTTATCTAGATGCCCCATTGCTCCTTGGGCTTTTACCTCAAAGATGATTTCTCATTATATTAAGTAGAGATAATTATTTGAGGTACTTGATACAACAACAACTAAGCCTTTTTCTATACTAGATGGGATTGGCTACATGAATTCTTCATGATAAAAAAAGTCCGACAAAGTTTTATGGTGGTTGTTGGAAGCCTAACACAACCCTCCTCCTTTATTCAGGCTTGGGACTCGCAATGCAAGGGTGATCCTTACATGGTATTTAAGGTACTTGATAGTTCTCTTAATTCAAATGAGTGGTGAATATAAGAGGAGAAAAGTTGATCCATGGGAATCGAACTTGAGATGGAAGCTTCGCTGATGACAATCTTTTCTTTATTTTATTAAACGCTGATGATTATCTTTAGGTAGCCTTTAAAGCATTATTGACCTCACTAAGTAGTGGCAAGTCCTTTCGTGTGGTGACCTAGGAATGTCAACGTACACGATTTATGCAACTTCCGAGATGCAATGGATGTCGGACACGATCGATCTAAGTCGTTTTCTTCATGCACTTTTCTCATTTATTTTATACTCATATATATATATATATATATATATATATATATATATATATATATATATAGATGGTTCATGCACTTTTCTCATTTATATTATACTCATATATATAGATGGAGAGAGAGAGAGAGAGAGAGAGAGAGAGAGAGAGAGAGAGAGAGAGAGAGAGAGAGAGAGAGAGAGAGAGAGCATAGTCCATATGCATGCCCATTTATACTTGAAATTACATAAACATTTTTATCGTTAGATCATGATAATCAATAATGAAGCTTTGAATTTTAAAAGTATTTAATGTACATGATTATTTAATAATAAGTATAAAAAGTACAATAATATTTTTAGCTTTTTAAATTCAAATCTCTAACTTTGATCGTTGAGATTGAACGACAAAGGTTTTAAGTGATTTCAAGTATAGATGAACATGCACATATATTAATTTCTCTATTTCTCTCTCTATATATAGTAATTTGATCTTATCCATTATTAATGTGGTCTAATGCTTGATCATTGGTTTTTTGAGACATGAGTATAATAATATTGTTTTCATACTTTTAAAAAACTTATAAAATTTATAAATTATACTCATGTTACTTCTAAATAATCTGTAAACATGTCAAAGGTGGAAAAGATCTAGTTCTCCTATATATATATAAAGAGAGAGTGATAATATCAGTACAAGTCGCCCAAGACCGTAATACACACCCAGTGTCACATAAAACGTGAGGAACATATACTAATTTCTCCTTTGCTGCATACATAAATCTCTCTCTCTCTCTCTATCTATCTATATATATATATACTGCCCGCCTCTGTAATGCCATATGTAGCCTGCTTCGAACAGTGTACATCCTGAAGTTGCTGCTTCCGTGATAGTGTTGAATGAGTATATCAAGTTGATCATATGGAGGATGGAGCTCGTGATGATTGGGACTTGCCACTCGCTGAAAATGGAGTCAACTTGGGTGGACATCGTAGACCCACAAAGCCACCATCTCCCCCAAGAAAAGCTAAATTGAACTAATTCTCTTCCATGTGAGAATCCATTTCACGGTCACCAAGAGCGATTTGGTTCGACAACCCAAACCTCACAACGGCCTGAAAGTGCCCATGATACCGATATGATTCGTGTGAATCTCAATATTTCACGTTTGATTCACGCGAAAAACACTTCTTTTAAGGCAACAAGTCAAAGTAGTTTTTGTTTAGCTTTAATTTCTTCAATTACTAAAATAATCTTTCGCCGGTCGGTCGGTAGAGATGTGATCTTAAAGTAGGGGATGGAGCTTTCTAATTGCAGGTCAAGCATTCAAATCGTTCAAGAAAGGTTTTCGTATAGATTCTTGATCTCCATTTTAACTTTAAAAGGTAAAGCCGTGCTTTATCATTTCCTTTCAAAACTGTCGAGGTTTTTTAATAGACATCTCAACTTAATCTCGACAATTTGTTGATGCCAAAAAAAATTGAGTCAATTTTGATGGCAACACAATGTTTAAGAGCTAAATAACGACATGGGTTGAGTAACGAACACAATTCGAGCTACTTCAAGTTTAACCTTGACTTGAACTTGATCGAGCCGCTCAAACATAACCGAGCTCAATCGGGACAGAAGAAGAAGCGAAGTCTCAATTCAAAAACAAGATTTAACCGTCCAAAGCTCATCCAATCTAGGCACTACCCATTAGATTCATTTTTATAAAACAAAATATTCATCTTAAAATTTAATTTAAAACTCGCTTTATAAGAAAGAGAACTCCAAGGAAATAAAAATACCCATACTATTCTTTATATGGTATACGGTGTCCGTATCTGGAACCCGTGGGGTTGGAATGTGAATGGCCTCCATGTGACCCAATGTTGACGGATCGCTGCCCGTACGGGGAAGCGGGCAGCGGGGTCCACCCGCTTCTTTTAGGTCAACTCATCGTCTCTGGCGCCAGCTGAGGTCCCCATCAGGCCCGTGTGCGTCGGACGGCCACGATTGCATCTCTTCCGGCCCGATGACCGGCAGCGGCCCGTGATTTCTAAAAGGCCGCGGTCAACAGGTTTGACAGTCTAAAGCGTCCTCGCGGTACACACCGATGACGTGGGGCCCGCACACGACTCAGATTCCTCTATCCCTCCCTGGAGCAAATTGTCGTTATTACGCTCTTGACTATTTTTTATGACGGTCCCTTTTTTGTGACAGTTACGGATTTAACCCTTTAGACTTTTTTTTAGTCAAAGGCACTCCTGGTTTAACTTTGACCTTTGGGATGATGCGCAAGAACTCACCTGGCTAATGATCGACCCACAAGCTGAAGGTCATGAATTTGATACCCGGGTCGGGTATCTTCAAAGGGGTCCATAAATAAGTACCAACAATCTGCTCGACAGTTGCTTAATCTTTTAACAAAACCTTGAATACCACTCAACTTTTTCGATAATAATCTCATTGCACTTACTCATACTTTTAGTTGGTCGCACATTGGTATAGTGTTTTCAACTCTTACAATTGATAAACGCTTTGCTTGTTTATGAAACAATTAACTTAATTATATGTACTTTTAACAGTTTCTTTCGGTAAAAGAGGGATACACAGTATCGAACTCATGATCTTCAATTTATGAGTTGACTTCCTATTCAAGTGAATTGTTGCCTTTTGTGCACCTTAAACACTTTATTTTTGAGTGCCTAAAAAAGTGTTTATGTTAGAATATGATATATTTCAATATGAAGACCACATAAATACAGCGAAATACTATCGTCACATCTAAGCAAACCAATACCAAGCGAAAGGTCAACGAAATCTACAATGGGGAGTCATCAATCGCCGTTATGTCATTTAGATCTAAACGATGGGCAGAAACGTCATTCACGTCCAGAAGAACCGGAGACACAAGTCCACAGCCCTTCTTATCTTCAAAGCGTGGAAAACTGCAGTATACTTTTTTCTCCTTTCTCTCTGTCTTTTTTATTTCTATATTTTATTTATTTCTCTCTCTAACCACTAACTCCCACCAGGCATCACTCACCTGGACAAACTTTTATAAAGCGTCGCTCTTTCTCTTATTCCTTCAGTTCCTCCCCTGCATCATCAACCCGCCGGGAAACATGGCCGTCCAGTTGATGAGCTACCGGAATAACTTTCCGGCAGCCGAAGATATAGAAGAGAGGGCTGTGAAGGAGGCCGCAGCGGCAGGGATAGAGAGCATGGAACAGCTGATCCGCCTGATCTCTCAGCAGCAGCACACGAAGGCCGCCGTGGAATTGGACTGCGGAGCAGTCGCCGATGTAGCGGTAGCCAAGTTCAAGAAGGTCATCTCCTTGCTCAGCCGAACGGGACACGCCAGATTCCGGCGAGCTCCTCGCTCGTCAGCCTCTTCCTCCTCCCCGTCCTCCTCCCGGACTTCTTCCGACTCCCACGTGGCCCCTCCCCAGCCGACTATCTACGGCCTAACTCCCATCCAACGGCTGCCTCCACTACCCTCACATCACCCCCACCATCACTCACAATCTCTCTCTGTCACCAACTCCCTCAGTACTGGCGAACCGACCGTCACTAAAGAGAAGCTCACCCACCATCATCTCCCTTCCTCCGGCCGACCGCCTCTCTCTTCTTCATCTTCTAAAAAGAGATGTCACGCTAAATCGGGAGATCTTGGAGCTAAGTGTGGGCCTTCTGCAAGGTGCCATTGTTCCAAAAGAAGGTGAAGATTTTTTTCGTATCGATCTCAGTCGTTTGATTTCCTGCTGGATCTACGTTTTGGGTGCCTGTTGTTTTGCATGCTTGTTAAAAGACCCTGGCTGTTGGTTTTTAGAAAATCGAGGGTGAAAAAGACGATGAGAGTGCCGGCGATTAGTCTCAAGATGTCAGACATTCCTCAGGATGGGTTCTCATGGAGGAAATACGGTCAAAAGCCTATCAAGGGATCTCCACACCCTAGGTATATACATCTTCACATAAATGAACCATACATACTATGATATGAATTCATGATTTCTCTTTCTTTGCTTTTTAGCATTAGTAAACAGAGGTGAAAATTATGAAAAATGATGAAGATGATATCTATTTTCTTTATTTTCTTTGGCTTAAGTATTGATTTCTTGGGGGTTGTTGCAGATCGTATTACAAGTGCAGTAGCTTGAGGGGTTGCCCTGCGAGGAAGCACGTAGAAAGGGCGACTGACGATCCCTCGATGCTGGTTGTCACGTACGAAGGAGAGCACAACCATTCCCAATCTCTTTCAGAATCAACTGGCTTGCTTGTAGATTGATGGATCATCGATCTAATTGTTTTCCGTAATATGTTTATAAATTTTGTCTTTCTTAGATCTGTCTGATGCTTGTTCAGCTCACATAGTGAATCAAGATTATTCAAGATCGATCAGTAAAAATGATGAACAACTTTCTCTTTGTGGTTGGTGAGTTTGGTGAGGGAGAGAGAGAGAGAGATGGTTTTACTTTTCTTTTCAGCGAATATTGATCGAGTTTGCGTTTTACTTGGTGAGAATTTAGTGTGTGTTGATTTTTGGTGGAGAGAGATTTTGTCCCCTTGGGCATTGGTCAAGGGGGCAGGTAGCTGTTTAGGGCTAGGGCCTTTATGATTGATTCTCTCTCTCTCTGTCACTCACATGTGGATACTACTGTGTCTCTCTTTGCTCTTCTGTCTTTTGGTTGGTGGCATGTTTTCAAATTCGTGCTCCTTTTTATCCGTGTCGTGTCATGCAGTGACAAGGCTCATTTAATCGGATTTTCACATTGCAACAAGCTTGAAATCTATGTTCATGTGCGAGCCATATGGTTCAGCCTTTGAATGATCTTGACACGAGCTGGAAACGGATATGAACTAAAGTACAACATAACTCGTGTCTCTCATCGTGTCCAATTATATTCAATCGCCTTGTTGATTCCTTCTTTCTCTCTCTCTAAAGAGTTCTACACTTCTCTCTTTCTTGGTAAATAAATGGATCTGGGGCCTTGATTGATTGTCGACCATTTTCTCGTGAAGTGAACAGACGCGGTGGCGTTTTCTCGACGTGGGTCCCGGAGTTTTCACCCCCTCCTACTTAATACTTTGGCCATATTTGCCACTGCCGTCGTGCGACACCTCTCTCCAATAAATGAATTTTGACAGATCCTTGTACACAAAGGACCACCTAAAGCCCAAAACGGGTCGTGCAAGTTTTCTGATCATCAGCCTGATCCGGTGTAGTTGGGTCTGTTTCCGTGCCGAATTTTGGGTCAGGAGCGCTTTAATTTCGAGTGTATTTCTCGGTTAGGATCGAAGAATTTTTTAAATTTTTTATTTTTAAATTTTTTTCTACACTCGTATTTCCTGTTTAGAATAATAGAATAATTTTTTCGAATTTTGAGTGAGGTGCATGCCTTAGTGGGTCCACCACTGGATTAAGCTTAAGGTGTAATTGAGCTTAGGTACAAGCAAGTTCGACTTTACATTTAAGAAAATGCTCGGTTCTAGCTTGAGCTTTGATTTTCAGGTACAAGGTCCAGTTATTATCATAAAATTCGAGCTTGGCTCACTCTCCTTGTTTGAGCTCAGTGCTACCAGGAACTATTCGATTAAGTTCGGCTTAAGATCTAGCTCAGTGATTATGAATTCAAATACATAAAAATTTATAAAATATGAATAGATTTTGTATTTAGATTCTAAAGCCCGATTAAGCTTGCAAGCGGTGTGAGTATCTGCAGGAGCTACAAAGCATGATCTTGGTTCTAGCTAAAAAAGGTCAAGTCGAGTTTGAGTTTTTCTTGAGACAAGCTCGAGTAGCATGTGAGCGGCTCAGCTAGTTGCGCCGCTACTTGCGCACCTTCCCGGATTGTTCATCTTTGGTTTGATCTAGCTACAAATACAATCAACTTTAGTCCATGCAAATCTAGTTGGGTATACACAAAAGTTATAGCAGACGATATGACATGGATTTGTGTACACTACAATTACGCGGGGTTTGATGATACAACAATTAAGCCTTTTCTCATAAGTCGGCTACATGAATGGATTTTTTTTTTGGGTTCTAAAAGAGTTTCATAATGTATCGTGCTAAATAATATTTCTTATTTATTTATTTATTAGTGTCACTCTCATTTTGTTTCTAAAAACCTCTTTCCTTGTGTGACCACATCCAATCTCAAAATGCTGTTTGTGACTGTATTTAATATCATATCACAAATTCTCTTTCTAAGTCTCATTGGTATCATATGTTTTGTGACATACTACCATCCGACAGACCAGTTAGGATCTTCAGGGCCTGTTTGATAACAAGTACCGGAACTGTAGGTACTCCCTTGCTATTTCAAACGTGGTCGTACAGTACATCGGTAAGAAAGCCATAGGAATTGGGTCCATAGATCCCTCTTTTGTTCTCAAAACGTGGCTTAACCTGAAGGGTGGGCCAGTGGAACTGGGCCTGCGATACTTGTTATCAAGATGCATTACTACCAACTTGCAACAAACACGCACATATGCACGTGCACACAAACATATATACACATAACAACTACCTACTTGACTGCTACACTTTCAATGAAATTAACAAGCTTGTTTAAAGCAATTTCCACAGAGATTGTATAAATAACTTCATGTATTACTGAGACATGCAGTTTGTCTTGAACTAGTTCAATTTGAGTTCTGAATGTTGTGCGGATATGCTCACATTAATTTATGTAGTGAAGGTTTATGCAGTATGTATCTTGCTCAAGGAACATATGGAACTTGTTTGATTAGTATGTACGATCCAGCAGGCCATAGGTTCATCTTTTTATGGCTGAAATCAACTCTTGCTCGGTTTAAGGCTTAAATTACCTCGATCAAACATCATTAGAGGCTAATTTTAACATACCCGAAGCATCCCTTTTGATGAATTTCAATCTGTGCATTCTATATGTGGGCTTCAAACTACTACTGAATGAAAATTTACAAAGTTTCGGCCTTGCATTACATTAAATCATTGCCAACATATCAAGGGTGAAGTAAGTTAAGACGAGTTGCTCATGCTTCGGGTTTGTTGGTTCATCCCAATTAAGGTGGTTCCAGATTCAGCATAGTTACAAGAGGGGCACTAAATGTTTTCTTTCACCGAGTTCAGTGCAACTCGTTTAGTACAGTTGATTACACCTGTGTGGATGGCTAGGTTCAACAGCATAACGACCGACTGGTTTGACAGATGCAGAGAATTTCTTTGTTTTCTAGATAAGAACTGATATGTGCAGCACAAAAGCATGCGGGGAGACTAGTTTGATAGAGCACACACACACACACACACACACTAAGTAGGACAGTCTTATTTCCACATGAAACTTGCATTAGAAAATTAAATATCTTGACTAAATAAATTAAGTACGTTAAGAGATTTATTTTCTCAGTCGAATTTATCATTTTCTTTTTGTACCTAGAATGGCTCACCTCATTTAGCCTGAAAGGCACAGAAGCTAATGCTTTTCGTTTTGATTAACATGATAACAAATAGCCTCAGGTAATGTTATTCAGCTAATTTTCCTGCAAATCAGAATAACTAACAAGAAAAGTTGCAGAACCATGTAATCCCATTCTCAATCCAGGTTAAGACAATGCTCCTATGGATAAATACTTCCTCCTGCAAATCAGAATAGCTTACATAATTGCATAATTTTCAGATGCTTTCCTAACTACACTAGGTCGATGAGTTTAACCTTTTAACATGCTTCCAATTTTTATGAATATATATTTTTCTATTTAGCTGCAAGAAAATATACCACATCGATCACCTTTCGGATCTAATGCGAGTATAACCAAGATAAATCAGATGGTGACAAAGAATCCATGTATCCTATCCTGAGCAAACGCTTGGGTTTGAGTTGAGTTGGCTGTCTCAAAATGCATTTTGTTTGTTCATAACTCGTTGCCACAAATTTTGCAAATTCTGAAACATAACATATAGTATTCTAATGTGAGCAAGTACTGGCATTCAATACACACTTGATTCCCTTCAACCTTCATTATCTAACATGGAAGCTATGCTGGTCAGACTTTCATGGGTAGCTCACCCTGCGATCTCATATACAGAGACACAAATCGTCTCTACTTCTTAATAAATGAAATATACGTAGCAAAAACACTTGCATGAGTAACATGCTCATATATAAAAAACAAATCCTTGTAAAATAACCCCCTGATTAGAACTGGTATAACTTTGTGAATCCAGTGAAGCGAAACACCAGAAAGATTAAATGAATATTTAGCTTTAGAATGCAATATAATACATAAAGGACGATGCTGGAAAAAGAGCAGATTGCACAACATAGAGATTCTAAAAGGGTAGTCCCATCTCGAGCATGGTGAACTGAAAATTGGAGCAACAGATGCTACCGGTTCCCCTTAGAAGCAGATCAGTTGAATGCCCATGGACAAACTCTTGAAAATCTCGCAAATCCAGCCAAACTTGCTAGAGTCGCAGCATAAGCCAGCTATCAAGATTGTAAAAACAAGTCAAGACAATCCCAAGAATCTTATTAGCTACAGATAAAGCTAGTTCAGTGAAAAGAAAGGAAAGAAACAGAACTGAAATATAAGAGACAAAAAATGGATTTTATATTTGCAGTACATCATGAATGTTAGTATTTGATGAGAAAACTAAAGATCTTAATTCTGTTAGATGCATCAAAGATGAGGATGAAAAAATTCTAGTGGTAAATGATGATATAAAAAATAGATGGAAAAACTATTTTTATAAGCTTTTTAATGAAAATAAAGATGTTAGTATTAGCTTAGGAGAGTTGGTCAAATCAGAAAAGTATATAAACCACAATTTCTATTGATGTATTCAAAAGAACGAAGTCAAAGAGGCTTTAAATATATGAAGGGTGATAAATCGGTAGGATCAAACAATATTCCTATAGAAGTTTGAAAAATCCTAAGAGAAACAAGAATCACTTAACTCATAAGACTATTTAATGAAATATGGAGAAACCAAAAAAATGCTCAAGGAATGGAGAACGAGTATACTTATACCCATATATAAGAACAAGGGAGACATTCAGAATTGTGCGAATTATCGGGGTATCAAGTTAATGAGTCATACCGTGAAATTGTTGGAAATAATTATTGAACGTAGGTTAAGACAAGTATTGAGTATAATAGAGAACCAATTTGGATTCATGCCAGACATATCTACTCTTGAAGCGATTCACCTTTTGAGACGTCTTATGAAACACTTTAGAGCAAAAAAGAAAGACCTTCACAAGATATTTATTGATGTAGAAAAAACTTACCATAGGATATCGAGATAGGTTCTTTGGAAAACCTTGGAAAAAAGAGGTATCCCATTGACATACATTAACTTTATAAGAGACATTTGTACAATGGTGCAAAAACATGTGTGATGACTCATGAAGGAATGACATATTTCTTTGAAGTTAATATTGGGCTACATCAAGAATCAACTTTAGGTCCATACTTATTTATAATGGTGATTGATGAGTTAACAAAACATATTGAAGATGAAGTACCTTGATGTATATTATTTGTAGATGACATTGTGTTAGTGGAAGAGTCTGAGAAAAAAGTTAATAGAAAATTAGAACTATGGAGAGAAACAAGGCCTCCGACTTAGTAGAACAAAGATTGAATATATGGAATGTAAGTTTGATCATTTGGTTTCTTTAGAGGACATAAAAATTAAAATTGGCATACATTGTATCTCTCAAAAGAAAAGTTTTAAATACGTTTAATTTTTCAAAGTGATGAAAGAATTGATTAAAGTTATTTGGTTAAAATGGAGAAGAGCATTAAGTATTCTTTATGATAAGAAGATACCAAAGTTAAAATTTAAATATTATAACCCAACAATTAGACCTGTCATATTTTGAGTGTTGCAATTAATCATCAACATGTTCACACGATTTGATGTTGAGATGGATGAGTGGTCATACCAGAAAAGACCATATACATAAGTCATCAAAGGACGATGTTGAGTCCCGTGCCAGCGCGGTCTCGTTGGAGATGCCGCCGGCCTCAACCACGACCCAAACCAGGTCGCCGGGGACGAGCATCAGCTTGTGCATCAACCCCGTCAGATGGACGGTCTGGAACGTCCTTAGATAAGTCGGCGTGATCACCACCGTGCGCCTCCGATCCTTCACGCCATAAACCTTCCGCTGCTCAGCCTGGACGCAGTCGATGAGCGCATGGGCCTTCATCACCTCCTCGAGATTCGGGTGGGGGAACGGCCGGATTCTGATCCCATGCCGGCCGACCACCACCCTGTTCCTCACCGGAGGAGGCGGGTGAGACGAGAACACCGAAGACACTTCCGGCAAACTCCTCCCAGTGACGGCACCGGTGGTAGTGACGGCGGGAATGATTGTGGTGGTGGCGGAGACGGAGAAAAGGAGGTAAAAAACAATCCTCGAGAAGCGAAACCCAAGTATAAGGCTCACGATACAGCAGAGTCCATGAAGAAAGAGACAGAAAATGCCCACCTGCGACTTTCCGCTGCTGTCTCCGGCGCCTTCCGGCAGCATACCACGGAAACTGTTTGTCCGACGCCCCGCCAACGCAGATGCCTTCATTTCTGCCCTTCTTCTACTTCCTCTCTTCCTCTCTTTCTGTTTAAGATATCAGAGCGAAGACGACGACGCCATGAAAGGCAGCAAGGAAGGGAGGAGAGGAGGAATTGCTACGATTTTTCTGTGGGTTTTTTAGTCGACTTATTTGATTGTTGGGATTATTTTATAGGTGAGAAGGTGAGTGAAGAAAAGTTAGGAGGAATCAAACACGGTACTCGCTCTCTCTCAGTGATTTTGAAGTAAGGAAGAGAGGAAGTATCGTTGAGAGAACAGAACAGGTTTTCTGGTTGGGTTTGTCTCTGTGTTGGGCCGTTGCTGTCAACGTCCTGGTGTCCGAAAGGAACAGCCGTGGCTTCTAAAATTTCGGGTTGGAGACGGCGAACTTTCGGATTTTGACAGGGAACCGGAAATCTAGAAGGAGGGCTGTTTTTCTTCCTCTTCTCTTACTACTGTGATGGCTGGCTGGGTTGATAAAACTTGTTTCACTTCTGCTCGGACACAACCCGAATCCGGTCAGCTTAGATCCCTACTGCTGGACACCAGTGTCACTGTGTCATCAGTCTAAGAAGCTAGCTTTTGCCTGTCGCAATACTAGAGATGGCAATGGGGTGGGTAAGGGATGATGAGTGCATCCATACCCGAACTTCATTTATGTCATAACCAACTGGAACCAAGCTAGTTCAAGAACTGGATCTAGAATGGGAGAGGACCCAGTTCGGTTTCGATTCCAGATTTTGCAAAGCCTGAACCTTGTTAGAACCATAAATATTTGTTTAATATATTTTTATCAAAATTTAAATATTTTTTCAGTTGTAAACAGTTTAGGACTTAAACCGAAACCAACCATTTCAAGTTGATACAAGAACCGAGTAGATCCCGGTTCTGTTCCTAGTTCCAAACAAACCGGAACCTGCCCTGTCTAATTGGATGGAAGGTGTCCCAGCCCGTCAAAGTCTAAGCACATATTAATGGTTAGCTGAAAAAATGGCTGATTTCGGTAGCGAATAGCAGAGCGACTTTCGATTCCTGTGGCACCAAAGTGATGGTTGAGCTTTCTCTGTACTCTTCTTTTTTTCTTTACAAGCACTCTGTGTAACAAATTTCCTCTCGTGATTGAGGGAACAAAAGAGATGGAACGGCAGGAATACCTACTTGGTGTGCACGCTATGCAGGTTAGGTTAGGTTTGCCTTTCCTTTTATCCTTAACCTCCTTAAATGACGGGTGAATTTGATTCATAATCTAGTTTTTCATATTTTTCAGTTAGAGCTTCTTCTGGTTAATCTTTCTACATGTCCAAGTCATTTTATATGATTTTCTCTTGTAATACTCAATTTATTTTTAATAACTTCATTATGTATACGTCAATATCTTTATTTTTGTACATGTTAATGATTAACTACCCAACACTCATAATCATAAAATATAGCGAATTTAATTGTTGTTCTATAATATTTATCTTTCAACTTTAATGATATTTTCTTGTCACATAAAATACATAATATATATTTTTCTTTTAATTAACATATATTAATTCTATACACAACATCTCTTTCGATTTTTTCATTCTTTGAAAAATTGGTTCTATATATTTATATCTATCTATCTATATATATATATATATATGAAAGTTAGGTTATACTCAATTAACGTGGTATTCAATTAGTACTCATATTATATAAAAATATAAATGTTTTAAAGTAATAGGCTCTATTGCATTTATTGTAGTGAGGGTCACAATTTTTCAATTGTGAGGCTAATGATTTTTCTATTGAGTACTACATAGGGTATAATCTATTATATATATTATATTATGCATGTATGTATGTGAGAGAGAGGGAGGGAGAGAAAATGTATTATAGCCAGGCCACTGGTGTTTACTCCTCTCTCTCTTTCTCTTTCTATATATATATATATATATATATATATATATCTTTCTAAGCGATATATAGACTACTATTCTATTATAATTTTCCTAGACACACATGCTATGACGCGCTACTTAACATAACTCTTGCACATAATGCTAGCGTAAAACACTTTGCCAGAAAATAGGTGAATGCAGAGAATGTGCACCGCATGCGCTTGTATCAAAAAGATAACCCAATTTACCGTAGCCTATGATTTTGCCCTGTAGTTCGGTCGACTATCATAACAACACACCTAGTGTTCGATATAATAGCCCTTATCTCCCTTTTTAGTGAGTCACTATCCCAATTGATTGCCATGTTCGCTTATCTCACGATGGCTAAAAGGAAAAAATGCATTCTTTTGAAAAAAATGTGCATCTCTCTCTTTCTATATCTATCTGTCTATCACAAATAGGATGGTGGGAGTGATGTTTCAACAAAGAAGTCAGATGAGAAGGATAAGCCTAAAGGACTGCACTGGAGAAGCCCGCACAAGTCTGTGAAATGCTCGAACAAGATGGATTATAGCTGAGCAAATGTAATTCAACAACATGGCTTGATTGAGTTGCGGATGAGAGTTTTTCAAAATGAATGCAATGAAAGATGCTAAGACACTGACTCAATACTTTTACATAAGAGTTAGATATATTTAGATGTTTTTGTATATATACATATTGTGTAATATATATAGGGAGAGAGCTCAGTTTATGCACACCTATTTATGATTGAAATCACTAAAACAACTTTACCATTCCATCACTACAATGGTGAAGATTTGAATTAAAAAACATTTAATGCGAAGTATGAAAAATATAACGATACTTTTCACTTTTTAAATTCAAATCTCTATCAGTGAACAAGCCAAACGAAATGTTTCAAATAATTTCTCTCTCTCTCTCTCTCTATGTATATATTTGAAAGGTTGATGATTGAAAGATTCAATTCTATCCTCAACCTCAACCTCATTATTCTTAGTTACAGTTTTTAGAGAACCAAACCAAACCATGTCATAGTTAGAATAGAGCCAAACTGAATCAATAGCTTGAGTTAGGTTTGGTTCTAAAACCACAGTTTTAAATACAAAGTATTATTTTATAAGATTATTTGGATCTACGGTCCAGATTTTATATGAATATAAACATATATAATGTAGTAAATGCACACAATATATTTGTTAGGATTTATATCTATATCTAATATAATGTTGTAACTACACACACCATCCATACTTAAACCCACTTAACTCTTCTACTATTTTAAATTCAAATCTCCACCATTGATGATTTGATCAATGATAGAGATGTTTAAATGAATTTAAATATGAATGAATGTGCACATGGACTATGCTGTCTCTCTATATGTAAATATAAGGGGGTTCATGGTTCCCATGGTTTGGTTTCAACATTTAAACTATAACTTAAACTGCCAGTCTTTTTCTGTGTTAGAATCAAACTACTTAGACATTTAAAGCCGAACCAAATTTTCATATTGGATGGTTAAGATTTGTTTGAATACATTTGCATACACAACTTCTCTCTCTCTCTCTCTCTCTCTATATATATATATATATATATATATATATATATATATATATATATATATATATATATATATATATATATATATATATATATATATATATATATATATATATATATACACACACACACAATAGTTTTAAGAAAGAGTGCTAAGTGCATATCTCGGGGTGATCAATTGTGAAGAAAAAATTAATCTACATATTGCTTACAAGATACTGTATATTCCCGAGAAGAAAAGAAAAACAATCGAGTTCAAGGTTTCCATGTACATTATTCATATTGTTACTTTGATCGAAATTAACTGGAGTTCATTGCACATATGTTCACTATATACACATATATATCCTCTATTACCAGTTATGTCAGTTAGCTAATATTGAATTGGTGCATTATATCTTTGTGTTAGTGATTGAAATTGTAACGCCCAAGAGTTACTACACAGGTTGTGTAGTAACGATTGTTGTGCAGTAACGTCTGCACAACAAGGCTACAGTAATGCCTGTACAACCGTTTTAGATATGAACGGCCTTTAAAAGAGGCCTTCATAGTGAACATTTTCCAGGCAGATTGGGGCAGCCTCAGACAAGCCGAAAAACATGGAAGAATCGGCCGAAATCCGATGAGTTTACCTATTTTTCATATTTTCATTTTTTTCCGATTCTTGATGAAAAACTTGTTGATAATCATCATTTTGGGCTTAGATCGAAGCATTGAGGTAGAACTAAGTGTTTTCGTAGGTTTGGTTAAGTTGAGAGTGTCGATTTGGGCGGGAAACGGTTTCGATTCGCCAGATTTTTTTATTTTCTACAACTTTTTCTTTTCACTTTCGTTTTCTGGCAAAATGCCACCGCCAGTGACCATTGATGGGTTGGGTTGGAAGAGGAAGGGTAGGCGATCGGTTGAGGACCATCGCCAGCCTTAATTGTCGTTGAAAACCGGCGAAATCGATGCCAAAAAACCATGGGAACCAACCCTTTTGGGCGTGTCCCTCGTATCCGTATTGTGTCATGTTGGACACGACATGTTGTGTCTGGAAAGTCATGAACCAACATTGATTCATGTTGTGTCCTCATGTCACATGTTAAGAACCAGTTCTATGTCAAAATAGATTTTGTGTCGGAAAAATGTTAAGTTTGGGTTGTGTCTTGAAATGGGTTTGTGGGTTAGAAACATGACCCGTGTTAGTAGTTACAGGTTCTGTGTTGATACAGTGACACAAGCTACCTACTGTGTCACTCAATTTGGATCAGATATGGATCTAAGTATTAGTTTGGATCTTGGATAGCTTAAACGAATCTAGATTGGGTTTTGGGTGATTTTAGGATCATTTGAGATCTGATTTGGATACGGTTTATTGCGTTAGATTCCTAGTTAAATAAATTTTAATATTTAAATTATTTATAATTATTTAGAGATTAAAATTTAAGGATTTGGTGATGATAAGAGTGACCCAACGGCTTGGAGACTGGATTTTAGCGCTCCTTCAGGTAGGGGGTTATGCATTCTTTTATAGAATCATGTTAGAGGTGATTTTACTTGTTTTAGATAGATTTAAATGTGTACGATTGATAAATATTTTATTGATGTTTATGAAATATTATTCAAAATTATTGGTTATTTGATTTGCTTTTCAAATATAACATGTTTATGACATTGATTGATAAAGAGCATGTTTTGATATGCATGTATTGTATGAACATGGTATTTAAATGTTGTATGGATTTGGTTTTGGATATTCGTAGATATGGATATGATTTGTGAACGTGATGAACTGTAATTGGTTTTAGAAATGTAATGATGCGTGAATATACGAGTCATACTTGTGTGGTTTGTATGGGGTCTCTAGAGACTTGCAGGTCTCTCGAGCGATCCGACTTGGGGCGAATACAGGGTGTGTTTTCAAGCAATCTGTCGTGAGAGTCGGCGTGGTTACCGTCATGGACGGGGTTACCTAGGTCACATTAGGGAGGATCGGACGACTCTTGTGGCCTTTGGGGTAGACACAGTATGGACTGTAATTATCGTAACTAATGATGTGTACGTGTGTGTGAGTATGTGCGTATGAATTTGAGATCATGATTTAAAGGTAACTGTGCTTTGTTATGAAATGATTGTGAAACTATGCATGTTTTTAGTATTATTTCTGTTTAAATATGTTTAACCTTCCTACTGAGGTATTTATAAGAGCTCGCCCCATTATTTTACAGCTCATCCTGAAACTAACACTTCGAAGGCACACGGAGTAGAGTAGGAGTTGGATAGAGCTGCTTTTTTATTTTAGATGGTATGATAAGTGTTAAACGATTTATAACGTCTTGTTATTTGGGGTTATTGTTAGGTGGGCCCCGCACCATTTTGGACATGTTGTTTAGAACTTCGATATGAATATTTATTTCAGTTAGATATTTCATTGAGTTTGAATTAAATTAGTATTGTATTTGGTTACTTCTCACCATCACACCTGCACGAGAAGCGGCCACGTGGCATCGGCTCGGGTCGGATCGTGGTCGGGACCCAAGCGGGTGTAACAGAAACAATCATTGGTACCTTAATGACAGACTAAAAACATTATAACGGAATCGATCTCCTCATCATCTTAACGAGAGAGGGATTAAGGAAAGATGTACAGTGGAGCCTACCATCGTCCATAGAGACAGATAATCCCATTGATAGTCGAAATAGAGAGTCCCGTGTGATATATCTATCGTCATATATTATTTAAATGTATTTAATTTTGCCCTTTTTTGGGTAAAATTCTTCTCACATTCAAACGATAGATAGGGATGGCAATATATATCGGACCCGTACACTATGACTTGACCCGCTCAAGTTTAGGTATGATACGGAGAAAAGATGCTCCGATCCATATCTGCCCCATACTTGCCCCAACCCCTACCTAATATAACACACACACACACACACACACACACACACACACATATATATATATATAACTGGTATATGTTAGCATTTTAGGTGGTGGTTGAAATTTGTTTGAATTTACCAACACTAAAGTGTTAGTTCTCATATATAATATATACAACACACACACACACACACGTATATATACACGATTTTTGCCTCGTACTTGTTGGAAAAAAGAGAACCTCACTTTAGTCCATTTACCATCAAACCTACCAATTTTACGATAGGAATTATGGATTGATGTCTCCCTCTCTCCCTCTCTCTCTCACACACACACAGAGCATCGTACGGAGGATAGTTCACGATCCAAACAAACGAGCACATGGGTAGTAATACTAAATCCCCCGTGGCAATCTCGAACAACTGCTTCGGCCTCCTCTTATGGACACAATTACTGACCTGTAATAATACCAGTACTCCCATATTGATTATACACATTGTGGCGAGATGCAACTTTTGCTAGCTTCGAGCTAGCTGCGTTCACTATGATTAAATGTGACATAGATCAAACTCATTAATGAATTTAGAACCAACTAGTTGAAAGCTAGAGATATGTGCTTCCACTTTCGGTAGATAGAGTGATTGCTACCACTATCTTCGAGCTATCAGCGTCTAGTACGATCTCATAAAACTCAAAATTAGCTCAAGGTTAGATCTTGCATATTTGATGGTTCACACACAATCCAATCCACCACAGACGTTGCCCATTGATGACTCGAATGTTATTTTATGAGAGAATCAGTGTAAATAACATTGTGTAAACACCCTTTGGATCGCATCCTGAAATGAAGTTGATACGTACTGGATCAGATTCAAATACAACATACCAATGAGAATTGGATCGAATTCAAACACACTACATCAGATGCAAACACAGATTGAATCTGATCAAAATATAACATACCAATCCAAATGGGAACATTCAAATACAGATTGGATCGGATTCAAATGCAGATTGAATCATATACAAATATAGATTGAATCAAATACAAACATAGATTAGATCAAATCTAAATACAACATACCAATGTAAATTGGATCAAATTCAAATACAAACTGAAACAAATACAAATACAGATTGAATCAAATCCAAATACAAAGCCAAATAAAAATTCAAAAGTCTATTTTGTTTGGGAAAAATATCAAATACAATACAAACTGAATCAAATCCAAATACAAAGCCAAATGAAAATTCAAAAGTCTACTTTGTTTCAAAAAAATATCTACAAAGGTTCACATGTCTCAATAAAACCTACAAACAAGCAACTTCCATAAGTACCTCCAAACAAAAACCACTCACAAGCAAATAATCTCCAAACACTTGCAAACAAGCAACCTCTACAAACATCTACAAACAAAAACCACGTGCAAGCTAGCAACCATGATGACTTTCATTACAACCATGAATGACTTGAGGAAGAAAGGTATTCAAAATATATTTTTTAATTCTAGATCTCTTACACAAATATTGAAAGATTTTCTACAAAAACACCCCATACATAAAAGGAGAGGACTGCCCTAGTGAAAGGCATGGTCCAACCCCCCTGCAAAAAGAAAGTGAGAAGTCACCCTTGTATCAATCTTTAAGCATTTGTATCTCCACCTTCATCTTTCATCTCCCTTATAATTTATCCCTTAATGTAGAAAGAAAGGAAAAGAACAGATTTCCAAATCTCTTCCCATGTATGAAATTGGTTTTAAGTACCATGAGTTATTTTCAATTCAGTAGTTGGATATTATGCATTGTATCAATTAAATATTTGTTATTTGTTGGTTAATAAATGTTTTCCTTTTAGACCATCTGATTGTTAATTTTACCAAACACATAAAAATGAATTCAAGAATATGTGTATCCTAACTCACAAAAACAAAAAAGTTAAATGGTCTAAATTTTCAAACGTGGAATAGAAGAATCCCGTTGGCTCTTATACTAGAAGGTATACAATATGTATTAAGAGAAACAGTGCATCCTCCACTCTCTGATATTACAGAGCAATAAAAAGAAATGTATAAAACATTTCTAAGAGATTATACTATAGTAAGAACTGTCATGTTAAGATACATGAAAGATGATCTGATTAAGGTCTTTGAAGAATATTAGACCACAAAAGAGTTGTTTGATTTAATAACAACCAAGTATGATACTATAACCCCCATGTTCAATTATTGCTACAAAAGTACAACTCCTATAAGATAAAAGAAGAAAACAATATAGTAGAACATGGGAACCATGTAAAGAGATTAGTTGTAATTAAATCAATAATCTCAAAACCGATGCAAATATCCACAATATTGAATATTCCCCCATCTTAGAACATGGTCACTACTGCTCTTAGACTAGGGTTTGAAACAAGTCTTTTAGAATTGTCCCTTAAACTAGCAATTGAACAAGAATGCATGAACAAAAATAGAAAGGAAAAATTGCTACTAGTATAAGACGGGATAGGGTCTAACTCCAAAGCTAACTAGAAAAAAAAACCAAACAAAAAGTTAAAAAAAAAAAACTAAAAGAGCAGTCAACCTTTTAAAAAAATCATAAGAAACCATTTTTCGGGTCAAGTGTTCTAGGTATAAAAAAATGAGAAATTATAAGAGGGATTGCCACAATAAGAAAAATAGTGGAAACAAACAACAACATGAATAATCGAAGAAAAAAGATATAATCTAGATGATATCAAAATACTTCTACATAGACCAATCGGTGACTAGTTGGTGGATTGACTCAGGAGCAATGAGACACATCTCAAAAAGAAAGAAAGGGGCAATAGATCTAAAGGAATATAAACCAGGAAAACATGAGGTATATATGGGAAATAACACTTTCTTAGATATTCTTTGAATTGGGTCCTTTAGAATTTATGTACAAGGCATACTAGTTGTATTGACTGATATATTGATTGTGCCAACTATAAGACACAATCTGGTTTCGATCCTTGCCTTAGTTAAGAAATGTTTTGAAGTTAGGTTTATTCCTGACAAAGTGACTGTGGGGAAGCATGAGAATGTTTTTCTCTAGGGAATTTGATGTATAACATGGATTGTTCAAATAGAATATTAATGAAAATGAAGATTCTTCTACTTATATTGATTGCCCCTTTAATGTTGATGTGAATATATGGGATAAACACTTAGGGTATATAAGTCTGAAAAAGTTGAGGAAATTATCTAACTTGGACTTATTGCAAAGATTTGAGGAAAACAATTTTGGTAAATGCGAAGCCTTTATACAAGAAAAAATGACAAGAAAAATTTTTCTCGAAGAAACAAGGGCAACAACCTTATTGGAAATTATTCACATTGATTTATGTGGACCCTTTAAAGTAAGATCACATCGAGAAAATGTCTATTTCATAACATTTATCGATGATTATTCAAGATATACATACATATATCTCTTATCACATAAATATGAAGCACTTAAGTATTCAAAGAATATAAGTAGGAAGTTGAAAATCAATTAAAACATACAATCAAAGTCTTGAGATCAGATATAGGTGGTCCAAATTCCACTTTATTTCCAAACCAGACTCATTTTTAATTGGATACAATCCAACTCAAAATCTAATTTTGAGTCGGATGTGATTGAGCTCAACCAAATCTTAATTATGACATGTTTCGAAGACCCACAACCTAATTCATTCCACATAGACCGATCAAAAACCAAATTTCATTTGCATCGCAAGGCTCACCATGTCACACCAGGCCTGAGTCGATGCCACGTGGCCGCTTATCACTTGGGCGTGATGGTGAGCAATAACCAAATACAATACTAATTTAATACAAACTCAATGAAATATCTAATTGAAATAAATATTCATATCGATGCTCTAAATAACACGTCCAAAATGGTGCGGGGCCCACCTAACAATAACCCTGAATAACTAGACTTTATAAATCGTTTAACACTTATCATACCATTTAAAATATAGAAATGTCGCTCTATCCAACTCCTACTCTGCTCCATGTATATTCGAAGTGCTAGCTTTAAGATGAGCTGTAAAATAATGGGGTGAGCTCCTATACATAGCTCAGTAGGGAGGTTAAACATCTTTAAACAAAAATCATACTAAAAGCATGCATAATTTCACAATCATTTTATAACAAAGCACAGTTACCTTTAAATCATGATCTCAAATTCATACGCACACATCATTAGTTACAATAATTACAGCCCATACTGTGTCTGTCCCAAAGGCCACAAGAGTCGTTCGGCCCTCCCTAACGTGACCTCGGTAACCCCATCCATGATGGTAACCACGCTGACTCTCATGACAAAGTGCCTAGGAACACATCCTGTATTCGCCCCAATCTGGATCGCTCGAGAGACCTCAAAGTCTCTAGAAACCCCACATAACCCACACAAGTATCGCTCGTATATTCACACATCATTACATTTCTAAAACCTATTACACTTCATCACATTCACAAATCATATCTAGATCCACAAATATCCAAAATCAAATCCATATCCATACAACATTTAAATACCATGTTCATGCAATACATGCATATCAAAACATGCTCTTTATCAATCAATGTCATAAACATGTTCTATTTAAAAAGCATATCAAATAACCCATAATTGTGAATAACGTTTTATAAACATGAATAAAACATTTATCAATCATGCACATTTAAATCTATCTAAAACAAGTAAAATCATTTTTAGCATGGTTCTGTAAAAGAGTGCATAACCCCCTACCTAAAGGAGCGCTAAGATCTAGTCCCTAAGCCGATAGGACACTCTTGTCACCACCAAATACTCTAATTTTAATCTTTAAACAATTATAAATAATTAAAATATTAAAATTTATTTAACTACAAATCTAACTCAACAACCTGTATCCAAATCGGATCCCAAATTACCCTAAAATCACCCAAAACCCAATCTAAATCCGTTTAAGTTATCCAATATCCAAACTGATACTTAGATCCATATCTGTTCCAAATTAGGTGACACAGTAGGTAGCCTGTGTCACTTTGTCAGCACAGAACCTGTAACTACTAACACGGGTCCTGTTTCTAACCCAAAAACTCATTTCAAGACATGACCCAAACTTGAGCCATTTTTTACACTGAACCTGTTTTGACACAGAACTGGTTCTTAACATGCGACACGAGGACACAACATGAATCAGTATCGGTTCATGTAATTCTGGACATGACACATCATGTCTAACACGACACGAACACGAGGGACATGCCCAAAAGGGCCGGTTCCCATGGTTTTTTGGCGTCGATTTCGCCGGTTTCCGACGACGATTAATGCCAGCGATGTCCTCAACAGATTGCCTTCCCTTCCTCTTCCAACCCTATCCATCAATGGTTGCCGGCTGTGTCGTTTTGGTCGAAAAATTCTTGAAAAATAGTAACTCGGATTTGAGAAATTTTTTATGAATTTATGCTTGTTTTGAGTCGATTTTAGTGTATTAAGGCTCGTTTTTCAAGGTTTAGCACGAACCAAACAAAAGCCCTATGATCTAACTCGGTTTTAGCAACTAAAAATGAGAAAATTTTATAAAATAAAATTTTGATTTTTCTTACCGGATTTCGGCCTTCACGTTTTCTAGCTCGTGCAGCTACTCCCGAGACCTCTCCCCAGCAGGTCAACCCCCTTTGCCTCTTATATGGCTTGGCCAAGCTGGTTACCGACCTTAATGACCATTACCTTCCTCGGCCAGCCATAATCATGAACACATAAGCGTTGATGCACAGGCGTGGTTGTGAAGTAACGCTCAGACATTACTGCACAACCCAACTCACTACACACCAAATATCAAACATAAAGATTCTATATTTATTCAAACAATTTTTATAGCGCATAAGATCAACTCTTGCTCAACAGAGTACAAAGAACTTCAATGAAAAGAATCCAAACGAGCACACATCGCTAATTTGACCTCCTAATTACCTATCCTTTTCTTTTTTCTTACTATCAAAACTGAGCCCACATCGCTAATTTGACTTCCTGATTACCTATCATTTTCCTTACAATCAAGACAATCGTATCATGGATCTAGGTTTTACGAGACCAAAAATTTATGTACAGCGGCTATGCTTGGAAGCCTCACTTAAGCCAGCATTGGCTGGAACAGTCCTTTAGCCACCATCATCCTCACCTCATCGCTATCGTCTCCATCACCATTGACCTCTAGCCTACCATTTGCAACCGCTGCCTGCCTCCCCTTCTTCTCCCAGTTCTCTGTGGAACGTAACGAAGTTCAACGTGCCCTAGCCTTAAACGGGACGAAGATGAGTCCTGGTAATGAGACCATACCCATCTCTGCATCCGATAGACCTCTTTCTTCATTTTTTTCAGCCCAAATCGGATTCCCCGCCCCTTTGATTTAGTCTTATTTCAATCCAAACCCAATAGACCCAATCCTTCTTGGATTTGACCTCATATGAACCTAAGATCCAATCCAGGTGTCCAAGTCCTGTTTTCTTTGTAAACCAAACTCATTTTTAATTGCATCCAGTCCAACTTAAAATCTAATTTTGAGTTGGATCCGATCGAGCCTAACCAAATCTCAATTTGATTCATTCTAAACACCCACAACCTAATTCATTCTACATAGACCCCATGGGGAATCAAATTCTATTTGTATCACTCAAGGCTCACCAAATACCTAAATCCAACATATTCAGATTTATCCAAGCGAATAAATTTGGAAGCCCGAGAGATCGATCCTTACTCAGTAGAGCAACAAGAACTTCGGCGAAAAAAATCTAAACGAGATCACATTGCATATTATTCCACTTTTCAAATTTACTTCTTAATTATTTTTCCTTTCCTTTTTTCTATTAAGAGGATCATGGATCTAGGTCCTAATCAACCAAAAATTTACATACAACATATTTTCTCAAAACTCTTAAAACTTTTTAAGTTACATTCACAATAGAAAAACAATGGGCAGTAATAGGCAGAATCCAATTTTCATATATATATATATATATATATATATATATATTAGCACAAGCATAGATGGTTCCCCTAAAAATTTATATATATATATATATTAGCACAAGCATAGATGGTTCCCCTAAAAATTTTAAAAATGCAAATGCATACATCACTAGTATTCAAAAGATATGATATTTTTGAACTGAAAAACTAGAATAAAATACTGCCGAAATAAAAAAAAGAACTAATCAATCCCCAACATTGTGCTCTTGTGGTTATGTGACAACGATATGACAAACTAGAGGACAAAGATATTTACCATCTGAAATAGTGCTTCTGAAATCGACAAAGCGTTCTCTTGCGCTGTGAGGTTAGCTACGCGAATCTTTAGTCACCATCCCCATCAACCTCGATCTTGGGTTTTATTAGCATTTAACTGTGTAAGAGCACAACTCCTCTTCAATATAATTTCTTACACCTTTTGACCAAAACTCTTTACGATTCTCTACCGAAGTGCCGTGAGCACTATAATTGTGTTTCTCTCGTACCATCAGATCAATATTTTTCTCTAATAATCTCATGAATCTAAACTTTGGAGTTGTCATTTGTAATAATATATCAAAATATATAATACCTGCACAAATATTTTTAAAAAGAAAATCCAACTAATTAGAATAGGCAGGAGATATGTCAGACATATCCATTCCATTGGGATCACCATCTATTCTAAGCAATTGAAACACTTCTCGATACCTGAATATGACTAGATTTGTAGTTGAAATTAGTTAATAGGAACGTTTTCTGCTGAACGGATTTACTAATTATCATTATGAAAACAAAGCTCTTCACCCACTGAAGACATGCAAACCCACTCAATTGGCTTACAGCATAGTCCACGCGTACAGTGATTCATGTTTTAATTTTCTTTAAGATTTCAACCATTTGTTCTTAAGATCAAGGATTGAAATCTTTAAATAAAAAAATAGTACCAAGTGCATTTATTATACCTACAAAAAAGTATGATCGTGCAAAATGTTTAAACATAGATACATATACGTTTACCATGTTATATATATATATATATATATGTATATATATATGTATATATATATATATATATATATGTGTATATATATATATGTGTATATATATATATATATGTGTATATATATATATATGTGTATATATATATATATGTGTATATATATATATATGTGTATATATATATATATGTGTATATATATATGTGTATATATATATATGTTATATATGTATATATATATATATATGTATATGTATATTAGTTTTGGTTACAACAAGAGGCTAAAGCTTGATAAGCATGTTTTCAGAGTCGAATTTGTGGCCAAGTTCATGCGAGTGAGAGAGCCTTGTGAGTTAACTCTCTCTCTCTCTCCCTCTCTCTCTCTCTCTATATATATATATATATTTGTAGAGAGAGAGAGAGAGAGAGATCTAAAAGGAACGAAAAGAGTTGATGGAAAAAGGCAAAAAGGTTCTCCTTAGTTCACGTCTCCTCCTGCATTTCCTGTCGGAATATGTTCACCACCCTGACGTAAATCTCTCTCTCTCTCTCTCTCTCTCTCTCTCTCTCTCTCTCTCTCTCTCTCTGTGTGTGTGTGTGCTCGCGCATCTGCTTCACAGAATAATCAGTATATGCATATGAAGGGGCAACCTAGCTACTTAAAATTTCCCTAGAAAAAAAGTTGTTAAAAACTTGATCATATTTACATAGGCAACAATTTAGTGTATGATAAGGCTTGGTGTAGTTTTGTTATTGGTTTCAGAAAGTCTCGAGCTGCATGCGAAAAATACATATCGATGGTGCATATTCAGAGAGAGAGAGATCTAAGCTTTATCACATGCTAGATGAAGTTGGTAGCATATTCTGTCACACTCACATATTTCTCTGCGTGTGCACGCAGGCATGTGTATATTTGCAGGACCTCCATTTAAAAGAGTATGATCATGTGTTAATGATCTGGAGCCTTCAATGAAATTCTCTTCATGGTGCTTAATTGTTAGGCCAACTTGATCAATCTTATGAAACTATATGCAATTAATTAACAATAAAACATTATAATTGATGCCATGTGAACCATGATTACGTCCATTAACGCAGCGAATTCTTCATATTTTGCACTGTAATATCTAAAATTAATCATAACTTGCTGTCATTATTATTGTGTGCATAAACACCAAGACTCCGTACCCCGAAGGCTTTAGCTGAAGTGTAAAAGATGAGGGCAGAGACAAATCTAAAGTTCAAAAAGGAAGAATTTCAGTAGAATAAATAAGAACTTTGATTAAGGGAAGAACGTCGTCACTGTTAATTAAAGTTAAAGCCTTCCGTGATTCTCAGAGAAGATCATTAACCTCACTGACATGTGAATGATGTAGTTGAGGCATGTGGGCTCCATGCTCCCCTCCCCTTTATTTAATTGGTTGGTTCGTGCCACGTGTCTCTCCCCTTCCCAATTACTGACCCGCTGCCCAAATCTGATTTCCAGGTCACAAAGTGATGGTTGGTCCAAATATGGCTTCACCAAATCTGACTATTCGGATATCAGTTGGTTGATAGAAAAATGGTGTATACGTTTCAGAATAATCTATTTATCTGTGATCCAATTCCATTGTGAAACAAATCAGTATTTCATTTGATTGAGACGTTTAAATGAAGAATGGGCCATTTTCTTTCGGAACACCAGATTGCGCCAAAAGAAGAAAGGGCCCAACTTGCTTGTGACCAAAGGCTGATCGATTGCTGGCTCCAGACCCAGTCCAAGATCAAGGGCCCAAACAGGCTTGTCATGGAAGCAAAGCTGGTCCTATCTTCACCCCTTTTCATGGATAGATCCCATCTGACTGTACGGTCCAGACCCGAAAGGGTCGAACAAGAAGAAGGTCAGGTGAGCCACACCGGCCCCAAACTTTTTCTAGTAATGACGGGCTTGTCCCCACCACATGCTAAGGGTAATCTCGTCATTAAGTGAATTCAGTAAAAGAGAGAGGGTTGAATCGACATTTCGTGCGGGAGCTCTGAAATTTAGAAGGGAAGTTAGAACAGCTGTGGCCCACGTCAGTGTTAGTTAAACGGCTCTCGAAACAAGCAACGAGGTTTGTGAAAAGAAAAAGTTTAGTTTTCAAGATTGGCACCTTTGGTTTTCATTTTCTCAAAATACACGGCTGCGTTTCAATTCTGTTTCGTAATAAATCGTAGTTCCTTAAACGTAAAAATGTTAACGCGATAAGGGAGTAACTGAAGATGTCATTTATTATAAAAAAGTTAAGGCCTGCAATTTGCATAGACACAAACGCTTGCACCTTTCTGGAATTTGTAAAAGTTGAGTTCCATATCAGAATATCGAAAAATTAGCGTCACGCAAGAGTTTTCCTTTTGAAACTTTGAAAACCAAAATTTTCGGAGAGAAAACAAAATTTAAAGATCCAACGTCACCTCCTCTACATGAGTTGGCGTAGGCATTACTCGAGGACGATCATGGCCCCTTTTCTCACATTCACCACTGGATAAGAAGGGAGAGCTGTAGCAGCAGCAGCCGCATAGAATCTCGTGCATCAGGGAACATCTTTATTCGTAATAGTAAGGTCGGTTACCCTCCCGCAACGAACTCCTCTCTCTCTCTCTCTGCACAAGCGGGCGCAATGATCACAGCACACACGCGCGCGAGGGGCCGTCTTAATCATTATGATCCTCGGTTGCCACTGATCTCTCTCTCTCTCTCTCTCGTGTGCAGCGTTTAAACATTCGACTCTAAAGCTCAGCGTACAACGGGCGCGGTAATTATGGAGATCGTCCAGATCCAGAGCCGCGATGGCAAGGAGAGTATCGCGAAGATGAATATGCCAGCGCCGCCGCAGATCAAGATCCCACGGCCGGAATTGGCAGAAGATAAGAGTCATCCAAGCGTTAAGGCGGAGGAGGAGCTAGAAAGCGTGAAACACGAAGATCGGACTGTCGACGTAGTGCAGGAGGGACAAGAACACGGGAAAAAGGAAGATCGTTGTGTCGAGGTACTGCAGGAGGAGAAGAAAGAGGAGTGCACGACGCCCAGGGGGAAGGCGAGTAAAATTCCGGAGCCATTACTGTGCCCGCCGCCTCCGGCGAGGAGATCCACTCAAGGAATCAAGAGGACAAGGGAAATTCCACAGGAGCGATTCTTCCCGGTCCCGGAGGATCTGAATTCCGTCTTCATCCCTCGCAAGAAGATCCGCCCGGTTTAAGATCTTTTAATTCCACGCGACCAGAATCCGTGCACACTGCTTGATGTTCCGGCCCCACATAATGATATTTTCCGGCGAGATCCGTCATGAGAAGTGGATATTGGACAGATGACATTGTAATTCACCAATGTCCGATAGTTACTTGGATTTTTTTCATTTCTTTGTTTTTCTCCCAGTTTTTCTCAATTCTCTTGCTTGAATATTTGAATTAGTATATGAATAGATACGTGATGCTTGTCCATCCTTTCTTCGGTTTTCACCTATTTGTTTAATGGTGACATATCTAGGGTTTCAGATCTGGAGCTAGTGAAATTCTTTAGAGAGAGAGAGAGAGAGGCTTGCGGAGGAAGGGAACATCAAGGCGACAGGAATCCGATGAGACGGTCAAAGAATAGGAGAGGGGCCGGTGGGAGAACGGTGTATAAAGATAAAGCGAGAAATAAGGGTGTGTGGGTCGGTAGGGAAGGCAATGTGGAGAGGGAAAGAAAAGCAAAAGCGAAAATAAAGAAGAAGAAGAAGAAGACGGCATCAGATCCTCGCCCGACGATTCTCCCATGCAAGTGTTTCCAAAACCACCCTCTCTCTCTAGAATGTGTGCTTCCGAGTCGACTCGGGAATCTCGAAATGGCTTTCGACGGGACTGGGAGAGTGATGTTTCCGACTCAGTCTCACATTCCTTATTCCGACTGGACTAGGTGTCAAACAAAAGAGATATCTCTTAATTTTCTCAACCGATCTACTTGTCCTTCATCGTTTTTTCAGGAGAAGAAAAGTACCTTCTCGAGTTCGAATTAAATCCAGCGTGCACGCTTGCTTCTGAAATATGTGCAATTGAAGGTAACTTTAATTAATCGTCACTTTTTCAATTCAGGTTGTCTTTGCGTTGATCTTTATTTAGACGACACAAACCACGAAGAAAGAAATTGCTCGCAATCCAACACCTCCTGATCCAAACTCGAAGCACACATCCTAAAGTCATCTTTTCGGGTCTACTCAAGGCATTCTAAAAGAGTGGGTTGGATTGATCTGTATCCTACATTCAAAGAGGAGAAGACATGAAACTGCCACCAGTCGAGCCAAGCAACGCCTAGCTGATCATCCCGTTTTATAACGGCCAGTAGAAAGTGAGCTTGAAGGGTACGTAGCATAGCCTGTTTCACTCATCCAGTCCCTTCTTTTAGAATCCATAATCTCACCACACACGCCCCTGACGATTGTCGGACACAAGTTGAGCAAAACCGACACGACCCAGACTCACCAGGGTTAGGTTCAGGTCCTAACCTGAAATTGTCTGTCACAAAAAAGGGAACGGATCGGACATGCCACTCAGTTCTGGGCCGTCTGGATTTCATTGCCAGTAAGGTGCCCACTTCTCTAAACACATTTGGGAACTTCGGTGTGGACAAATAAGTGGTCCAAATTAATTTCTCGTTTGGGATCCGAACCCGGCTTTGTTCAACCAACAAGGCCCAGTTGGTATAGGATAGGTCCTTATCAATGTGACCCGATCCAGTCAAGTTCTGTGGCCCGCTGCCTACTTTTTGACCTTTTCTATTTCTGTATCTCTATCCAAAGTACAAAATGTCTGGATGGAAGGACTGCATTCTGGATCATGATCAACATAGATCCAAATCTGAACCCATAATAACAACAGCCAACAAATTGCATGTCGCCTGCATTTTATACGATCCTATTGGACACAGAAAAGGGGTTAAAAGCCACAATTTGCAAGTCAAAAGTGCAAATGGGTCAGATTCCTATCGAGAATCAAACATAGGCTGGACAGAATATTCTGAATCAAATCAGAGTTCGAAGCACCGCTGACATGCAAATCTGGATCTGGTCTGAAGTTGCATTTGGGTTATGACAAAGTCCGAAAATGATGTGCTGCAGTTGAACTTGTATCCAAATTGATCAGATCCATTCAAATCTCCGTCGCCAGTTCTCAGTAATGTCAACTGGCATGGTTGGTGACTTCGTTTGTCGCCGGAGCTATTGTGACCTGAACTTGTGACTGCCTTCGAAACAGAATTCCAATGGAAGACCGGACACCACACAGAAGATCTATATATGTATGGCACTTCATGAAATAACATCAATGGGTGGTGTTTGGATCATAAATTTGTAGTAATTTGGATTATTGATCAGTTTGAGTAAACGAAGTAGTTTACATCCAAAACAAAATCTGAAGTAGCTAGTTATACATGTCATATCTATTCATTTAGCTAACTGGATCAGGATCTCTATTATGTTTATCTAGTCGTTCCATGTGAGACCGAATGGTTTGAGATCCAGTTAACTTAGATTCAGTGAATTCCTGGTCCAAAGCGTTTAGAATTCGGTAACATGATTTAATTTTTTGACAAAACTCAAGAAAATGTTCAACGAAAAGCAATGGTCGGGCATGAGTGAGAAACGTAAGTAGTGGACATGATTGGATCACATACACTCTCTCTATAGATGTATATACATACATACACACACATATAGAGAGAGAGAGAGCATAATCCATGGGTACATTCATCCATGATCTAATCTTCTTATTGTTCTCAACCATTCGTTTTTTAAAGTAAAAGACCAATAGTACTAGGTGCATTTACTTTCTTACCTTTTCTTTCTCTATACATATATATACACACACATAAGTTGCAGCTGTATGAACTTGGCTCACCTCAAAAGCCCAACCGGGACAAGTAAAGCAAAAGCAACAATCTGAAGAAATTAGCCACAAAGGGACCCAGTTTAGCTTAGCTTAGCTTGCTTTTGTATGAGTCCGGTTTGCTAATTTTCAAATTGAACCTTGTCTGACCATGATTAGTGTCCTCACTTGATTATCTTTTCGAGAAATACTTGAATTTCATTTCAAGGTAAAAAGATGCTTTGGCTGTAATATTTGCCTTTGGTCCACGTGCTTCTTGTAGTTTCTCTTTTTTTTTTTCCTTTTGGGTAGAATGGGGAGGGTGAAGCCAGGTGTATTCGCCGGGTATTGAACCCATGACCTTAGAAAGGTGAGTCACTACAGGTGTGCCACTGTCTTGAGGTCCTTATGCTTCTTAAACACTTCTCCTTTTGTATTTCCTATTCATCAGCATGCTTCTTAAGCACTTTACCTTGAGCCAATTCTTCTTTTTTTTAAGCACAAGAAAGCTGAATCAGATTCACACCCCAGTTATCGAACTCTTGACCTTTAACTTGTGACACAACCTTTTAGTCACGTGAGATATTGCTCTTTGTACCACCTTCAACCGTATTTAACTTAAAGTTTGTTTTGGCTTCCCTGGTAAGTCATGACCAAAACGCTTTTGCATTGAGAGTGATAGCTCAATGACAAGGTGCTCCAGCGCTATTGTTGTTGGTGGGGAGTTCGACTCTCAGAGGGTGCAGGGTGTGTGTTAGGCTTCGCCCTCCTCTTGCAAAAAAACGCTTTTCCATACACAGAAGCCAACGTCTCAGAGAGAGAGAGAGAGAGAGAGAGAGCTTTTTCACTGTGATGTAAGCCAAACGTTTAGAGAAAAAGTTGATTTACGTAAAGAATTGGTTTTCCTTGCGATGTAAAGCAAGCGAAAGAAACCTGCAGCTTGAAGGATCCTATGTTTAGTGGTAATAACTTATTAAGGGATCAAGTAACGAGCTGAAGGGAGGCGCTGGTTTGCGTCAAATTTAGTTACTCTGTAATCGCGTTTGTGCTACTCTCCTTTGATCCTTGAGCCGAGCTGATTGACACGAGCTCAGATGAGCCACAGGAACTCATGTTCCTTTGATTTTTTTTTTGAACTAAAAATTCATAAGATGTTATATATATATATATATATATATAGATAGATAGATAGATGAGAGAGAGAGAGAGAGAGAGAGAGAGAGAGAGAGAGAGAGAGAGAGAGAGAGAGAGTAATTGGATATGCCATTAGTGACATTATTCACAGAAACCAATGATTGCTTTTTGAAAGCATAATAACATCGTTTTTTTGTCTTTTGAAACCCTTTAAAATATTTTAGATTACACTCATTCCAAAGAAAAGTAATACATGAGCATATAAAAAGTGGGTAGGATCCGATAATATATATATTATACAAGGGAAATGCAGACACATCTAACAACTTGAGTGAATACTAAAATATAATTAAGCATCCAACGGATATTCCCAACTAGATGAGTTGAGCTAGCTGTCTATATGAGCTGAGCTGAGTTGAGCTCCCCTTACAGATGCGGCTCATTTTGTGCTATGTTTGACTCGTTCCTTCATTGAATTCAAGACTGAAAAGCTCAAAAACGAGCCAAGCTCAATGAAGCCAAGCCATGAAAGCCGTCTTTACCAGCTGCAACATTATAAAACAAAAGCTTGAATAGGCATCAAGCTTCTTTAAAGCTAAAAACTGGAACGTAGTAGACGTAGTTCGGTACATATATGAACATAAAGGGGTGAAAATCATCCAAGTACCTGGATTGTAAGGTGTTGCCATACGAGAGAGAGAGAGAGAGAGAGAGAGAGAGAGAGAGAGAGAGAGAGAGAGAGAGAGAGAGATGTATGTTCTATCGTGCTTTTTCGCCTTGGCTGCGTGCAGTAGCGGATCTAGAAAATAGTATTGTGGTTGTGTGTGGGGAGAGGTGGGGGCGGGAAGGGGCCAAGCATGAATATCAACCATATATTCACTGTAAAGTGTACATTTTACAGTGAAATTTCAAATTTTCAAAGGGTTGACCGCCCCTCACCCCTCTAGCCATTGGCTGCAAGCATAGAAATTCATGTTCAGTTTCATATTTGGGTTTGTGAATGAAAACTTTTATGGATTGAAATGGTATGATTCTCTTGGAGATAGATAGATAGGAGGAATAATTCTTGCAGCATAAGTAGCTCTTTGATGCATTGGCCTCAAATTGGATTTGAAAATGAAACAATATGGTAGGATCAAAGGAGTTCAACAATATGGATCCTGATTCTTGCAAATGACCCGAATTGAATAGGGTATCAATGTCATATTTCTCAAATTTTCAGGGTTGCCTCAGATTTATAAAGTGGATTCCATCTTTTAATATCGATCGATCATATAGTTGAATTTCTCTGTGGTTGGTCCCATCTATACACACTCAAGATCGAGCTACTTGGTTAGTCCAAATCCATGAGGATCTAGTACTAATGGTGGAATTCGATTTCAGTCGCAACTCGATATTGCATTTGATCATGTGAGTCTGTTTCCGACGGATCCAGAAACTTGTTTCAGGTGGGGCTGGCTTAAATTTTTTCTTTTTGAAAATTTCAATACATAATTCAAAATTTTCAGAATTCTGGGTGAGACGGCCGTTTCAATGTGGATCTGCTGCTGGTCCTTTACCAACTGCCAGAAAACAAGCTTTGATTCAAGTTTTTATCATGATTGTTTTACTAAACTAAGCAAAGCATACCTATTACATACGTTTTGGGAGCTTTTAGGCAAAAGATATGACCAACTACTTCACTTGATTCCCTTCAAGAATCAAAACTCAAACTTGATGTGCTCACATGACTAGCAAGTCGACTCACAAGATGAAGGTCGCGAGTTCAATAACTTGAGGCGTGCATCTGCCTTCAGCCTCCCCATTGCATCCTCCCCCCCTCCCCCCAAAAAAAAACAGTGAAACTTAATGTGGAAACTTCTTCTACTTATCATTCATGTTCCTTATTCCGGATTTATAAGGTTCCTTTGGACGAGATTGAATATATATATGAAAAGTGGATCAGCTCATTTTTTACAAGCTCACTTATATCCATCCATTGTTTTTTTTATAGCATGAATATAATTTAAATTTTTAATAATTTTAAAAAAGAATAAATAATAATATTATTATACTTATGCTATCGAAAAACAATGATCTTATATTACTAGTGAGAATAATCTGGTCTCGCTCTATATGATGTCTTAGGTATGTAATATCTTTTAATACATAATCTTATACAAACATCTTGACAGTTTGATATTTGAGATTGACAGTGAAGATTTGAATCACTTTACATTTAATATACATGCAAACAAAGGTACAACGATACATTTGATTAAAGTTTTTATGTTGATCTTAATGACCCAACAATGAAAATGCTTGTGTAAGATTATGCATCAAGGGACATTATGTAGCTAAAACTCTCTCTCTCTCTCTCTCTATATATATCTATATATATATATATATATATATATATGTTCTAACTAATTACAGCTACAACATCTGTCCATACTAATTTGCTGTTCTACGGTACATTCTTCCATTAAAGTTTACTATCTCATTTTAAAGAATAGAATAAGGTGGTTGAACGTAAATCATCTTGGTTCAGTCCATGCAAGGTTGCACTATATAGGCTATTAATTGCATACTGACTAGCCAATAAGGAGAAAAGAACGGCTGAAATTCATTTGTGGAAAATACATGAAAAGGTGAAAGCTTTATGTTCGTGGTACTTCACCATATAAGATCCATTCGTTAGAAGTTCTGGCGTACTTAAAGAACGTGCTTTTGCAGCGCAAGCAGGTCTTTTCAATCGAATCTCCCTTCACCTCTATAATCACTTAGGTACGACCCATAAAGTTTCCACTCCTTCCTTTTCTATCTCCCTCTCATATATATATATATATATATATATATATATAAATTAGATCTTTTTATCACCAGTAATGGATCACGAACAATCACTCCAATGGTTTTAAGTTGGGCGAATCATGTACTGTAACCCATCAATTCCACTATGAGTTATAAATCTTAAATTGATTTTTGAAATTTGGGATGGGATAGTGTTTCATCTTAGCTCAATATACAATAAGACCATTGTTTTTTGAATGACATGAGTATAATAAAATTATTTTTATTAATTTTAAATATGTTTATAACCTTCAAATTATACTTGTACCCTAAAAAATCGTTGGATATTAAAGAATGAATAAGTTTTTTCTATATATATATATATAAGTATTTTATAAAATCAAACTATCTTTCTAAAATGAGTAGTCCCCAGTTTCCTGTGAGCCTAAAAGCTTATAGGGGCTTAGTTCTTTCAGTTTGATTTTCTCATTTTCTTATAGGGTGGGTTCACAATCCTAACACCGTCCAACTCACTAATAGTGGCTGGCAGTTTACGAGGTTGTAGTAGCTATAATGATGGATAGATACTTCACTTGACAAGGCGCCACCTTCGTCCACCTAATTGATCCTTTTATTATCCTATGGTGTATTAATCTGATATCTTTTTCTTCTAGGGTTCGAGAGAGCTTTTCTTTACTCCCTTCGGGATAAAAGGCATCGAATTGCTTTCTCTTTCTCTCTCTAGGGCCTATGCTCGGTATTGATTTTGCCTCTATCACCTAGCCGCCCATTTAACGATTAGTAACTCTTTCCACTATGATACCGCCCATCGGATCGAAGGACCTTCACATGGTAAATTAGTAGTAGTTGATCGATTTGCTGCTTCGTCCCGCTGATGCTGATGATACAAGCACTGAATTAAACTGAGGACGGTTACTTAAGGGCAATGGAGTCCGAGAAAAGGTCGTGCAGAACCATGTGAAATTTACTGTAAATGTACTAACAATCTGTGTGTGTGTGTATGTGTGTGTGTGTGTGTGTGAGAGAGAGAGAGAGAGAGAGAGAGAGAGAGAGAGAGAGAGAGAGAGAGAGAGAGAGAGAGAGAAATAACTTAAAGCTGAATATAACTTAAAGCTGAATAAAGTGTTTCTTTCCCAGGTCTGGTTATGATCAGATGCAAAAAAATGCAGGTCTACACTTCTGTAACCATCTATAAGCTAGACTAACCTTAATAAAGCTACAAGAATGAAAAGAAGGTCTCATACCAGATAATGTATTGGCCCTAAAGTCCAAAACAAAAAATTATATTTATTAATGAGCAAGATAGTCAATGACTCTCCACACGCACGAGCGCACACGCACAGAGAGAGAGGATTCTGTGATCCGGACCTTAGCAGCACGCAAATAATTGGCGCCATTCAACTGGAATCTAGGGAGAATTCAGTGGGTTGGAAAACAGAATCTTTAAATGTCAGCTGTGTGGGAGATCCCATGAACAAAGTTTTGGTGGAAGATGGTGACGGGCATGAGCCCATCTCTTGCAACCGTATGAGCTCCGCCAACAGTTATTGCACCATAATTATGAGAGAGAGGCCTTGAAAACATACAAGGTAGTAAATACAGATCTGCATCTTTTTGCATCTGATGAAAACTAGATCTGGGAAAATGAACACCTGAAATAAGAATTTAATTGTAAGCATATCTTGTAAATATCTAGTTTCTGCAGAAGATGATTATTCGAAAAGGACACGAGAAATATATGGTTGCTGCAGATGATGGCTGCCTTCTATTACCCATTAAAATCCCCGGTAAAGCAACAGCTCTCTGCAACATTTATGCTCGCTTTGTTTCCCAGCCAGGCATCCATTAGAATGTGTTGGATATAGAGATTATTTCAGGAGTTATATACATGTATAGACGTTTTTAACTGCTCAAGATCATTCTAATTTCTTATTGCACTTAGGCTGCTGAATCGCTACTTCATCCTCACTTATGTTTTGATCGGGGCCAATTACTAAATTCCTGCATACTTAAGGGATCTCCCCGGATTGGCTAAAGCTGATTTCCACAGGGCCCGACATAGTTAATGTAAATAGGGCCCAGTATACTAAATGCAAATAGGATATCAATGTAACTAATGGGACTTCGATTATTAATGAAATTTCATCTGCAATGATAATGGACGTAGGAAAACGAAGAATCCCTTTCTTCGAACCATGTAAATCTTGTTTTGTCGTTGATGTGATTATTTTTTCATTCCATCATCCCATTATTTGTTCTTCCCTTTGTAGTAGATGCATTAAATGAACAGAAGTTAAGCTCACATGGAGCTTCCACTCGTACAAGTGTGGGATCCAGCCACTTCGATATGTCTTTCGGAGAATGAGGGTCAAAACAAATACCAGACTGTGCCTTGTATCCTACCATCTTTCAATCGAGACACTTCATCGCCGAGGATAGAGAATTAGAGTGAAAGGGACAAGACTTCCCAATAATAACTATCTTTAAACAAGGAGAACGCCATATGAGTTGATGACATGCACAAGTCCCCAAAGAAACTTTTCCACCTCTGTGCATCAATACGTTTAAGAGTGCAGTTCTCCAAGAGAGGTAGATGCCAAGTCATCCAGGAAACACGTTCAATATATGACTTATTGGTAGAATATCACTAAGATTGTTGAAGTGGCTTGAATTCATGTTGAGACGAAACTAACTCGACCAAAATTCAATACGAAATTGACATGAAAATACTAGATTTGTGGTGGTGACGTATGCTTGTATAGACTCTTCGTGTTGTTGCAAACATAGTGGGGCAGTTTCCTTTTGATATTGTCTCTAGGAGAGGATGCTCTACGAAAGTCCTGTCAATGCTCAAACTCCCACACCGGATTAAGTTTGATTTTCAATCTAATAAAGGAACTTGGATATTCACCAACCGAAAGAGATATTGTACATTACTTCCTTAGATTCATCCACTTACAAGAGGTGTTCTGCAACAATGTAAATAACTGATGCATTATTCTTTGATAGTGCATCTATACAAGATCACAGTTCTCTTATTTAGATGGGAAAAAATCAACAAAAGAAATATAAGAAGACTTAAGTTCTTCCTGATTTGTACATTAGTTTGTATTGTTTCCCTGGATTCTTGGTTGAATTAGTGCAACTGCAAGGCTTGTTTTGTCTTTCCGAGTAAAGTGCACACTGTCGCAGCAATATGTCTTGAAGAGAGTCCTGCTTCTTTGATTTGATCTTGGGGAGAACCCTGATCTATGTATCTGTCTGGGAGAGTCATTGATCTTATCTGTTCCACAAACATCATTCTAAATCAGTATCAAGAAAGAAAATCGAAAGAAAATTAAAGGAAGAAATTTTCAAGTCATCAGAATACCTTGAGGTTACCATCTAAAAGGCCATTTGAACTCAAGTAATGAATAACATGAGAACCAAATCCCCCAATTGATCCTTCTTCAACTGTAATCAAGATTTCATGCTCCTTTGCTAATATTTTGATCATCTCTCTATCCAGAGGTTTGCAAAATCGAGCATCCGCAACAGTGACCAAGATGCCACATTCGTTTAACAGAGTGGCAGCACCCAAACAGTTCTGTACCATCAAACCGAACCCAAGGATTGCCACTCTGTTGCCCTCAAGGAGAATTCTTCCTTTTCCAATCTGCATGAAGAAAAGGTTCGGCAAAAGATATGTTATTAGTGCACTAAGTTTCATTGTACCTGAACAATGTATGGTGGATTCGAGAATTGCCAACCTCAAGTGGAGTTCCCTTGTTATTAGGCGGTAGCACCATTCCGACTCCATTCCCTCTAGGAAACCTGAAGCAACTCGGTCTATCATCAATGGAAGCTGCTGTGGCAACCATATGCATAAGCTCAGATTCATCAGAAGGAGCCATGACAATCATATTCGGTAAGCAAGCCATGTATGTAATATCGAATGCACCACAATGTGTAGGTCCGTCTGCACCAACAAGACCAGCTCGATCAAGTGCGAATCGAACTGGTAGCTTTTGAAGATCCACATCATGAACAACCTACAAAAATGTGAAATCTCAGTGCGCGCGCACACACACAGAGATTCATTTCATTTCATTTTAAGTACATGTATGAAGATTAAACCTGATCATAGCCTCTTTGCAGAAAAGAAGAGTAGATTGCACAGAATGGCTTGAGGCCTTCTGTCGCAAGGCCAGCTGCAAATGTCACGGCATGTTGCTCGGCAATTCCAACATCGAAGCAACGGTCAGGGAACCTTTTCTGGAAGTAATTGAGCCCAGTTCCTCCTCCCATCGCAGCATGGATTGCCACAATTTTTCTATCTGATTCAGCTTCGGCTATAAGGGACTCGGCGAAATACTGAGTGTAGGAAAGGGTAGGAGATTTTGATTTGAATTGCTTCCCTGTTTTCGGATCAAACTTGACAACTCCTGTCAACGGATGAGCACACAATCAGATACCAAGAAGTTGAATTGCAGAAATCCCATAAAAAGATAACAAGGAGATTGGTGACCCCGGTTTCTTACCATGCATTTTGTCAGCTGCAGCTTCTGCCGGTGGGTATCCCTTCCCTTTCTCTGTGACTATGTGAATAAGTACAGGACCGGGTGCTGGCAAGGACTTAACCTTCTCAAAAATTGTAACTAAATCATCGATACTGTGACCGTCGACAGGGCCGATGTAGTATAATCCCAATTCCTCAAACAAAGTTGCACCAGAAGCACCGATCATTCCCCTTGCATATTCGTCAACCTTCGCCGCGACTAGATGAGTTTGTCCTCCGATCTGTTTGGTGATACTCTGTAACAAAGAGAATCACATTAACCTATATTGCTGACTAACGTATCGATATGAATTGAGAATCGCATGAATGTTAGTCTAACCTTTGCCTTTTCGCGAAGCTTTCGCATCCCAGTGCTTGCTTGAAGCTTGGAAAGAGCACTGCTCAATGCCCCAACTGGAGTCGCAGGGCCATCAAGAGTAGCAGTTGGCAGAGAGACTTGTTTGTTGTCATTCAACACAACTATGAGGTTGGTGTCCAAGAAGCCCGCATTGTTCATGGCTTCATACGCCTGCCCAGCAGTCATGGCGCCATCTCCAATTACAGCGATCACGTTGTTAGTCTTTCCTAAAAGGTCCCTACCCACTGCCATCCCTGCAGTATTCATATTGAGAACAAACAAGTCAATCTCAAAATACCATGAAATCAAGATTATGGCAACAAGGAAGAACTAAATAAAGAAAATCAGAAGGTTATAAATAAGAAGTGGAGTAAAGAGGAACCTGCTGAACTTACCAAGGCAAGCAGAGATGCTTGTCGAGCTATGTCCTGCACCAAAAGCATCATGAACGCTCTCTTCTCGCTTCGGAAACCCGGCCAGGCCAGATGTTTGCCTTATTGTGTGCATTTTTGATCGTCTACCAGTCAAAATTTTATGCGGGTAGCTCTACGAAACAACCAAAGGCAACCTGTTATTGTTTTAAACAATTTAACTACAATAGAATGTATGAAATGAAGAGGCTATCGCAATTCTCACCTGGTGACCAACATCCCATACGATCTTATCTTCAGGTGTGTTGAAGACATGATGCAGTGCCACAGTCAATTCCACCACCCCTAGGCTTGAACTAAGATGACCACCGGTTTTTGATACCGTGTGCACAATATCTGCTCTCAACTCTGCTGCCAATTGTTCCAAATCCTGAAGCAAAGGATGATTTTTGTCCTTATGCAGCTCAACAGATCATAGACATCCTACAATTCAGACAGAAAATACGTGTGCGTGTGTGCAATGTATAGTACCGTCATAGACAAGTTTTTCATGTGAACAGGGTAATTGATGGTATCGAGTATTGGCGTTTCTGGCTTCTCCCCGGAGAAATCTATCTTAAACCCACTGTCCCCTCCTTGTATTGCCAACGTCCCCTCGGCATCAGAGTTGCTAGTAGCCATGACAAAGAACTGATCAACAAGTAAACGACTCAAATTCATCAAAAGACATGGATCAAAGTCAACAATTTGAAATTGGTCAAGCAGAAAAAGATAAGCTAGAAGTTTTTTTTTTATTTTTGAAGATATTTGCCACTAAAATACCTGTTTTCTGCAACCATTGGAGTATGAACTGTTATGACACTGGGAAACCGAGGAAAGATGCAAGGCAGAAGAGAATTCCAAACGCGAAACCGGTGTATTTGCCATAATGAGAGTGCTAGAGGCAGCAGCCATGATGATTCTCTGTGTGAGAGAGAGAGAGAGAGACGTGGAAATCTAGAGGGAGGCTTTATGGGTTTATAAAGCAGTTGTGGAAATGTAGAGGGAGGTTATATGGGTTTATAAAGCAGTTGAAGATGGTAAAGTAGGGAGAAAGAGAATGTGATTCTTTCACAACTTTGGGGTGGAGAAACGAATCTACGGGATCAAACAACAAAATGGCCCGTCTTGTCTCTTGTTTCTTCTTGTTATTTTTAGACCCTGAATGCAATCGAGTGCTTGCTGCCTGTAAGAACTGAGAAAATATGGAGAGGTTGATAGCAGTAAGTAGGTGGGATGGGGCCCGGACTGCCTTCTTTTATTACTATTTTTATTTATCATTATTAATTTTTTGGTGAGAATTATTATTCTTATACCATTTATCAACATCATCATAGTTATTGTTATTATTAGAATTGTGACTGGTCATTTGTATACAATCTAATCTCACAAATGCATCATTTTCTTAGCGTATCTTTATAGATTGTCCTCAAAGAGCTTGGGTTTTCGTCTACTAGGAGAGATTTACTTCATATCTTTTGATGGAATACTTACATATGGAAGTCTTTTAAGGTCCCAAAACTTACATTGAATTGCTCATCTGTACCATTTTGTTGATTGACAGATACTTTTGAAAGAGCAGCCAGCAACAAAGGAACGGAACCACAAAGTTACTCAGGATTGACGCCAGACATGTAACCTTTCAGTTAAAGGTCATGACTTCGATAACTTGGGGCTAGCGTATTTGACTGGGGTCAGCCTAACCAAGATGACAAAGGAGAAAGGAAGCAGCACTGATACAAACGGGGATGTGGTTTTTCCGATCTCACCCTGTTCTTATATCAGTTGCCCGTGGACCTAAACTCTCTATGCAATATCTCACGTTTTATTCTCAAAAGGAACACTGGTACTCTGTGTGTGTGTGTGTGTGCGCGTGTACAGATTAGTGTACTATCCTGATTATTAATAAACATGGTCTGATTGAGACTTAAAGGGCAATGTATTATTTTATTAGAAATCTTGGCTTTTTCTTTCTTGGATATTTGGAAATGTTAGCAATAGCTTATTGGATATTTACAGAAGTATAAACCATAAAAGAAGATGATCTCAACATCCGCTTCCTGTGAATGATGTAAGCTAAAAGTATAAAACGGCAGTCTTGATACGTAATAAAAGGAAAAACCTTGCTGCTCAGCAACAAACAATGGGGAAGTTTAAGCATGAAAATGGGAAGTGGGTTTTAGCAAATAATGATAATTCTAGCAGCGGTTTGGTAATATCTTTCATTTGTCTCCATGTCTCCCTCTGCCTCTTTCCTACGGCTTTCCTTCACCTTACGAATTTGACTTGACCGTTGAGTATCGCTAGTTTTTCTTTTCAAAGGAATATTGATTCTCGTCAAGTAAATTGCTTTTCGCATGCAGTTAAGGAGCCATGAAAAATGAAGTTCTCAGGCGATGATAAATGTGATTGAATTAATTCTCACATACTTTTCTTATTATGTGACACGATGTTAAAAATCACAGTCTCAATTACTGAGATTGCAAGCAGTGGCAATCTATCTTAAATAACAACAACTAAGCCTTTTTCCATACTAGAAGGGGTATGAATTCTTTGTTTCCACATAGCCCTATCTTGTGCCATGTTAGCAGTTAACTCAACATAAGCTAGATCGTTCTTTATTGTTTCTTTCCAACACTTTTGTGGTCGTCCTCTATCTCTTTTAATACTTTCAAAATCTAGTTTTTTATACCTTCTTAAAGGTATTTCTTTTGATCTTCTCCAAACCATCTTAAACAATATTCTATCATTTTATCCTTTATTGGTGACTCTTAATTTGTTTCTAATAACCTCATTATGTATACAGTTTTTCCTTGTATGACTATTAATTCATCTCAACATCTTCATTTCTGTCACATACATCTTTTGTACAAGATGAATTATCCAACACTCATAACCATTAAACCTAATTGTTGCTCTATAATATTTACCTTTTAACTTTAATAGTATCTTCTTGTCACAAAGAATACATGATGCTCCTCTCCATTTTAACCAACCTTCATTAATTCTATGCGTAACATCTTCATCAATTCTTTCAGCACTCTAAAAAATTGACCCAAGGTATTTAAAACTTTTCTTTTGGGGATGCAATGTGTGTCAATTTTAATTTCTATGACCTCTGAAGTAACCAAATGATCAAACTCTAAGTCAGAAGCCTTTACTTTCTAATGTTTCTCTCTATAATTATAATTTTCTATTAATTTTTTGCTTAGACTCCTCCACTAATACTATGTCATTTGCAAATAACATACACCAAGGTACTTCATCTTTGAATATGTTTTGTTAACTCATCAATCACCACTATAAATAAATATGGATTTAAAGTTGATCCTTCACATAACCCAATATTAACTTAAAACAAATCTGTCATTCCTTCATGAGTCTTCACATATGTTTTTGCACCATCATACATGTTTCTTATAAGGTTTATGTATGTCAATGGGATACCTCTTTTTTTCAAGGTTCTCCAAATAATATCCCTTGGTACCATATCGTAAGCTTTTTCTAGATCAATAAATATCATGTGAAGGTTTTTTTTACTCTAAAATGTTTCATAAGACGTTTCAAAAGGTGAATCACTTCAAGAGTAAATCTGCCTAGTATGAATTCAAATTGGTTCTCTATTGTATTCGATACTTGTCTTAACCTACGTTCGATAATTCTTTCCTATAATTTCATAGTGTGGCTCATTAACTTGATACCTCAATAATTCATAATATCTCCCTCGTTCTTGTATATGGGTATAAATGTACTTACTCTATATTTCTCAAGCATCTTTTGGTTTTTTCATATTTCATTAAATAGCCTTATGAGCCAAGTGATTCCTGTCTTTCCTAGGATTTTTCAAACTTCTATAAGAATATTGCCTGGTTTTTTGAATATCTCTCTTGTTCTTGTATATGGGTGTAAATGTACTCGCTCTCCATTCCTTAAGTATCTTTTGGTTTCTATATATTTAATTAAATAGTCTTGTGAACCAAGTGATTCATATCTCTCCTAAGATTTTCCAAACTTCTATAAGAATATCGTCTGGTCCTACATATTTACCATCCTTCGTATGTTTAAAAGTATCATTGATTTTATTATTTTGAATACGTCGGTAGAAATTATGGTTTATATACTTTTCTGATTTGGCTAACTCTCCTAAGTTTATACTAACATCTTTATTTTCATTAAATAACTTATAAAAATAGTTTTTTCAGCTATTTTTATATCATCATTTGCCACTAGAATTTCTCATCCTAGTCTTTGATTTATCTAACAAAATTAAGATCTTTAGTTTTCTTATCTCTAGTCCTAGCTATCCTAAAAATATCTCTTTCACCCTCTTTTGAGCTGAGTTTTTTTTTATATAAATCCTCTCAAATTTTAGCTTTGGTTTCACTTATGGCTTTTTTTGCTTTTTTTTTACTTTCTTATAAGTCTCTAAAGTTTCACTAGTTTTCTTAGCATAATATAATTTGTAACATGTCCTCTTTGCCTTGATTTTATTTTGCACCACTTCACTCCACCACTAAGCTTCTTTTTGTACCGGTACACCTCTCTTAGATTCACCTAACACATCTTTTATCACTTTTCTAATATGTATAGCCATATTGTTCCACATATCACAAGGTATACCAACATAATTTCAAGCATATACTTGAAGAACTTTATGTTTAAATATACCTTATTTCTTGTTTTTGAGGTTCTATCATTTAGTCTGAATAGCTCGATGCACTCTTTTTTTCTTTGTCCACTTTTCACATCTAAATCCATAACTAAAAGTCAGTGTTGGGTGGCTAAACTTTCTCCTAGAATTATCTTATAATCTATCTTAAATGAGAAAAATATTTAATATGCTTCAAACACAAAAAGACCATCAAAAGAAGCTTCAAGAGAAACTAGATTGCTAAAATATTAGAAGAAAAAGAGTAAGATCGAAACAATAAAGAATGATTTAGCTTATGTTAAGTTAATTGTTAGCATGACATGATCTAGTATGAAAAAAGGTTGGTTGTTGATGTTGTTGCAAGCAATGGTGAACCTACTCATCCGGGAGGTGTGAATCTTTTTTGAAAAATTATGTAGACTGCCTCACTTGAATTTCACCCAACTGAACATCTTGCCTCGGAAACTTTTCTAAGTCTAGTGGTGGCTGCAAATATGATTATAGGAAAAAGTATAAGAGCATAATTCAAAAATCATGAGTATGCATGAACGAAAAGAAAAACAAATTCATGAGTATGCATGTAAACGGAGCCTCAATTCTCCTAGCTAGTGAGTCAGTCGGTCAACATAATTATGCCACCCTGTTAGACAGTCCATGTAAGGAAACTTCATTTCTGTCTACATGAAAGTCTTTGTCAAGGTACACTTGCTCACTTAAATAAAATGAGGTTTTCTGTGATGAATTTCCTGATCTATTATTTTGGTTTATAAATGAGTGTGCAACTTAGCATTAATTCAAAACTTTTGCACACACACGCATATATATATATATATATATATATATATATATATATATATATATATATATATATATATATATATATATATATATATATATATATGTGTGTGTGTGTGTGTGTGTGTGTATAGCTATAGAGAGAGAGAGAGAGAGAGCTGCTAGATACTCTCATGCTAGATATTGCTTGATCATCACCACCTTTCACACAATTAATCAAAAGATAGTGATTAAAGCATCCATCCATTATCGCATTTAATGTACTCACATATGACATCGATCCTTGTGTCAATGATAAGATGAAGTTTGATCTATATCATCCGTGCGATCACACGAACAATACAAATCATCTAGTAAAATTGGAAATAAAAGGTTGGCACAAAAGGGTGTCTAACAACTCTCAGTCTCCTTATATATATATATGTGTGTGTGTGTGTGTGTGTGTGTTTATGTAAAAGAGTTTGAAATTGGGGAGTTGCAAGTAGATACAAAACTAACTTGGTTGCGATGGACCTTCCAAAATGGCAGGTCCGGCATTAAGTTACAGGGTTGGTCCTTTGCACACATGACTTTATGACTTTACCATCATAGTGTTCCCCTTGCCCACTTAAGATATAAAACTAAAAATATCCTAACATATTTTGTTGGAGTCAAGCTTTTATAGGTGGCACAGTTTTTGAGTAAGTAGCACTCGAGAGATCAAATTTACCACCCTAAAAAGAAGGTTAAAATAACGTTATTCTTCGAAGTGTGATAAATACTAATTTTTAGGTTTATTTGTTGTCACTAGTATCAACTAACCGAATGTAATGGATCACGACAAACACCTTAAAAATACAGTGAAAGACCCTCGGTTCATCTTTCACAAAGGCAACTGAGTCATAGATAAATCGGCAAAACAAAGATGATGATGTTGCAAACAAAATTAGTGCTATAATTGGACTTCCAAGATCTCTTGAAAACTAAGTTGAAAAGGACTCACCCAATGAGAAAAAGTTGGATGAATCTTGTTTACAATACCACTATATATAGACATGGATGTTCCTATGAGTATAATTGCCATTGAAGAAGGTAACTCTTAATGCCATAATATGGATGATAAATGCTCAAGAGTTACATCCATTTCATGTGTTATTAATGAGCACATTATAACTCAAGTAAATGGGTCTTTATGTCAAAATATGGTTGAAAATTCTCAAGAGTTACGACTACTACATGTACTACTAATGAGCACAATTATCAACTAAGAAAGTGGCTTTTAATGTCACAACATGGCTTGAAAATATTCAAGAGTTACAACCACTACATGTGCTACTAATGAGCACAATTATCATTTAAAAAATTGGCTATTAATACCACAAATATGGCTGAAAATGCTAACGGATTTTAGTCACTACATGTGCTACTAATAAACACAATTATCACTTAGTAAGTGGCTATTAATGCTACAACATACCTGCACCCATAACCTTCACCAAATATATATTTTGGTATTTTGAAAATACACCCAACATATTTCTCAGTTATAAATGACGCAAAATGTGTCGATTAGTAAGGTATAGAACTTGATTTTGGCTTTGATTGCAAATGACACAAGAGTAGACGAATGTGGAACGACAAATAGTCTCTGTGATGAATTTGTCTTGCGCAAGAAATCAAGCCAACTCATTTATTAGATTTCAGAAAGCAAAGTCTCCAGCCCATTAAGTAAATCTCCTTCAAACTTTCAATGGGAGTGTTGGAGCTCCACTTCTTGCAAGTGAAGAATTCAGACGGTTGAAGAAGGTCCGTGACTAAGTAACACTGCACTCCTTTTGCCATGATTTCTTTTTTTGAAGTTCACGATGGGGAGGCCGAAGCCAGGTATGCACATCCTAGGAATCGAACTCACACCCTCACTCTGGTGGAGTTGGGAGCCCTGCAAGGTGGGCTAATGTCCTGAGTGTGAAATTTCCAACAATAAATCACCCAGTAGATGATTAATGCATTTCATTAGTGCAAGGAAAGAACGTCCGCAACAGCATCGTCCTCGTTCTTATCAAGTGCGGGTGCTCGGGCCTTTTTTTTTTTAAGTTTCGGCGGATGTCTGCCCACCTCGTCTGGTTGCAGATACCCCTGGATAATAGACTCCTCCAGCCTTTGCTATGTGGATCTTTACCACTTCATAGTAGGTTTTTTAATTGAACAATGTATTTAGGTCAGATTCTTAAGATCCAATATTCATGTAGCTTAGATGTCCAATTCATAAAAGAACAGACAAAAAAGAAAAGGAATTATGATATAATTTAAGTTCACTTGCAGTGCAGCTGACACTCATTGTGGGACAAGGCTTGGTTGAACATGCCAATCGCTGCCGGCATTTGCTAATGGGCAGATTAAAAAACAGGGTGGAAGTTAGCCTCATGCTGGTTATTATCGTAGCAGGAACCATGTGAACTAAGGTCCTACAAGTTTTTTGGACCAGGCTATTGTATGTCAATGTCCTACTGTGGATCCCGCTATAGTAATCCAAATAATTCGTGCCCGCAAGCAAATTATTCAGCATCTAGGCCATTGTGGAAAATCTTGGCGACTCTTGACCGGAATCTTCTCAAGCTTAGAGGAATATATGTACAAGAATTTTATTATTTTTCCTCATTCTGTAAATCCAAGATACAGGTCAAGCTTTGAAGGAAGGGAGAGATCCAAGATGAGAACAGAAACAAATAATAAGATCCTATGGCACCATCTCAACAATCACGGAGGCATGATTGAGCACCCAAAAGCATGTCGACTGTGCCATCTTGATGTGCTGTTAATGCCGGGATGTCAGAAATGACATGCCGTTCGTGTTAACTAAGTTCCAATATCTCATCGCCGGCTCCTTTTTAATAGAATGATGGGATTAGGAGGAACCCAACAGATGCACAAACGGGTGTTGAACTGCAGATCTCTCGTCAAAGAGACAACACCTTTTTCATGCCCCGTTTTGTCATGCAATCATCTAGCTTAAAAAGTTCTGAAACAAATGAAGGAATTTACCATTTAGGGATTTCCAACTCCGAAAATGAAGGAGAGTGAGCCATCAGACTTGACCTTTCCATCCTTGAATTGCAAGCTACCGGCGGCATCCTGAGATAACGCAAATAAAAAAATCCTGGATCAGAAAATTAATTCAGGCATCATTGAATATGATAGAAAAGAGAACAAGAAAGGGCAGCGGGCTTTGTTTTGTTATTGGAAGAAGCGTGCAACGTTTGTTCTCATATGAACTTCACTTCTCATATATGTGAAGTAAATCAGACAACAATAGCTCAACACTCGAATATCTGAGTCAATTTTCAAATAAGAAAAGGACAATTATGGAAAGAGCCAGATGAAATATACACATTTTCTCTGTTAAGTTATACATAGTGAGGGAGAAACCAATCTTTCTGAATAAGATGTATCTTGCATTTCAGAAATTGTCTTGAAATGCCAAGATCCCAATCGTATTGCCTCCAATTCATCCAAGGCCATTCCCTTAACGACGCATGACGAGTGAGGATGGCATAGGCTCCTCCATTACCCCTTCGCCTTCCAATTCTCCATTGCCATCCGCGAACACCGAAAGGAGGTTATCTTCATTATTACTTACTTGATGCTATGTTAATATGGTTTTGATGAGGAATTAACTTTCTTACAATTCTCTAAGTTCATTTTATTAAGTTATGGAACTTAAAAGCTCTGAATACGCTTCTTAGAGCTCGTTTGAAATCGAATTTTATGTATTGTACTTTATGATTCATCTTATTTGTTTTCAAAGCTTCTTAGTGATGTTTCCATGGTGGATTATGGTTCTTAGTGATGTCTCTTGATGAACCAAATATGGAAACAATCCTTTTTATCGAAACTATTGGAGTTTGAAGCTTAATGTATTTTGATTCAAAGATATTGTGTTTAGAATATGAATTTTGATATGAAAGTTATATGTCCAAAGTTGAAAATGTTATTGAATGAAACTTTCTTGTTTTCATATGATATACTTTGTAGTTGTGTTTATATTTATTTATGTAAATTTATCTTTTTATTATGTTTTTTAATAGTGACGTACCCATTCCTTAGTTTTTAAAAAAATGTGCATACCCCGTGCCCATGCATGTATCCATGCAACATAGCCTTGCATATATGGTCCTATTGTTATCTTCACGGTGATACAAAATAACAAACCACCGTGATTCACAAAACAAAAACTGGCCCAAGCTGCTTCAGGACAACACCATGGGAGAAGCCCTCGACTTAGCCGATTCAACATTCGATTATCAATAATTATTTACAGTCCTGCCATCAAGATAGCAGCTCCAAGCTCATGTAACTGGAAAGCACAGTTATCCTTTACAATGAAGTCGGCTTCAACTTGAGCAACCGCTGTTTTCAGCTTCAAAGTCACAATCAGCAGAAAGAATATCTCAAACGTTAACATATATAAGGAGATTTTAGAGACTTGGCCACATTATGCACTCAAATCACCATTCTGTATCGAATGAAAAGATTGAGGATTCCCATGAAACCTCGGTAATAAGCCTGTAGAGTCCGTTGCAACAGAACCCATTGCTGTTGCTTCAGAATGAAGTGCCAGCTCATCCAACGCCTGGAAAAAAAGGAACACCATAAAAGGTCTAGCTAGAATATCCTTGGAAAAAATGTTAATAATAGGTCTTCCGGTGCTTCCAATGGTAAGAATGAGACGCTATACTTACCCGGAATGCTTGCTGCAAAACCCGGAACATTGTGCGAGTTTGCTTTCTTTTTGCAGCAATTTCTTCAGGCTCTTGGAGCATTTCTTCAAAAAGATTTTCTCTGAAAGCAAAACAAGGGAAATCTTTTCAAAGTAAAGCAATATTCATGCGATGAAAGTTATTTTTCTTGATCTACGATAAATTCATCCAACCAGGGAAAATGTAAGGAAATCCCTTATGCTTGGATTTGATGCCCAAGGAAATTAATACAAAAACATGTTTAAAATCAAGTTCTGTAGCGACTCCTCTCTAATGCTTCATCTCTTTAACCGATATAACATCAACTTGCTCCTATTTATCCCCCTTTTTTACTGCTAGATAACCATGTGCCAGAAGCCCAGAGCATCAGGGAAGTGCAGCCCAGGTATGCCCATTCTAACATAACATTGAGCATAGATCTTTTTAGCCGCATTACCTGTACAATTCTTTAATAAAAACATCACGTAGGTCCCTTTTTGCATGGTTGACCTGTGAAGAACAATTTTACATCAATTTTTAATTGGTTTTCCATGCCTTATGAAAGAAGCATAAGCACATGGTGAATAACTTCATCCAGTTTTTGACAATCCAAATATACAATTTACCAAGAAGTGACGGTGTCCGTGCAAGCCTCCTAACTCGGTTTGTGGTATATTTAGAGTGTTTTTTTTAAAAAAAATTGTATTTGTTGTTTTTTTATGTTATTTGTATTTTTTTTAATGACAAAATATGAAGTTATTAAGTGTGGATATGATTTTTATTGCATTCATGAAGTGGGAGACACTCTATTTGAGTGTTATGTGAAGATTGGAGATTTACGAAGTGCTTTTATTTTCAGATTTTTTATTGAATTAAAATGCTCAATTGAGATGGTTGGAAGGGGTGTTAGAGACTCCCATTCTCGGTCTGATTCGGCATGGTAGTGGGGTATACCAGTTGAGGGTTCAAGATTAAAGATCAGATGTTTGTTTTGTGAGAAAGTGATTAGTGGTGAAATTTCACGATTGAAGCACCACCTAGCAGGGACTAGGAAAGAAGTTGCTCCTTGTATAGGCAGAGTTAAAAATTTAACAAAAGACATTAAATAACAATGTCTTCAGATGATTGATAGTATACAAGAAAGAAGACAACAAAAGGATGATTTAAGGATGTTTGAGGAAGATGATGATGCTATTGGATTCACTGATAGCATTCCTTTATATGCCAAAATAGAGATTGGTAGTAGCAATTCTCGACCATCAAACAGGAGAAAGAGGGTTGCTGAAGATTTTGGAAGTGGTAGAAGAGGAAGCTCAGGAAGGAATAGAGGAAGAGCCGCTTCTAGCATACATTCATTTTTTCTCCTAGCACTACACCTGGTGCTCAACCTGGAATTCGTGCTGCTATGACTTCAGAACAATTGCACGATCAAGCAGACCTTGCAGTGGGCAGATGGTTTTATGATGCATGCATTCCATTTAATGCAGCAAATAGTTTTCATTTTCAAGCAATGACATATGCAATTGCTAATATTGGTCCAGGATACAAGATGCCCTCTTATCAGAAATTGAGAGGAAAGATCTTATATAAGACCGTCATTGAAGTGCACGAATATTGTTCGACTTTGAGAGAGTCATGGAAGGAGACATGATGCACTATCATGGCAGACGAATGGTCAGATAGGCGAGGAAGGACCTTGCTAAACTTTCTTATCTACTGTCTTTAAGGACTTATAATTTTCAGATCTCTAGACATGTCAGAGGAGAGACACACTGCAGAGATCCTAAGGCAAGAGTTTGTTAAGGTGATAATTGAGGTTGGGCTAGAGAATATAGTCCAATTGATTACACATAATACAGTCAACTATAAAGCAGTTGGGAAGGAGTTAGCAAATACTTATGGAACTTTCTATTGGACACCATGCGCAACCCATTTTTAGATCTCATCCTTAAAGATATTGGTGAGATGGATGAGATAAAGGCAGCAACTGAGTGTTGCAAGATATCATCAAATTTAATAATAATCATGCCTTTGTATTGTGTATGATGAGGAGATATATAAATGGTGCAGAGCTTCTTCGTACAGTTACAACTCGGTTTGCAACTAATTTCTTATCTATACAGTGTATTATCAAATAGAAGCAAGCCTTAAGAGAATGTTCTCCTTAAAAGAGTAAACAATTTGCAGAGTTACCTCAAAATAGAAGAAATAGAAAGTTGAATGAGATTTCAGAGACATTCTTGAGGAGTACATTTTGGAATGCATGTGTTAGACTCTTCAGGATTACATGTCCTTTAGTAAAGGCTTTGAGATTAGCTGATAGCGAGAAGAAACCATCTATGGGCTACCTTTATGAAGCCATGGATAGGGCAAAAGAAGCTATTAGAAATAATTTTAATAGAAAAAAAAGAGATTATGTGCCCGTGTGGAAAATTATAGATAATAGATGGAATAAACAATTACATCAGCCTATTCATGCAGCTGCATATTATCTAAACCTAGCATTCAAGTACTCAGCAAGCTTCAAAAGGGACGGTGAGGTTAATCGAGGCATCATTGATTGTATAGATAGATTAGTCCTTGATGAGAGTAAAGCAGATGCTATACATCGAGAGATGGAGATCTATGATAATGCTCTTCACTTAATGGGTTTGCCTGTAGCAATTCATAACTGCAATAATATGAGCCCAGGTAAATTGTTTATCTTTGTATTTAAGTTTCTTAAATCTTATATTATTGTGGATTAAGTCTCTAATGTTTGCCTTTTTCTACAGATGTTTGGTGGAATAGGTTTGGAAGTAATTGCCCAAACCTTAGAGATTTTGCTGTAAGAATTCTGAGTGAAACCTGTATTGCAACGGGTTGTGAAAGGAATTGGAGTGTCTTTCAACACATCCATACAAAAAAGCGCAACAGGTTGGAACATAAGTGGGTGAATGAGTTAGTTTTCATTCATTATAACATGCGGCTTCGCGAAAGGTAATCTTGTATTAGTTAGTACTTAAAAATTAAATTCAATATATTGTTTGACTTCAATTGTTAATGTTATTTACTAATTACTTTTCTTTCTTTCTTATAGGCAATTGAAAAAGGTAAATAGAGAAGAAAGCCAATTTGATCCAATAAGTTTGGATAATTTTGATATATTAGAATACTAGATTATAGAAGATAGCGAAGAAAATGCCCTCCTAACGGAAGAAGATATTGCATGGATTAATTTGGAAGGAGCGCAACAACATTATCAAGGAGATAAAGATTTTGATTTTCAAGCAAAAGGTGATGACGGGGATCTTCAGCAAGGAGAAGATGAAGATTAATGATCCTTATTACAATATGTAAATGTAAATGTATTTCCTTTTTTGCTTCAAAATATGTAAATTTTGTTCAATTATTCAATAGTGAATCATGATCAAATCATCAATATGTACTCAACTTTGCATTATATGAATTCTTTGCAATTACCAGATTTTTTTTAAATTTTTAAAATTTTTTCTGATTTTTTTAAAACTATTTTTTTCTTATTTTTTAATATTTTCTTATTTTTTTATTATTAAAGTACGATACGCTACGATATGATACGTGTCAAACAACACTGATATAAGTATAATCCAGGCCATTAGGTCAATTAGAGACAAAAGAAGAATAAGAAAGCAGTCGCCGACTCCATAGAAGGAAGGCATACAACCATTCCATCTCTCATTGTTTATTACGTTTTTTCTTTGTGTTTTGGTACTCGAATTCAATCAATATGGTATCAGTGCGAGCAAAGTGAAGAAATGGGGAGAAACGGACAGTTGTGATTTCCAAGGTTGTTAAGGAAAGACTCCCATTAAGCCGATCTACCTTCTAAACAGTCTTTTTCAAGTTCAGCCACAAAACAAGTCTTATCTAACTTGTTTTTCTTAAGAAAGAGCAAGAGCGTGACAAATCATTCAAGGATGGCCGATAGAGGTGATTCATTTGTCATCACAAATATAAAGTTAGATGGAAAAAACTATCTTGAATGGCTACGATCTATTTTGTTGGGAGTGAAACCTAAAGGAAAAACGAAATACTTACTAGACGGCATGAAAGGCTTGATTTAGTAAACCCTGAGTACCCACGATGAGAGAGGGAAGACGTCCTATTCTTACACCTCGAAACTGCCCATGAAATCTAAGAGACAGCAAGAGATGCTTATTCTCGAAAGAAAAATATAGCAAAGAGGTACGAACTCCTTAAAAAAATTTAGAAATGCAAGTAGGGATCAGGATCTATTAGCGAATATTAAATTGAATTAAGGAGCCTTTAGGATGAGTTATCTTATTTTACGATGATTCAGTATAAGGAGTGTGCAAAGAAAACATCAAATGAATTTGATAAACGTAAAGTATTTGATATTTTGAGAGGAGTTTCATCTGAATATGAAAATGTAAAGAATACTATTCTACCGAGTGAGGAAATGCCCATATTAGGCGTTGTCTACTCTTGACTGATTAGAGAAGATCGGAAGAATTTGAAAAATCTGAAACTCCAAACTTCAGGAGTAGAGGTCGTGGGAACAACCTTTGAATGGCAAAGAAGTTGTGAAATGCACACATTATGGCAAACCACGACACACTAAGGAACAATGCTGAAAATTAATTAGTTGTCCTAACTATGTGAAAAATTAAGCTATGTTTGTTGGTAATTAGGAGATTGGAGCAGAAAATACAAGTGAGGCAATAAAAATGATCTTAAAGAGACTACAACTGCAACACTATTAATTGAATTTGTGTGCCAAAACACCAAGAAAGGACACAGTAAGCAATGAGAGATGGAATGGATGCACGCCCTCCTTCAGTGGAGTCGGTGGTTGCTTTCTTATTCTTCTCTAATCTCTAATTGACATAGGATTACACTTATATACTCTTTATAAAAAGTCAATTTTATACTTATTTAGTAATATATACATTACAACTTAAGTAGAGCTTTTCTAGTAATAGTTATGTGGATATCGGATCTCTCAGTAGGTCTCGATTCCTTCAACACTCCCCCTTAAGTTGGGAGAAAAATATTCAAAACTCTCAGCTTGCTGCATATATCTGTAATCTAGTCTTCAGACTTCACATACTTTATTTTTCATGTTGCATTGGATTACTAGCAATCTAAATTGCAGCTTTATTATCTCTGCATAGTGCGATTGGGAGATGTATTTTTCATGAAGTTTGGTTACCAGAGAGATCAGTCATAATCCTTCATTGGTTCCATGTGTTGCAACCTTATATTCTGCTTCTGCACTCAACCATGGTACTACCAATTGTTTCTTGTTTTTCTAACAAACCAAATTACCTCAAGTAATGCAACCTAGACTGTAGTGGACTTTCTATCATCTACGCATCTTGCCCAAATAATGCTTGTTTACTAAAAAAAGCCTTATACGGATTAAAACAGTCCCCTCATGCATGGTTTGAAAAATTGAGCGAAGGAATTATTAGTGTTGGGTATACGAGAAGTAAAAACGATCATACATTATTTTTTAAGTTGGGGATAGGTATTTCAATACTTATTGTATATGTTGATAACATTGTAATAACATGTGATGACGAAGAAGAAATCAACCACTTGAAGAAAAAACTGCATCACCTATTTGACGTGAAGGATCTTAGACATCTCCACTATTTCTTGGGCATTGAAGTATTAAGGTCTAAAAAGGTTTTCTGACTCAACACAAATATACTATGGATTTATTAAAGGAAACATGTACCTATGGATCACGACCAAGTAACATCCCGATGGACATCAATCACACATTGGAAATAGATATGGGCAAATAAGTTGATATTAAGAGATATCAACAACTGGTTGGAAAATTAATATATTTGACCATCATAAGACCCAATATAACCTCTGCAGTTGGAATCCTACATGCACCAAAGCAACCACACATGGTGGCAGTGTTCAAAGTACTTAGATATCTGAAGAACACTCTAGGGAATGGAATTTTATACTCTAAACATGGACATATCAACCTAGAGGGTGTATGCATATGCATATTGGGCAGGATGCATAGATGATAGAAAGTCCACTACAGTCTATGTGTCTATGTTGCGTTACTTGGGGGTGATTTGGTTTCTTGAAAAAGCAAGAAATAATTTGTAGTAGCACGGTTGAGTGCATACGCATAATATAGGACTGCAACACATGGAACCAACGAAGGATTATGGTTGATCTCTCTAGTAACCAAACTTCATGAAAAAATACAGCTTTCAATCGTACTACATACAAATAATAAACCTGCATTCAGATTGCTACTAATCCGGTGCAACATGAAAGGACCTAGCATATAGAAGTGGATTGCCACTTTATACGAGAAATATAGAAGTGGATTGCCACTTTATACGAGAAAAGATTGAAAAGAAAGTGATACAGATAAAATATATGAAGTCTGAAGACCAGATTACAAATATTCTCACCAAGGTGTTGAAGAATATGGTCAATTTTAGTAAATTTGATGTTTTAGGTATTATTGTAATTGCCTATAGTACTAAGGGTATTTTGGTCATTTTTTATTTTACAGCTCATTATATAAAGGCTGGAAGTTTGTATTAGGGTTAAGAGGTTGATAGTAAGAAATAGAAAGAGGAAGGGGGGGAGGCTTCCATTGGAGGTATGCCCCCTCCTTCGATCTCTCATATTTTTACTCTTCAATGTTCTTAATATTTGATGTTTTATCTTCCGCTACGTTACTCTTGAATTTCAATACAAGGTTGTGCAGCAAGTTGGGAGTTCTGAATATTTTTCTCCCAACTTGAGGGGGTGTTAGGGAATTGAGATTTGCTGAGAGATCTGATATCCACATATCTATTACCAGAAAATCTCCACTTAAGTTATAAATGTATATATTACTAAATAAGAGTAAAATTGTCTTTTATAAAGAGTATACAAGTGTAATCCTCGCCATTATGTCAATTAGAGATAAGAGACAATAAGAAAGCAGCCGCCAACTCCATAGAAGGAGGGCGGGCATGCAACCATTCCATCTCTCATTGTTTATTGCGCTTTTTCTTGTTATTTTGGCACTCAAATTCAATCAATAACATATACAAAGAGAGAGAGAGAGAGAGAGAGGTTGATGGATCCAACCATACCAATATCAAGTAGCCAGGGAATGTGTTTCCAGAAGATTCCCGTTAATATACTTGCATAACTGTAGAACCAAGAGAATTTCAGGTTCTATACAAAGAGAGAGAGAGAGAGAGAGAGAGAGAGAGAGAGAGAGAGAGAGAGAGAGAGAGAGAGAGAGAGAAAGAGGTTGATGGATCCAACCATACCAATATCAAGTAGCCAGGGAATGTGTTTCCAGAAGATTCCCGTTAATATACTTGTGTAACTGTAGAACCAAGAGAATTTCAGGTTCCTAAACATGCATATTCTTTATCTATGTCAAAAAAGGTCGCACCCTGACTTTCTCTACATGACATAACGAGAATTTTCATGAATGTTATCGAAAATACAATGCAACATAAGATCTGGGAAGTAATAAACTAGAATAGAACTCCACCTTCAGCGTATTTTGAGAAGATATTAAGCACTAGAGCTGCCTGGCCAGCCTGTCATATACAGAAGCATACGAAAAGAGAAACAGAAAAGAATGAGTTGGTGCAAATTGTCACTGGCAAAACAAATGCCACCAATTTTAGTTATAAAACAAACATCAAGAACTCTATAAACGGCATCCAAAGGTGTACCGGGAGAGAGGTAATTAGTTGGTGCAGGGTATTCAGATATTGAGCAGAACTTAGTCATACATAGTACATACACATGCGAGATGCAGTATCTCTTAAAACAGTAGAAAAAGCTACACGTGAACAAGAGAAAAGAGTAATAGAATTGATTCGCATGGTTGGGAGTATCATTCATGCACGACATACATGAATTATTGCACTATGCAAAAACTTAGACACATACCTACTCTATCTCAACAGTTTTAATTATTACATATCAAGCACTTATTTTACATAACATTTTTAACAATTATTATGTTTAGTGTTAGTGATTTCCTGAAAAAAGGGTCTTCTATAAATTGGCTGCACAACAAAGTTATTTCCGTTTATGGGCATCCTTCATATGAGCAAAGGAAGGGCCCCTAATTAGGGAAACCCAACTTGGTGTGATACCTGAATCTTTGGTTTTCTTAATTTATAATTCTTTCAAAAATTCCAATTTCTTATGGTGTGGCAATAGATCAGCACGTCCATGTACTTTTGCAGGTGTACTTGAATTAAATATGTACTTTTTCCTTTTTGAACTCAATCATTCGTACAACAACAAATAAGCCTTTAGGTCAGCTATATGGACTCTTTGTTTCCACAAGCTCGATCTTGTGCCATGCTAAGAGTTAAATAAAACGAAAGCTAGATCCTTCTTTATTATTTTCTTCCAATAACACCTTCTTACTGAAGCTTCTTCTTGTCGCCTTTCCTTCCACGTGTCTAAACCATCTTAAATGATTTCTCCTTATTTTATCATCTCTTGATGCTACTCTCAATTTGTTTGTGATAACCTCATTATGAGCACGGTCTTTTCTTGTATGATCATACATTCATCTCAGCATCTTCATTTTTGCTACAGATGTCTGTTGCACATGATGATTAAATGTCAAACACTCAAATATAACATAACAGGTACAGTTGCCGCTTATAATATTTACCTCAATATCTTCTTGTCAAATAGAATAACATATGATGCACCTTTACATTTGAACCACCCTGCATTAATTCTATGTATGACATCTCCATCAGTTTTTCTATTGTATTAGAAAACTACTATAACAACTAAGCATTTTCCCATACTAGAGGGGGTCGGCTACATCTATTCTTTATTGTATCTTTATAGTTTCAATTTCTTATTATTTTTCACTAGACTCTTCTACTAACACAATGACAAATACAAATAACATACACCAAGATACTTAAATTTGAATACACTTTGTTAGCTCATCAACAACCAAGGTAAATAAATACGAACTTAAAGTTGATTCTTGACATGATCCAACATTAACTTCAAAGAAATTTGTAATTCCTTCTTAAGTTCTTATACATGTTTGTGCACCATATCTATTACAAGATTGATGTCCGTCAATGGAATACCTCATTTTTCTTAGGTACTCCGAAGAATATCTCTTGGCACCCTATTAAAAAGTTTTTTCTAAATGAATAAGTACCATATAAATGTTCTTTTTTCCTCATATCTCATAAGACGTCTCGATACGCGAATACCCTTAATACTCTCATGCCAATCATGTGGTATGTTGCACCAGAATTAACTAGCCCTATCCTAGAATTAGACAAAAGAGCATTACCCAATGCCATAAAAGTGAAGGGATAAGCTATGATAGCTTGAGAATCAACAACGGAAGAAGTTGATACAATATGTGATTTGTTTAGTCTAGCTTTAAGCTCTTCAATTTTCTTCTTCACATCAGTTAATGAATTCAGTCCAGTTTTCATATTATGTTTCTCAACTTAATCGCTAAAATATGCCCTATTCGGTTTATTATGATTAAATTATGCTTGCCCGCCAATTCCCAACAAGTCTCTTTCATATGTAAGGTTTTGCCACAATGAGAGCAAGTTAACTTATCTTTTTCATCTGGAGTAGACTGAAATCTACCTTTGCCTCGGTCTCTATATCCACCTCTACCGCGAGAATCTTAAGAATAGGTTGCATTCTTGCCCACAAAATGCAGTTGTTTCTTTACTGATTTTTAAGTCACACAGACACCTCTACGAGGTGGAGTGTCGACCCCGACACGGGTGTGACACCGACACCGTGTCGGTGTCACATGGCAAAAAAATATATTTTTTTAAGAGGCCTCGGTTTCGTAGTCTTCGCAGATCACTCCCTCCTCGATCGAGTTCTCCAGGATAAATACACCATAGATGGTAGAACCGTGAGTTAACTTTAAAAAAAAAAAAATAAGGTAACTCACGGTTCTGCTGTCTATGGTATATTTATCCTAGAGAACCCGATCGAGGAGGGAGTGATCTGTAAAGACGACGAAACCGAAGCCTCTTAGTCGACTCTGACCTTATCTCTCATGATAACCACCTGAGTTACCTCACCATAGTTTTCAAAATGCTCCTTTAGCTTGTCTTTCGTCATCTCCCATGAAACTCCATCGATGAACATAGGAAAATATCTCAACATGGACCTTCTTCACTTCCTTTTGTTTGGATATTCCACGCTTCCAAATCTGGCACTAACTTTGAAGTTCGGGTCTTTTTGGATAAATGGGTCTGGATCCGTGAAGATTGATTTGTATATTATGATGAAATTAGTAGTTGTTTACCATTTATGTGTTTTGCTTTAATATAAAGTTATGTACTTGCTATTGTCATATACTTATGTTAATTGATGTCTCACTTGTTATAGCTTGAATATTATATATAATATTATATATCCTAGTCGTGTCGCTGCACCTAAAATTTTTGAAATTTTCCGTACCCGCACCCTATGACATAAAATGATTTTGACCTCTTTCTTTAAGTACTTTCCATCCTCTTCCCCCCAGTAGAGAGTATATTTACTCAACTATAGAAGTTCTTGTTAAGATATTGTTTTTGACTCTGAAGAAATGCTCCACAAAAGATCAAACACCTTTCGTTGTTAAAACCCATCATTTTATTCCTTCATGTAACTTTGGCATTTGGTTTTAGAATAAAATTGTAATTCTTTCCGTAAAGGATAGAGTTCGGCATAATAATCGTTCACTGACCTTCCTACCTTGTCTACATTTTTAAATCTTCTCGATAATCTTATACTTCGTAGTTATGTTCTTTCTTTCGGCATATGCATACCGGACAGTCACCCAAATGTCTTTGTCCGACTCAAGAAACATAAATGTGTTGTCGATGGATGGTGTCATGGATTAAATATGTCATACACTGACTAGGGCATTCTCCCTAAGCCATGTAGAATTTGCAGGATCAGTGACATTGAGCATGAAAATATCTCCAGTCAAATAATCTGATCGCCCCTCGCCATCATCGCTAGTTCGATAGACCCAACCTATTAGAGTTAATTTCTGTCATCTAACTTGACATTACATTGGTGATCTCAAAGCCTCACCCTGTTATCTCCCATTTTTCCCACTTGATAATCGCCCATGTCTCTAGGACTGGTGTACAGTTTCTCTTCCAGGGAATTGTTGAACTAACTAGTAAACACTCTCAATAGTTATCCACATCCAAGGATTTGACAGGGGTCTTTTAGGATCAAGAAGAAACCTAATTTCGCCAAGAAATTGGTCTTTATCTAACAAAAGCCTTAACAGTACGCGTAACAGTAACATCTACAAACAGGACACAAAAACACTTGATTGCGCAACCGGACGTGGAATCAGATCACTATAAAGCTTATTTGACTGTAGAAATCAACAGTAAATACAGATGAGAAGAGAAACGGGATTGATATGAACCTGAATTTCGCGCCTAATTGCGGAGAAATCAAAGAAGCGTTTCCCGGGCAAGTGTAGGAACTCTCCCCACTCCGAACCCTCATCGCGGCCGCTAGACCGAGGAGTGTGCACAAGCTGCAGTACAAGAGGGCGACGAGTGCAAATATCAGTCCCACTGGGATGAAAATCCCTCCCGACCAGCGCCTCTAGAACGCTCGATTTGCCGCTGCTCTGGCTCCCAATGACGGCCACCTGAGGAAGATCGACCGTCGATGAGCCACCTAGCTTCGAGAAGATGTCCTGCAGCTTATTCACGGTTGGGATCACCGATTGCCCGATCGATCCGCCGCCAGCCCCCGGAGCGGGCGTGTTCGATCACTGTTTCCTTTTCCCTCGCCTTCCCTCGTTGGAGAGAGAGAGAGAGAGGGTGATGACGTACCCATACGTTCGGAGATTGGCGGCAAAGAAAAAATAGGTTCGGAGATTGGCTCGGATGCACCGGGCCTAAATCTTTCTTGCTTACCAAGGTTTTCATTTTCTACAAAACAATTCTTTTATTTTTTAAGAACGTACCCATAGGATCGAGTCCTTGGGTTTTTAACTCTTGACACGTTAAACGTGTCAGACTCTGTCTCAAAAGACTTAGTTTGCTTCTCGCATAACATCTGTGTCGTGTCTTTCTTCGTGTCTAGTTAGACACATGTGAAGTGCTTAATAAAAATAGAACGAAATTATAAGATGAAGAATCACTCACTATTTGTCATTTCTGGAATATCCCAAGATAACGAGCCCGAAGAGCGAAATCAGCCCAAACTCCGTCTTCTTTGCACGAAGTCCGGAGACGGCCGCGAGAGGCTATAAAAGCACCCACGTCTCTTCCTTTTCCTGACTTGTGCTCTAAGCTTTGGAGTCGCTAGGGTTGTTCCCCTTCCGTTGGTCGCCTTATTCGTCTTCTTCGGTTCGCCATAATGCCTCGCCGAAGCTCCGGAGGTAAACGACTCGGATTTCTTTCTACCCTTCCCCTCCTGGAGGGCTAGTCTTTACCTCTTCGACTCTATAGTTTGATGTGATCAGCAGTCTATTCGATTTTCGCCCATGGCATTTTCGTCGGGTTCTTCGCCGCTTTTTAGGGTTGCGTCGTTATCCTTTTCTATTTTCTTTGATGACCACCTTTCTTGTGGGGTATGCGATTGGATTATACTTTTCTGCCTATCCACGGAGTTATTAGGAGATCCTATTTTGATTTAAGATCACCTGATACTCTTTGGTTTCCTGTTGGTTCATTTCAAGGTATTTCATGGCTTCTTCTACAATCAAGGATGCAGTCACACTACATGTGATCTGGCTGGTGTCCTACATTTAATCGCGGAATAGAACTCTGGATTTTTTTCCTTGCGAAGGTTGAAGTTTTGTTTTCTCGCTTAAATTGCGTCGTAACTAGGTTTAGGGATTGGACACGTGTGTTACCCATGGTTAGATCAGTGGACATTCGTTTAAACATATTCATTCTGAGATTCATACGCTGGTTCCCTTTTAATGTGTGGCGCCTCACGACAGTATGCCATTGATTATCGGTTGCTACAAATATCATGTAATTCGTTTAAACATTTTCATTCTGAGATTCATACCCTGGTTCCCGTTTTGCTCGCTTTGGTCTGGATTCCTGAGATCGATAAAACTCTGTATTCATTCTGTATCCGTTCAGTTGCTTTTAAAGCATCAAGCTGGTTTCATTTTAGAATGTTAAAGTGTTCTTATGTTGAAATAACGTTACTTTGCGAAGTAATTGGTTATCATGACTTTGTGTGTTCAATATTACAGGAAGATCTGCACCACGTGCTGCTCCACGACCTGCTCCAGTGCGCAACCCTCCTCAACCAGGTACCCATGTGCCCATTAGAATTAGTTAAGCAACGTTGTGCTTGAGTTTGTGAACTGGATTTCCTTTTTGTCATACCATGTCTACTTGTCTCCCCGGTGTCCCCTTCCCTTTTCCATTTCGAGTTTTCTGTTTCATTCACATTTTCCAAATGCTGCCAAAATTCATGTTGGCTACTATGCTCATAATATCTCATTTGTTACTTCAGCCCTTATGTTGGATCATGGTTTATGGTCCACTAGCATGAACAAGCATATTTGTTGTCTTTCCATGCCACTATCATGTCATTCTGTGAATTCGATTTAATGTATATATGTTTCAGTATCCATCCTTCCAAGAGTAACGATGTAACTATTTAATTTTAAACAAGTGTTGTGAAGTATGTTTGTGTTCATAACCATGTTGCAGGACAGTAAATCTCAGAAGATTAGGTAATTAGGAAACGGATGTACATGTAGGTACGTATTTGTGTGTGTAAAAATAAAAATTGCATAATCGATATATGGTAAAAAGAATCATGAAATGTGATCATTGGGGTCAAACTAGAGGTCACTTTCTTGGACAAAAAAAAGTGTCCTAACACATGATCTATGATAACGCATGCCATTAGACTAATTATTTTCTATATAAACTATTTTTAAATAAAAAAATGTTTAGGGCCATTTTTTTGTGTCTGTGCTTTGTTGAATCGGGAGTGTGACATCTCCGTGCTTCATAGGTTCATGTGTTGACGTCTTAGTTATGATCCCTTTTTATTAGGGACAACGTCTCTGTGTTTCATAGGTTCATATGGTGAGGTTTTAGTTCTCATCGCCTTTTATTGAGTTGGTTGGTTAAAACATCCCAAACTAGATGTGAATATTTGATATGCTCATGACAAAGTTTGTTCGTTTCTGTCTTGCAGCAAGTCATGCTCCTCCTCCCGCACACCCCCACCAGAGTAGTGGTGGTGGAATGCTCAGTGGGATAGGCTCTACAATAGCTCAAGGTAAAGAACTTCGTTTTGAGTTGTGGCTGTGTGTGCTATGATAGGGTCCTTACTTGGTCTTATATTCTGATTATCTTCTCTACACTGTCTCATCCCCAGGTATGGCCTTTGGTACCGGCAGTGCTGTTGCCCACAGGGCTGTTGATGCTGTACTTGGTCCTCGCACGATCCAGCATGAGACTGTAGCTACTGAGGCGCCTGTTGCAGCAGCAAATAGCATGAGTGCATCTGATGCATGCAGCGTTCATTCCAAAGCTTTCCAAGATGTAAGTGTGGATCAAACTCTTCTATGTAAGCTAGTCAGCAAATAGAGGTTTACTTGAGCTAAAGTTGCAACATTGATCTTTACATCTGATAGCTTGACTGAAAATGGTTTTTGTGACTATGACAGTGCCTGAATCACAATGGAACCGATATCAGCAAGTGTCAGTTCTATCTAGATATGCTGAGTGCGTGCCGCAGTAACACCGGCATGTTGAGTGCTTAATTGGTAGCGTGAAGTGACGGACATAGCTGAATGAGAGTAAAAGGGTCCAGGTCCAGACACTATTTGTTATCATTAAGTATATTGAAAGGCCTGTTTGGCCTCGACTCTCCATTTCAATAATGGTATTCTGCAAGAACTTGATTGTCTAACTTTAAACAACTTTGTTTGTTGGTCTCCATTCCTTCACACAACATATTTGTTTTCTTCTGCTTTTGCCTTGTTAATGACCTTCGAACCTTTCATGCGCAGTGATAGCGAATGTTTTAGACCAATACATGGGTTGATCATGCCCGACCTGAGGACCATCTAATGTCCATTTTCTTGCTTCAGTTCTGGCGCTTTGGTTTATCTTGTCAGTACATGAAACCCATAGTGTCATCGTTGAAATCAAGCGGTCGTAAAAAGCATCATGTGATAAAACATATTGAGGTGTTGTACAATATGTCTTGGGTTCGGCGTCTAGGCCTCCCAACCCTTTGAATCCTAATGAGAAGGCTAGTTCTTGCGTCCACAAGAAAGCCTTTTAACCTGAGAAATTTGTCAACTCTGGTATTTTTGTTTAACCATGCTTCCCGTTGGCCTAACTCAGGCAAGCATGCCTTTTGAGTCTGCAATTTAAGAGAAGTTTGACGTAAGCTGTCTCCTCACTACGTTGAAGTTTTGTGAAGCCACCATCCTTCACGGCGGACGTCATTTAAATAAGTACTTCGAGGACATTTATTGCTTTAGAACCATGAGATCTCATGGAACATATGCCTAAGAGAATGTGTGCTGTTTGCCATTGGGTTTTGAAACAGTTAAATGGTTTTTCGGTTCGATGTGTCCGTATATGTGAAAGTTTCCTGACTACTTGATGGTGAGTGGGGTAAGGAACCACCATTGACCGACAGAAAGACCGCTGAACCCATTTTGCCGAGGTTGAACTTTGATTGGTTCTACTAGTTGGGGTGTGGTGTGAACAGGATCTTTGTTTATAAAGTGTCGGCCTGAATTCGTTCAAAAGGCTAGATGAACTGAGATAGTCAAATAGAGAAGTATTGGTTCATTTTTTCCTTCTTTGGATTTTGAAGGACTTGAATTTTCAGCTCATCTCAACGTGACACGACTACAATTTGAGATACGCTCCTGTAACCTTTAGTTGCTGCAAAATGCAACATGGAATGCTTGTCCTCCAGCATGGTAACCATGAAGGATTTAACATTCAGCATTGAAACTTTTTCTTATTCAACTTCTCAATTATTGCGATCTCCCATTACAAGCTTAGGTGGGTATCATTTTCATGCATGATGGATAAGCCAAAGAGACATGAGTAAAGTAGTCCACTCCCTCTTGGAACCTGTCCCAGTCTCAGTCAGTAAAGTGATCCTCCAATCCCAGAGTCATGTGCAACATGCTTTAGTAACATCAATGACCTCAAAAGTTACTTTCAAGTCCAACGCTGATCTTCGTCTGTCATCTACAATCAAACTTAGGTGGGTATTATTTTCATGCATGATGGATAAGCAAAAGAGACGAGTAAAGTAGTCCACTCCCCCTTGGAACCTGTCCCAGTCTCAGTCAGTAAAGTGATCCTCCAATCCCACAGAGTCGTGTGCAACATGCTTTAGTAACATCAATAACCTCAAAAGTTACTTTCAAGTCCAACTTTGATCGTCGTCTGTCATCTACAATCAAATAGTTGCGCCAGCCAAACAAGCTAAAGGAGGCTGGCTATTAATATACATGAGGGCCAGGCAAAGAACGTCGCGGCTGCCAAAATAAGTAGAAGGACATTACCAAAATGGTGGGCCCGATTCCACAACCTGTTGGGATCCAGTCCCGTAATATATGGCACCACAAACTCTCGCCGAGTCCAACAGATACATACATCGCGGTCATCCACAATCAAATATTTCGGAGCAACAAGGAGGGAATTCATGTTTCTGAATTAGCATACAATCGAAGGAGCTCACATCCACAGAGTGCAGGGAGCGACGCCGTAAAAGTATTCAACGTTATATGAAATGCCGCGCAAGACAGAAATGTAACGAACATCAAGTTAACAACTAAGAAAACAACGAAAGTTAACAAGATAACATAAGAGGATCCTTGCTACTCTGGGCATCCAATGATATCCTATCTCTGACGTCGTGAAGAGAATACGCTCATTGCCTATCTCTATCTAAAGCTCTTGCCGACCCACTCGGTCAGGCTCCGGCCAATTATAGTCGTGCTTCCTCAATTTGACACTACTAATTCCTCGGAAAATCCCCAGATAAAATATAGAATGAGAAACGACAATCAAAAAACAGTAGAAAAAGACCGCCATCAAACGCCTGAAGAGAAAGACTCCTTTCACCTTCATAGAGGAGGGTTGTGTCAGGCAACATATTAATCTTTTACTGTAAATTCTCGTATCATTCTTTCTCGTTCCGAATTACCAGATAATCATGCACTCATCTTGCTACAGTAACAAGAATTACAGAGGATGGTTTAATATACTAGAAAATCCAATATAATTTTGTCAACATGGTAAGCAAATTGTGCCACTAATTCATATATTATTGATAGATTAATGGGTGGCTACAGCTACAGAAATATGATTACACATACCAATCTAATGGTACCTAGAACTGTACTTCAGATGCACAGTATGTTTATTCAAATGCAAACGCTTGTTTGCCGTATGCCGATCTACGGAGTCTCATCATATACCACCTTTGAGGAAGCTTTTGCAGAGCCTCTCCCATGCCTCACGGTTAGGCTTCTTCTTTTCCATGTTAGCCTTCACCTCCTCAGCATAATTATCCTTCGCAAGAACAACGTTCTGTGTCAGAAAGGTCATGTGTGCAGCGTTTGTATGACATTAGAAAACAAGGTTTTCATGTTCCGATGTAATATTTAGCGCTAGATACAATGCATCATGCCTAGTTTTTCGAAGGTGAAGTGAGCACTCTGTGACTTTCTCAATATAGAAAAATAGAAGATAAGAAGCCTTTGTCTTGGAGTTATGCATAGTGGGTTGTTTGAACGACCTATGGGGTTTCATATATATATATATATATATATATATATATATGTGTGTGTGTGTGTGTGTGAGAGAGAGAGAGAGAGAGACTGTAATGAGTTTGCTTTGGAGAAGGCGATCGACGAGGTGGAGGAGGATGTCATGGGTGTACTCAGGGTGGCCCTGAATGCCTAAGATGTGATCTCCACAACCAAACATTTCAATCTTGGTTTTGTCTGACCACGCCACAGCCTCCACGCAAGGTGGCAGCTCTATGATCTGCGAAACGTGTAATTCAGCCAATATGTCTGTGAGAGAGAGACTTCGGATATTTTTCTATTTTGTTAAATTGGTATATATATATATATATATATATATATATATATATATATATATATATATATATATATATATATATATATGTGTGTGTGTGTGTGTGTGTGTGCGTGTGTGAAAAATCAGATCACGTTCACGACTCGCATATTTATACCCAGGTTCACCTTTTACTTTTAGTAGCATGAGTACCATTTAGAAAACTAATTTAAAAATAATAATACTCTCTCACACACGCACATATATATATATATATATCCATTTTCTCTCTCACACACATTCATATATGCCAACCTTTGACCCAACATTTTGATAGCCCCTTTAACTTTGGGGGTATGAATGTAATAAGAATGTATTTTATATTTTCTCACACATTTTTACAACTTTCTAAATAATACTTATGTTTCCTAATAAGTAAAGGATATATATACTTCCAAAAAACTGATTCCATGATATTGGTTTTGAACATCAAATCTGGATGTCGGAATTTATTAAGGAAGTATATATGGAGTTTTACCATGATAAAATCTTTTTTTCCTACCTCATCTTGGTGGCACTCAAAAATTGAAGAAGGAATTGCAGCAGCAAAAGGAACAGTTTTAGAAGGTGAGATCTTCACGGTTGTGACTCCGATATCCCATCCTCTTGCTCTGCCGATTTTCCCTCCCAAAGCACGGCATAAAACCTACAATTTCATGTGAATCAACAACAATAACTCAGCATAAAATAAGGATGCAATGCAAGGAACTGGATTTGGTTTGGATTGCAGTTTTTCAAATCTGACTTGATCCGCTATTAAGTGAACCGATTCGGAGTGCAATGTGAAAGACTCGGCCTAGGTTAATGCTAATCCAAAACAGAGTTGAACCTACTCGCAAGAGTCTCGATTTGCGGGAAATACATTTTAAGAAATGTGAATAGCGTGCATGAAAATGCCACAGCTCACAAGGTGAATACAGGACACGAACGAAAAACCTGACACGAAATGTCCATGTTGTGTCCGACCAAAGTGAAAAAGAAAACAAATTGGCTCGTGTTCTGGTCAATCTGTTTTTTATGCAAAGATAGGGTGACACGACATAACACGAAAATTGCTAATTTAAGTACTTTTTAACAGGCCATATGACCTCTATAGACTTCGCTACAGGTTGCCTACATTCAACTATAAGATGGAGGGTGATCTTAAATGCAACCCTAATTTGCAACGCATAGTCAACTTGAACTCTTTCGAATACGAGTTACACAATATTTCCGCGGAATATGAAAGAAGGAGCAGTAAAAAAAAAAATTTCCAGCCATCCACCTCGAGGGATGGACGACTGATCGATCATCTTCATAATTGAATAAAAAGTAAGTTATATTTCCTTACGAGTAAGGATCATATTTTGAGTTCACCCTACGACAATTTAAGTTATGTAAGCCGAAGCCTCGTAATCTATTCTTGTTACCTCACCCTATCTAGTATTAACATAGTTTAAAATCATAAAATTCTTCAAGTGCTCGGATCTTGGAGTACAAGAGCCTGAGCTTTTACAGCCTATAGTTATGTTCATCTTTTTTTCTTCTATTTTTCATAGACATGTCTCATCTTCAATATAAAAGTTCAGTGAAAATAACCTTCAAGTCACGAGTTCAATACCCTGAGTGTGCACGTTGTAGAGATCTGCCTTGCGTGATCTTGACTATAAATGGAAAACCTTTTATATGAAATTAAACGTGTTTTCAAGTGGTTTGGCACTTATTTCTCTTAAGCAAGTTCCTGGGATTTCGATTCTGAGTCTTATAAATAGAGAAACCAGAGCGGGGAGAGGATTTCTCCCCGTAATGGACCAACCAGGCTCAAACCAGATTAGTCGGGTTCCCGCATACCCGCGATTTAGACTTAAAATAGAAGAGGTTTGCTTAAGTTTCATGATCCTTGATAATACAGTTCATAAAATTGTTGGAACAGTTTTCCTAAGGGCAAAACAAGTTCCCTGTGCAACAAAGCTATGTAAGAACAAGCAGGCTAGTTGATCATTTCAAGCATTAGTGAGCGTTTCTAAATGTGACTTCTCTAAAACGAGAACGGGAAACCAATTTCCAACAGAGGCTTTGTTGTTAGGAATGGCTGTTGGAAGGATTGGCGCAGGCTTGCACAGTTGCTCCCCCACCTGAACACCCAAATTTTAAAAAAAGCGCTTCAATTCGTATATATATATGAAAACCAAATTATGCTCGCTCCGTTGACATTAATATAATTTTAAAAAATTAAAGACTTCTCAGAAAAGACAAAAAACATTATTATCCTTTAAAAGAAAAAGGTCGGGCAATAGTATACATATAGAGAGAGAAGGGAGATCGAACGCTGCTAGGTTATTTTTCGATGATATTAGTATAATAACAATATTTTTAAAACGTTTTTAAAAATTTAAATTATAATAACATCATTCAAAACCACTGGGTGACAGGTGAGAGGTAAGAGGATCTAATTTTCGTATATATATATTATATATAGATAGATAGATAGTTGTACCAATTCAACCATTTCATAAAAAAAAGAAGAAAAAAAAGGAACAAGCTCGTCGGACAGGGCTTGAAATCACGTAATGCAGGTCGTGAGTTCGATTCTCAGGACGTGGATACAAAAGGTTTCGGCCTTCCGTTCTAGAAAAAAGAAAACCTCTCGTACGCATTGCTCTAGCACGGCAGCATCGACGGCGGGATTGCCTCATTTGTTGGCCATCTCAACCATGAACACACAAGAAAAACTGGCAGTTCGCAAATAGAAAAACTTCTTTTAAGGAATGAAGATGCGAGTTAAGAAACGGGAAAATTAGTGGTGAAAAAATATGAAGATGGTCGCCGAGAAAATTATTCTTCTCAATAGAATATGAAAGTGGTCGCGAAGAATGGAAAGCATTAACTGTCGCCAGCAAAGAGAAGTACAAAGGATGACCCGCAAGATATGCAGGTTGAGAGAAAGGGATGACGATGAAAACGTCATTGTGATCAGAACTTCTAAGTCAAATGAATTAAGTTTTCATTAGAATAAACCAAGTCAAAACTTCGGCCGTGAATTCTAATTTGTCATTGTAATCTAACATCTTAGTTTCAGTAAACCAAACCATGCGTCTCTGCTACGTGAATTCTTATCATCTTAAGTGACAGATGCATTTAAATTGAAGAAAGTAAGATTGCGTTTTACGATTTCGTTTGGAAACTTGAGTTCTCAGGAAAATAAGATTCCGTAAGTAAAAAGTAGTAAAAGAATTATGTGAGAACCTGGTGGCCGAAGCAAATCCCGAGCACTCTCTTCCGCATCGTGTGGAGCCTCTGCAAGAGAGTGCAGAGGCCGGAAATCCACTGGTCGTTTCCGTGGGCGTCGCGGCAACTTCCGGTGATCACGAAACCGTCGTACTCGGCGAGACGGGCGTCATCCGGCAGCTCACCGGCAATTGCTCGGAAGACGTCCCACTCCTCTCCTTCATCCGCCAGCATCTCCACGAAGATTCCTGATAACCCGCCGAAGTGCTTTTGGAGATAATCGGACTCGTCCGCACACAACAAAACCCCGAACCTCCCTTTTCCCATTTTCCCGAGAGCTCCAACACAAACCGCGTGAAGGATAATGATAATGGCTTGTCTTCTCCGCACAATTGCTGTCTGTCAGGCCGGGACTCCCTAATATAATCCTCCACATACATAAAGGCCCTTGTTATAGCAAGATACTACGCTCATGACTCTTGACATTTTGGTCTTATATGCTGTCGCCATCCCGCACTGCAATTTTAGGCAACGTGACTGTGACCAGCGGCGCGCCCCAACCTCTCTCTCTCTCTCTCTCTCTCTCTCTCTCTCTCTCTCTCTCTCTCTCTCTCTCTCTCTCTCTCTCTATATATATATATATATATATATATATATATATATATATATATATATATATATATATATATATATATATCGCGAACGGTTCGAGCACAGTTGTTCCCTCACGCCTCTATATTATATTTTCAAGCATAGTTTATATATATATCTTTGGAGTGGAAAAAACTGACCCAAACACAAAATCGGATGGTGATACAAATTCAACGAAAAAATAACATTAAAAATACCTTCGTATTTTGGTTGACATGTTTTGACACAATTGCTAAGTGACACAAATTCAACCAAAACATAAAAAGCCATCTACAAACATATATTCTCATTTTGCCTCTCTCTCTCTCTCTCTATATATATATAATATAATATATTTATATATAATATAAGAATATAAAATTGGTGGGTACAAACGAGTGCAAAAACTTTTAACCGCTTAATAAGAATATGAATTACCTAATCTAACCACAACTGAACTGTAGCAGTAACTTCCCGGAACCAGGCTTGTAATTGGCATAAAACCAGAACTGGCCATCTAAAACAGCGGAATTGGTCTCTCTTCTTGTACTTTTCAATTTTTTGTCCTTTATTTTATTTGTTTGAGAATCTAACTGGAACCACAACTAGAATCAGCTGTTTCCATCAAAGAAAAAGAACTAAGTGGTTTGAAATATATATTTATATAGAGAGAGGAAGATTGGATCATACCCACCACTCATGCTCGACTATTGGTTTTTTTGGAGCACGAGTATAACTATAATATTTTTATTATTTTAAAAACTCTTATTTATTTTAAATTATATTCATATCATTGAAAAGCAATGAATAAACATAAGAATTTGGTTTTCTTATATACATATATATATTATCTGGATTTTTAATTGTTTGAGAATGAAACTAGAACCAAAATTAGGATCGGCGATTTCAGACCAAAAAAGGAACTAAGTGGTTTGAAGTATATATAAAGAGAGAGATTGGATCTTACCCATCACTCATATGCCTACTCATTTTCGATTATTGGTTTTATAATAATAATGTCTTCATTTGTTTTGAAATTTCTTAATTATTTTAAATTATACTCATATCATTCTATATATACATTTGTCCTGATTTTAATCGTTTGAGAATGGAACTCAAACCAAAATTAAAATCAGTGGTTTTAAACAAAAAAAGGAACTAAGTGATTTGAAATATATATATAGAGAGAGATTGGATCTTACCCACTGATTTGCACATTCATATTCGCTCATTGATTTTTTAGGGTGCAAGTATAATAACAATGTTTTCATTTTCTTTCAAAACTCATAATTATTTTAAGTTATACTCATGTCACTAAGTGAACATAAGAATCCAGTTTTCTTATATATATATAATATAAACATTTCCAGCATGGAAATGGCGCACAACGTTTCAGCGTAAACAGTAATCTGACTGACTGATTCTTACGTCGACTTGTTTGTGCCCTTCACTGGATTTATGACGAGGCAGTTACTTGAATGTACAAACATTTATTACTTAAATTTATTTAACGTGATGCTAAATTGATGGGGTATTGGGCTCGGTGATTAAATGAGTTCGCTTTCAGTCGCGAAGAAAAGCGACTCTGGAGAACTTCATACGCGCCTGATGTCATCTGTGAACGTATTAATCATATATCAAGAAAAAAGTTCACAATTGTCTGCTCTTTGATGTTTGTCATTGTCGGTCACAAAAGACAAGATCTGATTCAGAGAAAACTCAATAAAATATAAAATGAAGAGACATGTTTAAAATGTTTTGATCATGACTGGCGTTATCTTCATCTGATTCAAAGAAGATTGATGAAGAGACATGTTTAAAACGTTTTAATCATGACTGACATTATCTTCATCAGATTCAAAGAAGATTGACAGACAAAACAGGTAAAGGAAGGCTTCAAAAATATTGAAAAGAAACCGGAAGCACGATATTGTTTGTAGAAGTTAAATGATAATTGGCCCCAGTTATATTTGAATGATGATTGGAAAAGAAAATTACAAAAGCGACTTCGAATTAGTTGCCTAGCCTTTAGGATCAAAGTTATATCAAAATTTAGATATGTAATTGGGAAGTCAAAATGTGTCGGCATATTTTGTCCCCTACGAGCGGGCTCCTTCGGTATTCTCCGCAGTGCTTTCGGATGCCATCTCATTGTTGCGCAGCTCCCGTATGAAGAAGACGAAGAACATAAAGGGGTCACAGGTATTTTTATGATTTTTATGATAGAGGGCCTTTCTCAGTTTTTTTTTGTCAGACTCACTCGGGTCGCAATCACGACCCGACCCGAGCCGATGCCACGTGATCGCTTCTCGCGCGGGCGTGATGGTGAGCAGCAACCAAATACAATACTAATTTAAATAAAACTCAATAAAATATCTATCTCAAATAAATATTTATATCAAAGTTCTAAACAACAAGTTCAAAATTGTGCGGAGCCCACCTAACAATAACCCCGAAAGAGAAGACTTTATAAATCGTTTAACATTTATCATACCATCTAAAATAAAAATGCAGTTTTATCCAACTCTTACTCTGCTCCGTGTGCTTTCGAGGTGTTAGCTTTAAGATGAGTTGTAAAATAATGGGGTGAGTTCCTATACATAGCTCAGTAGGGAGGTTAAACAAGCACAGTTACCTTTAAATCATGATCTCAAATTCATATGCACACACGCACACATAATTTGTTATGATAATTACAGCCTATACTCTGTCTGCCCCAAAGGTCACGGGAGTCGTCTAACCCTCCCTAACATGACCTCGGTAAACCCATCCACGACAGTAACCACGCCGACTCTCACGACAGAGTACCCAGGAACACACCCTCTATTCGCCCCAACCCGAATCGCCCGAAGGATCTGCAAGTCTCTACAGACCCCACACAAACTACACAAGTACGGCTCATATACTCACACATCATTACATTTCTAAAACCAATTACAATTCATCACATTCACAAATCATATCCAGATCCATGAATATCCAAAACAAATCCATACAACATTTAAATACCATGTCCATACAACACATGCATATCAAAACATGCTCTTTATCAATCAATGTCATAAACATGTTCTATTTGAAATTACGAATAACATTTCATAAACATCAATAAAATATTTATCGATAACGCACATTTAAATCTATCTAAAATAAGTAAAATCACTTCTAGCATGGTTCTATAAAAAAATGCATAACCCCCTACTTGAAAGAACGGTAAGATTCAATCCCCAAGCCGCTAGGCCACTCTTATCACCATCAAATCCTCCAATTTTAATCTCTAAACAATTACAAATAATTAAAATATTAAAATTTATTTAACTATAAATCTAATGTAATAAACCGTATCTAAATCGGATCCCAAATAACCCTAAAATAACCCAAAACCTAATCTAGATCCGTTAAAGCTATTCGAGATCAAAACTGATGCCTAGATCTATATTTGATCCAAATTGAGTGACACAGTAGGTAGCTTATGTCACTGTGTCAACACAGAACCTTTAATTATTGACACGTGTCTTATTTCTAACCCAAAAACTCATTTTAAGATACGACCCAAACATTACCCATTTTCGACATAGAACCCGACACGAAATATGGTTTGACACAGAGGTGGTTCTTAACATATGATACGAGGATACGACACGAATCAGTGTCGGTTCATGACATTTCAAACACGACACGGACATGAGAGACACGCCGAAAAGGATCGGTTCTCATGGTTTTTCGGTGTCGATTTCTGTAGTTTTCGGCGACGAATATGGCCAACGATCGCCCACCCTTCCTCTTCCAACCAATCCATCAATGGTCGCAGGCGGTATCGTTTTGGTCAGAAAATTCATGAAAAACAGTAACTCGGATTTGAGAAAATTTTCATCAATCTACGCTTGTTTTGAGCCGATTTTCGCATAATAAGGCTTATTTTCGAAGGTTTAGCATGAAACAAACAAAAGCCCTATGATCTAACTCAGTTTTAGCAACTAAAAATGAAAAAAAATTACAAAACAAAATTTTAATTTTTCTTACCGGATTCCGACCGACTCTTAGCGTTTTCCGGCTCATGCGGTTGCTCCCGAAGCTCCTCCCCAGCAGGCCGCCCATCCTCTGCCACTTATACAGCCTGGCCAGGCTGGTAACCGGCCATTAATGGCCGTTACCTACCTTGGCCAACTAAGGGAAGCAAAGGGTCGTCCATTTGCATACTTGCACAGAGAAACGCTCGAGCGTTACTTTGTGTCTTTTCAGGCGGGTCTGGATGTTGGGGCTACCTGACTATTACGGATCTTGGGGCCAAGGGAAGCAAAGGGTCGGCTTTTTGTTTTCGATCAGCTATAGAGCTCATCTATAACCGACTGACTATTACGGATTAGCTCTATAACTGCTACCACAGGAAATTACTAGATGGTCAATCTAGTCATTTTTGTGAAAAGCTGCTAAAAATAACTACCTGAACTATCTATTAATGTCATTTTATGATTGCTATTGCAATCATTACCGGTTGTGTGATTTTTTACCTACACAACAATTAAGCATATCTTAAACCCATGTTTGCAACAAGTTTTGAGAAAATATCCTTTGTTATGCCTTTAGTCAAGAGATCTCCCAACATATCTTGAGTTGGCATGTATGAGATAAATATTTCATTTCTCATAATCATATCATGAGCATAGTGATATTTCACCATTATATGCTTGTTTTTAGAGTTTGTCTGCTCCACTCTTGATTAGAGTAATTGCTGCAATATTGTCACAATAAATAACAACTAACTCGTTAGATATTTTCAGCTTCAAATCTCGAATGAAGTAGCTTATCCAGATGGTACTTCTTGCAATCATATAGCAAGCTACATACTCAACCTCCTATATATGTAATGCTAGATAACCCTGTTTCTTACATGCTCAAAAAACAGTTCCACCTCCAAATAAAAATATTTGACTCAATATTGATTTGTTATCGTCTTTGCTCCCAACAAAGTCATCATGTGAGCATCCTACCAATTTTAGTTCATTTGCTTAAAAACACAATTTCAAGTTTTTTATTCCTTGAAGATATCTTAGAATCCCTTTTATATTTACACAATGTTGTCATTTAGGATTACTTTGATATTTGCTCACAAGACTAACAACAAAGTTAATACCAAGTCTTCTACATAGACTGACATACATCAAACTCCCCACAACTTGTGCATAAGGAGCGTTAGAATAATCATCTCCTTTACCGAGACAATTAGCCTTCCTTAACTTGACTCCTTTTGCAACAGGTTTAGATGCAAACTTGAATTCACCTATTTTTAAACTTCTTAAATATTTAATTAATATATCTCTCCTGACTTAGGCATGGAAGTTTAGATTCTCTATTTCGAGAGATCTTTATACCTAGGATGTAGGATGCTTCCTCCTATCCTTCATTTTGAACCTTGAGTTTAACCATGACTTAGTTTTTATAATCATCTCATTATCATTCCTAGTCAATAAAATGTCTACATATAAAGATAAGATGACAAAGTGGCTCACAATGTTCCAAACATATACATAGTAATCAAGTTTATTAGACACAAACTCAATTTCAATAATTGTATTTTGAAAAGTCAAATACTATTGACGAGGTGAATGTTTCAAGGTATATAGGGATTTTCTCAACTTATATATTTTATCTTCTTAGCCTTCAACTATGTATCCTTTGGGCTGCTATATATATACTATTTCATCTAAATCTTCATTTAGAAAAGTAATCTTTACACATAACTAATGTAAATCCAAATCATAATTTACAAATATTACCGGGATTATTCTGATGAATGCAAATTTTGCAACAAGGAAATATGTCTCAACATAATATATCCCTTCTTTTTGCGAAAAACCATTTGCCATCAACCTCGCTTTAAACTTTTCGATTGATCTATCGACCTTATATTTATTTTTTAGAATCCATTTATAGCCCACGACGTTTATTTCTTTTGACAAATTAGTCAACTCCCAGAGTTGGTTTTTCTCAACAGATTATATTTTCTCATCCATGGCTTTCTCTTAATCTGTTGCTTCATATGAATTAATAGTTTGTTAATAAATAAAGTTATTAGTCAACTCATCTAAATCTACCGAATTCAACATCTCTACTCTCTATTAATCTATGGTACTTATAATAAAAGCGATATCCTTTTAATCCTTTAGGATATCTAATGAATATACATCTCAAGGACCTACTGGCTAACTTATATCTAGATTGATCAAGGATCTTTACATAAGCAATAAATCCTCACTTCTATATATGACTTAGGTTATGTTTTCTTCCAAACCATATCTCATATGTTATAGTGAATACAGCCTAACATGATACTCTATTGAGTATTTATAATGTTGTACTTACTATTTTTTCCTCAAATATCCTTGGAAGAGAAACATCTATTAACATTGACCTTTTCATGTTTAGTAAGGTCGTGTTATATCTTTCAGCTACGCCACTTTGTTCATGTGTCTTTAGCATTGTATTTTGCTTTAAAATACAAAAGTCTTTATAAAATTCCAAAAATTTTGCAGATGCGTATTCACCACTTCTATCTCATCCCAAGACTTTGATTGTATACCCTAGTTGATTTTCAATTTCCTGCTTATACTCTTTACATACTTCAAGTGCCTCATATTTATTTGCTAAGATATATATATATATATATATATATCTCGAGTAATCATCGATTAAGATTATGAAATAGATTTTTTCTCGATGTGATCTTACTGTAAAGAATTTGCATAAATCAGTATAATTAACTTTCCACACGGTTGTTGTCCCTGTTGTTTCTTTAGAAAAAACTTTTCTCATTATTTTTCTTTATATACAGGCTTCAAACATGCTGAAAGTATTTTCCTCAAACTTTAACAGTAAGTCAAAGTTGGATCATTTCCTCAACTTTTTCAAACTTATATTTCCTAAGCATTTATGTCATACATTCACATCAACATTAAATGCATATTCAATATAAATAGTAGATCTTTCAATTTCATTGATTTTTAACTTTAAGCATCCATTTTCTACATCAAATTTCTCAGAAAAAAATACTGCCTCATGCTTCCTCACAATTACTTTGCCAAAAACAAACTTCACCTCAAAACCTTTCTTCACTAAGGCAAGGACCGAAACCAAATTGCACTTTATCGATAGCACGATCAATACATCAGTTAATACAATCGGTGTGCCTTATACATAAATTCTAAATGACTCAGTTAAAAGAACATCTAAGAAAATATTATTTCTTATTTATACCCGATGTTCTCATGTTTTATATTCCTTTACATTCATTACCCCTTCCTTCCTCTTTAAGATATATCTCGTTGCTCCTCAATCAATTTACCAACCAATCACCGAATGATTCATGTATAAACATTTTGATATCATGCAGATCATGTTCTCCTTCTTTAATTGTCCGCGTTGTTGGTTGTTTCCGTAATTTTTCTTGTTGCGGTAATATCTTTTTTACTATCTCATTTTTCCACATATAAAATACTTAACCCGAAAAGTAATTTCCTGTATTTTCTTAAAAAATTGACCATACTTTTTATTATTTTTGTCAAACTTTTTGTTTGGTTTATTTATTCTTTTGTTAGCTTTAGAGCTAGACCCTATCTCGTCTTGCACTACTAGTAATTTCTCTTTTCTGTTTTTTTAATGTGTTCTTATTCTATTACTAGTTTGAGGGGCAATTCAAAAGGGTTTATTTTAGGTCCTAATCCAAGAGCAGTACTAACCATTTTTAAGGATGAGGGAAAACTGTTCAGTATTATGGATTTTTGCATTAGTTATGCGATTACTGATTTGGCTATAGCTAAATCTCTTGCCATTACAAGCATATAGTTTATATGTTTGTACTACATTATCTCCTTCTTTCATTTTATAGGAGTTATATTTTTTTGTAGTAATTGAACATGTAATTTAACAATAGTGTCATATTTAACTATTATTGAGTCAAAAAACTCTTTTGCGATCTCAAATTATTCAAAGAATCTAATCAGATCATCCTCCATGCATGTTAAGATGATCGTTCTTGCTATCGTGTCATCCCTTAGAAATGTTTTATATATTTCTTTTTATTCCTCTATTGTGTCGGCAGGTGGTGGATGCATTGTTTCCCTTAACACGTACTCTATACCTTCAAACATGAGAGCTAACGCGATTCTTTTTTCCACGTTTGAAAATTTAGACCGTTTAAATTTTCTGCTTTCCTAATTCAAATACACATTCTTAAATTCATTTTTATATATTTGACAAAATTAACAATTAGACGGTCTAGTAGGAAAACATTTACCAAGCAACAAACAATATATAGCAATAATTTAACTAACAAAATGCATAATATCCAAAAATTGAACTATAAATAACTCATGATGCTTGAAATAAGTTTGATAAAGTTTTAAGCATCATTTATTGAGTTTTAATAACTTGATTCTATTATAGAATCAAACTAGGAAAGAATATGTAATTTTTTCCAAAATTCGTATCTCTGATAATTTCCCAAAACAATAAGAGTAAATTAATAATTTTATATGTTTATTCGGTTTTGTAATTTACCAAAAAGACTAGGGACAAAACAGTAAAATTGATGTTTGGTTTTCTTAAAATTTCATCACTGATGGGGGAAAATCCATAATTTTACCCCTCAGTTCAAATTTATAAATTTTTAAAAAAACAGGGGCAACCTTGTTTTTTAACATAGTGGTAGAACTGTGAACTTTTTATAAAGTAATGAAAGGAAAGTAATTCACTGTCAAGGTGTTCCTTAATATTTTCACTTGTTTAAGGGTAAAACTATCTTTTTACTCAAAAATATCTTTATATTTTCGTAATTTGACCCTATGACAAGTTGTAATTTTAGAAACCGAACAAGAGCAAAACAAACTTTTTAGTCTTTTACTTGCAACGATTTTATAAAATCGGGGGTAGTTTCGAAAAAGCACTGGTTTTCATCCACAGTTTTGCGAAACCGGTGAGTGGTTTCACTGAGAGAATAAATGAGGAGAGAGACTCTTGAGAGGAGGAGGCACTCCGCCTATCCTACGCTCCTGCTTTCGGCTGGCCTGGTTCTTTCCCTTTGGTTGGCTTGGGTCTTTTCCTTCGACTTACCTAAGACTGGCTTGGGTCTTTTCATTTGTTAGACCGACAACATTGATTCTATTTTTGTTTGTTTCTCCACTCCGTTGGCTTGCTCTTGGCTTGACCTATGTTCCTCTTCTACCGGTTTAGTGTTCTTTGTTTTGCTTCGATCGTCTCACCAATTTAATTTTTTGAATGTGTGAAGCATCAAACTGTGGTTTTCGACAGTTTTTTCCAAGGGTGTTCTCTTCCTTTTTTAAGATTTCTTTTCTTCACTATATATTTTTTCTTTTCCCTTTTATGCACAAGCTAACTATGTATCTGTTTTGCAGGATAAACGAGGCTCTCATACCAATATCGACTACCGTCGGGCTCCTTCGGTGTTCTCTGCACTGCTCTCGATTGCCTTCTGATTCTTGCACAGCTCCATCGGTCTACAGAAGATGAACATAAAGACATCGAAGGTATTTTCACGGTTTCTACACAACATGACTATAACATATTAACTCTGTAACTGCCACTATAAGAAACAACTGGATGGTCAATTCAACCATTCTTGTGAAAAGCCACCTAGAATGAACATCTTGGCTTCAGCTATTTTACTGCAATTACGAATCTTAAGTGGTGACGGTAGGAGGAGCTGAGGAGGCGGTGGACGTTGCGGTAACTTGGCTTTTCTTTTTCAGTTACAGAAGCATAACGCATACACTCACACATGCACCTTGTGAGAATTGAACTTCTCATCAAGAACAATGGCGTTAGACTACTTTACCGTTGAGTTAACACTCTCAATTAGAGGTGTTCAAGGATCAATTGGAATCAAACCAAACCAAATCATTAGAAATGAACCAAATTGGTCGTTTGGCTCGGTTCTAGATGCCAAATGGTTTGATCCGATTCAATTCTAACAAAAAACATAATTGACAATTCGATTTCGGTTTTTTATTCAAATACTTAAACCAAACCAAGTTTATGATGAATGTCTTTGGATCAAGTACTATAAAAACTGTTGAAGGGCATCGAATAAGGAATACAAATTTTTTTGGCCTTTACTAATTCATTATGCCAACAAGACTAAATGTTACTTCTTAGGCTTATAAGAAGTGAAAATCATTAATGAACAAAACCTAAAATTTGGGAGGATGTATATAAAAAGCTCAACTCGAAAGCAAGTGAAAACGATATTTGTAATATAGAAAAAACTAGAAATAAGAAATTAAGGATATTACTTTTGTTAGATCCATCAAAGACAAGGATGAAAAGATTATACTAATATATAAAATAGATAAAAAAATTATTTTTATAAGTTTTTAATAAAAATATAGGTATTAATATTAACTTAAAAGAATTCACCAAATAAAAAAAGTATATAAACTATAACTTTTATCATTGTATTCAAAAGAACAAAGTCAATGTGGCTCTTAAACTTATCAAGGTTGGTAAATTTGTAGGACCAAATAATATTTCTATAGAAATATAAAAACTCCTCGGAGAGACATGTATTACTTGGCTTAAAAGATTATTTAATGAAATATGAAAAAGTAATTATACAACATATAAGAACAAGACAAATATGTAGAAATAGAATAATAATTTGACCTTCTATGTTTTATAATTCTGAGATGATGAGATGAATGGGTTATCACATAAGAAAATATCATATATATAATGAGGTTATTAGAAATAAATTATCAACCATACAAAAGATGATGAGATGAATGGGTTATCACATAAGGAAATATCATATATATAATGAGGTTATTAGAAATAAATTAGTAGTACCAATAGATAACAAAATGAGAGAAAATCATTTGAGATAGTTTGGACACCTAAAAAGACGACTATAGAAAGTTTCTTGTAAAAAAATTAAAAGAAAAGAGAAAGGCGACAAAAGTATTAAAAGGAAACAATACATAATGAATTAATTGATGATGAGCAAACTGTTAGCATGGCATATGATCGAGCTCCATGAAAATGAAGAATTCATATAGCCGACCCCATCTAGTATAAGAAAAAGCTTAACTGTTGTGGTTGTTACCAGTTTAATATCTGTTACATGATATTAAATTATTTTTTTTGGGTGGAGGGTGTTGCACATGGTAGTTTCCTACCTAGCTCCTCCACTATTATCTTTATGTTGCATTATAATAAGAATCATAGTACATAACCGAACCGAACTGTTTCTGTTTTGATCATTCTATAGTTTGATTTGGTTCTCAAAATATCAAAAACTGCTATTAACGGTTTAGTTCACAGTTGATGTTAGAACCAAACCATAAACACCCTTCCTCTCCATGCATGGCTTAACACCCTACTCTCCATGCATGGCTTAGGCATTTAGGTTTTCCTATTCTAACGTATGATCACAGAGGACGTTACGTGACGCCCCACCATAGACCGGAAAAACCATTGTTATATGTTGTCATCATTTTGCCTTTTAACCATAATTAAAATCAACCTATTAAATTTTTAAAAACTTCACAAAAACACCATGCGAAAACAGTGTGATTTTGGTCATTATACTTTTTCCAATGAGTTGTAGACCTGTAGTTTCCGCCGTTGTCCGGTGACAATGTTACTTCAAGTCTAACGTGACTCTTAAAATTCTTAAAAGAAAATGCTGCGGCGACTTGCTCACATGTCATACGAATTGTTGAAGTGAATTAATTTTCATAAGCATTATTATATTTAACAATGTTAACATTAATAGGCATGATTCTTAGTTAAATATTATGTTTTAAAAATATTTAACATTAATATTATTAGTTAATGTTATACTAATAATACATAAATTATATTTTATTAATTTAATATTATTTAAATGTTAGTAACTAACATTACTAAGTTAATATAGCAATTTCAACATAATAGTATATCACTACTAGTAATATTAAATAGCCAACATATGAATACCACCATCAACTAAATTTATTAATTTAATATTATTATACAATTATTCAATATTATTTAAAATTTCACGTAATGGGTTCAGAAACCCACCATGACTTCTTGAATCGAAGTGCATAGATCATACCATTAGGCCAAAGATGAGTTTGTGACATTTTTTATAAAGACTTTTGTTTATATACTGCATAGAAAAGGTAACTTTGGAAAATGTTTAGTCTCGTAGAAAGAGATGATTGTAAAGATTACCATCATATACACAAATTAATAATGTGATGTAACAATCAGTATATTAGTCAATGAGAATACAGTTAGTATTAGATACATTACACTTAAAAGTTTAAGAAACCAATATTATTAATTTATGCTCATAACTTTTTAAATACTAAATTTAAATGTTATGTAGCATTTATATAACGATAATAATAAATATTAATGCTTATAAATTAGTAAAACAATATGAATTTATTCATATATCAATAATTTAGTGTTATAAATTAAATATTCATTTTGCTATAGTTATTTGAACTGAAAATCGTAAATCTGAAGGCGAAAAGGACAGTGGCATACATGTATGGCTCTCCTCGAATACACGCGAAAAGGACAGTGGCATACATGTATGGCTCTCCTCGAATACACACAAAAAGGACTGTGGATGAACGTCACGACCTTGTCTAGATCTTCTCATTAAGTGGGTTCTGTTTCAGTGTCAAAGAAGAGATCATCTATGCCAAAATGAATATATGACGTAAATCACTCGAGTGTGTGGAATGGTTTTATTTGAATGGTTCGGTTTTAACTTTCAAACCGTGAATTAAATCCTACCAAAATGAATCAAAGAAAATGAAAAAGAAAAAAGGAAAACTATCAAACCACAAGTTTGCATTGGTCGAATTGGGCCTTGAATACATAGCCTGCAATGGATATCACTGAAAAACAAACAATTTCTTTAAAATCCATACTACGAAAATTATGCCAACAATCATATTCTTAATATAAATATTTCAATAATTGAAACGACAGAAATTATGTCATTGATTTTTTAATATTACTACGAAAATAGATATTCCTCATATACAAACACATGACAAATAAACTTATCGCATAATTGAATACGTTGTCAATAATTATGTAGTAAACAAAAAGAAAAGGCAAGCAATATGTTGTTTTCTAATAGACATAATATCACGTAAATCACACCCTCGAGTGGGTTGGATTTGTTCGGTTTTTAACTTTCAAACCATGATCTAAATCCCACGAAAATGAACCAAAACCAATAAGTAAAAAGAAAAAGAGTACCAGAACACAAGTTTGCATTGGTTGAATCGATTCTTGAAGGCTCCTACATCGACTGCAATAGGTATTCTATAAGCGAAGGAGTTCTTCCAAATCATGAAAGAGCATCAAATAAGGCCCACCTTTCTTTTCTTCAGACGAAATCAAATAAGATCTACTTGGAGGCAAAAGGAATAACATGTCATCATTGGAAGTTGCTAATACCAAGATATTATCGTCAAACAAAAAAAGAAACTACTGGAGTAAAAGGCGTTAAAGAATGATAGGAACCAAATATAATTAATATGGGTTGAAATCAATACCATTATACACTCGAGAGAGAAGGGAGAGAGATTACAGAAACATTGTTTAAAGATTGAGCCGGAGTCGCCAATATCACGTTGAGAAGGGGAGGAAAGGTAGAAAACATCTTTTAATTAGTAAACATGGGATCCACCACGCTATCTTCCTGTCAGGAGATAGGATTCTCGAACAATACCCGTGTCAGTATTGCATTAACAAACTAGCTGAAGCTGCTCACATTGCTCAATCTTAACATTTCAGCATGGTGAGATCGCCGTTCCACCAAATCACAAACAACCTCACTCTCCGACCCTGAGGAAACAACACATACAATAGAGAGAATAGAAGAACATATCAGGCTCACGCAAACACAAGAAGCAAAAGAAGGTGAATGAGCAAATGACAGACATGTCTCTGAAAAGGATATTAAGAATTATACAATATGTAGCAAGATGAAATGAATTCTTCACACAAATTGGACGGATATAAATGTCCTGAAAATGTGAGAGAGACGGGTGTGACAATCCCTCTCTCAAGAGACGGGTGTGACAATCCCTCTCTCATGGAGCATAAACAATGATACGTGTTGTAGGAATTTGTTACCAAAGCATGTCAGAGGTTCAACTCCCACTCGGCCGCTGCCTATGAAAACCGAGGCCTGGTGTAAGACCTCACAAGGGTTCAAGCCAGTATTTTGTTTGAGATATTAAACTAATCGAGGCGTTCAAGTCATAAAAAAGAAAATCACGTAAAAAAACAGCTAGTGGACGAACACATCATAGTCGTAAAGACAAAGACGGGATAGCAAGGAAACATTGGATATAAAACTTTGTGCTAAGGGATGCCAAAATAATAGAAACAAAATTCTAGAACATAAAAATATTTCATTATAAAGTCCAAAAAAGTAAGACTACTGGAAATTTATGTTTAGACACTCAAAAAGGCATGTTTAGACATTAACGCCAAGAAAATATTTTTCCAGTAACAAGGAGAAAAGGCCATGATTCAATTGTCTGAGGTTCTTTTCAATCCACAGCACTAGCACTGCTGTGTACTTCAACCATACATTGTGTCAAACAAATAGTACCAGTAGAGTGCACGGCAGTCATCTGTATAGAGTGTTTTACGTTCACCATTCACTGCTTAATGTGTCACAAACTCCAAATGACGCTTGAAGATTATAAACAAACAAAGCTCGGAAAGCTCCCCTAACAAATCAACTTTTTAAAAAAGATTATTCAAGTGGCCAGTCGAATCCTCTAAAAAGAACTCAAAAGATAAAAAGAAACTATGAACAAGAAGTAGCAAGGCTTCCTTTAAACCTAGAGGAACTCTACTAATCAACCTCACATACCATTCGAATTCTCTTCCTTTTCAAAAAAAGAATTCTAACATGTTCCTGTTTTCCAAACCTTGTCCACCATCGGCACATCTTACTGCCACAGACGCTGATAATTACTACTTCTAACTAATATAAACTAGGAAGAGATACACCGTTCATAACATAAGAACTGCGTGCCACACTAGACTGAGGGTGTGGCTTCTGGTTCAACAAAAAAATCGAAAAACAAAAAGAAGAAAGTATAGCCTGAGGGTGAATTCGTGAGTGCGTGGACAATTACATGGAGAGCACAATATAACAATGGGCTACAAGACGGAATCAAAGATACACATGCAGATTTTCGTCCTACTCGTTGGACATTCACCCCACAGTAGACTAATTTCGCAAGAAAATTGAAAGGAGTAAGCCAACAGTTAAACTCGTAGTCTATATTAGAAAGCGCATGCTATAACTCGGGCCAGACACTACACGGTAAAAGAAAATTCTAAATATGTCTGGCATCTTCAAACAGAAAAAGCGCAACTCAAAGTGCTCTGATATGAGAAAATTCTCAAAAGTTCATCTTTTTGTCCTACGCGTATAACACACCATCCCGTACACTAGGTGGCCATGTCTACTTTTGCATATGATAACAATTTTAAAGGGAAAAGTAAGGGCAACCAATGATGAAACCCGTTTCCTAGCTTGCGTCGGACACGCCATACCCTTGAGAAAGAAACTTTTCGACACGCCATTCTTTAGCTACATACTGAAGAAACAATTATAAAATCAACGAATATCTAAAGTTTACATATTTGTCCTACCCTGCCAAGAGAGAGAGGGGACGTGTCAATTTGGGGCAAAAGAAGGAGTCATTTACATTTCAGAGGAACGGATCAACAGAGTTTGGAAGGATGCGGTGCCTCAGCGGGAAGATCGATGTCGTTGTCAGGGTGGTACAAGCAAGATTTTGTACCGCCCTTACTTTCGAAAATGAAAAACAATTTGTACCGCCCTTTATCATACCGTGCCCAATAAGAAACTATAAGAAACTAAGATGTGTTTCTTATTGACTAGCTAAAAAAATCTTCAGGAAAAGAAAATCTGAAAATGTTAAGGAGAAAGACTCTTATAACATCCTAAAATGAGAAATGCCATCTCATATATATAATGACGAATCTACATGAATGGGTGGGACGGTCGCCCCACTTTAACTTTGAAAATTTGAAAGCCCTGTCCAAATCCGCCACTCTATATATTATAGAGAGAGAAATACAATCGTTGGCGTCCGATCGACAACTTGACAACACAGTCCGTATGCCTGTTAACCAGTGGGGTCCACAATCACCAGAACCAAAGCCAGTAATAGGTAAATATCTGCTACGTGGCCATAGTTGAGTAGGGTGACCATATGTAGTAACATAGATAGCATAGGTCCGTAAACGGCCACACTGTAGTATGCGCCGAGACTCTACATTTTAACCTGCACATCACATGGTCCCAACCACATTTCTCTTCATACTAGGTATCTTACCTGACTGGTCGAGACTCTAAATTTTAACCCGCACAAAATGGACATAGGTTTCAATGGGTTAGGGTTCGGAAGAAAGCCAATGGAGAGAAAAGAAGTGCCCATTATAATCTTTACATACATACATGTATAATTTTCAATACCTCTATCATTTAACTTAACTTATTTCATTATGAACGTGATATATATAAATAATTGGCCTTTAATCCGAAATATTTCTAATTGTAAAAATATTATTAGTACCCATGGAACAAAACATGAAGGTGAAAAGGTTCAATTCCATAACCGTCTCCGTCAGTAATGGGTACCCACGGAACAAAACATGAAGGTTTGGAGCAGGTTATAAGCGATCCCGACCTACCCGTTACCATCATACCAAGCTAGAAATGCAGTACTGAAGGAAAGGATGAAGTAGAAGATGCAATAAATGGGTGTGCAACAGGTCTTATGTCGTTTCCTTGGAAGTTGAACCGCCTACCTTTACCTTATACAAAGAGTCGCAAAACACTCGCACCCAGATCGATAGCCTCCTTCAATGAACAAAAAGAAAAAAAGTCACAAAATAATAAGACTAAACAGTACAGGGACACGATAGGGAAAATTGGTGGGCATGAATTCCTGACAGCACGTAGAACGGAGACCATCAAAGATTATAAGAATCGGGATAAAGGTACTTATGATACTACTTTATCTGTTTCCCAGCCTCACACGGTGCAGAGACCCATAAGACACACCAACAGGGGTGGTCCATCCCAAATCTCCAACGGAAGAAAAAGAGACCTCCTTTATTACTTCTCGGGACCCAAATCCCCCTCGTTCTATGCTTCCATGCAACCGCAAAAGGCGAGCTCACAAAAGGAAAAATAAAAGGAGGGTTGCCAGAAGATCCCTCCTTTTATCAAAAATTTCACACAAGCCATTGACCTTCTCTAAATCCCCATTAGGGATGGCAACGGACCGAGTTGAGGCCTAGTTCGCACTCAACCGAAGCCTGTCCCGGATTGAGAAAGAAGCTTTAGAACTTCTCCTGACCCACACACGTCCCAGAGTTCCAAAATCAAATATTTTTCTTCAAAGTAATACAATAATGTGGTCCATAAAATAATATCATACCAGTGGTAAGAACCGGTATCATACATGATCTGAGCCAAAACGCTAAAAAGAGTACGCCAGCTTCCATTTGCGTTTTATGACCTTGTCTAAACAATTTTGTTCTGGACAAAAATACCAATATATGTCGATTGATACAAACCAGCAAAAAGAGGTGATAGGATCATACGGCTAGTACTATGAGAACCAATTTCAGTAATAACTGTTTACTCTCATGATTGTAAGCGTACAAATTCTTTAGCCATGTTCAAAGACGATCACATCAGAGGGTAAATGCCTAGGTTGAAGTTTCTTAATGTCAAAACATGTCATAGTTTTAAATATCTATCTTCATTGATGTCTTTCAACATGAAATTAGCTTGTATAGGCAATCCAAGTACTGGCAGACGGTGCTCGGATTCGCTTTGCAGTAGGAATTTGGAAGGAATTTGTAAAAAAGTTTAAATATTTAGAAGAAAAAAGATCAGTGGCTTCATCATCGTCCGATCCCGGTTTGGTTCTAGATCCGGGTAGAAAATCGCCGATTCTACAGAACCGACCTACATTGAGTCGAGAAACAAGCGACCCTATTCGAATTGGTCGAGTTCACTTTGACAACTGCTCGAAACAGTGAAACACAAACGGAAACTTTCGCAAAGAAAGTGGCAAAGCAGTAGGAAGCGTCCCATCAAGACGACAACGAGCCGCAACGTCGCTCCTGATGGATGCTGATCAACGTAAAAATACAGACACGACGGACGCTTTCCAAGGATTATTGCTTTTCTCCCGACGCTTAAACCAGTAAAGGACAAAATAGCAACTCAGGGAAACCACAGAGAATCCCCCCGGGCCAGAAGAACCCAACCTCACAATCAGAGCATCCCCGCAGGCCCTCTATCTGGTTCTTAAAATCGAGCAAAGAGTCTATCACATGAATATTTCCCAACGACTCGCATCCTTTTAAGATTAGTTGACGTGACACGGGGTGTCGTGTCCTGTTTAGGTACTCACGTGACACTGCGTCAACGGAGTCATTTGAGGGAACGCAAAACCGAAGCGCAGCTCTGAACATTTTTATTTTAGCGGGATAAAATATTGGAGTGGAAGCGTCATTTTGGATTTGGCCGAAACCGGAACTGTGTAAATCGGTGAAATTTTTAGGCAAAGAGCAGGAATGTCCACAGTAGGAGGAGAAGAGTACAGAAACTGTTTCAACGTCAACGATACAATGATGAGTAGTTAAAGACTTTCACACTGAACGTAATTTCTTGTAGCGGTGAGAATAAAGAAAGGAAATGTAAGATGACAGAACGCATCGAATTGACTGAGATCGTAACCAGATAACTAACGATAGCTTCAACACTGAAACCTCAAGTATTTGACAGTCCGGAGGGGACCTCCAAACGAAATCGACGGCGACGTGAACGAAAACCACGAGTCACGAAGAGATCCCCGATTGCTAAAGCCTAAGAGAGCAGGCTTAGTTTCATCTTTCATGTTGAAGAAACACAGAAAGACAAGTCAAAGCACGGAAACTAGATTCAGATTTCATGGTTTGATTGCTTTCCGGTTTACCCTCTTTAAAGAAAGAAAACTTCAGAAGGGGAAGGAATCGGAAAAAAAGTTTGCGAAAGAGAGAATCTATCTTTTCACAGGAACTGGCGATTCATCGGCAATCTGGGCCCTGATTTGCATCAGAATCATTTGTTTGATCGTGCATTGGGACTACGAAACAAAAAAGAGCTTCGTCATGGAGCCGGATGAAGCACGATAGCAAAAAGACAGGAAAATGCGCCAGAAGAAACTGGGTTCCAGCCAACTGAGGACAATCCTGGTCCCATCATAAGCACTCAACAACCGGGTTCTCATTCTCCGCCAAAAAAGACGGCACAAAAAATGAAAAAGGAAACAGATCTTCGAACAAAACGAAGCATTAAAGAACGAAAAGGAGGAATGCGGCCCAAGAAACGGAGTTCAACCATCAGACAACAACATCCAAAGCACCCTGCAACTCACAAATCTCCCTTTTTCAAGAAAAACATACAAAAACGGAACTAGAATGAAAGGTGAAGCAGGGTCCCCTATCATGACGCGCAGACATCATTCTCATAAAACAAAGATAGATTAGAAACTTACCTCTCTCACAGAGACGAAGCAAATCTACATCTGGATTCATTGAGACCGAACCGAAAAGTTTTTTCTCCACCTCCTCTTCCGTCATTGGCTCCAACTCCACCATTCTTCTTGCTCCCGGTCGTTCAGAGATGGATCTCTGCCTCCGGAAGGAAGAAAGACAGCTAATCAGAATCCTCACGCGATCCTTTCACTCGCGCTATCTGCCTCCTCCACTAACGATAATCATCAGAGAAACGGAAATGAGAGAGGAGGCGGGAGTCTCGGACGCCGCGAATTTATAAATTCCGAAAGAATCCAAAAGCTCGACTCGAGCCACATGAACGCCGAACCGATCACTTTCTCTCTCTTTCTGTCTCTCTCTCTCTGTGTGTTAAATAGTAATTTAATATTATTTATTAGGTTTTAGAATTACCCCTCTAGTCCTGATTATTACCAAGAACGTCCCTTGTTTTCTACTTTCCAAAGGTCGCTGTAAGATTCAGAGCTTCTCCTCTGCCGAATTCCCGTTCTTACCCTTTCCCGTAATGGGTATTGCAAAAGTGTCCTCACATTTTGGGACACCTGGGCCAAGATACAAGAATCCAACCAAGATCAAATCGAATCTGAAATCATGGTCTGCTTTGGGATCAAGCTCCAACCCGCATTCATTTTTGGGCTGGACTCTGGGAGCAATTTCATGTTCTAGTTCACCATTTTCGTGTTTGTGTAAGAATCGTGTCCCTGTGATAAAGTTTCTTCTCAGTTATTTTGGGTGGACACAATAAGCTTTTCTTTCGTGCTAGGTTTTCATTATGACCCATTTTTCAGTCTACAATCTTTCGTGTTGTCGTTTTGGATTCATGCCAAAAGTAAGTGAACTTAAATACCACCCCTTTTTTCTGTAGTACTTTGAGTTGGATTCTTCCATGAAACCAGGGTTCTCACAGATCAAATAGTTCATGCTAGTCTTAGTAGCAGTAGGGCCGATTAGAGATCATTACTCCATTAACTAAAACCATGTAAATGAAGTTGCACTCAGAGCGCGATAGCTTTTTGATAGATGTGACGAAGTGTTGCAATGAAACAATAAAGAATGATTTAACTTATGTTGAATATATGCTCAAATGCTAATATATAATTGATAATCATGTGCCAAATGAACTTAGTTAATTATATAATAAATTGTTCACATATAAAGTGCCAACATTAGAAAACTGTGACAACAATTATATACTAGACCGCCACATTTTTGGCATTGACATTTCAACAATGAGACGATGTAAATAGCAAGTTCTCACACGTACATGTTCATTTTCATTGCACAAAATTCTCACTTTGTGGGCCGGCATTTAAATTTTGATCATTAGTTTCACGATTTGTACATTAATGTCTGGTTCTTATACTAGCCCCAACGCTGAGTCCGCATCGCTTTCCTTTCAGGTTCTTAAACCACATGTATCCGGAGGCCTGAGGGTGTCTTTGATTTGTGGTTTCAAGCTTTTGATACTATAACTCTAAACTTGGATCTACATGAGCTTGTAATCATTGTTTTCGAGCTATGTTTTATTTGTGAATGGTTTAAAGTTCGAGTTTTTATACAAAGTAGAATAGTAAATTGCAACAACATTTTTTTCTCAAACTGAGCTTGTGAAATTAATATTTCATGCTTACAGCCGGTTCTGCATTGGATGCATAAACAAAACTTAGAACTGCGGACACAAAAAATCAGCTCAAACTTATACCAAACACCAAAAGACTCCAACTCATGCATTTTAAGCTGGGTCCAACCATTATCGGGTAAAGCTCACGACACTGATTTTCTTCATTCACACGACTCAAGCTCAAGAACTTGCTTCAGGGAAAGAAATGCAGCCACCTGAATCAAGCATCGATCACATCGCTTTAGTTGTCGATAGATAAATTAACAAAAGCACGTTCAAGAAAAAAGTACTTTTATGCTTGTTAACAACATGGTGGCTTATCTGAAAAGCGAGATAAACTACCAAAACGTATTCAACAGTGTAATATTAACACATTGAATCCCCGGAAACACCTTTTTTTTTTACAAGAGACCGAATTCTAACACACCTACACCCAAGCATGAACCTCGAGAGAAACTCCCCATCAACATCAGCATCAAGACACACTGTCGTTAAATATTTATAGTTGCTTTATTATTTTGAGTTAAAATACTAAATGAACATTCCAAATTACTAAGGACACAACCTCTTTTTCATAATGCTCCCGCCATCTCACAAAACTCTCTTCCCCCCCCCCCCCCCTTCTCTCTCGTGTAGAGGAACGATCACTCAAACCCCTGTAGAGGAACGAGTCACTCAAATCCGTCACCCTTTTCTCTCTCCTCTGGGTGGTCGTCGTTGTCATCCCTTTCTCCCTCTTTCCTCTTAACATCCTGTCACCTTCCTTTCTCCTCTTGTCTATCTCTCTCCTCTTCCCGCTCTTTTGTATTGCGGAAACCCATTACTATCTCGCTTTCCTCTCCTCCTCCCTACCCATTCCTATCTTTGCTTTAAAAAAGAAAAAGAGACGACATTGCAGTTATGGGAGAACTCAAAGTTTACCATAGAAAACACCAATATTTTATCAGAAACATATGGAAAATAAAAAGAAAAGAAGAATGTAAATCATCCTATACAAGATCCACACCAACTAACTGCATCGAGAATCCTACTTGGATGCCTCAGATCTTGCGCAGACTTCATGCATAGATGGGAAGGCCCATTTTTCAAATAAAAAGGTCAGAACCTGAAACACTAATGAAACGAGATGGATAACCCCCTTCAATCGTTATATTTAACAGTAATTAGGCTTAACCAAACCATAGACTAAAGTACTTAAGCATACAAAAATGCAAATAAAAGAAGAGTATGATTCAAACACATAACTAGACATCTTAACTTGAAAAGAAACTAGAATTCAGCTCGTCAATCCAAAATACATCCTCTCCTCTTCAATCAGCAGTCCAGCACCATCCTCTACCGATACTGGCAGCAAACAGAACAAAGGCGGTTTCAGGGGGGAAAACAAGAAAGAGATCGGTGATCCAACAAGCATACATTGATCAAGATTGAACATGCAAACCTTAATGAAGCCAATAGCCTTGGCATTACTGTGGAAACACTGCCTGCAGCACATCAGTCCATACTTCCGGATCAATCCATGTGGATTTCCGCACACTCGGCTGAAGTACAGGGAGAACGCGTCATTACTTATAATTGACACTGGAAATTGCTTAACCAGTTTTGTTTAGTAGGAACCTTCAAAAACTAAATATGCAAATACCAATAAAACAGGGGGCTCAAATAGGGTCGCCACAAACTGGCAAGAGAGCTGCTAACTAGGGTCGTTAATCTGCAGACTTTAACTTGCTTGCCAGATAAATTGGAACTGACAAGGGGAGTTCATTTTTTAACATGCAAGAACAAGTATAAATGGTCCACCCTCAAATAACGATTAGAGAAAAGAAGTTTTCATAGTAGTAAATTTTGCTTCCTGTAGACCACAGGAGGAAAAGAACTCAAAACTCTCGAATCCAACCAACAGGTCATTGTAGGTCTAGATTTTAAAAGAATAAGTCACTCTCTCTAAGTTTTCATTCCTGCTGGAAAATTAATAAATGTTCAAAAAGAAAGGATGACAGTACCCTAGAAATTGGGTTCGATCATGGCATGTTTAACTTAGTTACTGCTTTTAGCTGCAGTAGCTTCAGATTCTACACTTGTCAACATGACTCATAAAGAACAGTTATAGAAGCATATTATCAGTTATGTTCCATATATAATAAACAAAAAATATACACCATTTTATCAAGTGCGTTCGGTTCAAAGTTGCACCGTACTTGATCAGCGTCAAGACAGTGTCAGAGGCTGTCTACCCAAAAGCGCCAAAAGAGGACATCCAAAAAGTATGTTGGAGATAATTTCTCTCCACATATCGACATAGTAGGACCAGCATTTTTTCCACATACACTTGACAAATGGAACGTTTCAAAGACCGAATCTTAAACATAAGAACACACTATCAATGAGGAAAGGAACAAAATCCAGATAATGCCTACAATCTTATGACATGCTCCCACCAACAAAGTCTTCAAGATCATTCTCAACTCAAATTTGCCAAGTTACACGAAATCCAAGCAGGGAACAACACCCCAATAGCAAGTACAGTTATGTTGATGTAAACAACTTAATTTACATAGAAAAAAATGTGTTTCAACCCAGAAAACTGTGAATGTCCTGAACACAAGTATCATGAACTTGGGAAATCTGTGTTTCACCCCAGAAAACTGGGTTTCAATGATCTATTTCAAGGCACATGAGATAGTATTTTTGAACCTCAAATTTTCCCAAGGAGAATTCCCACAGCAGTTCGTTTCAACTTTCAAGAATGGTTTCAGGGGTTTTACCTGCAACTTTGGGCCTATGCATCATTTTGGGTTCAATAAGAAGATTGAAAAAACAAACCAATTTATGAGGACAAATACAAGATGGATATTTACAAGAGATCTGGATCAATTTTACAAGGGATTAAAAACATGTAGATCCAGATACCCTATTCAGGAGATATTCAAACCGGTTCACAAAGAGTGCTTACATCATCATGAGTCCATGACTTCAACATCAGGAAGCTATCTGACTCTTCTACCAGTCAAACTTTATCCCTGCTTCAAATGACTTGACCTAAACTTAGCTCATGTCTGCCACAACCATGTCGTACTACTAAGCCCAAGGTGAGCCTGACTCCATGCATTATATATATATATATATATATACTAAACGTTACCACCTAGTCCGATCTCTTCAAAGTCCCAAGGCACCTAACACAATGTACCAAGCCAAAGTAGCACCAAGGTGGCTTTATTATGGAGACTGCATCAAGTGTAAAACAAGAAAGCTCGACATGTTATTAGGGCTGGTCACATATGCCGAACCAAATAAGGATCAAAGGTTTCATAAACTGATCATGCAGGTGGTTTTATTATGAAGACTGGATCAAGTGTATAACAAGAAAGCTCAACACGTTCATATGCTGAACCAAATGAAGATCAAACATCAAAGGCTTAATAAACTATCATGTATCTGCACCCAAAACTCAAGGATTCCTCAGAAGTGAACTGTGTCATGAAGCCTTATTATCAAATCATAATGTCCCAAGTTGATTTCATTAAACGTGAATACGTGGCTGCTCTAAGGCTCAGTCAAATGAGAACCAGGCTGGCCGTATGAGATGTTTTATTCTTTGATGTAAATTTTGAAATCTTCTAGAAGAAAAATGTCTACCAATTCTCAAGGGAGGCTGGTAAAAAAATTCCAAAAGTAAGAAACGGTGTCATTTCGGCAGTGTTATGCGTATCGCCCCATATCGTATCGTGGAAAAAATGATATGATACAGGGGTGTATCGCCCTATAAGATAATAATCGCCCTGTATCGTGCGATACACCCTATTTTAGCATTGTAAGAACAAAATTATGTGATTTTCTTAAGGTTAGCATTCATGTAACCAAAATAAAAAAGATTATTGGCATTCACGCACACAAATGTGTGAGTCCGTGTGTGTGAGACAGAGAGATGGGAACAAGAGAAACCACACTCCAAAGAGAAAAACAAGAGGATCTCATCTAGCATAACTTAACAATTGAAGCAGTGACCGTAATTAACAAAATCTTTTTAGCACATTACCTCTAGATAACCTTTTTTAAATAATTTATAAACAATCTTTAATCCTTACCAACTTTCTACAAAACCTGTGTATATGAAATTGAGGAAGATTAACTTAGCAAGTTTAGAGAAACAAATAATTAGAACTCTACCTTTCCCGATTTTAAAGATCTGGAGCCCGTAGCTTCCCTTTCCACCATTTCCTGAACTTATGTGATGCCTTTTTATCATGAGTAGATAGTGCCATCTTCACATCATTGATTCCCTTGGAAATCTTTTGCTTCCAATAAATCTTCACATCATTAATGTTCAATGGATGTTTATCCAAATTTTGATTTATATGAATTTTTTAGAAGTGTTCTTGACTTTTTTGTTATTTTTTTCTGATTTTCTCTATTTTTTAATTTAAAAATATTTTAAAATTTTTTATGATACTATTCGGAGAAAAATGATACACGACACAATATGGCACAAACAACGCTGCATTTTGGTGTCTTCTTAGAAGTGTTCTTAGAACAGTCCATATTGATTGAAGCCATTTGATCTGTGTATGTATATGTATGTGGGGTTATGCGCAGTGCGTGTTATATATATGAGTAGAACTTGTTAATTACATGGTCTCATTGGTGAAATGTCAACACCAGATAAAAATGTGGCAATCTAGTATACCATTGGCTTTTATAATGGTCGTACTTTATATGTGAACATACTTTACACGTGAACAACTTATCATAGAATTCACGAAGTTCACTGGATACATAATTGATTATGAATTACATTAGCATTGAAGCCAGACGCAGTGGTGTAGTTTAATTCAGTTTTGCGATTTATAACGGTTTCGTGTGGTTCCCAAAAAATTTAAGTGCCAAATGTAAATCCCCATGCATTCATCAAGCAGAAGTACCTCGATGAAATAGTTCATTTGAATCCAAAATAGAACAAGACAAAGAACGGATAATAACGAAGCAACTTACATCAATTTCAGTACACAAATCATTAATGAAACATATTACCATCCGACGAGAACTTACGGCTAACAAAACCACAATGAGATTACAATAGTTCCAAAATAAGCACACACCATTGACCCATATAAATAAAAAATACGTCAGCGACGCAGCAATCACCACCTTGAACAGCGAGGGATTCAAAAAAGAGGCCTCATACATGAAAAGCGTCCATAAAATAAGGGATGAAACGAGCGAAATGAGGAGAAAGACGAAGAGAATACGACTCACCAGGCCCGGGATCCAGGCCCATAGTTCTTTGGGTGAGAGTTCCACACAGCTGAGTGACCCATCGTCGCAGCTACGCCGGAGGCCTAAATCTCAGATTCGGCTGCGCCGTTACCCTGAAGTCTGGAGAAGGGATGAAAAGAAGAGAACGCGGGCAATTTATAGTGTAGGGTTGTCGATGGTTCGGTTCGTTCAGTAAGAACCCGACCCACTTTAACTGGTCGATCAAAGAGGTCAGCCAGGCTTCGGCTCACAAGTTGAAGGTTATAAGTTCGATACCCGTGGATGCGTGCTCGTCTGAGTCTAAAACCATTTAAAACAGAAAAAAATTATAGGAAAACTTAAAATTTTCAAAAAGAATCAGTTGAACTGGAACTAAATAAATAAACATTTATTTATTTATAATTTTGTTATATATTGCATTTCATTTATATAAAATAAAGAATAAAGAACGAAATAAAGTATCAAGGAATGAAGCTTCAGTAGATTTCATTCAATTAATCATATCCAAATAAAAAAGAGACGTTGAGAAGCAATTTAGATTAATAAAAACACATTATTATTATTATTATTAAAGAACATTAAACAATATAAAAATCAAAAAAGGGAAAATAACAGGCTGTCAGTTCAACTGCCAGCTGCCGATTTCTTCCCAGAGCGGTTCGTTATGTGGACCAAACTGATGCAATTCCAGTTCCCAGTTCAACTGGTCCGATCTGGTTTCACAAACTATGGTCAGAAGGTATGAACAGCGTTTCATCAAATCCATGCTAATCACGAACAATTCCAATGGGTTGAGCTCCTTTTCCAAGATGCTGCTGTCCATTAAACTCAATGCACGTGGACAGCAGCATCTTAGACTGATATTAGCCAGTCAGATAATTTGGAGAGAAATTGAACTAGGATATCAATTATTATCCTATATCAGACAATGGGATATTCTCACAAAAATCCGGAAATTTCCAACAGTTCCAGTATTTCTCATGGGCATCAAGTTCTATGCTTCTAAGCTTGTAACAGAAACAGGAAAATACCTCCTGCAACAGAAACATTGAGGGATTCATATCCTCCCGCCATTGGAATGCTTATAAGCTCACAAATATTCTCAGATTCCTCAGACAGACCATGTCCTTCACTTCCTAGAACTAGTGCCAGAGGTTTGTCTTTCAACAATAGCGCAAGTTCATTCGAGAGAGGCCACGAGCTTCTGCTATTCCTTGAGTTGCTTGGATGCCCTGCCAGCAATTTCATCTCAAACTTTCTCCTCAATGATTCTAGATGCGACCACCTCCCTGAAACTATTGGAATTTGGAAACAGGATCCTCGCGATGAACGGATGGCCTTCTCAATGAACGGATCACTGCAACCAGGAAGCAAAAAAACTCCATCCTGCATGTCAATATTCAGCCAATCATGTCCATTAAGTAAGAGCATCCTAAATGTCATGCTTTTCACTTTATTTTTTGCTTTTTTCCCTCTTCTCAACAGATATTATTGTTGTTGTTGTTATTATTATTATTACTACTATAATTATACACAAGCAACCATCATTCACATGCTGCTTACCCAACCGAAGGCCACGGCAGCTCTAAGTAGTGTACCAGTATTGCCAGGGTCCTGCAGCAGACAAATTGAATGAAACAGTGTTGAGGATATGAATATAAAATCTCAAAGGTCCATGAGAATGAATGGTAGAGCAATCCTGACTCTTGAACATTGCAACTCGATATATATAATCATGCTTTCATAGCATTACACATCCATTTGTCAGAGGAAAAAGCCAAGGAGAATACTGATCTCTGGATTAATTAATTCAGACAATATGGAACCCGATTCATTTGAAACAGCAACAAGTATTGTGATCTTCAAAATGAGAATGTTGTTCAGTTTTTGTATAAAACCAACACAATGATAAATATCATCTTTCACTTCGCAATATACAGAGCAGTTTTCTACAGAATTGCATCATTTTCTTACTTCCAACAATCATTTGGAAAAGTTAACAAGTAGCTCAATCTCCAAAACCATAATAGTCCTGGCAAGTTAATAGAAAAACCATATGATGAATATCAGTAGTATTTACACATAATATATAGGTAATGATTCTGTGGTATACCTTGGCGCTTCTTTTATTAACTATTTTGCAGTTTTAGGTGATGATTCGTATCTTTGTAGTACCTGTTTACACTATACTAGGACACATTTCCTCTACTCCACCCTGGAAATTACTCTCCCAGAGAAGTTGACGACTTATTAAGACCTGTAACAAAAATATCTTTACTGTATATCCAACATTACTAGACAAGTTTTACTTATCAAGATGGGCAGGAAAATAAGCTCATGAATTTAGACGATGAAAACCGAGGGTTACCTGAATCCCATCAAGAACCAACAGCCTATCCAATGTTGGAAACAGAAATGCAAAATCAGCTTCGCGTGCATTCTTGTCAATGTCATAGAAGCTATCAGGGATCCTTAAAATGGCAGCAGCTTCAACAGAATCGTCTGAAGTCCAGAAAGTTTTTTCATCACAGCAGGGCTGACATTAACCACACGAGTGAAGTAGTTGAGTAATTCTCCAGGTATCGCAGAAGAACCATCAAGCAGCAATAGACAATCAATTTTTTTTTTGTCGTCCTTCATTCCATGAAACAAGAATATTTCCCTGCAGAGTGAAATATTTCCAAAAGTTCAGGAAAATGAATTCATGATTGGAAGAAAAAGCACTTCTGGAAAAAACCTAGCTGCATCAATCATTTTTAACAGAGTTTATCTGTTTATCATTCATGTTCCAGTGAAGTATGAGGGCAATGCAGCAGCATTTGAAATGCGAAGTAACTGAAATAATGGTTTCAAAGCAGAAGCTTTGTTCTTTTGTCAAAGAATCCAGAATCACAGATGCATCTAATTGAACGATCCCTCTCTGAGCTACAATAACCATATATCCATGGAAGTAATGGCAGGCCAGACACGACAAAAGTAAATCAATGATTTCACATTAATGGTACAACTACAACTACAACAACTACTAAGCCTTTTCCCATACTAGACGGGTTCAGCTACATGGATTCTTTGTTTCCACATAGCCCTATCATGTGTCATGTTAGCAGTTAACTCAACATAAGCTAGATCATTCTTTATTGTTTCTTTCCAACACTTTCGTGGTCATTCTCTACCTCTTTTAATACTTTTAAAATCTAGTTTTTCATACATTAATGGTACAACTCTCGAAAGATTTTCAAAATTCCAGCTTCACCAAGACAAAAAGAAATGAGGTGGTAGGATACTGAATTCATGAATGAGTGCATCCACATGACATCTTACAGAAAAACTTCATGACTCTAACGATATATGAAGAGAAAAGGGTTGATTGGTGTAAACACCCTAAATAAATTTTATGAAAACACTCTCAATTTCGAAAACTAGCTATTTTAAAACTTTTGCTTTAAAGTGAAAATTTTAAATCCTTAAAATAAAGATTTTAAAGGTAGAGATGTTCAAATTAGAGCTGAAGGGATAAGGCCCAGAAGATATAAACAAATCTGGCAAAAATCAAGGCGACGGTTAAGCAAAGCCCGCTTCAAGCTGGGATCAAGTTTGCGAAAGTCAAGCCATGGAGCAAGAAAATGGATCAAACCGAGTTAAGGTACATCTTCATCAAGTCAAGAAATAGGCTTCATGAAGACGTGGCTCGAGTATACAGGGATAACTGGGCCAAGCTTGACTTAATGGGTTCGAAGACTATACCACACCAAGATGTGAAGATTATGGGCTGCACTAGGTTCGTGGGCTGCACTAAGAGAAGGCTAGGACGCCCCACATTGATGAGCCAAATCAAGATTAAATCAAGCAAAGTAAGACGAGCCACAAAGGAGGTCGATCAAAGCATTGCATCAAGCCTAGTCGAGTGCATCTAGGTCGGATCAGCTAGGACTAGGTGTACACGACTTGAGCCAAGAACCAACCCACATGGGGTTGGTCCAGCTTTGACTAAAGGGGACCACATGGCCAGGTGGAGACCAAAGTGGGGCTGGGTTTGGATCATGGAATACCCGCCCCAAAGAAGGGCTTAGAAGAGGCCCCCCTTGGCCTATAAATAGAGGACAAGGGGGGGACTGCTGATCATTGAAGTTCATCTTGGGAGCCTTGGAGAGTTGGAGTGGTCTGCATCCTTAGGAAATTCGTGAGTTTTCTCTAGGGAAGAGTGGAGAGAGGGGAAGAGAGTGTAGAAAATAGGCAAAGTGATGCAAGTCTTAGAGAGTGTGAGTGAGAAAATAAGAGAGGGAAGGTGAGGGCCGTGAGTTCCTATTGGGAGCCAATTCTTAGAGGAGTTCACGTAAGTATTCCTCCCCCATTGTTTCTCTCTATTCTCTTCTTAAGATTCAATTCAAAAGGGGTTGTATTAATGGAGCTTTGTCTCCCCCATGATGTAATTAGAAGTAGATTGGTTGTAAATTTTTTATTCTTGCTTATGCACTCTAATTGTTTGTGTTCTTGATTCTACATCTCTATATGTTATAAACATTTTATATCTCTTAATCCCCTATATGCTTAAGCTAATATATATATATATATATTTCCATTCATTTTCCTTTAGAAATTTACTTTGAGATGTTGTGTTGTTGCAATTTAAATTTGGGTGAGTTTGCATCACGTATATTGTAAAAACCAGAAAATCTTATTTTAGCATTTCTGCATATATTATTGAACTGCTGCTTCGATCGACTTGAAAATTAGCATACTGCATCTACACATAAGCCCACTTATAATAAAATTTTCAAGAATTTGAGTGTCATGCTACCACGTATTAAAAGGTGTGTAAGATCAGGAAAATTTCAGAAATGTTTTGTCAAAATTGTTTTCCTTCAACAAAAGCCTGGGTAATCATCTCATAACTCTGTTTGTAATTGTCCAATTTCGGTGAAACTTGGTTCATTAGAAAGTTGATATCCATAGCTTTGCAACAAGACCAAGTGCACTAAAATCGGAGCTCTGAGCACCGAGATACAGACCTATCTTTGGGTCTATGTATTTCTGTGAGAGAACAGTTCCGAGTGTATGAGCAGAGAAACTTTCTCGATTTAATTTTGTATCACCATAGCTTCCAAAAATAAAACAAAAATAGTTTTGGAAGCTCCACACAAGGGTCTGATCACTGTTAAATTCTCATGATTTTTGGAAATTTGAAAGGTATTGAAATAAAATCGGAAATCAAGGTATGAACAGAACCAATTTCTATTTTTCAGAACTTTCCAAAACACTGGTGCACAAGTTGATTCACGTTTTCTCAAGTTTCTTTTGAAGTTAATTTGAAATCTCACCTGCAAATCCTCAAAGTACTTAGGGTGACCCTTGCGCATCGGTTCAAAAAGGCCTAAAGCGAAAAGATCTCGCTTAGCCACAATCGTGAAACAAGTCAGATTTATAAACTTTGCTAGTTTTGGAAACTAGCTGGCATCGCGAAAACATTAAAAGATAGGCTGACAATTGGTTCTAAATGTTGCTGCCCTGCATTCTCCTCTATAGAACTGCAACAAGTGAAGACATCATTCTCATAGATATCTTACGCACTAGCACCCTAGAGAGGTTTTACCTAACGTACCTTCCCAGTTTTGAAATCCAAAACTACTATGCCCCAAGGGGGTAGTCAGAAGACCTGAACAACAATCAGTCTGCTTTGCTGCAAATTTTGTTTTCTATCTTCTTTAAGAATTATAACTCTGCGGATCCGCCTATGATGAGAGTTTATCCCTTATGTAGTCAGACCCAAGTCCACATAAAGGAGGGATGCTTTAGGTAGCAACGAGCTGCATAAACTTTGTGAAGTGTGCAGATTTTCTAATGGTAAAGCACTGTAGAACTCCATGGTTAAGCATGTTTAGGAGAAAATAGTACTAGGAGAGGTTTTACATGTCACACCCTCTAGCATACCCGACATAATATGGGAAAAGCTTTCGTTAAGGTTAAGGTTATCTTTGCTCAGAAGTATATGATGTTTATGCAGACAAATGTGACAAAGAACTCAACTACTCTACACTATCTAGTCATTCAACTGCTGTTTTACTGATTCAAATGCTTTGCCAAGCCTGTTTTGCTATTGCCACTAGTGGGATCTCACCCTCCAATATTCTTCGTTAACAAAATGAGTGGCCATTGAAATTTCAAACCTACAGAACCGTACCGTAGAATCAAATAGGCCAGATTTTCCCAATTTTAACAAGCCATTATGTCATCATAAAAACCAAGATTTAACTTTTTTGATAAATCCCACGACAAAGCATCATCACTTAACTGGACCATGATCATACTCTCTTCTGATCCACTAAACCAATGATGTAAAAGGTGAAAAAGAACGACCACAAAAGCTTCAGTTACCATGAATTTTGACAAGATAAAAGATGCGAGTTATGTGACCAGAAAATCTACAAAGACAGCTAAATAAACTGGAGTGCTAAGGTGTGAGTAGTTAGATGTTGAATACCACAGTAGAGGCTGAAGAATACCTTTGATAATCTGAGAAAGAGATCTCATATGATTGTACATAAGAAATGTCGGAATCCATTTCAAGTGGGCCTCCTAACAGAAGCCAAAGAAGGAAAAATTCTTCCACTCACCACTCGACAACACTAAAAGTTTCTATATATCAACTTCCAACGCCCATCAACTTAAGTCTTCAGTTCGTTGGTCGCTCACTATGGGTCAACTAGGCGACGCAAATAGCAGGCTTTTCTACTCACTCCATTAAAAACATATTAGAAACCCAAATCCCAGACGAATTATATAATAAGTAAAAGGAGCAACGGTGAACAATTCAGAAGCCAAATCAAGGAACTCCAAAAATGCAAGAAAAGGAGCCAAATAACCTAATGGGCGTCGTTCCGACGACGACGGCGGAGGCCAAGGAGTGACGGTAGATGGAGCTCTGCCGAAGCCTGAGAAGGTGCTTGACGAACGGATTCGCTGGGCTTGAAATCGTGTCTACGTGGGAAGGTAAGCTTCGCCTCTCCGCCAATTCGCGGCTGGCAAACGACGGCAGATCGCAAGAAACACGAAGCAAGACGCTTCTCGCAGGAGCCATTATCTGAGCCTCAAAATACCCAGAGAGCCCGCGAACGAACTGGCAAGGTGTGGATATCTTTCCAAAACGTATGTGACTTGCACATATCAGTATCGTTAATGTGATGTTGAGTTGCACCGGACTCGACCTCGTTAGCGTCAGCCGTCAGGAACTGGTGCCGGCTGGGTACTTCTGCCCCAGAATTTCAAGTCAATAAAAAATAGAATATATTTTTTATTAAAATCATCTCATCCAGCTGATCAAGAGAGAGAGAGAGAGAGAGCGGTTAAAGAGCCTCTAATGCTAAGCATTAGTTGATCGCATTTAATGTATCTATTGGTCTTAAATCTTGTATTGATATTGATGAATAAATCAATTTGCGTGATAGAGTTTGACATAAACAAGGTGCCTAGTATTTTCTAGTTTTTCTTTTATATATATATATATATAACATGATAAATGTCTATATGTGTTTATGTTTAACGTCTTTAAAAATCTCAATTTTTTATCTTTGAGATTCAAATGAAAAAAGTAAAAACATATTATACTACTTTTTGTAGGTGTATATTAAAATATGTAATATTATTTTATTATTTAAAAATAATAATTATTGATATTAAAATTGAAGCGTAGTGTGCACGCATGTGTCTTTGTTTGAGAAGCTTTCTGTATGTAAAGACTTGTGGGGCGCTGATCCAACCCGATTCAAATGGGCGGGTAATACCCAGTTTATTGACTTTTTGGCATAAAAATTACCTATATTTCTTCGGCCAGGTACATGTCAATGTAGGCAAGGAGCACCGGATCCATGCTTGTACAAAATTAAGTTCTCACATTCTCTATTGTCTTATCATAATGAAATTTCCTTTTCCGTATATGTGTGAGAAAGAAACATTGGAATTCCAAAATTTCAACGAAGAGCTAGATTTATTATAGATATATATATATATATATATATATATCTGTAACGCTAGTTTTAAGAAAAGACATACAAAAATTGGTCTCACTTAGACGTGTTTACTTTGCTTTTAGTTGTACTTAGAACTAATGATCATAGCAATTATAGTCATGCTATCAGAGTTTACTTAATTTTTAGAAAATGTTCTTTATCATAGGTAAACTACACGTAAGTCTCTTAAGCCATTTAGCTTCTAATACGGTCTTACAGTCAAATATAAAGCAGATAGAAATCAGGAAAGATATAAAGCAAGACTTGTTGCTAAGGGCTACAACCAGTCCTATGGAATTGATTATAACGAAACACTAGCTCAAGTAACAAAACTTACTTTTATCGGGGTTATTATCAGTCTTGCAACTCACAAGGGTTAGGATCTCTGGTAGTTGGATGTAAAAAATATTTTCCTTCATGGCAATCTAATGAAGAGTTTTATATAGAATTACCCCCTGCAATTGATATCAAGGAACAGAAAGGGAAGTTATGTAAATTAAATAAAGTTATTTATGGTCTTAAACAATCTCCTACAACTTTGTTTGAAAAACCCAGTGAAGGCGTGTGTAGTCTTGGATATCATAAAAGTGTAAATGATCATACCTTGTTCATTAAAAAAAGAAATAAATTGACTATTATCATTGTCTATGTGAATGATATCATTGTCGTAGTAGATGACCTTGAAGAAATCACAATACTCAAGAGCCAACTGCATTAGTTATTTAACTTAAAGGACTTGGGCAAATTACATTATTTTTTAGGAATTGAAGTTTTATTTTATAATAAAAGAGTATTTCTAACTCAAAGAAAATACACTATAGATTTAATGAATGACACTACCAAAGCACATAGTTATGCCTCAAATGTAGAATGGGCCAAAATAGTTTATTTCTTAGATTTCTAAATAGCAATGCAACCACCCACAAAAAACATATATTCAATGATCCCATTACTCATAAAGTTCTTTGCTATCCGATTAGGATCACTAAATCATTAAAGAACAAAAGAAAGTTTACTCTAATACAATATAAGGTAAATTGATCCATTTACATAGTAAAGTACTCTACCTATAGTTTTTCAATGGGTTTTATATGAACAACTAGTGTATTTACTCAACTTACATATAACAAAAGTAATATATGATTATATAGTTGGTTAGATACTAGATGATAATGATGTCTACAATTTATATTCACTTTCATTTTAATACAAAGCCTTAGATGAATCATATAGGGTCTTAACATGTATACAATTTGTATATCCAAAACTTTCTCAACATAGTGAGACGGAGAGATTATTATATCATTAGTAGACCTTGTGATTTTAAGTCCTAAAATCACATAAGCTACACTCATATCTTTCATCTCAAACTTACGATATAAGAACGACTCATTCTCATTTACTATTATCATATATGAACTAAACAATAATATATCGTTTACATCTACAAAGAACGGTGAATGCATTATTGACTCATTTATAGTAAACACATTTATCATAATTATTAAAAACAAAACTAAAAGATGATATCACACAATCAAACTTTTCATGTCATTATTTATGAGACAAATCCATCAATTCTCAAGTATCATTAGAAAGAATTTACTAGATTTTATTACTAACGACTTCTTTCCAAAACTTACCATCTCATGAAGTTATAACATGTTGAAGATGATAGGATCATTTTTTACATTGAAAGTAACAAAGTCATTTTTAAAGTCCTTCTATATCATAGATCGTTTACTTCTCTTTGGTTTGATTATTTCCTCATACTCATCTAATCTAGAAACAAAACAATCAGGGTCACTCCCATATTTATCCTACTTTTCACATGATCGAGAATAGAACTAGTAGTAGGGTCAAGATCTTTAGAAGATACAATTTGGAGAATGCTAGTCCTCAAGGAAAATGCATTCTTAAAGAATGTAGTATCACAAAGCTCAATTATTGTGTTGATATCTATTCAAGAAACGTCAAATCTAATGACTAATAATCTATATGCATAACTCATCTCCACATAACTAAGAAATATAACATCCACTATTTTATATCTCAATTTCTTTCTCTTATATTTAGGAATGGGTACTTTCATAAGAGACCCCAACATTTTGAGATATTTGAGACTCATCTTTCGACTCTTACAAAGCTCAAATAAACTCATTTTCTTGTGCTTATAATGAACCATATTTAAAATATGACAAACTGTATTCAAAGATTCTCCACATGTAGATAGGTAACCTAGAACTTTGAAGTAAAATATTAATCATTTCATATAAAATTCTACTTTTTTGTTTAACTATCACATTAGATTGGAGAGAATATGGAGTTGTAACCTCATTAACAATACTATTGTTTTGATAGTATTCTTCAAAAATGTTTGATGTATGCTATCCTCCCCTATCATACCTTAATCATTTAAGTACCTTGAATTTTTCCTCATTTCTAAATACTTGAAACTTTTGCAAAGCTTTATCTTTACTTTTAAGTAAGTAAATATAATATTATTTGTTGCAATCATCAATAAATGTGACAAAACATCTTTTATTATCCCTAAGATTAATTCCATTAAATTCACAAATATTAGTGTTCACTAAATCAAAATTTCTGATTTCTTGTTAACCATATAAAAAAATTCTTAGGTTGCTTCACTTGCACATATATACTACATTTGTGTTTTATATCTATTATAGTCTTACAAGTAAGGTTTAAGTTCATCATTCTTTTTATAGAGTCAAAGTTTACATAACCAAACCTAACATGTTATATATCAGATGATTCAATATTGTATATAGAAGAAGAATAAACAGAAATATATGCTTTATTATCATTAACATTCATACACAAATAAACAATTGGTGCTACATGAATTTTAAAAAGATTCTCTATACAACAACAACAACAACTAAGCCTTTTCCCATACTAGACGGGGTCGACTACATGGATTCTTTGTTTCCACAAATCTCTATCGTGTGCCATGTTAGCAGTTAACTCCCAATAAGCTAGATCATTCTTTATTGTTTCTTTCCAACACTTTTGTGGTCGTTCTCTACCTCTTTTAATACTTTCCAAATTTAGTTTTTCTAACCTTCTTACAGGTTCTTCTTTTGATCTTCTTTCTATATGTCCAAACCATCTTAAACGATGTTCTCTCATTTTATCCTCTATTGGTGCGACTCCTAATTTGTTTCTAATAACCTCATTATGTATACGGTCTTTTCTTGTATGACCACTCATCCATCTCAACATCTTCATTTCTGTAACATCTTTTGTACATGTTGATGATTAACTGCCCAACACTCAGAACCATAAAACATGGCAGGCCTAACTGCTGCTCTATAATATTTACCTTTTAATTTTAATGGTATCTTCTTATCACAAAGAATACCTGATGCTCCTCTCTATTTTAACCAACCAGCATTAATTCTATGTGTAACATCTCCATCAATTCTTCCATCACTTTGAAAAATTGACCCTAGGTATTTAAAACTTTCCTTTGGGGAATGCAATGTGTGCCAATTTTAATTTCTATGTCCTCTGAAGTAGCCAAATGATCAAACTTACATTCCATATATTCTGTCTTTGTTCTACTAAGTTGGAGGCCTTTGTTTTCTAATGTTTCTCTCCATAGTTCCAATTTTCTATTAACTTTTTCCTTAGACTCCTCCACTAATACAATGTCATCTGCAAATAACATACACCAAGGTACTTCATCTTGAATATGTTTTGTTAACTCATCCATCACCATTATAAATAAGTATGGACTTAAAGTTGATCCTTGATGTAACCCAATATTAACTTCAAAGAAGTTTGTCGTTCCTTCATGAGTCCTCACACATGTTTTTGCACCATCATACATGTCTCTTATAAGGTTAATATATGTCAATGGGATACCTCTTTTTCCAAAGTTCTCCAAAGAACCTCCCTCGGTACCCTATCATAAGCTTTTTCTAGATCAATAAATATCATGTGAAGGTCTTTCTTTTTTGCTCTAAAATGTTCCATAAGACGTCTCAAAAGGTGAATCGCTTCAATAGTAGATCTACCTGGCATAAATCCAAATTGGTTCTCTGTTGTACTTGATACTTGTCTTAACCTACGTTCGATAATTCTTTCCCATAATTTCATAGTATGACTCATTAACTTGATACCTCGATAATTCGCACAATTTTGAATGTCTCCCTTGTTCTTATATACGGGTATAAGTGTACTTGCTCTCCATTCCTCGGGCATCTTTTGGTTTTTCTATATTTCATTAAATAGTCTTGTGAGCCAAGTGATTCCTATTTCTCCTAGTATTTTCCAAACTTCTATAAGAATATTATCTGGTCCTACCGATTTACCACTCTTCATATGTTTAAGAGCCTCTTTGACTTCATTCTTTTGAATACGTCGGTAGAAATTGTGGTTTATATACTTTTCTGACTTGGCTAAATCTCCTAAACTAATACTAACATCTTTATTTTCATTAAAAAGATTATAAAAATAGTTTTTCCATCTACTTCTTATATCATCATTTGCCACTAGAATTTTTTCATCCTCGTCTTTTATGCATCTAACATAATTAAGATCTTTAGTTTTCTTATCTCTAGCCCTAGCTATCCTAAAAATATCTCTTTGATCCTCTTTTGAGTTGAGTTTTTTATATAAGTCCTCCCAAATCTTAGCTTTTGCTTCACTAACGGCCTTTTTTGCTTTCTTATAAGCTTCTAAAGTTTCACTAGTTTTCTTAGCATAATGTAATTTGTAACATGCCCTCTTTGCCTTGATTTTGTTTTGTACTACTTCACTCCACCACCAAGCTTCTTTTTGTACCGGTACACCTCCCTTAGATACCCCTAACACATCTTTCGCCACTTTCCTAATATGTATAGCCATATTGTTCCACATATCAGAGGGTGTGCCAACATAATTCCAAACATCTCCTTGAAGGACTTTTTGTTTAAATATATCTTCTTTCTCGCTTTTGAGGTTCCACCATTTAGTCCGAATAGCTCAATGCACTCTTTTCTTCTTTGTCCATTTTTTTATTTGTAAATCCATAACTAAAAGTCGATGTTGGGTGGTTAAGCTTTCTCCTGGAATTACCTTGCAATCTTTACAACACGCTCTATCTTTTTTCTACAAATAAAGTAATCAATTTGTGTTTGTGATAAGCCACTCTTATAAGTAATTAAATGTTCATCTCGTTTTTTGAAGATTGTATTGACTATAAAGAGATCAAATGACATAGCAAAATTTAAAATCTCCCTACCTTCCTTGTTTATATCCTCATAACCAAAGTTTCCATGAATCCCTTGATATCCTAATGCCTCTTTACCGACATGTCCATTTAAATCTCCTCCTAAACAAATCATCTCCCTTTGTGAAATCTTTTGAAACACCTTATCTAACTCTTCCCAAAAAACTGTCTTTATACTATCTTCTAGTCCTACTTGGGGTGCGTAAGCACAAACTATATTCAAAACCTCTACTCCTAACACTAATTTCAATGTCATGATTCGGTCACCATATCGTTGTATGTCTACTAAACTCTCCTTTAAATCTTTATTTATGATAATACCAACTCCGTTTCGGGCCTTTTCTTTACCTGAGTACCATAATTTAAAACCTGTATCCTCTATCTCCTTTGCTTTTTCTCCAACCCATTTTGTCTCTTGTAAACATAGAATATGAATCTTTCTCCGAATCATAGTATCTACCACCTCTATTAGCTTACCCGATAATGTTCCGATATTCCAAGAACCAATACGAAACTTATTATCTAGGACTAGCTTCCTTACTCCCCGCATCCGTCCATAATCAAAATGCGGAGACCCTCTCTGAAAATTTTTCACTACATTCGGGCGGCAATGTAGCAGAACTAACTTCTTTACCCACACCCGTCCATGATGTGGGAACCCTCTCTGCAATTGATTCACTACATTCGGGCGAAAATGTAGTGGCCCTTGCTTACTTCTTACTGCATTCGGGCTCTGCAGCACGTTGCTAGGCGGGGACGCCCCAAAGCAATGCTCATAATTTTTATAATCCATGTTGTAGAAATCCGACGAAGTTTTACGCTGGCTGTCGAAAGCCTAACACAACCCTCCTCCTTTATCCGGGCTTGGGACCGGCAATGCAAGGGTGATCCATTACATGGGCGGAGTTTTCTCTATATCACATAAATAACTCTTCTTAAAAAAACATCAATACTAAGTTATATAATTACGATATCGTTACATTTGTAATCTAACATTAATCTCTCTCTAAATAAAACAGGACCACTAATGATATTTTAACAAACTATTGGAATGTGCCTAACTACATGAAGAGTTAAAATATTTCTCGAAGCAAACTTATGGTTCACACGTCATTCGGTTTTGACTTTAGTAGTTGAATAATCTCTTAAGGTTATAGTTCTCCCATAGACGGTTTGGTAAGACACAAAGAGAGATTTATCAATATAAACATTCAAATTAGCTCCAATGTCTGCAATCCAATACTCTGACTCAAAAATAGAAATGAGATATGGTTTAAAAGATAAATATTCGTCACTAGTGGGCGTGGTGATCACCATGTTAACTATAACTCCTTCAGTAGTCATATAAGTCTTTTGGCTTTCTTTAAGAGACAATCCCTTGCCCAATGCCTAACCTGATCACAAAGTTAGCATAGTCTTTTCTTGGGTTTCTTTTGAATCTTGATATTTGGTTTATTCTTTGCTTGTTTTTCCTTCTGACCGTTAAGTTTACCTTAGGGTTGTCCACAAGTATAATAAGTTTCTCACTTCTATGTTATTCCTCTATTACAATATCTAGCATAAGGTCATCAATGGTTATCTTACCCTTCTTATTCTTGAGATCTAGGCCGAAACCCTCCCAAGACTTACGAAATTTTTCAATAATAGACATAAATTTAAAATTGTTAGGAAGCTTCATCTTAGCTTCCTTGAAACCATTGCATAAAATCTGAAACTCGTGCCCTATTGGGTCATAGATTTCTCCTCTACCATTTGATACTTAAGGAATTTGGTTACAAAATACTTTTTCAAGATTGAGGTTTTAAGTATTGTATTTTCGATTTAAGGTAACCAACAGATCTTTCATTGTCATGGAAGAGAAAAAACTATAAACATCAAATAAAACATTCAACAATACCGATAATATACAACAATTGTAAATGGTGTCATTCTGATTCCACTCAACGATTTTATCTGAGCTTCTAAGATCAATATCATGAGGTTGGGAATAATCTGACTCGATATACAAATGCCGCCCTAACATAGTTAATCAGATTTTCATATGCCACTACAAGCATTTGAAATGAGAATCGAAAAAAATTTCAGCATCAAGGTTAGGTCGACCTTAGGTTGGAAGGTAGTATATGAAGATATGTTTACTAAAGATAATACTAATTTCTATAAGATTGTTGAAAAGTTTGTTGTAAATAACAGTAAAAATACATGCATAAAAAACTAATATGGACAATTATAAACATGCCCTAATTAATAATAGTCGCAGATCAAAAGTAAGCCATAAACAAATCATACGAAAAATACAAGCAAACTTTAATCAGAAAAAAACTTATATGTAAGAGTTGTCCTCGTAGATTTGCCTTAGAAAAATTAGTGCCCCCATCGAGTACATATGGGCAGTTGTACTTTTCTTTTAGAATAAAATGCAAACCCAATCGAAAGTCACGTACCTTGCTTTGAGTCGACTTCGACCATGCCTCAATCGCCTTTTGTCGAAGAAAAATGATGACAGTGAGGAGTCACCACGGCCAGAAGGAGACAGAAGGCGACAAAGGAGAGAGAGTGTTTAATCACATATATTCGGATTAGGGAGCCCTAATCTCTTATTTATAGATTGCCTGATAGATCATGAATCCGATCCAAATGATGCAAGAGAGATCGAAGGCTCTAAAACCCAAACCCAAACCCAAACCCAAGCCCAACCCGACACTCGCGCATAGTCTAATATCTCCCTTCCAACCTCTTTGAAATAAGGTTTATGAGCTACCAACTCTAAAAATGACATTTAGGTTTGTCTCATCAATATGGGATAAACTCTTGTTCTTCGCATACACGAGTCTCTCACATGCGACTTTTTACATTTTAGAACTTTCACATATATTAAATGATGCATCAATTTTGTAATAGACGATGCGGGTCCGGATCCAGTAGGATCCAAACCCACCCAAATCCACGTTTTACAACAACGCCCGATTTGAGTGTTGCTATCCTTGGCTGGCCAAGGCAGGTAATGCCATTAAGGTCGATTACCAGCCTGACCAATCTTTATAAGAGGGCAGAGGAGGGGAGGCCTGTTGTGGAGAAGCCTCGGGAGGAGCAGCACGAGCTGGAAAAGAGGAACGGTCGTCAGAATCTGATAACAAAATCCTCATTTTTGTTTTTGTCAAATTTCTCATTTTTAGTTGCTAAAACTGAGTTAGATCATAGGGTTTTTGTTTGATTTATGCTAAACCTTCGAAAACAAGCCTTAATACACGAAAATCGATTCAAAACAAGTGTAGATTAGTGAAATTTTTCTCAAATTTGAGTTATTATTTTTCATGAGTTTTCTAGCCAAAACGACACCGTTGGCGACCTATTATGGGTTGGATTGGAAGAGGAGAGATAGGCGATCGGTTGGGGATAATGAACCAACACTGATTCGTGTCGTATCCGGAATGTCATGAACTGACACTGATTCGTATCGTATCCTCATGTCTCGTGTTAAGAACCAAATCTGTGTCAAAACAGGTTTTGTGTCGGAAATGAGTTAGGTTTGGGTCATGCCTTGAAATGATTTTTTGGATCAGTTTGGATCTCGTATAGCTTAAACGAATCCAAATTGGGTTTTGGGTGATTTTAGGGTCATTTAAGATTTGATTTGGATACGGTTTGTTATGTTAGATTTGTAGTTAAATAAATTTTAATATTTTAATTATTTGTAATTGTTTAGAGATTAAAATTTTTGGATTTGGTGGTAATAAGAGTGGCCCAACGGCTTGGGGACTGAATCTTAGCCTTCCTTTAGGTAGGGGATTATGCATTCTTTTACAGAACTATGGTAGAAGTTATTTTACTTATTTTAAATAGATTTAAATGTGCATGGTTGATAAATGTTTTATTGATGTTTATGAAATGATGTTTGCAATTATGGGTTATTTGATATGCTTTTCAAATAGAACGAGTTTATGGTATTGATTGGTAAAGAGCATGTTTTGATATGCATGTATTGTATGAACATGATATTTAAATGTTGTGGATGTGGATTTGGTTTTGGATATTCGTGGATTTGGATATGATTTGTGAATGTGATGAACTGTAAATGGTTTTAGAAATGTAATGATGTGTGAATATACGAGCTGTACTTGTGTGTGTTGTGTGGGGTCTCTAAAGATTTATAGGTCCTTCGGGCGATCCGACTTAGGGCGAATACAGGCAGTGTTCCCGGGTACTCTATCGTGAGAGTCGGCATGGTTACCGTCGTGGTTGAGGTTACCAAGGTCACGTTAGGGAGGGTCGGACAACTTTCGTGGCTTTTGGGGCAGACACATTATGAGATATAATTATTATAACTAATGATGTGTTTATGTGTGTGTGTGTGCGCGTATGAACTTGAGATCATGATTTAAAGGTGGAATTGTGCTTTGTGAGATCAAGCGCGCCATAGTGCGTCAGTGTCGTGAAATCTGTTACAGTCTATTGTATTTCACAACAATTTGATTGTTAAATTGATCGCTAATAACGAGAACCGGTTGAGTATCGAGTTGCTAAATGGCGTTGAAAAGTTGAATTTGTTTAGTCTCCCTTGGCGAACTTTCCTTCATCGACTAGGATTTTTGACATTTAAAACAGGCAACGCTCTCTCTCTCTCTCTCTCTCTCTCTCTCTCCTGTGAAAATAATCATTGCCAATTAGTTTTATTGGAGTAGGAATCAATGAATATCGCACTGCCACCAACTTTGAGATGAATGAAGACACAGGGAGAGGGAACTACCCTCATTGTCACGTTCCTTAGAGTTTCGCAGGTGACAATTCAAACTCCATTTAATCCAGCCACTATGTGGGGGACTCACATTAACTGCACACTCTTCCGGTCCTGTTTTTTTTTTTTTTCTTTCACCCGTCAAGTTCCTGAAAGAGTCACATGTTTGGACTAATAGTGGCCTAAATCAAGTCTTATTTTGATGTTGATCACACAAGTGATCAAAGTTGGCGTATGATAATGTGCTATCTTATTCACATGAGTGGCTTGTTGGTAAGGCCACGAGGGCGACCGACAAGGAGCCGGAAAGTTAAACTGGTTATTGTATAAATCTTGTAGGCCCCAAAGGCCTAAAAACATTTAGACTTAGGCCCCAAAATTTTATGTCACATAATATTCAATTTTCGCAGTTTCCTCTTCAGATTAATGTTACTACATTGTATATAAAACCAATTTCAGAAATAGTTATAATCAAACTCTAATCATATTTATGAGGCCAACATGGTCATAAATTTATTAGAAGTTTCTTCCAAAATGACCAACATGATCCCGTGATCCACAAAATCAGTCTGCCCCACTTCAATAAGGACATACCCATCCATAGGTCAAGGACGACCATAGATGGTGGGTTTAGATCCGGCCTGACTATTCACAAATTGAAACCGAGCGACCTCCAGAACTGGAACCAGAACTGAATCAAGGATCTCAATTTGGTTACTGTTCCACCATCTGTAAATTGAACCGGAACCAGCTATGCACCAAACCATACTTTGGTTTTGATTTCCAATATCCCACCTTTTGGATTGTGTTTTCAAACAAATTCAGAGGCTCAACCGAACCCAGAAGTGCTCAACACTGGACCCAAAACCCAACCACAAACTGGGGGATCCAGCCAAGTCTACCAACAACTATGATCCCCAGATCACAACTCACTGCATAGGTAGTGTGTAAAATCATTCATGATCTTTAAATACTTATATAATCGGTTCTGTTTAGTCAAAAATTAAATTAATATTCATAAAAGTATTGAAAGAAAATAGTAAAGAATGATCTAAGTTTATGTTGAGTTAATTGTTAGCGTCACACTTGATCAAGCTCTATAGAAACAATAACCAACCCTATTTAATAAGAGAAAAGACTTAGTTATTGTTCTTATTGTCATTAAAATTTTGAAAATCTTTAAACAAAAGCATCACATCTGCTTGTCTAAGTAGTGAATTTTAGGCTTTTAGGCATCCCAAAACTTTATTAGTTAGTTTTGAAAAAAGAAAAGCTGGATGATCTGTTTCTTTCATAGAATGCAAAGCAATCTCAATATTTGATAGCGGTTACCCTAACGTTTTCTCTCCGGCGGGCTTGGTCAGTAGGTAGGGTCAAGGTTTGGGTCATGATGACAATCCGTGTCACAGCTTCATGGGCTTCCAGATGAGCCCAGAAGCAACAAACCAATACCTACTAAGATCCGAGTACAAATTGAACATCTTTTGCCGATTGCAGGCAGGTCTACGACAGCTCTGCAGTTTTGCGGAACTGGATCCTTCTTTTATCTTTGAGAATGATACTTACGACTGCACCGTCCTGCTGAAGGACACTGTGACCTACGGTGTCAGAGAGTGCATGCATGGACAAGCTTAGTGTCTTCTGCCATTAATCTTAGATTCGTGAGCCAAGATATGGACTCGTTTTAAATACATGTCGTGGCATTTCATACGGACGCAATCGTTTCGATGGAAGGTAGATACAAATGGATCGTTGATTATCAGAGAACTGTATATATTCGATCTTCATTTCCGGCAGAGTATTGCGGTGAGATCTCTACGTACAATCGAACTGGATCTTGATGTACGTTCTCAGATACAAATAGAATGCAGAAGAGCTATCTCTTCCGTTCGGATTCAGTTGGTGATCTTCAAGAATATCGAGCTGGTACTGTATGCAATTTGGATCCTCACAAAGGCAAAGGTTTCGTCCGAGAGAGATCTCAGAATGGAACAAGGCAAGTGTAGGTAATCGGTACACAAGACGGCGTAATGAAATAATATTCTTGCCAATGGCTGTGAGATCATATACTGGTAAATGAGAGGAAACTGTATCTTATCCAAAAATAAGACATTAAGAACCTAAAAAGATCCATCATCAGTAGAGAAGACAGATGCAGAGCAACACGTTGCTGGCCAATTAGATAGTTCAAAATGGATGCCATGTGTACAAACTTGCCGGCTCTCGATCCTTCATCTTCTTTCTGTAGTTATTCGTGGCAGCGCAGTATGAGTTGGAAGTTTCTGAGATTAGGGTTCCATTCCATATGCATTAAATGAGCAATTTGTCACGTTAGGAAGAGACTGACTGAACATGGAACAAAACGAAGATCTGCCATTAATTCAGATCGTTATAACAGTCTAATATGCCACGAAAGCCTGCACTGCCCTAGAGAAAAGAGCCGTTTCATGAAGGAACCTGCCCAATAAAAACAAAATTCTTCTTTATTTCTACTATCAACAAGAATATATATATCTATCACTTGTTGCTACTATCTGTTATATAATAACAAACAAGCACAAAATTAAAACGAAAACCAGCAGAACTTCACAAACAAATTAAAGGAAAAAAATGTTAATATTAGCCAGACTACTTCTTAATGCACTTTGATCCTACAAACAACGTAACCTAAACGAAGCATAACAAATATATAGGAGAAGGTGGGGCAACGAAACCAGAGAAAAGGATATTGGGTGTCTAAAAATGCTCTCTCTATGGCAATGAACTGTACTGGTGCAAATCAGGCCAAGAATTCTCGAAAATCCATTCACTCCCTCTTGGCTCGCCACACTCTACAACAGAAGCTGTCTTCTTGCTACTGCCAAAACTGCAAGCTCCATCAGTAGTCGTCACACTGTTGGGATTTTGAAGGCATATTTGTTGTTGGTGCTGATGATTAGGTCCATACTGAGACTGATCAATGATCCCGTAACCACTCATGTACATCCCACTGTGATCTGATCCCTCTGCAAGAAGCATCGCAAAGCGTTGTTGTTGTAGCTTCCAATGAAGATCGGCGTTCATGATACTTAACGACTCGATGGAGGAAGCCACGCTGCTGTGCATGAAGCTTCCTTGAGATCCCCAAAATCCTGGTGAATACCCACAAAGGCCAAGTCCAGAATTCATCCCATTAGAGGTTACAGAGGACGACGACGAAGATGATAAGTCACCAGAAGAAAGAAACCGATTCAAAGCACTGGGCTGGAATTTAGGCAAACAACCAACATGAAAATCGATAGAAGGTGAAGAGGAAAACCCATTAAACAATTTGAGAGCGTTGCTTGCTGCTAGGGTTTCCGATGGCAGCTGAACGATAGACGAGATATTAGAGTTATTAATAACACCAATCTTGGTTTCTTCATCGTTGAAGCTTTTAGATGACGCAAAAGAGGAGTTAGCCTTGTTGGTAGTGCTCTTCTTGTTCTTTCTACATCCTCCTCCTATAGGAACGTTCCTCAACGCCCCTCCTTTCGTCCAGTAACGCCTACACGTCTTGCAAAAGTGTCTTGGCTGCGAGAGGCTGTAGTTGTTGTAGTAACAAAACTTGGTGTTTGAGGAATCGCATCTTGGGCATCTCTGTACCTCTTCCGGTAGCCTCAACCCGTCGGTTCTCTTGTCTTCTCCTTGTTTCGCCATTAATCCACCGCTATTAGTACCACTTTGCATCTTTTAATCTAATAAAAGAAAACTATCTCAATGAAAACCATAGCAACCAACAAAGAGTCGCAGTTTGGATAGACAACTATATAGAATTGACTCTAATCGTGTTTTTGAGAGAGAGGATTCAGTACAGAGAAGTGATGGGTGAGGTATTCATGGGCAGGGGACAATGATCAGAGATGTCTGTGTTTGTGTTCTTGAAGCAGTGCTTACAGACAGGGCCTTCCTCCGGTGTCTGTCTTCTGCAGTGCTGCTGTACTGCGTGTGGCTGCTGATCTTCATTGTGTTAAACTCCCCCTATAAAGCCTCCAACCTCGGGACGTGTAAGATCTCCCGATTGATGGATCGGAAAGATCCTGGTCGTTCAGAAGCCAGCGATAAGTGCGAAGTCTATCCGCAGTTCAGTGCTTGGGATGATCGTGGCCGTCCAGGAATATCACCAACCTGCGAGATGAGAGAGCATGATCTCACTTGAGAGATTGAGAAGATCTCAGTCGTCCAAACCACGTGGTCCTTGAACCCCGTCAGCGTGGATGTGAAATGTCGGAATTGGACTCCAAGCCGACGCCACCTCCGGTGCATGCTTCGGATAGAACGTCGGTTTGCTGGCCACACTCGGCTGGCTTCACAAGCGATGATTTGCATATGAACGCGATAATTGCTTTGATCGGTTAGATGGTTGTTCTCTCTCAACACTTAATTTGGAGGTCTGTTCCTTTGAAAGCGTTCATTATCTGATTTCTTACTCTTTTCGATTGAATTTATTTATATGTGCTTCTTCAAATCACCTTCATGAGCATGCCTATTCTTTTTTTGTTATCCAAGATAAATTCAGACATATTTCATATCAACAATGAGGATAACTCGTGCACAAGTGATAGTAGACTAGCGCGTTTGATTATTCAACGAGACAGGTTTGGCTTCGCAAGTGATCAATACAATAACAACAACACCTAGATCTTTTTTATGAGTCAATTATATAAATTTTTTGTTTTTAGTGAATTAGAGTATGAGTTAACAACCAATTCAATACAAGTTAGATTATTTTTTATTGTTTCTTTATTTTTTGCAGTCTTTCTCTTCACAAACGATCGAATATACAACATAACTCTTTGCTTTTGCCTTTTTAAAGTAAGAGATTCTGTGTGCTAGGTTTGGTTTCTGTGTGAAAACGAAAATGACCGTCGAAAGGAGCGCACTTAACTCATTTACTAGAAAGTTTTAAGAAGGAACAAAGTCCGTTGTGTAAAAGGGTCTCTATAAGGCTGCGGCGGTGGGAACCCTTATACTGACAAGGACGACACGAAAGTACTTGAAATCCGCGTGCAGGAAATGGAGGACCAGCGAGTTCGATCTCAGGTACGACGGTTCCTGTACACGGTGCCGCCATAAATGGCGGTTTGTGGGCGACGAGACCTTTCGCTCCCTTCCTCGTCTGGCTCTGTTGACGTAAAATGGCCAGACTACCCTGATGAACACGACACGAGGACTCGAGCTTCACGGAGGTGGGCGTTAACCCACAGTGAGCAAGTCCTCACCTGGGTGGGTGTCGACACACAAGTTGAAGGTTATCTTGATAATTATATAAGCGGGTCGTTACACTCTACCTTTCACTCTTCAAGAATGGGAAAGCAACACGATAAACGGGGTGTGTTTAGGTCAACCTACTTGTAGGTATTGCCAAAAGCACAAAATTGTCACTCCTCGGTCTTGTGTTTCTAGTTGTGCTCATCTCCACCCAAATAACACGAGAAAAAACAGGTCGGAGGAGACTTGGTTTTGGTTTTAGTTAGTCAGCATTTTTCTTCATTTGTTTCTAAACAATTGATACGACTTTTAAGGATTATGTCCGGCTTTAGTCGTACTCATTTCTCAACGGATTTTGATTTCACATATGAAACGGTTGAGATCTTTAAGAATTTTTAAATATAAATAAAATATGTGTAATTATCACTTTTTTTATAAATATATATCTATACATGTTTATATATAAAAAGAGAGAAATTAGTTCATGCACACTTAAACATTTTCAAAGATTTCAACTAAAAACTGTTCAATCAATCAAACAGATGATTGAAATGCAAATTTCAAAACGAAAAAGTACCTTAATATTTTTTACAAGTGTACTAAATGTATTTAATATTATTTGTTTTATTATTTTAAAGATCTCAACTATTGATTTTAAAATAAAACAATTCAGAAGATTAGAGTACGAACGAATGTACCGTATAGACTTTTCTCTCTCTCTCTCTCTCTCTCTCTCTCTCTATATATATATATATATATATATATATATATATATATACATGTTTATATATAAAAAGAGAGAAATTAGTTCATGCACACTTAAACATTTTCAAAGATTTCAACTAAAAACCGTTCAATCAATCAAACAGATGATTGAAATGCAAATTTCAAAACAAAAAAGTACCTTAATATTTTTTACAAGTGTACTAAATGTATTTAATATTATTTGTTTTATTATTTTAAGATCTCAACTATTGATTTTAAAATAAAACAATTCAAATTATTAAGAAGATTAGAGTACGAACGAATGTGCCGTATAGACTTTTTTTTCTCTCTCTCTCTCTCTCTCTCTCTCTCTCTCTCTATATATATATATATATATATATATATATATATATATATATATATATATATATATATGCACATGTGTGAGAGAGAGAGAATCACTGAAATATGAAATTGTTATACATTCTGTAAAGGCCGGTATCATAAGTTAATAATGCGATGAAAATCCAAGCCCAAAGTGCAAAGCGTAATCTGGTCATTAACATTTTCGTGCACCCACCGCTACAAAAGGAGGACTGAGATTGCAGTCTCTAACAAAAAGGTGAGGAGTTCAATACCCCGTAGGGGTCTGCAAAACCCCATTTTGCCGATATCTTAAAAAAAAAAAAGATGTGTGAAGAGCTCTGGGTGGTTGCGGGCCTTGCGTCACTAAAGAGAGAGAGGGAGAGAGAGAGAAGCGAATTCGTTTAATATACGGCGGTTAAAAGTCTGACGGTGAAAGCCTGTTTGATATTTTACCTAGTGAGGGTGAACTATCCCACCCGAGCAACTCGGGAGGGTCGTGAAAAAGGAGATCTCGTGAGGAGTTCCGCCCAATACCCGTGACTCGTGTGACCCGGAACTTTCCTTTCCCACGAACCCACCCAAATCGCGTGCTTCCGGCTGACAACCCTCGCCCACCTCCCTTCCTCTCTCGGTCTTGCTCGTGCATAGCGTGAGCTGCAGCTTGTCTTACATCAACTGATACGTGTCTTGTTTAGCAATCCTAGGACATAGAAGGGAGGTGGCCAGACTAGGCTTACACTTAAAATTAAATAATAAAAACTTTTAAAAAGTTCGAAAAGTATTGAAAATAATTTTGGTTTATTAAAATAAATACATATAACACAATAAACGCTGATGCATAGCCAACTCTACTTGGTGAAAAAAGATTTCATTTTGTGTTTCAGGTCACATTCGTGTCATCTTGCTTAATTTCATACGAGAACCAGGTCAGCCCAACCATGATACTATGTTTTTGTTTGGAAAATGGTGCACACAATCATTTCGGGACTTGTCCTTGTCAGATTTAACTATCGCGCCATATTTCCAACCACAATACCAATTTTGTGTTTGAGTCATCTTCGTGTCATGTAGCTTCACACCAACGACGCCATGTCGTGTAGATTCGTGCCAATCACACGTCAAGCCAAATACTACAGGATTATTCTTGTGTTATTTAGCTTGTACATTATCACTGGTAGAATCCAAGCAATCTTTCGATAAGAAAGTACGAGAAACTATGAATAATTAAAAAAAAGTTGAAAGAATTAAAAACTATCAAACATGATATGTTTTTTTTCCAGAAATAAATACTCATACAAGATAAGATTGAGCAATAAAAGAATCCATTTAACCAACCCTATTTAATCGAGGAAAAGGCTTAGCTGTTGTTAGTGTAGTCGCCAATCCTTGAAGGGAATGAATTGGGAAGTTGGACGTTACTTTGGCGAACTTACAACTAAAACAAGGAATACTATACCAACTAGATTGTTTCTTCGATCAAAAGACCTTACTCTTCAGATGGTTTGATTCATTTTGAGCTATGTTATTAACAGGGTGCATGTATCGAACCAAAATTAGGAAGAGAAAGGGCACGGATCTCCGACCAAACAATGCCGAAAAAACTGAGAGAACCTAGAGTTTGTTGCTGAGAGACAGAGATATGTTGAGTTGCAGTCAAGTTCTGATCTCTTCATCCTCAAGCAAGTACTCCACCATCATAAGTCATCTGATAACAAAAAGAGTAGCCAAATTACACTCAATACAGGCTGCTAAAGCAAGCTTACTTGATCTTCTTCAGTGGTGAGATCTAGAAACTCTTTTGAGTGAGGCAAACGGCTTAGAAAACCTTCTAAGGTGGGGTAAACTATGCATTATAACCCGCTGATTCACTTATGGGTTAGACCTTTTATGCCAATTTTCTAAATTTCGGGTAGGATGGATGCTCCACCCGACTCAATGTCGATCTGTCACTTCTCTTTTCCTTCCCATCTGGTTATATATGGCTGTACCCTTAATTCTGAGACTCGCAGATATCGGATCCATTAGAATCTCCATTTCCATAAGAAAATACTCGTAACCGGGAAAACACTCTTGAACCCTTTCACCTTAAGGGAATCATGCTGCCCAAACCTTATGTTTGTTCATTCGTCACTGGGCCGACCCGAAAGGGCCTGATTAGTACTGGACTTTCCACAATATTACGAGAAAATTTGACTAAAATACCAACATTAATAAATTAGGATATGCCCTTGCAAAATATCTTTATGTTCGTCTTGTCTCAGCTCATACCTTCATGTAGACACGTCTGGTTCTGGGTAAATCAAAACTGATGGTTCCAAACCACTGGTTCTGGTTTGCCTGAGCGGTTTGAAACCGCCTGTTCTGGTTCTGGAGGCCACGAACTGTAAGCAAACTGGGAGGTCCTCGGTTCCAGTTACAGTTATAGGGCTGGTTCTGTGGGAGGAACGGTTCAGTTCTAACCGGCCATGTCTACCTTCATGCTCAGTTAAGCTCAAATTAGCAAGAATGATTTTGAACATGAACTCTATCCAAGTTGATATGAGACAAATATCTGGGCCTTGCTCATCTCGATCCATTCAGGTAACTTACCATCCCTACTTATAACTTATCATGTGAATATCTTAAGCAAGGTGCCCAAATAAATATGACTTCTTGGAAAATTATTCACCAAGACAAATTAAAAAGTTTATGTGTGAACCCTCACCACGGTCTAGGTCGCTTGTTTATAATCTATATTTTGTTTTCTATTTTTCATTTCCCCCACTCGTTTTATGTTTGGAGGCACTTGAATTTACCTCATTTAATCGATAAATAAACAAAAAAATTTAACATGATTAATGAAAAAGAGCAAGTTTGGAAAATTATCAAAATTTACATAAAAATGAGGAAACATTACAGTCAAGAAAATCAAAGTTCTTTTAGGGTTTGGATAAATTATTGAAATCTACTAAACAATGAGAATCGGTGATACAAAGAATTCTGAAGAATTCACTATCGTTTACATGTAATAACGCATGCAGCATTCATGTCTCGAGTTGACACGCCGATTCAGGGTAAACAAACCGCCAGTTTCAGTTTGAACAAAAAAATAAAAGAAAAATTAAAGTAAGATCATAATAAAACCAAACCGAAAACTGTTCATTCTGGTTTCGGTTCCATGAGAGGAAGAATGCCATAAACGAACCAGGGGGTTCCCTGTTTGATTACGGTTCTAGATCATCTTTGGTTGGCTCTTCGATTCAAGCTGTCAAGCCGGTCCCAAACTGGCTGTGTCCCGGTTCCTGGTTCTGAGAAGACCAAAAATAGCAGTTTGGAACCGTCTTTTCCGGTTTACCCAAAACTGGGCATGTCTAATCGAGAGGAATATAGTTCAACACACTTAAACAGGGCTGATAACAGTGAATCATGATGGTATTTCAACACACAAGGCTCATGTGTGCTTACCTTATAGAAAGAGACACGGTTTATATCTAATTCAGATCAGTCTCCTATACCAGAACCAAATCCAAAGTCCACCTATTTACTTGGCTGCTCCAAGCCTGAATGAAGTACTGCATTTAGGTCAGCTTTTAATTTGGAGCAGATCAGTGGGTCATGGTTTCGTTACACACGGTGTGCACCTAGTGCGTTGAAAAGGCAAAAGGCACACATAATAACCTCAGTGCCTGGCACCTTTAAATAGGTTCACAATAGTGCGCATATGTCAGTGTGTACATGAAAAAATAACTTGTAGATCAGTATATTATGTCTGATCTAATTTAGTTTGAGTAACCTACATCTAAGTGACCTGTTCTGGATGTGTTTAACTGGATCACCTAGCATTTGGGCCAATGTTCTTATCCAGAACTATTACAGGATATTAAACATGAATGTTTAGTAAAGTTAGTCTTTTTAGGTTAACCAACAACAACTAAATCTTTTCCCATACCTGATAGGGTCGAGTACGTCAATTATTTGTTTCCATAGAGCCCGATAATGTGTCATTCTCTCAACATGAGCTACATTATTTTTTATTGTTTCCTTTCAATATTTTCATAGTCTTACTCTTTATTTTTAATATTTTTATTATCTAGTTTCTTTTATCTTTTCACCCAAACTTTTTTTTTGTTGTCTTTCGATGTGTCAAAACTACTATCATAAACAATTTTTTCTCATTTTATCATCTATTGACGTGACTTTGAATTTGTTTATAACCTTGTTCAATTTTTCAATTTTTATCATCTGGAACGGTAACCTTGTTTTCAATTTTTCAATTTTTTTCGCCAAACCCATTCTGCTGCACGGTAACCTTGTCCAATTTTTATTGCTCTTTTCAATGCCGCTGAATCAAGCTCATAAGCATCTTCACAATTATAATGATTTTCCATCTCTGCGAGTTGCATATCATCGGAAATTTCTATTCCTAAATCCGCTTCCTCGTTCTTTCCCTCGATCAAGTCATCCAAACAACACCGTTGTAATTTCTGTATCTCCCACCAAGAAATACTTCACAGTTCTTACAAGATGTTGATCCTTTCCCAGACTCCCCATCTTTCTCATTTGCACAATCTTCAATCTTTTGATGATTATTCAAAAAAATACCTTTAGGATAGTCCAAAATTCCATTTGGACATTGCTTTGTATATTGAAGGGGTCGAGATGGCCGATCACATTCTAATTCATCAGCTATATTCCTCCCAGATTGAAAGCAACACCTATTCACTAACATGGATTGTCTACTGATCTCCAAAATCTTCCACCCCAAGAAGAACAGCAAAGACACAATCAGCGCATTCGACAAAAAGGGATCGTATGTTCCACACCTGCACTCGCAATTCCTAATCTGTTCCCCGCAGCTTGGCCTACTTCTGCCATTTTTACTCTCCAGAAGACCCAGAATCTAGATGCCACTCACCAATTACCTAAAGTAGCAAAAGTAGCAGCAAAGATAAACCAATGACTATATTTGAACTAAACTTGCTTCAATCTCAAATAAGGCAACAACAAGCAAGTACTGAAATAGAAAGACAGATTTCCTTAGAAGTCTGGCGTGCTATCCTTTGATTTTATTGATGGTATAGGAGATCATCACAAAGGGTGTCTACGAGGAATGGATTGATCGAAGAACGGAGGAAACGAAGGCACTGTACAGCCAAAAATCTTCCAAACCAATAATGCATGAACGCATCGAACGAAATAGCAAACCGACGATTCACTCTCATTCGCTTTTTGAGGTAGAAATTATCTAAAGTTTTACTTCAATCCCCAAAAGGAATATCACTCCCCAAGAACACGGATTTAAACAAAAGGAGAAAGGAAGAGGCATGCATATATACAACCAAACTTACTAAACTCCAAGCTTTGCTCCAACAAGCATTCGGATGAGAAAAGGAAGACAGACAGACAGAGAGAAGTCTCTTGGTGTGGCTCTACAGAAGGGCCTGTTGCGGAAGACGGGATGCGTTTTTTTTGTGTGTGGGGGTCCTTAGCGGTGGTTTACATAACGCTTCTCTCTCTCTCTCTGAAAGGATTCTGACATGGGTACTTGCGGAAGATGGGCGCTTTATCATCAACGGCCCAATATCATCCTACCGTTTGCGCAAGATAAATGACCGCCCTCTCTCTCTCTCGTTTTCCAAATCCCAACTCTTGCGTCAGCGTCAACAGCACGAAATATTGAGTCATCTCTATGAAATTCAGTTGTGCTTTTTGTTCTTTTGGCAGGACAGCTGGGGCAGAACCTGGTTATACACTCGTAGTGGGTGGTACTAAACGTGGAAACGTAATTACAGTGAATGGGGACCCTGTTGATGAGAAAGGCCATGATTGGCCAGCCAATAAGTGCAGTTTTTGACATCCTGATAAGTGTAGGAGTTAGAATTTATGCAAGTATTCGTCTTATTTAATGGTAACTTATTTCTCCCTTGATGTAGTCTAATTATGCCAGCCCGGTTATACACTCGTTATACCACGATACTTGGATCCATCTCTAAAACGTCTTTTCTTGCTCCTCAGTCCCATGCTAACCGAAGACCATCCCCCGTGCCTCAGCCGAACGCATACCTAGATTTCTCGAGGTACCTCCTCTCCAATTACCACAAGCATCTCTAACAATGTCTCCACTTCCAGCGATGCATCTGTCTGTTTACAACAACCATATTAACTTTAAATGTTAAACATGTACAAAAACGACTCAAACGAAGTTTCAATAAGAAGATAATGAAAATGTTAAATAAACAAGAAAAATCATAAAAATATCATGTTAAATAAATAATATAAAGAACGATCTAACTTATGTTATTAAGTTAATATTGAGCATGAGTTCTATGAAAACAAAGAATTCATGCAATATAACTGACATCATCTAATATGAGAAAATGTTTAGTAGTTGTATATCCATGTTAGCCTTCATACATTCCTCACTCCACAAGTGCGTAATTTTCTGTGGGCATGACAAAGTCTGCTTGGAATATTATCTTATTTCTCCAGTTTCAAATGAGCCAGAAAAACTACTGCCCAAGTAGTACATCACTTTAATTATCTATTGAATATAGGCCAGAGAGATTACCTGCACACAATTCATGTCTATTTGAAGTGTAAAATTGCACCATCTTTTGCGGCAAGAACGCAACCCATCTACAGTCCCTAAAGAGTGCGCTTGATAAAAGTTTTTAGGAAAACTGGACCTTAGCAACTTTTCGTGCTCATAGTTTCAAATGTCATTCTACATCAAACATAGAACCATCATTGACGTAGAATTATAATCCCTAATTTCAATTTGAGTCTAAAACTTTGACATTGGAGAAGAGATAGAGCACAAGAATTGACTACAAGAAAACTCAAAATGCCTCGTCTCTGATGTTGCTACCCATGTTGGATAAAAATCCAAAGTGCCAATGTCACTCGTCATTCAAACACAAAACCATGGTTCCTCAAAACTATGATTACAAGCTCTAGTTCTAGTACGAAAGCATGGTAAAAGGAATCAACACCCTAAAGCATGAGCAGCAGATTCTCTCATAGCACAATAGAAGCCACACCTAACAGTGTTGTTTCCACGCTTAATTCCGAGGGCTTGCTTTCATGGGTGTGTGTTAGGCTTCGGCTTCCCATTGAATAAAAATAAAAGCATAGTTCTAGTGCGTGCCTCGAAAATGAGGCACCACGGACAAGTCCTTACTGAAGATCGCTAGCGACATCTTCTGAACGAGGAACTATATCACGTGAACATGGCACTGAAATGCATGAAGTCTATTTTAACACAGTTTTTATTTTTACTGTTACAAGTTCATTATCAGTATTAACGTATAAAACACATCTTTGATAAATAAAATACTGGGGAATAACCCAGAGCGGTAGCTCAACGTCAAGGCACTCTAGTGTCGTTGCTACTGGGTGGGAGTTTGACTCGTAGAAGGTGCATGCCTGGGTGTGTGTTAGGCTTCAAAATACTCAAAGTGCTTGGCTTGCAAGCTACTCGAGTCAAGTATTAGTGAGCTCAAGCTTGACTCAATCTTATGTCGAACTTCATACTTGACAAGATTGAGTTGAGTTCAAGTTATTATGATTTGGTTTCCAGTGGCTCATGAGCAGCTAGGCTCACTTACACCCCTAGACATTATATAACAAAGAAGGGCAGCTAGCATGAGGTTCTCACGTAGAAGGAAAGAAAAACTTTTGGAGAAAACATGGGTTCATCCACCCAACTCAAACTTTAGAAGACCAAAAAAAAAGCCCATCACGACTTTGTCTCTCTCAAAAAATGTTTATTTACGTCACCCAGAGCGCTAGCTTAACGGCAGGACACTCTAGTGCCATTGTTGTTGTGAAGCAGTTGTGGTGCAGCAATGTGAACGTTGTGACCATACTTCTTACGGCATTCCTGATGATAAAGGCTTACCACCATCTTAATGAACTGTAGCCATTAATATCATGGTGTATGGGTGCTGGACCCCTTAAAAGAGACTGTTTACAAACAGTTGTTGCTCCACACCTTCTTCGAGCTTGGTTCATCTGTAGACATGGCCAAGTTCTTAGTAAACCGGAACCAAACTTGGACCTCGCTGGCTCCGTTTCGGAATTCCTAGTTAAGGTTTGAATCTTAAACTGCTTGGAACTGAAAAAATCATTAAAATTTGAAAATAAAATAATTAGAAAAATATGAAACCAATGGTTCAAAACTACCGATTGATTCAGGTTCCACCCTGGTTCTGGTTTTATAGAAGGTCAAACTCGAACTCAATTGGGTGATCCTCAGTTCTGGGCCCTGTTTGATTGGTTTCAGTTTCAGTTGGTTCCTGATCTGATTCAGTTCTAGTTGAAACTATCAGGCTTGTTCCAAACCGGCCATGTCTATCCATCCGTAACGGGGAGGATGGTTTTTTCAACAACATGAAGGTGCTAGTTTGGCAGTACAACATTCAGGTGCATCAGATATACCTCAGACGATTGTTAGCTGGGTTAGAGAAACAGCTAGATCAGGTCTTGACCTGCGATACCATATATAGGAGCACCCCATTTATGTCACTAGATGAACATGCCTTGCACCTTCTTACATCATGATGTCTTAGGTCACTTCATTGATGACCATGCTTCCTTATCAATGCATGCATTAGTGACACGCCATCTTCTTGGACGCTTAACAATTGGCAGTTAGTTCTTTTTACTCCGGCATGACAAATAATTAATTAATTAATTAAATAAGTAAATACGCATACACACACACAAAAGCAAGCAAGCAAGCAACACACACACACACACACACACATCTACGCTTCTCTTAAAATAAATCCTTGCATGTATAACATAGTTTCGTTTGTAAGGTTGCTGGTTTGGGTGATTAAGCTTGGATAATCTTAACATTACCATCCTAGTTTATGAAGTTAAAGGCAGCTTAACTATCTTAGATAAGGAAATTAACGAATAAAAGGTTAATAAAAAGGTACATGTGCAAAAAATGTATTTTACAGGGATATACGTGGGATATGAGTTATTGTCGTGACTCTGTCTCATAAAGTAGATAATCCTACATCATGTACACATGCAAGAGCTGCAAGACTTCATGTTTTCCCCTTCTTTTAATTTTTAATACGTATTTGGTTCAAGTCAAATATTTGTTTTCAGGATTTGATGGTTTATAGCTTCTACTAGTGCAGCTAACATCCCTAGGAACTAGAATTAATCGGTTTGGAATCGACACAACCGTTTGAATTGAGTTGAACCAGACCCAGAAGCAGAACCACCTAACTGCAACTGAACCATAACGAACATAGGATCCCTTGATTTAGTCACGACTCCTCCCACCATGAAACCGGAATCAGCAATTTAGATCGTTGTCGTGTTCAACTTTTGCAAGTTTTATTCTGATGTTTTTAGCTTTCTTTTATTTTCCGAGTTCTCAGTTCAAACCAAAGCCTTCACAGGAAGCAATGGTTATGAACTCTAACCGGCTGAAACCTGATTCAGCTACGGTTCATGGTTCTGAACTAGCCATGTCCGATAGTGACCGGTGGTCGCAATGCATTTTTTATCAGTAGGGACCAATGGTCGCAATGTATTTTGATGGTGGATACGTTCTCTAACACCGGTTGGCCTATTTGCTCACGCGGAACGCACGGGAATGCAGCCGCAATGGCCTGAGCCGGTGCGGCACAGCCCCTAAAAATTGCTGCATGGGACACCATAGAACCTGGTGCCGTTGCACGGGGTGCAAGCTCATGCGGCCTGGCTTTTGCAGTTCTGGCTTCCACAGGCCAGCGAATCATCCGGCACCACAGACATCCCATTCTTCATTAGTGGAAAGGCAGAAGACACAAATCTGCGATCAAGAAAATAACAAAAGCTTATTCCATCAAATTATCAAAACGATAAAACACGTACTCTTGTCAAAAGAGATTCAATGGGATGACTGCCTTAGGTGGACGCCTACGAAGAGCTGTGATAGACCCCAAATGGATTCCACTGCTGTGAGATGACCTAGGAAAAGAAAGAGTTTTTCAATTTGATGTGGAGCCTGACTCACTCTTCCATGATTTTTTTCCCTGCACCCAATCTGAATAGGGCTAGAGTTCCAATGTAATATTTCTCAGTTTTTGAGGGATGCCCTAGATATGCAAAGCACCTTCCATCTGTAATTTGATTTTGATCATGCTAGAATTTTCTGTGAGGCAAGAAATTGCTCCCTGAATCACACAAATCGTTGTGTTGATTGTTTTCACGCCTAAGTTTCCGAAAAATATAACCATTCAGAGGGGTCCTGTACCAAAAGAACAGGTATGGAAGTCCAGAGGCAGTAAGCACCAATCAAGAGGTGCAAGGGTCAGATGGTAAGGTCTGCAAAACTGTAGTTCGTACCAAATACAACCTCTGTGTCCATGAGCACTGCAAATACAGTAAAACAAAGAGCATGAAATGCAATAGTTGCTAATTCAATCATTCTATGCTCAAAGCCAATCAACAAGAGCCCTCCAACAAGAATATCAGAAAGGCCACCACCCTGTCTCAAGATTCTAAACCATTCATCTTGAAGAACATAAAGCAAACTGGATGACCCAAAAGAATAAAACCAAAACAAAATATGCAAGAAACCTGTATTTGTTTCCATTTAGGGTTGAAGTTTGAAAGGTGCTGATCTAGATTTTGATGCACGGAGGCCCAAGAACAGTGTTGTTTGACGCGTATCGTATCGCGTATCGCTGGGCTCCACGATACGGGCGTATCGTATCGTATCGTACTTTAATATTAAAAAACTATAAAAATTATTTAAAAAATCAATAAAATTAGTAAAAATCCGAAAAAAAATCAAGAAAATTCTGGAAAATTTTGAAAAAATCTGGTAATTGCTTTAAATTCATATAATGCAAAGTTTAGCACAAATTGAACATTTAATATTGAATAATTGCATCTAAAATTATATATTTTGAATCAAAAAATGAAATACATTTATATTTTACATATTGTAAATTTGTATCAGGATCATTAACTAAATAATCTTCATCTTCTCCTTGATGATGTTGTTGCACTTCAAATTAATTCATACAATGTCTTCTTCACTTAGGACTTAGGAGTTAGGAGTGCATTTTCTTCGTTATCTTCCATAATCCACTCATGTAATATATCAAAATTAACAAACTGCTATCTTTGTACATGTAGTTGTCATTTGCTAATTTTCATATGTGAGCAAAACAAAGAGCTCCATTTCTTTGATTATTGAGTCTATGACACCTTAATGATGTTATATTATTACTTGATGATGTCCCCTTTTTCTCTTATTGGAGACTAGCTTTTTAACTAATGCATGAGCTTCATTTCTCACTTTGATCATGTTCAACTCAATGGAAGTCATGTAACGTGATCCTTAAAATATTGAAGTTGTGAAATCCCTACTCAATGAACCGAGAGAACTAAATGTTTTTAATTGTTTATGATCTTATGAAATTAGAAACTGTTAGCAAAAATATACCTAAAAGTTGTAACAGAAAGGGAAATGATTTTGTTATAAATTTTTTTTATACATTATTCTTATTAAATAAATAAAATTATAAACCCAAATTATAAACATATTGGAGGATGCGTTTAAGGGAAGTGAAGAGAGGAAAAGAGAGGGCAAAAACATGCAAAAAAATTTTGAAAAAAAAATCGGAAAGAAAAATTTTGAAAAAAAAAGATTTTGGGCGTATCGCCCGTATCGTACGATACGGACCGTATCGTACGATACAATACCATACGATACGTATCGTATTACGGTGCGATACGGATAACACTGCCCAAGAATGTCCAAAATGTGCTCTCCATGACAAAAGTGGTATGGAAAGATTAAAACCCCAATTCCATTAGACATGGAAACATAACAACAACTAAGCTTTTTCCAATATTAGATGGGGTCGGCTACATCGATTCTTTGTTTTCATAAAACTCGATCATGTGCCATGCTAATAGTTAACTTAACATCAGCTGAATCATTCTTTATTGTTCTGTTTGAACACTTTTGTGATCTTCCTCTTTCTCCTTTAACATTTTCACCATCTAGACATGGAAACATAAGGGCCTCAAATTGAAAGATGACAAATGCGTTCCCCCAAGTTCATAAAAGTGCAAGAACGTCAGTAAAATGAGTAGGAACTAGAATTTCACACAGAGACAAAAGGAATACCATGTGCACGTCCACATTTTCTGACAGTATATTGTGAAATTGGTTATGTGATGATTTCATCAGGTTACTTGGTTTGCCTCTTTACCTTGAAACCGCTGTAGATTTGTAACATCATAATTCCACATGGACATATATAGATACAGCAACGAGGTTTCTCACATAACACTTAGGAAGCCCAACCTATAGTGCACTATAGGCTAAAGAATTGCAGAATAAGGACCGAGCAAAGCATTGAGAAGACAAGTTCTAACATGCAATGCACATGGCTGCTCGCCAATCTCACTCACTCTCTCTCTCTCTCTCAAACAGACGTTCTCACAGCATAGCCAGACCTTACTCTTGTTAACTGTTGGCATGCAATATCATTGTGCGATATGGAATATGATCACACACTAACCACATACACAAATACCCATAAGCGCGCACACACACATATAATATAAATATATACGTGTGTTTGTGTACATATGAAACTTGCATATTAGAACTCTCTCTCACGCACAAACACACACAAAAAAACCTGTCCTGAGTTGTTGACTAGACTCTATGTCAGCTACGAGGTAATGGGACACCTCTTGGCAGTGAGAACTGACACGCTGTTATGTAGTTGTACCACCACACACCAATATTTTTTGAAGTTTTGAAGTTGTAGTCTCCACACCCAAAATCGGCACCTCTGTGATATAGCCTATACAATGGTTGCGGAGTGCTCACACAAAAAAGTGTCATTAGTAATCTGAAAGAACTTCTATTCCTACTTCACCTACAATATATCATATCCAGGTTCCATTGCAAACCTCAAGAGTAAGATACTATGAAATTAGATTCCCTCCAATACAGGCGTAAATCTTGCAGAATGTTGATCATCAAGTGAACCTGCCTACTCAACAGCAGTATGCATTTCCGCTTTGCAGTCCCAAGATTAGCAGAGAGCACCCCTTTTCAAGTATCTCTCACTCTATATGCTCTTTCCATCTGACGATATTCTTGCACGTACTTAGCACATTTCGTGTGCATGCAATATTACAGCTAGATATAGTAAGATGATTCAGTTGCCATACCACTGCTTGAAATTGTACCTATCCTTAATGACCACCTCGGGTCCTTCACAAAGCTTATGATTCTTCTGCATGAAGGTGTACACAGTTTCGCTATCGAACATTCTCATTTGCAGTAGAAGATCAAGTACATAATTCCTTTGAGAAGAACTGCACTCTTAGATTTCAACACTTCAATCCCAAGAAAATTTCAGTTGTTACTAAATATTTTATTAACATTTTTTTAATAAATCCCTTTCATTCTTTTCTGCCTCATACTCATCATCAAACAAAAAACCCTATATCAACAATATGAACAATCAGAATACTAATACTAATTCCTTGCTTTACATGCTGTTCTCAAATTAACTTTTCTAGTTGAGCTCCTTATTATAATGCTGAACCTGTTAAACCATGCTTAACGTAACTATTCAAGCTGCAAATGGCCTTCTTGACGTTACATACCAATTTATTGGACAACAATTGCTGAATCTGGAGGTTGTACTATGTACACTTATTCTTGTAGATCTCTATATATGAATTCTTCATGCCCAGTTGGTGCAATGGCTAGGATTTCTGTACACAAAGATCATGGGTATAGAGTTCAATTTGGCTAATACAACAAATATCTCAGGTAACTGAACCCATATATCTTTGAATATACTTTGCAGAAAACGTTTCCTAATGTCATTTTCCTAATCAGCTTAAACCTTTGAAGTGTATACCCATTTATGCATCATGGGCCCTTCAAGCAATTAAAACAACAACAACTAAGCCTTTTCCCATACTAGATGGCATCAGCTACATGGATTCTATGTTAGAATTTAACTCAACATAAGCTAGATCATTCTTTATTATTTCTTTCCAATACTTTTGTGGTCAGCTACATGGATTCTATGTTAGAATTTAACTCAACATAAGCTAGATCATTCTTTATTATTTCTTTCCAATACTTTTGTGGTCTTCCTATGCTTCTTTTAACTTTTTCACAATGTAGTTCCTCATACCTTCTTACTAGAGCTTCCTTTGGTCATCTTTCTATGTGTCCAACCAAACCATGTCAAACGATTTTCTCTCATTTTATCAACTATGCTATTAGTGTCACTCCTAAGTTTCTAATAAACTCATTATGTATACGGTTTTTTCTTGTGTGACCACTCATCTATCTCAACATCTTTGTTTATGCCACGAACATCTCAACATCTTCGTTTATGCCACAAACATCTTTTCTAGATATTGATTAACTAGCCAACACTCAAAACTATAAAATATAGCGGGTCTAATTACTGCTCTATAATATTTACATTTCAACTTTAATGATATCTTATGATCACATAGAATACGTGATGCACCTTTCCATTTTAATCAACCTACATTAATTCTATGTGTAATATTCCCACTAACGTTTTTATAAACTAATCCTAGGTATTTAAAACTTTCTTTACGAGGGATGTAATGTATGTCAATCTTAATTTCTATGTCCATCGATTTTTTTATCGCTCTTAAAAACTAACCCTAAATATTTAAAACTTTCCTTACGAGGGATGCAATGTGTGGCAATCTTAATTTCTATGTGATATGAAGTAAACCGGATGAGTTTTGATTAGTGAGTTCCCACAATTTGATAAGGTGAGAAACCGGGTGGCTTCCATTATAATGTTTGCATCTCTTTGAATGCATGCAGGCACTGAGGATGGTTCATACTGGTTTTAGTAGAGATAAAAGCACACAGTTCATAAAACAATACATAGTCATAACCTTGACACATGCAGACAAATGGTATTTTCTCAAAGAACAGAATCTATTTACATCTCTTTCTTCGATCACTTATGAAGCATAACAAGGTAAGCAATCTAATAGAACACCATGAATGTGATCCAACAATAAATGATGCACTTAATGAATATATCTTTCAATTCATGGATGGTCACTAGATTCAATGCCAAACATATAGAAAGTATCTTTTATTTGTCCCAAACTGTCATGCTCCAAAATCCTCAATGTTTGAGGAAGACCAAGAATTTCCTCATTACATATCCAATAAATTAAGAGGGGCCCTTGTCAACACCATGCGTAATGCAATACAGAAAACAACAAGTTACTGCAAATTCAAGGATCTAATATCGAATTATCATACCGGAAACAGAAGAAACTTATTAGAATAAGAAAGAAAGGTGCATCATAGTATAGCAAAGCAATAATATACCCATCAATTTAGCTTGTTTTCTCTTGAACATCCGTATATCCCGAATGTGCTGCTTCAATCGCAGCTTTATTCTTCTCTATTGCAGCTGCCACTTCCTTTGGCATGTACTTCTCGTCGTGTTTCGCGAGCACCTCTATGGCATCAAAGTAACACTTCGAATTCCTCGCTTTCTCAGATGCAGGACTGTTTGATGGCACCATCTTCCCATTCTCCACATCAAATGGCCGGATGAACCCCTCCACAACTGCAGAATGTCCTTCTCTAAAGAGATCAGGGAGAGGTCCCTGATGCCTAACCAATATATCCGTCAACAGATCAGTGATCACGAATTCGATATCCTGTGAGCCTGCCGGAAACACCACACTCCCTTCTAAGATCAATCCTCCAAGCCTGAACTTACTCTTAGAAGGATTAGCCGCAAACTTCTCGAGTGCCTCGGTGGGGGTCACGTAGAACACCAACTGATCCTGGAAGGTGTTTAACACTATGATAAATAGCGCAGCAACGCCGCTGAAGGCCAGCGTGTAGCTCCATAGTCGACGGTTCTGGATCTGCCTAGCTCTAGCGCCGATATCCACCGTTCGCGGCCGAGCCGGCTGGCGGCGAAGAGTAGCCAACAACCGAACCCCATTGCTTGAAAACGCAGGATTCACAGGGATAAGGAAAGAATCGAAAGTGGGAGATGATATGAATGGAAGACGAGATTCTAAAACCATGATTTTGTTTCGATGGTAGGATCCAGAACTGAAAAGGCAACGATTTAAACGAGAAGCAAATCGAACCGTAGACCTAAAAGCCATCATAAACCCTAAACCTTAATCTAAATTCAGAGGAAAACTATAAAAGAGAAATCCAACCTAATAAGTAGCAAATTTTTATCACCAACAACGACAAATAGCTTCTTTAGCAATTGAGCCGACTAAAACGAATGAGAATCCGTTAGATTAGAGATACAAAACCAATAGTTGCCGGAAATTTCCTGAGAAACACGAGTTTTGGCCTGAAATAGGAAACTTTGCTCCAGATAATGAACGAGATAGGGAAAAGAAAAACCACTCTGGGGAAACGAAAATTATAACTAAGAGAATACGCTAGACGATAGTCCTCACGCTAACGTATCGCACGATGCCGCCCGCCCCCCCCTCTTTCTTCGGAAAAGAGCGTCGCGCTGCGACGGCAGCCGCTATTTCGGGTCTCAGTGTGCGTGGTGGGTCTGGCATACTTGGTATTCGATTTGAAATTATGTTCGGATAAAGGATATGGAACCTAAATCCCACTGGGTCCGATTCAAATTTCCTTTTGGATAAATGATCCATTTAGACTTGGTCGGTTCCTAACTGGCCTGGCAGTTCCAACTGGAATTGGACTGGAACCGAAACCGGAACTGTAGAACACAGAACCTAGAACCCTCCATATAATTAGAGGGTCGACTCAAACGAACCTTCAAGTTGAATCACTTTAGTTTAATACATGGGTATGCATCTAGGAGGGGTTTGCCTATTAAACAATAAAACTAACAGCGAAATTCAAATCCACGTCTGTTCGACCTGGAATCTTAAATTGGGACCCTGAATTTGGTGAATTTGATTTTTAAAGAGTTAATACTTAAATTAGTCAAAAAATTGTCATTATCTATGAGATTACTTGAAATTTTTATAAAATAACAAGTCATCTGGAAAAATTAAATGGACTTTCTCTTCAAAAAGTGGTGACAGTGACATGATATAATTAAAACATATTTTCAACCATAATATCGGTCAAAATAAGAAGAATGGTTTTGCTTTTTTATTATATAAATACTAATATCTGTCTACATATATTGGTTTTAACCATCGGAAATACTGTTTTTCGGAACCACCAAAGAAACACGGATTTGTCTTAGTATATGATGCATGTAACCACGTCATGTGGTGTGAAAGAAGGCTTGGTCTTGGTGGTGGTTTGGGTTGGTTACTTGGTTGAAATAACAATCCCATATTATTTAGAGTTTCACGCATACTTTTTGCAGGGACCTTATTGGTGTGGATTGAATTTGTCATGGACACGAATGGTGGCCCAACACCGACAACAGTGCCACCTAGATTGGACCTGAAAACTAACCTAATGTCACAAGGATTTTCTTTTAATTATTTCTTATTGGCATTTTTTATTATTAGGATTTTCTTTCTTTCTCTTGAATTTCCATTTACTACAAAGAATTTCTGTGATTGTGTGATTGCTTCTCAATCATATTTGTGCAATGGACCTTAACTAGGAGGGCTAACCAAGGAATACCCCGTCACTAATGTCTAAATTTTTTTGTTGTGTTCAACAATGGCAAATGAACTTATAATTGTTGAACTTTCACAAGTTTGATTTTCAATATGATATCATTCCCACAAAACTCACATAATTTTTTCGAGAGGAGAAAGGCTTAATATGTTATATCCATCTTTAATTCGTTCCTTGTAGCTAGGGCTGACAAAGCTAGTCACTGTTCGAGTCTTCTTGACTCATGTGGATGTGAGCAAGATGAACTGATGAACTGCATTTGTACGGATCAAGTCGGCTAGTCTCAACTTCTACAGGCTTGTGTAACTGATAATATACTTTTTTACAAATATTTGTGTTATAAAAATATAGTAGGTGGATGGGTTCTTCATTGGCTCAAGGGTTTTATTAAATTTACAACAAAGATGAGTATAATTCTAATTTTGTAGCAAGAACAACACCCTCTCACACACATATATGTATGTTTATATATATATATATATATATGTTCCACTGACCATTAGGAAAACGACCTTTTCAAGTTTAATGAGCAAGCTCTTGTTCGGTTCTCATTTAACTCGCAGCTCGTCTCTTTATGTGCCTTCATCTTGATCATTAGCAATGAGAAGACCGAGCTGGGCTCATTTGGCTTGTTTTTCAATCCCCATCTGAAACAAGGGGCTGCACTCGGTAACCTTTCACAGTAATTACGAGATAGAAATATACACACCAACCAAATATAAAAGCTGTAAAAGCAGCACGAGCTCTACATATGAAAACAGTGTATACGACGAACTTGGGAACCATCAAAACAGCAGACTGAGCCCATGGTCATGGCTGAAATCCTTTGGCCGAAGCCAGGTTGGAGATGCACCAAGTGCGCTTCTCTCGTAACAGGAGACTTGTTCATATTCTTTTGACCAAATGTTAATACAGCACATTATTTGTTCTTTTCTTATTGACCATCCAGAGAAAAAATATTGAGAATACTAGGGTAAACCTTTTCGACTTTTAGTAGACAAATATTGAGAATAGTATGCTAGACCTTTATGAATGTGGGGTCTTCATGCCACCAATTGACAGCTAGATGCCGGTGTTGGCTGCACTGCTCTAATGCGAGCACCCTGATTGAAGACTCGATGGAGAAAACATGAGGAATAGCTTGGCCACAGCATGCTAGTGAACTCTCTGTGGTCAGTGTCAAAGAAGGCAAAAGCTATAAGCTTTAGAATGCAAAAATAATATTCCGTTTTCATATATATATATATATATATACACATACATATATACATATACATGCATTCATTTTAACCCTTATTAGGATTAGCACGGTGGAAAGGGCCTCATGGGTAGGGTTGGTAAATGAGTCAAGGTGCTCACAGTTGGGCTAGGTTCGGCAATCCCTAGCTCATCCGTTTGCGTGATTCATGTTCGGTTCCTTAGCTGAACTTAAACATGGTTTGTGCTGCTCCCGAAAGGTCATTAAATGACTATTTTTAATTTTTTACCTAAGACATGCCTCCAAGGCAATTGTATTGGTAAGTTGAGGTAAATGAGGGGCCATTTTTTAATTAACTTCTTCGTAAAGAAAGAGTTTAAGTAAACAAGCAGCCATTTAACTGGGTATTTAAGAATATCACTATCTCAACTGGGTTCAGCTTGACTAGTAAAAGGATGACGAGTTGAGCCCAGAGTGAACAACAGAGGTCAGGAGGCAGGTGGTTATCTTGAGTAGTCTTTATATAAGAATATATGAGGAAAGAACAAGTTGTTTGGTTCATTCGGATCCTTTGCCAGCCTTATTGGTCAATGGTACCTTTCACGGCCAAACCAATGTCGTGCAAGCAAACGGGTTGGGTTGAGTCGGGATGAGCGCTTTTGCAATCAAACAAGCCTTAGCAGATTTCACCTTAGTGTTGCAGTCACCAGTAACCCAAAATAGAACGTGAGTGCTCCTCCCTCGAGTGTCAAGCTTACCGAAAATATTGTTGAATACTCACACACCCCAACAAAAGCAAGAGGCATAGAGAGCAAATGCACGAAAACTGACAACTTGAGTTGTTTTATAGCAAACGTGAGTTCCCGTGGTCCCAAAATCTTGTTGTGTGGGGGTGTATTTGATTAGTGATTTCAAGCAAAATTGGTCCTCAATAATCAAACGTGAAACCTATCACTAATATGAAACTATAATTATATAAGTTTAATTTGAATAAAAAATATTGGTATCAAGGAGATAAAACATCAAAACTGTATTCATGAGCTTTCCAAGAAAATCCAAGTGTTTCCTTCTTTACAATGTTGCTATCTTATATGAAAACTCAACCATCAGTTCTACTCGCAAATCAAACTCCGTTTCTTAGTTACAACTAAGCCTGCATTTAAAGTACATGGGCCTGACAGCAAGAACCAAGCACACCCTTGGGGTGCAAGTTATTATCCGTACAGGCCCTCGGGACAAGAGTCCTAAAGTACGAATTTCATGGTTCAGTGTCCAAGGCAGTTTCTTACAGTTATAAATAAATGAAAAGAAAAATCCGCATTAGGAAACTTAGCGTTGTTTGGTGGTCGGCCTGCAAACCGACCATAGAGAGCTGAAAGATCATTGATTCTTCTAAACAAATTCACGTGCAATTTGAAGAACATCAAAGTAGGTGGTTTTCCGATTGTTTATCGTTAATCAGCACTTGCTTTTCAAAAACTACAGTCTCTTCCTTGTTTGGTTTTTAAAGCTTACCATTAACGCCCATAGATACACAAGCTCATTGAAACAACCTTTCGCGGGTCTTCGTTTGGTAAAACTATGCAATTACAGTTTATTGTTTGTCAACAAGTAGCTTGCTTCGATAATTGCTGTGGCCAATCAACTATGGAACGATATCAAATGTATCCTCCTTTTCTCTCATATTCAAGAACGAGTATTTGGTTTAGGGAGGGTGGGTGCTTAGGTTTGATCAAAAAGATATTTCAACACTCAAGATTCAAGCTTTTGCAAAGAGTTGTAGCCGAATTAGGAGCTGTTTCCTTTGCCTTTTTGCAACTTCGATCAGCTGGAAATTTTTATTGTAGTTGATAGGTTGCTGAGCTCCCTTCCTGTACATGCTACTGTATATTCACATTTTTTTTACTGGTAGAGGTCCTACTTAAAGCCATCTTGGTAATACAAGATTAAATAGTTGTAGCTGGCTAGCTCATCTTTCCAAAATGAAACTTGCATGTTGGAGTAAGAACTAGCATGATATAGAGTGAATTTTCTACGCCAACAAGAATTAAGCTTTTTTCCTGCACTAGATGAGATTGGTTACATGAATTTCTAGTTTTTATAGTGCTCGATCATGTATCATGCTAATATTAAATTCAATCGTAAACTAGATTATTTTTTATTGTTTCTTTTCAATATTTTTGTAGTCTTTTTATTTCTCTTTTAACATTTTTATTATTTAGTTTCTTTTGATATCTTTTTGATGGTCTTGATATGAGATTGCAGTGTTTTGTATTTCTTTCTTTTCCTTATTGTTCTCTTAGTCAACTAAAAGATATATTGAAGAGAAAAGAGTGAACCAAGTGAAGGGATTCCCTACACGAATAACAATTAGCAAACCCAATGGGGGAGCGATATAATCAATAGTTTAATGTGCCAAGCCTTCTTAAGAGCTGCTCTTGTAGCCAAATGATCTTTTCCCTTTTGATTTTTTAATTAAAGAATCTACCTCTTGAGAGGTTGGATGCCATAAAACAATGAGGCTAAGACTCCTGCCCTAGGGTTTACGAAGGTTAATGATTACACACAGAGGGCAATGTCCATGGGGATCATCTTAAACCCCTTATGAGTTTCAATCGCACAACATATGAATAGCTTGCCAAAAAGACAAACCATACGTACCGCTTTACCATGAAAGTTATATTCATGCATGCTTCTTTCTTGGTAGTTTCTATCATTATTGTCTTATGTGAAAACAGCACCTACTTTCTTGTAATATTTTCAGGCAAAGTGGATTCAGCGAAAAGCTGGTAGAAGCAATTTGATTCCGATCTGACTCATGACGATAATAATTTGTGTACGAAACATGTAAAGCTTTTCATTCAATAGAGAAGAACGTATTATTAAAAACCTCCCTCCTCCACCCACAATCGAAATGTTCAATCATAGATCTAAGACCAGCCGTGCCTTGGTGAGCAAGAAGTCTTCTAATTCCACATTGCCCTCTGAATTTGGTGCCCACAGTTTGATGTTGAATGGTGCGGGTTAACCGTACGGTGTAAAAAATTCGGGCAGTCAACAACTAATAGAAAATATTATGTCGAATTAACAATATAAAAACATTTCGCCTTATTTATGATGTGACTTTTTAGTACTAAATTACTAATGCATTGGAGTCCGTCAAAACTTTGTATGGAGAGTGTAGTACTGAAATAAGTGGAATATAATCCCCTTAGTACTTCAGTAAATTCCATGAGAAGTTGCATGGGAATAGTACGAAGTGCGCGGCCTCCTTACAATCTTTTATATTATAAACCCTGTCCTGCCTCCGCCCACTCTCGAAAAGGCTTGGTTGAGTAGGTCCTCTTGTACGATATGTGTAGTACAAAGGCATTAGGCTCTTTGATAAGAGGTCCAATCGATGTCAAGGCACCAAGGGTGTCCCCTGCAACTGGGTAAAAACAAAAATATATCCTTAACTATTATATATATATATATAGAGAGAGAAAGAGAACATCACTTCAATTCATATTTATAAAAATGTTTCTAAATCTCAACTGTTATCATGGAATTCAAATCTTTTGGTACAAATTTCTTTTTGACTTACGTTGACGTTCAAGATGCTCAAGCATATATATTCATCTGTTATTAATTTCTTTCTCTATGTTATATATATACCAAACAGGCATAGATACTGTTAAAGCTTAGTTTTATTGACTACGTCTCAAATCATGAACGTCATAGTTACACAAAACTGGGGATCGCGAAGAGAACTCTAGTTCTGTGTTCCTCTTTTGGAGTGAAGAGCTGCTGTACTTGGGAGGAATCTACATGTGGAGAGTACAAAAATGAGGCTGATTTGCAGCAGAATTCCACAGACCTGAAAAACCGTTCATGCCATTAGAACTGGAACTCAGAAAATGATCCGAACGTTTTATCATGGTGTGAGTTCAACTCCCATGGTTCTCTGACTTCTTCCACTTTATCAGGCACTTCAGGAAATCCTTAACCTGAAAACCAAAGTGAAACATCATATATAGCACCAGAAACAGTAACATAAAAGGCTTCAAGCTCAAGTAAAAACAATCACAAACAAGTTCGAGATCGGTTCACACAATCCTTGAACTCGTTGAACTCAAAGTTCTATTATGCAGAGAAACTGCCCTCTGCAATGCTACTTTATGCCTGGGGCGTACTGCATTGATGAAGGGAGGCTAGTCCTCTGGCCCTCAGCCCTAGAGTCTGTACTGGGCTTTGGCTTATATGGCCCTAACGCCCACAGAAATCAATCTCCTATTGCCTCCATAATGACCATAGGCATTTGCCATCAACTTTGAAATTTGTCATGACTAACTAGACGGACTTGCTTTAGTACATTTGGAACCATGCACACAGTGGTGCCGGAGTGGGTCATGAATTGCTAGTTTCTCTGTAGCATCGCAATTTTCAACGATTTTCGCTGCAATGAAGTTAGCTGGTCATTAAGAATCATTTGCAATGAAGGATATATTTCTGACCTCCGTTGGATCTTTAAGACTGTAAAAGGCACTCGTGTCCTTGGGCCTCGCGGTCACCAAGATACCGAATCCGGCGTGCCTTTCTCGCAATACCTCGAAGGCATCTTCATCAGTTCGGTCGTCCCCTATATATATGGGAAACAAATCATGGCAGTCGTCAAGTCCTGCGACAACAAGATATAACCAAGTTATTTTGAGCCAGAAACAAGTGGCTGAGAAAACACTAACACACACGAGAGTAAAAGTAGGACTGCATACGAAGTTTGTAATTTCAGAGAGAGAGAGAGAGGACAGAGAAGTTATTCTTAACTCACCAAGTGTTTCCAAGAAATATTCAACAGCTTTCCCCTTATCCCACTTTATGTTCGGACGAATTTCAAGTACCTGGAGCGCGATATTAAGTTCATAAAGAGAAGAAAGTTATTCAGCAACTAAGATATAGACTATGTAATAATACGAACAGGGTGTTATCTTAAAAGTTTGATTGCTAACCTTACGGCCATGAGTTAATCGCAATCCGGGGTAGCCTTCAAGGATGGAGGTCACGCGTTCACCAACTGCCTCCCAGTTCTAATTAGAACATAAAAGAATGGTTTTCACTTTGTCTGTAGATTTACTTGGAATCAATGCACCGTGGACTATCATATATACAAAGAAAATCATGTCAGAGACAGATCACAATCACCTTCTCATCGACACAACGATAATGTACCGAAAGACAAAACTTGTGACTCTCAACCTTCACACCACTGAATCCTTTGGTACCTTCCAACAGAGACTTGAAAACCTATAAAACATTTAAACGTTCGTATGAGGAAGTGTTTCACTTGGTTTTTGATTCCAAAAGATATTCTAACACAAGATCTGCAAGGGATAGATGACTATAGCGTAGCGTACCTCATCAAGCATTGGTAGATACTCGCTGGCAGGCTGGAAAGAGTTTACTTCATTATCCTGCATCAGTGAATCAACGGCAAGTTAATTCCTAGAGACTGACAACAAATACTCACTAAAAGAATACTCAGATTTTGCCATAACACGTAGAAGCGACAAATATCGGCCGATGTAGCAAACGTTTTACCGAGACAACTGTGTGGTAACTACGAACAGATTTATTGTGTTAAAATATTTGTTAATTGGCCGCAACAGTGTCGATTAATTCAAGAATTTCCTCATAACAATTACGATTTGTCATTGTCATGAACGATCGTTTTTTACCACAATGCTCCACTCAGTTAAGAAATGGTAAAACGGCAAGGAATTGTTGACCGAAATTGTTTGGTATTAAGACGCAGCTAGACCTATCGCCGGAATGAACTCACAACTCACTGAAGCAACCCTTTTTCCCATATGACTATTATTACAGCAGGTGAAAGCCACAGAGGTTCGTGAACTCAAAGACAAAATAATCACAACACGTGATGTTGAGCACGTGCGTGCACAATATCAAGATAAATTTGAAACAGCTTTACGGAGGAGATAGAATGGGATAAGTGCAGAGTATCGATCGGCGGATTTAACCAGGAAAACCGATCGCAACCCAATATGAATATATTCTAAAAGGATGTGCATTATTATCAAGCAAAGGAAATAATATGTTTTCATATTGCCTACATGCACTGACCTGCCCATGCGATGAAGTCGTATGATCACGATTGCAACTTCCAACTGCAGGTTTGGGTGGCACCACTATGTCCATTCCATGGCTTCCCGCATAATAAAGTTCAGATAATCCCACAAAACCAGAAATCTGAAACTCGTTCAATCAAAACAAGCACACATATTAAAGTAAGAAATTCCAATAGAAAATCTTAAACTTTGATGTTTGAGCATTTGTTTCATAAATGAACCTGTTCACGTCGTCTCCCACTTATTATTGCGGTAGGAAAAAGTTTTGCAGCCTCACGTATGACAGAACGCATCTGAATAACAGCCAAACGAAGAAGAAAACAAACTCTTATTACTTCGAGCAACAGACGAAAAACTCAAACCTTTTCTTTTTCCTGCAGTGCAGATTTTCGGTCCCTCTCGCGACTCAGCCTAGAACCTTGGCTATTATACAGCCTAGAACCTTGGCTATTATACAAAGACGTACTGTAGGATTAACCTATCACCGAAGAGTAGGGTCCTTGCCGTAACCCTCATTAAAAAGCATAGGACCCAGCTTGTCCTAACCTACATTAAAATCGGCTTATAATATATTGAGATAATGCCTGAATTGAAGCCTGGCGAACTAGATATGATGGCCGAACCCCTCTCTTACTATGCCAACACTCACCAAAACAAGCGCAATATAACTTACCCCATGCAGTATGAAGGCACAGTCTGGATCATCGACAATAGGTGATAAAGTTCCATCATAATCTAGAAACAATATTATTCTTTTTCCCCTGGCAACATTTGCAATGATCTTGAAAGAGCTAAGAGCGGATGGACATGTTACCTACAATAAACAACAAAAGTTAGAATCGTCATCTAAAGGAACAAGAATTTAAGAGAAATGAACAAGTAACTTGCCTCCCAAAAGTAGTTAAATGCCATTGCATCATTATCAGAAGCTTCATCTTTAACAAAGCTCCTTATGCGAGGGGGTGAGGAAGCCTTCATTAAGCCAAAACACCCAACATCCTCAAGGTTGCTTGGTTTGAGCTTTTTCCTACTGATTTCCATATAATTTGAAGTTGGTGAACATGAAATCAAGTTGCATGGCATTACTAGCCTGCTTTTTGTTATAGGAGCAGGATCCGTAAGTACTGGAAACTGCTGGTTTGATTTCACATCCATTGTCATTTGCGCCTCACAAGGAATAGAAAAGATCTTCTCCTCTCACCTGATGTAGTTTATTCACATGGATGAACGACTACTTTGTAGAGCTTAGGCAGGAAGACAATGGTTTACAATTTTCTTTTTGTTTGTTGCCATGAAGTCAGCCGGTTAACGATGAACAGCTTCCTCAAAACTGCAGCAGTACGTTTGTCAAAAATTCAGCACCGACCTCCAGAAAACATCAATAAAAAATACCGAAGTTCAGCATGAGCCTCCACAGTAAGCCCTTCCGTGCAAATGCTGTTATAAAAGAAGGTAGACTATACCAAATTTCCTAGCGTGCAGGTGAAGAAAGATTCATCTATCGCATGTAGTTCAACAACATGAAACAATACCAAGTTTCCTAGCAGTTAAGACTCAAAATAGTGAAGAAGTGAAAGGTTATCATTATAAATAAGGGACATATCAAAAGGGAGATCAACAGCTTCGTCCGGATGGCTTTGAAATAATAAAAAAGAGGCATAAATAAATCAATTTGCATTTAGAGCCCTGTAAGACTTTGGAGGTAACGGATCTTCTAGTCCAGAATTGAGTCTCAAACAAAGGAACCAAAGGAATAATATATATCGCGTGAGCAATATGTGATAGAGGATATCTCTGCACACACCAATGAAATTCTCATATGAATTTTATAGGTAAGAACCCCAAGCTCAACTCTTGGCTACACCTCTTTCCAATGTCCATGGCCCACGGATTGAATAAAACCAGGAAGCTATGTCAGATAAAGAAATTCAAAATGCCAGCAGCAGCCATCGATTGATGTTTTAGCCCCACCTAAACACGTAGCTTTTGTCATTAAGTTCCGGACTACAAACTTTGAAATATTTCAGATTCGGAGTCCATTCTTCAACAAAAACCATTAATACTGATACATTACAACCAAGATCATCCAAAAACCAACAGTTTCAACCTTTTAAAAGTCAATTCAGGAGACGGAAAACCTTCAAAAACACGCATAAAGAAAATCTAGAAACCGAAAGAACATCTAGGCAGATGGAAACAGTAAACAGAAAATTCAGAAAGAGATGCAACAAGGAAAAGAAAACCATTGATGAAAACAGTAAAATTGTTTTTTCTTTTTACTCTTTTCTCCTTTGACCTAGATTTGCAAAACAAAGTCACTACTGAGAATAGCAGGCAGAGCGTTAGCTCATCTGGCAGCGGTGTCCGGCACCCACCTCACCGGTGGGACTTCGATTCCGGGGGCGTGCGTCGTGTATGTGTGTGGCTTCGACCTCCCGTTGTAAACAAAAAAACAAAATCAATATTGAAAATATGATTCGTTGGAAAACCTAATTGTCGCGAACTACATTTGCTTATAACAAAAAGACTTCAGAATACCATGAACATCAAAACCATGAAAGAGAGAGAGGGAGGGGAGGGGGGGGGGGGTACCTAAGGAAGACAAAACAACACATAGCTGACACCACCACCATGAAGAGGTCACGGGTAAAGCTTTAAAAGCTCATAGACACATGCAAGAAGTGCCGGTTTCCTCCCCTTTTCCTTATTTTTGTGCATTGAAGATGCCAACCTTAAAAAGAAGAATCCACAGAGAAGAAAGGGTCAGGTTGACCACACGTAACGAATACCGTCGTCGTTATACCATTTCCTCTCTTTCATTTTCTCCCCTAACAGCGGGCCTAGTCCCCCAAACTAAAAACTAGAAAGAGAAAGGTGGGTTTTGTTTGTTTTGACAGTAGGACCGAGAAAAAAGGCAAAATTGAATCACCTCTCTCTCTCTCTCTATATATATATATATATATATAAGATTTTAGCCGTCCATGAGATGCATCTGAAAGGTTGATATTGTGAAAGATGCTGGCCGTCGGATGAGTGCGAGTCAAGTCTAGATCTCCTTAAGTGTGCCAACCATACGAAGGAGCGTCCATGGCGTCACGTTAGGGGCAGTTGTGCTTCTTCCTTTCCCCCTCTTTCTGGATGGGGTCCGCCAGAAGTCTTCCAGGCTGGTGGTGACCAGAGATCTTCCAGCCTCGCGTCAGTTCCACGTAGGACAGGGCCCACCGAAGGACCCCCACCCTAACCCTCGGTGACGTGGCAGAGAGCGATACCACGCCTGGTGAAGTCAATAAGCACCGATGTGGGGCCCACACGTTCTTCCCTCGGAATTTTAGGCGAAATGACCGTTCTCGCGTCCTCACGCACTCTTTTCTCATGTTTTGGCACCTCCGTGACGCAACGGAGAAAGACGCTGTTACGAACACCTGATCGGGGAATCTGATGCCTATTCCTTTTCTTTCCTTTTTTTTGCTGGAAATTTATTTGCAAGAATAGCCGTACGAAAAGCCATATTTTAACCTCTCGTAAAACTAAAGAGATGTTGACTTATACGAGTAAAGAATTTGTTAATATGTGCCGACACATCTAAGGTGTTTTAGACGTTTGAAAAATAACCATTCAAAGAGTGGGAAATTAGATGATGAGCTATTAAAATATCAATTTTTCTCGATGATCTTCGTTCGAGTTTCAAGAGACGAAAAACCAATGAGGCGAAGAAAGAGCTTAATGTTAATGATAAGACATGATCTTGTTTTCTTCTTTTGAGTTAAATGCTAATACATCACAAGATAGTTATTAGTGAATATTAATTCTATCAATTAATGTTCTTTTCTATATATATTTATCCTCGAATATTGATAATATTATAATTAAACTGGTCTTTCAAGGATGTTTCCTCATAACTTCTGCCGTGTTTGCTGAGTAACACCTTATTGAATTGGCAAATTCCTGTGACATTTCCTTTGTTGTTTGGTAAAGCCCTCCTCCAAGTCGTTTTCTTCTTGCTTTAGCTTTGATATTTTTTCCCTCGAAGAACTTCTGGGGGTGTTGAAAACTTGAAAGATCGGAAGAACAGTATTGCCGAACTTTAGTTTGGCAAAATGCCAAACCAATTATTGAAGAAACCTCGACACGTTATTTTTGGATGTTAAAAGACGATCAAATTGAAGGACACATCGTGATCTTAGTCCAAAGTTGGCGGAGTTCCTTTACAAGAAATTACGTTTAGCTGCTTAACTTATGTCAAAATTATGGTTCACTGCAGATTTTTCTTTTAGTTGTGCACCTCTCCAAGGCTTTTGTCCAAATCACCAATTGTATTTTGACAAGAAGTATCTTCTGTTTACTCCCTTAGATCGGGAAGCTGAAGTTAGGCGAGGGCCTTTACCAAAAATACACAATACACACCAAACTTCTGACCTAGCTGATCCCCTAGCCTAGGGGTAGCGATTTCGTGTTCGTATTGAATCGCATCATGTTCATATTCTAGCAACACAAAGTCAACCTAAAGCAGCGTATATGTTCTTTGTCTTATTTTGGGTGGACACAAACATGTACAGGCTTCTTTCTTTGTTGTCATTGATCTTCGTGTATTGCCAACAATTTCGTGCTTCGTGTCATGTTCATATCAAGAATAAGTCAACCCGAATTACAACATATTCTCAGGGTTGTGTTTATTACTGGTTCCCATGTCATGTTTTATATGTATTCCATCTCTACCATAGTAAGTAGGAATGACCAATGTATTGGAAAAAAGGCTATTTGGGTGGTGGTTAGCTCCTCTTCTTCATAAAGAAAGAGGGTCGTTCAAATGGTTCGGCAAGCTTTTTCTTTTTCGTTGCAAGAGGAGGCTGAAACTGATACATGCACCCTCTGAAAGTCAAACTCCCCACCAGCAGCAACAGTGCTAGAGCGCCCTGCCGTTAAGCTAATGCTTTATATCAATCTATCAGTAAGAGAAAGATCAAGTTCATTGATTGTAACGATCAACTCTCCTGAAATGCATTGACTGGAAATGAGGTGCTCTACCAATTCAGCTGTCAACTTTTTCAAAATGAATGAGTTATTTATAGATTCACCATAAATTAGGCTGCTAAATGGTAATTTCTTTTCTTTTTCATACATTTTTCTTTGTGTGCGTGGCAAGGCCTATTCAAACTGCAAGATTTGTTAAATGGAGCTTACATTGGAAGGGGTCATATATTTTAGGTGTAAGTGGGTCGAGTTGACCCGAATGCAGAGATGGGTGGCGTTGTATCGACGGTGGTGGAATGTTGGAATTCGAGGTCTTCTCCCAAGGGATGCAAGTTGGGCGACAAAGAAAATCACACAAAGATTCTCTTGCTTTTTTTATCATGTGGGTCACGCTGGTTTTTCTTTAACAGCGACCAAATTTTAAGTGAGTGGTTGTTTTTTAGCTATTACGGGCTCATGTGGAAATAACAACATTTATTGACTTGCATAGGTTGACTAGACAAAGAATTTATAGAAAACTGCCCCAACAAATTAGCTATTTACAGGTAAGGGTGTTCAAGGATCCGCTGGAACGGAATCAAACCGTTAGAACTGAACCAAACCAACAGTTTTATTCGGTTCTTGATGCCGGACAGTTTGGTTTGATTACAACAACAACTAAGCCTTTGCCATACTAGATGGAGTCGGCTACATGTATTCTTTGTTTCTACATATCCCTATCATAATTTGTAGAATCCATGGTAAATAAGTTCGATAAAGTTTTACGCTAGCTTTCGGAAGCCTAATACAACCCTTCTTCCTTTATCCGGTCTTAGGACCGGCCATGCAAAGGTGATCCCTTACATGATCGGAGTTAAGTTTGGTTTGGTTCTAACAAGAAAACTGATTAGCATTTTGGTTCATGATTCTAGTGCTGGAACCAAACCATGAGAACTGACCAGAACCAAACCAAGTATTTAACCTCAGGCTTTAGTCATGTATCGAGCAGGGAACTGAATAAGACATATTTTTCTTGGCCTTTTGGCTAAGATCAAATGTAGTATCAGCTTAATATTTGCTAGTTGGTCATTGGCCACATGATATTGAATTGAATTCCTTCTTTTCTTTGAGGATAACACCCACGGTAGCTTTTTACTTGGTCTGCAACCGTCGCCCCTTATGTTGACTTACAACAAGAACCGTGGTTCAAAACCGAACTAAACCAGAACTGTTGGTTCGGTTTTGATCATACCACGGTTTGGTTTGATTCCCAAAATACCAGGAACCACTAGTAGTGATTTGGTTCGAGGTTGAAGCTAGAACCCGACCATGAACACCCCTATTTACTGGAAACCACCTAAGCTTTTAGTTAACTACTACAGCTGGTAAACGAGCCAAACAAACCGAACAAGAGCGTAATGCAACTCATTCGTCAACACGAACTCTTGTTTGTGTTTGTGCTGTTAGCTTGTTTCGGACTAACTGAACATAATCCAAACATAAGCCAAGTTAGATGAGCTGAACACGAGCTGCTCGTTGAAGTTAAAAATGTAACTTTTCACATATAATTTTCAGCTAGAACGTTAGTTACAAGTTCCATCTTATTATATACTTTTCACAATTTTGTTGTAAAATTGAAAGTTGTAATCAATTAAACAGATCCGAAGTTGGTTAGTATGGCTTTCTATCATAAAATTTGCTATAGTGAAATAAAAAAGGTGCACAAGCTAAGCCGAAGTAAACATATTTTTGTGTATGTTTATCTAAATTTGAGCTTAAATTAGCTCTCACATTGTCCATGTTCATCTTCTAAAATTTGCGATCTTGCTCTTGTTTGGTTCATTAGATAATAGAATCCATGTAGCCGACCCCATCTAGTAAAGAAAAAGGCTTTGTTGTTGTTGTTGTTGCTCTTCTTCAGTTCATCTATGTTACAAACCTATTATAAACGAGCTCAGCTCATTACAAGCCGAACCGAACCATACCATGAGCAACTGTTCCTTTACCATCTCGACAACGGACTCATATTCATGGCGTTGTCCAAGAGAAACTGTCCTAAAACAGGGAAGTCGTCTTCACTCGGTCAAAATTAGTGACTGGTTTGGTTCTTCTTGTAGTTTTTGCCCAAAGGACCACAGCGCGTACACATGATGAATTTGTTTACAAGAAATGAACACAAAGATGGCTTTTCAAACTTTGAGAGGCCATTTGAAATGCATTCAAGTAAGATATAAGGCTTAATACTTGGATGCTAAGCACAGTTTGTGGATGGCCAATTATTCGGTAATTTGGTCTTCAAGTCTTCTTAAATAATCTTGCATCAGTAATTTGAGTTAATTTACTCCAGAAGTAACAATAACTTATGTTAATTATTTACACGAAGATCCACGTTAAAAGACGAGGCAAAAGAGATACTGGGATTGACAACCTGAATTCTTTATAAGGGTGTGTTGGGGTTTGGTAACTTCACTGAAAGAGAATCCAAGCCAACTTCAATTTAAAACTTTCACGTTTGGGCTTCATTTTGACGATTACAGTATGAGTGCTCAATACTTCATTGGATTCTTGATCATCTGAGGTGGGAAATCCTATTTTCAAACAGTTATACAAATCAAACTAGCATTGATGTCACAATTTCAGAAACTCGGTGATGGGAAAAGATTAACATGGTACGTATTAGATGGGAGAGATTCTTTTTCTTGGAAGCAAGGATGATATCTTGAGAGTCTTAGTATTAAGAATTTGAATACATAAGCTAGTTCTTGAGAATTTATCCACACACAACTTGTCAGTTCAAATCAAAATCCACAACAAAGTCTTATAATGAAATAATCAAGACCTGTTTCTGAGCTCCCTTCTTTTAAGCGAGTGCATACTGAACATCTATCTGAAAAATAGCTGGGCTCTACTCAGATACAAAAGAGAAGGAAAGGATACAAGTCAAAGGTGGAAACCGTCGTAGATCCGATTTTCTTATCACAGTATGAAGTCTCACGCAGATGTATGAATGCCTAGGAAGATGTCCCTTCTTCCATGCGGATGTAGTCATAGAAGACCCCCTGAAAAGGACTAGAGCTTCTGGCCTGGTTGAGGAAGATGGTATTGTCACCTTCAACAAGCCAAGAGTTGACAATGCCAATATTAAACAGCCAATAAAGACCATGGATTCCATGCCGAGCTGTCGCATTGTCCATCCCGATTCTACCAGTCGCGAAATGTGGCGGGTTTACCTTTGGGTCATTGAACCGAACCTTTACAATTGCAAAACCATCTTAGAAGACAAATTTAGTTAAAGAAGCCATAATAGAGATTGAATAAGTTAGGAATCATGCCTGCAAGTCAGATATTGCAGCTGAAGCAAGCGCAATCCTCAGCTTATACGTCCCATTTTGGTTTACTTCAGCAAGTTTGAATTTTATCTGCCATGTGGTTGGTTGGTATATGTTGTCCTTCCGCCTGGATGATCAAAAACTGATATAAACAGCAGCAGAAACTAGTTTTCAAGGAAAATTTTGTGAGAATATCTACTGCCTAAGAGGTTTTTTTGTCTAAAACTAAAGCTCCCTTCATCAAACCAATGAATCAGAAACCCCAAAATCCATCAAGACAGAGAGAAGGGATCATGTAAATTCGATATCTCAAGAACTAAATTAATTGAAATAGAAATATAATGGAACCATACCTGGTTACTTGAGAAAAAAACCAATCTTTTCTATAATCACTGACACCAATAGTGTAGACAAGATCACTGTCTGGATACAGTTCAGCATACCTCTCCCACAACCCATACTGCCTGAACCTGGTTGCACGAGGCCGTGAAATTACCAGGTGCAGATCAGTTATCAAACTCTAGAAGAGAATTTCAACTAATTACAAAAATTCAAACTCCTTCTCAGATGCCTCAAATTACATGGATATAATAGTACACAGAAACAAGGATGAATTTCATGGAGATGGCCATATATAACGCACCTGTCAGGATGGTTAAGATAGAGTTTGTTCAAATAATTTGGGTTTGGATCTGGGACATAGAACTCTGCTGCAGAGCGGTCAGGGAATCCAATTTCCCACAATGTAGGGCCATCTCTTGGGGGTTCATACACTACTTCACCCAAAGCGGTATAACATCCTGCATTAAAACTTATGAAGTAATCACTAGCTGTGTAAATATAGAGTCTACAATGGAGTCTAATAGGCGCTAGTAAAAGTTCTCATTGATCATGAATAAAAGAGGGTGACGACATTGACACAGAAAAGTTCAGGCGAAGTTCTTCAGACACCAGTGAAGATGCCTTTGCCAAAACCATGGATGCTTACGATTTCACAAGAAAACACAGAAGACTTCTGGATACAGAAAAAGTTTTAAGGATGATATGCATGACATTATTATTTGATATTAACAGCATCTTACCTTAATTCAAGATATTTTTCTTCAAAGGAAATAATAATACTGAGATCTGTGAGACTAACTCTTACAAAATTGCAAACATCTCAAGTTGAATAAGCAAGAAAGATTAAATATTAATCATAAACTTGAATATAATTGGAAATAGACTCACTAAAGGGCAACATGCATCCCAAATTACTAAGACTTATGTTAGAATTACTTATAAACCCACAATAACAACAATCTTGTACAAATAAAGCCGCATATCACTCCGTTAGCAGAAAACAGAGTAAAACTTGATCAACACACAATAAACAAGGCAGACTGAGACCTCATTAACATGTTTGACTGGACAAGAACTGTCATCTTTTACTAAATAAGAATGGTCAAGTTTCTTCACAAGGTAACACAGACTATTAGCTTTCAACAATGAAGTTGCAGGATAATCAAACCAATTGCATCTGTACGCCCAAAAAGAAAAGTTCCAAGTGGCAGCAGAAGAAACGTCAACCTGAGGAAATGCTAATGACTGGATCATACTTGTAATCTCCAATGAAACCCGGCACCCATGCATAAAGATTGTAATCCCCAACCCTTACATTTTTAATACTGAAAAAACCATCAGTATCAGCCTTTGTCCAAAATTGATAGCCCTGGAAAAGCACAAATTAGCAGATAGATTCTCTCATTAAGGCTCATCTTAATGAGCCGACGGAGAGGAAACTTTCATACTATGATTTCCAAACTGTACACCCATCTGCAACAAGAATTACCTTGCATTCCCTCTGCCAAGATCCAGCTTCTCCAGTTAAAGCTAAACCTACATAAGCAGATTCTGCAGAAATTGCTTCCTCACCAATATACCTAAATAAGACGGATCAAAGTACCAACATTCAGATGATATGAAGACAAAGAACGATAATATCACAGACAATTTAAGTCATTGTCTGAAGAATTAAACCATAAATGGAAAGATTCTGAAATCTAAGAATCTACTCAAATTGATGATAGGTAAGACACTAAAATAAAGCATGGTCCTAAACAATTTTTTTGCGTTGTTCAAACAATAAACGAGCAACTCTACATGCCTGTCTTTAACCAGTAATCTTCCACTAACAGAACCTCGTTGATCAGAAGTAGGGAAATCCACTGAAGATGGAAACTCATATGGCCAACTATCAACTTCTATCCTCATCTGAAATGTAAAAAGGAAAAGGCACATGGCTAATTAATAGTTATAAGTACATAAAATTAATTAACAGATATAATAATTTATTGGTCTACTTAATGTATAATTAACCGCGAGTTATGTTTCACCATCGTCAGAAATCCGGTGAATGCTAACTTAAGCCAATTGACTAGCTAATTCTGAGCTACTAGAAGGATAGAAAACTCAAAATCAAATGAAACCTGTTCCTTTGCAGCCTGCCAAAGAAGAGTTGCATCCGTTCCAGCCAACCCTGAATTTAAATAGATACAAACCGGACCAAAAACTTTCTTCCATGGTTCCCCGTTTCGAAATTTAGGTACAAGATCATCCCCAGCATAATGGGCACTGAGAAACATCTGCACCGAAACAACAATATAGAAGAACATAACATACCAGCAATCAAGTAGATATATGATTGCGAAAGAAAAGGGAACGTTATTTATTGGAATGCGGATGTATTAGTTACTGATTTATGAGCCAAAGTGTAGCAATTCTTTCTCAATACAAGCGAATTATTACTCTTAGGACTTCAAATTGGTTCTCCTCTTCAGCAAGAACCAAGAACAAGGAGAATGCGGCGTAAAACGGCTTCTGGTTCTGCTATTGTACTCTTTCGTAGGCCAAGACCAAAAGCAAGTTCAGAGTACCGACTCAAACTGATTGAACCCATTAGCTCTATCTTTTCGATTGTATTTTATCTGGTTTGAACCAATTAGATCAATCCAAATCTATAAACATATACATATAAAAGGTGTCATTGTTGAAGTAGGAATTCTAGAAAATGTAACGATCTAGTTATAACATAGTTTCTCTGTGGTGGTTCTTTACATGTGAAAAGCTTTTTCTCTAATTCACTAAGTTTATTTGTTAAGTGATCAAACATACACTATATACTACATATATCGGAATGTTAAAGTGTGATGAACCTGGCACCGATACGAACCAAAGCGAAACTGATGGTGTGGATTGTTTTAGTTTTATGACTTACCATTGTTTGGTTTGGTTCTCCAAAACTGGGAACCCATTAAAATGGAATCCTTGGAGGCTAAGCCCAGAACCAAACCAAGCGCAGTCACCCCTAGCAGGGTTCACTATACAGAAATTTACGCGCCATTCAGGAATGTCTTGTAATTATATTTCAGTCAACGTCATAATCTCAGTCCACATGAGCCAAGAGCATTCTCCATTCTTTTCTTCCAACACGATCTGTGCCAACACGGAAACTAATGGTGTGGATTGTTTTAGTTTTATGATTTACATTTTCTCACGTATATAGGGAACTCACTATACCATAAAAGGCCGTGGTAGATCAATCAAAACCTTCTTCCTGTAACCATCAAAACCAATAATCCATCTCATTCACTCATATTGATCCAAACAAGCTAGGTAGAGACCTCCACCATGATCTCACACAACTTGGAAAGTCATCGGGAAAAAGAGTTCCGGTTTGGCAAAGAAAGAACAGAAATGGGTAGAGGAGAAGAAGTGAGAACTCACAGCCAGGGTAGTGGGACCGACGTGTGAAGTGAGATTTTGCTTGAGGGGTCCTCCGGTTCGGAACTCGTCGCTGGGTATGATGCACCAGAACCCGGTTGGTGGGTCTGTGCAGATCCATCCGTGAACCCTGTTGTCCTTGTTGTCACACGAGTACTGGTATTTATCATCCACCTGGTTATCCAAGACGCTTCTTATAATGAGAGAGAGAGAGAGAGAGAGAGAGAGAGAGAGAGAGAGAGAGAGAGAGAGAGCATTTTAAGAAATGAAAGAAGGATCACCAATTATGATATAAGTCTCATTAAGATTTATACTCACTTCCCCTTTAAGATCAGGGTTGATAGGATTGACTAGAAGCACTGCTTCAGGATACGCCAGTCGTTGTCCTCGGGGAGGCAATCGATCATCTGGCATGGGCATTATCCTTTGGCGATTATCTGCTATAGCCATGTAGTGGAACCTGCCATCCATGTCATATTTTATCACATTTGTGAACCATATTAACAAGCTTCTTCTAGTTTGCAGGAAAAAGAAAAATCGCAGAAAACTAGAACAAGTCCATGAACAGAACCATCAAGTTCGCAAACTTGTTTGCATCTTGTTCAAGAACTTGCATGAATAAGATGCCACGGTCTCTAACAAAAGAAAATAGAGATTGTTGCGATGGTATTCCTACTTGTCTTTCCTTAGCTTGAAAGCGATCCTTGCTTCAGCAACATTGAAATCAGGCCATCCTTCTAAATGTTCAAAGATGGCGTAACTGTAAAACCCTGACTGGCCCCGGAGAATGATAAACCTGTATATATTTTTAATCCCTATCAAAAGAAAAGCCTAAACTACAATCAAATTATGGTGACCTTTTTTTTTGGAGAGAGAGAGAGAGAGAAGAGAGAGAGCACCTCTTGTCTATGTTGAGAGGAACAAATTTGCCCTTGACAGAGGCGTCCCACGTCCTTGTGAAGGAGACTTCAATCTGATTTTCATTTTGAACTACAATACTAAAACTAGTTCCCTTTATCCTGCAACAAATGCAAATTTTCATGGTACGTTTTGTGTTAGTTTACAAACAGAATTCTTTACAAAGCAATCAGGTTTACCCAAAGATCTCTGTGTGTGTGTGTGTGAGTCCAGGCCGCCCAGCGCCAGCCCTGGTGGGCCGAGGAAAATGTGATGCTTTAACTGACTGGCTCTATACCCAGCCTTTGATGGCATGCTTGAATTCATGGACAGCAGCCGCGGGCTGCTTTCACTTCCGGTGCCAATGTGTCTCCGCCGGGACACAACCTTTTGCATGGACACTTAGTCCGCTTGCAGCCCAGGAATGCAGACACTACCAAAAGGGCCATGGGCTGAGACAGGCATCCATGCGCCGGTAGTTCATTTGAATTTTGAGTTGGGGTTCCAGGTGGGAATAGTTGTAGGAGCGTTTGGGTTTCCGAGTTGGCGGGCCGGGCGGTGACGGGTGTCGGTGGAGCATTTCAGAGTTGTGGTTGGGGTTGTTGTTGTTTGTTAAATATATAATTATATATTAATGTATATAAAATAGTTATATTTATATTTACATGACATACAATACATACACGAATATATATATATATATATATATATATATATATATATATATCACCAGCCTAACCGTCCACCCCGGCCTCAGACCTAGATGGACGGGTCCCGACGTTTATTGGCATCTCTGTGTGTGCATGTCAGCATGTGCACGCATTCCCTGACAGTTTTACAATCACTCCACGATTTTATGGATAAAGTATGAGCTTGCTTACACATCAAATATTCCAGGTCCGTTTGGTTCACTCCAGACAATATCCCAATACCTGTTACAAATCAACGATTCTCCGTCATTCAAGTCAATGCGATTAATGAATACACAATTGCTTTATAACTAAAGGCTGGAAATCACACCAAGGGCGTTAGCTCAATTGCAGGGCGCTGGTGGGGAGTTTAACTCTCTAAGGGTACATGTAATTAGACTGTGATTAGATTTCAGCCTTCTCTTATATTATTTAAGTGTAATAAAGTTCAGCTTTTTTTTTGTGCTGAATTTTCAGTATATATTTTAATATAACAAAATTAGAGACGGTCATTTTTCTTGGACTATTTTCACTTGAAAAAGTAATGGATAAAAAAAGACAAACGAGAAAATAGAAAGAGATACATCATACATACCCTCTATTTGCTTCTTCATTTTGAATCTCTAGTAAATTGTCAAGACCGTTAAACCTTATTCCAGTGACGATCCCTTCTGGGATAGACAGCGTGACCTGAACGATTCCATTGTCAAGCACCACCTGCATCATGTTTTCTTAATTTCTGTTACACGGTTCGATACAAGCCCAACTGAGCCGAACCGCGGGTAGCTCTGTTTGTTTCTGAGCCTTTCTTTCCGCTATAATGTAAACAGTGGCAAATCTACGTTAAAAATGAGGTATACTTCAATTTGAAAAGAAAATGTATACAACAAACAATAAAAACAATTATTAAGTCTTTTCCGGGGTTGTTTAGATGGATTCTTTGTTTTCATAATTCAACATAAGTTTGATCCTTTATCATTTTCTTTCAAAATTTTTGTGATTTTCTTTCTTTTCTTTTAATATTTTCATAATCTCTCATACTTTTTATCGGAATTTTGTTTGATCATCCTTCTACATGTCTAAATCATCTTAACAATTTTTTTCATTTATATCTATTGGTGCTACTATTAGCTTATGATAGGGTATCGAGGGAGGACTCATGAAGGAACGACAGACTTCTTCGAAGCTAATATTGGGTTACATCAAGGATCAACTTTAAGTCCATACTTATTTATAATGGTGATGGATGAGTTAACAAAACATATTCAAGATGAAGTACCTTGGTGTATGTTATTTGCAGATGACATTGTATTAGTGGAGGAGTCTAAGGAAAAAGTTAATAGAAAATTGGAACTATGGAGAGAAACATTAGAAAGCAAAGGCCTCCGACTTAGTAGAATAAAGACAGAATATATGGAATGTAAGTTTGATCATTTGGCTACTTCAGAGGACATAAAAATTAAAATTGGCACACATTGCATTCCCCAAAAGGAAAGTTTTAAATACCTAGGGTGAACTTTTCAAAGTGATGGAAGAATTGATGGAGATGTTACACATAGAATTAATGCTGGTTGGTTAAAATGGAGAGGAGCATCAAGTATTCTTTGTGATAAGAAGATACCATTAAAATTAAAAGGTAAATATTATAGAGCAGCAATTAGGCATACCATGTTTTATGGTTCTGAGTGTTGGGCAGTTAATCATCAACATGTGCAAAAGATGTCTGTGACAGAAATGAAGATGCTGAGATGGATGAGTGGTCATACAAGAAAAGACCGTATACATAATGAGGTTATTAGAAACAAATTAGGAGTGACACCAATAGAGGATAAAATGAGAGAACATCGTTTAAGATGGTTTGGACATATAGAAAGAAGATCAAAAGAAGAATCTTTAAGAAGGTTAGAAAAACTAAATTTGAAAAGTATTAAAAGAGGTAGAGGACGACCACAAAAGTGTTGGAAAGAAACAATAAAGAATGATCTAGCTTATTGGGAGTTAACTCACGATAGAGATATGTGGAAACAAAGAATCCATGTAGCCGACCCCGTCTAGTATGAGAAAAGGCTTAGTTGTTGTTGTTGTGGTGCTACTATTAATTTATTTCAAATAACCTCACTCTTTTCTTATGTGACTTGTACAACCACTTATCCATCTCAACATCTAAAAAAAATGATATAAACCAGTTAGAACTATTGACAACTTTTAAAGCTCAAAATAACTTCACCTGATCGTTCAATGATTCAGAATAGTTATCACTATATTGTGATCAGCTCTAGCTCTAAGATATAATAAATAGACGACGACTGAGCTATGGATATTTGCCTCAACCTAGAAGAGCTTCTACATCCGCCACTGAATGCTAGAGGATTTTGTCATCTGTTGTTATTTGCAGTCATATCCTTACCATGGAAATAGACAAATCTTATGCAGATGGATTCAGTTGTATGGCTACAATCTGATGTATGATATCTATGATCATATGTCAGATCATAGCATCATATTCCAGATGATGGAACCTTAAAGAAATTTCTCATGCGAAAGTACTAAAGAATGGGCGGAGAATACATACATGGCGAGCTTGGGTTTCCAGGCTTACAGCGACGGGCACGTTCATTTTGAAGTTCACCTGCATTTACGTTGGACACCATCATGGTTAGTTCAAACCGAACTTGACCATTCATATGCAGGAGACAACTCACCTCCTGCCGGGGCGAACCCAGCTGGATCTGCGCTGTGTGTGTGTGTGTGTGTGTGAGAGAGAGAGAGAGAGAGAGAGAGAGCTATCAAACATGCGTTGCAGAATGAAAGATGCATGTGTTGACGGTTGATTATTAAAAGCACGCCGAGAGGAGGCTATCAAACAACTCAAACAGTGAGATGCTTCTGACGGGACGAGCCACGCAACACAACAAACACATGTACTCGTGAAACAATACGGAATGAAATTGTTGAAGAAAAGACCAGGACGTCATAGCTAATTAGCTCACTCGCAAAAATGAGTTCGAACCCATGACCCGCACATAGGCTCGTCTTGATCGGAATCAAGTCGGAGAGGGCATAATTCCGGTAGAAAAGGAAAGAAATTTTCATGGCAGGTTATCACACCTGTTATTAAGGACGGAAAGAGATCTGCACTGAAGAGTAGAGGCGATCAAAGAAGCTACTATTTTTGAAGGATCCTGTGTTTGGCATCTCCGGGATATCGTCGTTTCAAAATAAAGCAATATCTTTTCCTTGTGACCCTTTCGGCTCGTGCAATCTGTGGTGTGGTGTCTTTGAAGCCAAGGTAAATCAGTTTCTTTGCGGACATTCTTTCGTTCATATAGAGGAGTTGTGAATCAAAGGCCACGTGTTCAAGAATTTAAAGAAAAGAACGTATCAATGAGTCCCCTCTACTCTTCATTTATTTATTTAATTTATTTACTGAAAGAAAGGAAATTTTTCATCGGCAGAGTTGTAGGGGTATACGAGGGGGCACGTGGGTTCAACTCCTTGCTTTCCAGTGCAAGAGCAGTGAGGTAATTTGTTCACACGTTAAACCCTTGTATACCAAACCATGTATTATTTATTTATTTATTTACTGGGAGAAATTCATTTTAATTATTCAGAAGTTTTGTTACAATTCAAAAGAAACTCGTCTTACAAGTTAGTATACTGGATTCTACATGCACATCTCTACGTACCAATAACAATTTCATTATTACAAGTTGCTTTTGTTGTATTTCTAAATTAGTCCTATATTTGTATAATATATTTCAAAAACATACCAACTTTCCTAGATTTCTATTAGATTTATTGTAAACTCGTATCAGAAACCATATCAACCTTTTCTTTGAAAGGTTGGGTAGACTCTACCACGTATATTAATAGAAAAAACTATGTCTACATTATACAGTCATTGTGAACCAATTGGAGTGATCCTTTGAGAACTTTCAAACCCTAATTAGCTAATTCAGATCTTGCTTTCAGGAGAAAAAACAAGTACCTTAAACCTATGCTAGAGATTTTCCTGTCAGAGACCCACTTATCAACTCAGATATTTACAAGGAACTGCCTAACTGTCTCGACCGTTACAATTTAGTGAGCTGCTTTCATGTAGGTGAAGTTGAGAAAATATTGGCAGCCATGTGAATACTACATTAGAAAATCTTATTCTAATGTAGTATTAGGAGTCTTTACGTTAATAGTTGGTGGGTCAACGGGTTTCCTGCAAATTCTTCTTATTCTTTGTACTGCTCACCTTGTTCAGAAAAAAACGCAAGGTTCCTCACCACCAAAAGAAAGACACCACATGAAAGTCCATGACGCCATGTATTTCCATCCAGGATATCATTAGAAAAGAATCAGGTTGTGTTCAAGTTGACTTGCTTTCAACAAACACAAAATCACATCAAAATGACCGAAAACACAAAAGTGGTGGAACTATAATGCTTGACACGAACACAATCTGAAAAGCCTGTAGGGAACACCAAAAGGATCGTTGAAATAACACGAGACACATGGCTCATAACATCAGATCGTCTCCCTACAACTAGTAGTAAAAATGGCAATCTAGACGTGGATGCTGCCATTCATTTAGAGGGAATAGTTGGTAGAGTATGGATCTTAATGTGATTAAGTGCAGGCAGAATGCATTTTCAGACATGCCTTCGATTTTGCCTTGTGAAAATGCATTTCTAGATGTGCTTTTACGGAACTGCTATGTTCGGTCGTATGTTTAACAGCTGTTATTGGTCGATCAATAGCCAACTACTAATGCACCAAGAGCATTAGCTCAACCAGAGGGCACTCTAGCATCCTTGCTGTTGGTGGGGAGTTCGACACCCATAGGATGCATGTGTGGCGTCGGACTCCTCTTGTAACAAAAAAAAAAGCCAACTACTAATAGATGGATACGCTCATTGAATAACGAAAGAGAAAATAGTAAAGCGTCGTTTCGGAAAGCCATGAACCATTCCTTACCTTATGGGTTACGCAACTTTTGGCAAACCTGTAGTTGAAAAGGTTATGCCACAAGGTGGTCCCTTTATCCTTCTACTTGCACATTTTTCACAGACTTCCCAAAAAGGAGATTCCAGATAAAGTATCCTTCATGCACGCACACACACACAGACATGGGGAAAGAGTAAGAAGGTAAGTAGATTCAATGACTAATCCATCTTTAGGAAATTCAACTAATTGGGTGGTTGGGGAATCAACAATGGACAGAATCAGATATAGATATGAAATGCGCAAACCAGAGAGACAGGTTTCACGTTCAAACATGTACAGTATCACAAGTACCTTTTGAGGTTTTGCACAAAGGAAATGGGCGAACTACGCGTGAGAGCAGGATCAAACAACAAACAGCAACTCTTGCGCTATTGTGGTTGCTGAGTTTGGCTTCTTCTTTGGAGAATAAAAGATCCAACCACAACTGCAATACCAGTAATCGCGATCGTAACCATGAGTCTTCTCTTTGCTACATGATGTCCACGTCCTCTGTGTGCGCCATGCTCCCTCGGCAGCACTCTCTCATCCCTTTATATGGCAAAAACCAGAAGAACAAAATCCAATTTTAGAGACACACTCAAACAAGGGAACAGCTGTAATAAAGCCACAACGCTACCTTTTCCTATCAAATAAAAGGCAAAAAAGGCTACATAATGACCATAGCAGTGACTGCACTTTTGAGAATTTCTTTCATTTAAGGACTGATCTTGTGTAGCTGAAGGTGTCCCAATACTCTTTGCTCGGTCAGGCATGTTCTTCAACAAAAACAATAATATCCAAAAATCACATTTGACACCCTCCGAGACTAAATTTAATAGGCTACTAGCCCACCGAACGGTCATTGTGACAATCTAGGACTTGCTTTCTTCTGCTTTGGATAGACAAGCTAAGGCATAACCTATCTGAGACACAAACCTGAGAACCTTACATTAGGGATGGGGCAGCAGGGCCATCCTACGGGATCCTTTCAAAAACAAAGCAAAGAGTTTTATGGAACAAGATAGTACAGAAAAAGTTTATGGATCCGTATATAGAAAACGTTCTTTATACATCATCAACATACTTACTCTTTCCATACAAGTGTGATAAAATTTTGAAATTCTAGCAGATGGGAATTTCACGAACCACTTGGCACCACTGCTGCGGAGCTATGACAACTTAGCAAGCACAAACTACTTTGAATGTCAAGATTTAAGAGTAAATCCCAGAAAACACACAGAAAGTTCATGACCTATGTCATTCAAGTCTAGCAAATCATGAATGAAACTTTGAAAGAGATACTAGTCCACCAAACACCTTCGGTATGGAACATTTGATGAAGACAACCTTGGGTGCTATCGAAAGGGCCACCCAGATTGCTCTAGTTAAGCATGAGTAATGAAGATAACCACTAAGCTAGAACAGTTATACTGTTATACCGAAGAATATGGAAGGAGAAAACAAGTGTACACAGAATAATATACTGGAACAGTTCTTTCCTTTCCCACTTAAGTTTTAAAAATATAAAATGGTCTCGCAGGAAATATAGAGATAACAAAAAGTCTCAGCGAGCATAATATTTAAAAACAAAACATTCTCAGAGAACCATATGTTGCAAGATATACATAAGCCAGAAAGAGCACCCCAAAAATTCAAATTCATTCTAATTAACATTAACAAGATAATGGAAGCCTTCCATACTGAGCAAGAAGTACCAAAAATAGACACAAAATACGAACACAAAAACCTAGCGCAGACCTTTACAGATCTTCTCCAAGAGCCGTTAGAGCACAAACTAAACAAGTTTATGAAGAGTACAACTACGAAAAGTACAAATAAAACAAGTTTTCAGGGGCAAGAATATAACACCTGAAGCACATTGCACAAGCCTCGCCAAGAACTTGAAGAGTACAAATAACAAGTTTACCACAACAACTAACATTTTCCCATATTAGATGGGGTCGGCTAAATGGATTCTTTGTTTTCACAAAGCCCTATCATAATTTGTAGAATTCATGGTAAATAAGTCCCACAAAGTTTTACGCTGGCTGTCGGAAACCTAACGCAACCCTCCTTTATCTGGGCTTGAGAGTTGAGACTGACCATGCAAGGGTGATCCCTTACATACAAATAACAAGTTTACCATACCAGGACGATCCGGGTAACAAACTTTAGGAAGTAACATCCTTTATCCAAATGCCCAAAAATACTTATCATGGTATACTCTGTTACACGGAATCACTGAGGATTATTGGTGGTCTAAATTCTAAAACAACAATAAGATAGAACTTAGTGACCATGTATAATGACTAAAAGATGAGGGGGGGAACTAGATAGCACGACCTATGAAAATTACATCCAAGTAATCACGACAACATAATACAGAAATAACACCTTTCACAAAATGAACTATTACAATAAGAACACAAAGGTAAAACTGCAGGAGCAAAGCGATGGCTCTACTTGTGAAAACATATTGCTTAACTGTTTTAAAAAAACAAAAAAGTACAGAAAGGAAGTTGGAATACCTGGAAGACTCTGCCGTATAATCATCTAAAACCATTTCTTACGCTGCGACATTGTGTTTCGTGACTGGATCTCTCACACAGTCTAATGTATCTTCTACAGTGTTCACACTGTTCAGTTCTATTTCCACAATTCCTACAATTAAGAAGAGACATTATAAGAAATATATTTCAGAAGAATATATGCATCGTCCAGGAGACCTTAAAGTCAAACAATGTGAGAGCCCATGATACCTGATGCTTAAAAAGATCAACAGCTGGCAACGGAAACTCGCAATATTCACATATAACAATCCCCTGTGGACATTTTTCATCTTTATGAAGATCTAAGAATTCACGATCTATTGTCTCACTGCATAATGAACAGGCAATCTGCTTCCATAGGAAATCTGCATTTGTATTAACCCAGATGTTCTCTAACAAGGAGATTGAAGATTTCTCTTCATAAAAGCAGAAGGCAAAGTAAGCATGCACATCAGAATTTTAAGCTTTTCCTTGAGAAGCACAAAAGTATATCTTGACAGAACCTCATGCAGAAACTAGAGACAGATTCTATTGTATTGATTGAAAGAAACTGATATATATCTTGATGCCGATTGAAAATCTGTCACTAATGCAAATAATGTCATAGGGGTTCTATAATGTTAACTCCTCCATGGCCGGTCCCAAGCACAGATGTGAAAAGAGGAGGGTTGCATTAGGCTCCCGATAGCCAGTGTAAAACTTGTCAGATTTCCTGGATTCTAGCTCTATGGGAACATAGAATCCATGTAGCCTACCCATTTAGTATGGGAAAAGGCTTAGTTGTTATTGTTGTTGTAGGTTCTACAGTGTTGACTGAGTAAAGGTGAAAAGAAAAGTAGATGGGAAATTTTCCGGATAAAAACAACCAATACCAAGCCTTTATCCCGCACTAAGTATTGAAAAATTTACTGGAGGTAGGAGACAGAAAATGTGGCAGAAAGGCCAAAACTGTTCCCGAAAGATCAGGTGCAAAACCGCCACATTTTCATGCCCTGAACTACTTCCTCCGAAGGGGTTAGAGACCGAGTGTGTTGTTGACCAGCTTTTCCAAAATTTAGGTACTCTTTTTTTTAACATATTTCTCAAACTTCCTCTGAAGACAGAAAATTGCAGAAATCTGTAAATATATAGGTCATTGGCATTTAGAACAAAGTTGGCAATGGACCACAATGGATTGGTGGAGGTCACAGGTGCAAGTGTACTGTAATATGTATTTACAATTTCTATTTTAACATGCTTTGCAATGGTTTCAGACAAACATCTAATTCATTTGGAGGAAGCTTCTGATCCCATGTCATTTGCTGTTATTTAGATTTCTTAACTTGTATAAATATGACACCTTCCCTGGTCAGAAACATTTTTTACTAAATAGACTGTAAACGTAATAACTATGAAGATGCAGAACAGCAGCATAAACATGCAGTAAAATATTATGTAACTAAGCTGATACTTTGAAGCTGGTATGGAACCTCCTCTCTTGCCATGTACATGTGCTTATGTGAATGTGTCTTTTTTTGATAGGCCAGAAAAAGAAAAGCAGATCTATGATCAGTACAGAGACAATAACGGTTTGTATAAGAAAATATTAAATCCCTATAAATATAAGGAATCTGCCGTCATGAAAACTGACTTCCAGTGTAACAGTTAACATACTGGAGAATGTCTATTCTCGTAATGTTCCTCAGCATGCCTGTTTGGTACCATGTCTCCACATACTGTACATCTTTTGAGATTACGCAAGCAGTGAACATGGCGCAGTTCAAAATTGGGAGTTGGGATAGCTCGATCACTAAACACAAGATTCAAGACAGTTATTTGAAAACTCGAACTACGAAACCATCAACAACTGAGGAACGCCAGAAAATTCATTAATGAAGAGAATAGATTTCCAGTGCAAGTAGATTTGTGTGATATTGAAAATGTAAAGTACATTAAGCAATTCATAACTCTCTCCCTTATATATATGTATCTATATATATATACATATATATATATATATACATATATATATATACATATATATATATATATATATATATATATATATATATACATATATATATATACATATATATATACATATATATATATACATATATATATATACATATATATATATATATACATATATATATATACATATATATATATATATATCATCCAAAGAGAAAGAGTGCATGAGAAACATTTCCGTTTGGGAACTCTAGTTTTTTGGCGTGATGAAGACCTGATTGATATGCAAAGATAACCAACTTCGTTTGCTGCTATAGAGAACCTTGGAGAATGATCCAAAACAGGACGTTTTCGAGTACGAAATTCAAGTTTATCTCCGTGCCTATTTACAGAGATCAACAACCAAAGCCATATGACACTCTTCAATTAAAAGTGCCATTCAGCTGTGATTACCCATTACATGCAGCTGCAATCGTTATCCTACTCAATGCCAGTCTTCTGGCACCACCACCAAGGAAGCAGTAAAAATTATATTGGTTGATTGCACATCTTAATGAACATGACTCATGTATGCTGACGAAACATGAGAAATACACCTCTATGGACATCGTTTCATACAATTCTTTTAGACACCACATGCACAGATAAATATGCAATATATCAAGCATTTTGCCTAGACATGCAAACACCAAAGGTATACAATAAAAAAGGAAACCAATTCATGATGACCAACTCTGTCATGGCCAGCTGCGTTAGGCTTCTAATAGCCAGTATAAAACTTTTTCAGAATTCTATAAGTGATTCTAGACCTTATAAGAATTTCATTGAGGGTTCCCCTCTTAGGGACGCAATATATATATATATATATATATATATATATATATATATATATATATATATATATGCCCCATTATAATAAAAAGTAAGGGCTTTTACATCTTCAGCCAGATGTAGTGCTCCGATTGCAAACAAGGTTCCCACATCATAGATGGGTGTGGGTGAATACTAACTAGGATGACAGACTGCTCCTTGATAATAGGACTCGAGTCTCTATATGAAAGAATAGGACACTAACTATGAAGTTGACAAAGGCGATGGATACTATGATTAGGAGAAAGATTCATATTTTATACTTACAAGAGACAAAATGGGTTGAAAAAAAAGTTTAAGAGATTGAAAGCATAGATTTTAAATTATGATATTCATGTAATGAGAAGGCTCCAAATGGGGTTAGTATTTATACAGACTTGAACAACAACATAGTAGAGGTAAAATGACATGGCAATCAAATTATAATGGAAAAGTTAGTTTTAGGAGGAGAGATTTTGAATATTTTATGTGTATTGCTCCACAAGTAGGATTGGAAGAAAGCATATCAAAGGCATTTTAAGAAGAGTTAGATAAGGTGATCCAAATTATCCCACAAAAAAATTTATCTATTTAGGAGGTGATTTCAAAGGATATAAAGAGACATTAGGATACTAAGGTGTTCATAGAAACTATGACTTTGTGGAGTAGAATGATAGAGGAAAAGAAATTGGCATATGATCTCTTTATATTAAACACTTTTTCCAAGAAAGATGAGCATTTGATTACTTAGAGTGGCTTGTATAAGACATTGACTATTTTGCTTGAAATAGGAAAGATAGATTTTATTACAAAGATTGTAAGGTCAGGTCACCTCAAGAGAGAGCTTAATAGTAACTCAATACAATATTGACTATTAGTAATAGATTTACATGTAAAGAAATGAACAAAAAGATAAGAGTACATAGAGCTATTCCACATAAATGGTGGAACGTAAAAACTAATCAAGAAGGTTATTCAAAGACAGAGTTCTTTTAGGAGATGTTTGGAGTTTTGTAGGCACTACTACTGAAATATGGAATAATATGACAATGGATATTAGAAAAGTAACAAAAGAAGGGCTAGGTGAATCTAAGGGAGGAGGTGGTGGTGGAGCGAAGCAGTTCAAGGTATAAAGAGAATACTATAGAAACTTGAGAGGATTATAAGGAAGAAAAAGAAGAAGCCAAAGACATACTTATGAAGCAAAAGCAAAAGCTTGGAAGGATTTATATAAGAAGCTTGCCTTAAAAGAAAGTGAAAGACATATTTTTAAGATAACTAAGTCTAGAGAAAGAAAAACTAAGAATGTCACTCGAAATGCATCAAAGATAAGGATTAGAAGGTTCTTGTGACAATCAAGGATATAAAGAATAGATGACAAACTTTTTTCATAGGCTTTTTAATGAGGATATTAATATTGTTCAGTCCTATATAAGTTCTTAAACTTATGAAATCTAATAAATCTGTAGGACCGAAATATATTTCCATTGAAGTATGAAATGCTTTTGGGGAATCGAGTATCACTTAGCTGCAAGTTTAATAACAACAATTAAGCCTTTTCTCATACTATAGGGGGTTGACTACATGGATTCTTTGTTTCTACGGACCCCTATTCTTTATTGTTTCTTTCCAACTTTTGTGGTTGTCCTCTTCCTCTTTTAACATTTCACAATCTAGTTTTTCATATCTTCTTATAGGAACATCCTTAGTCATCTTTCTACATGACTTAGCTATAAATTTATTTAATGTTATTTGGAGGGACAAGAAGATGCCCAAAAAATGGAGTAAGAGTACAGTGACACCCACTTAAAAGAATAAAGGAGATATTCAAAATTATGCAAATCATCGATGCATAATGTTAATGAGTTATAAAGGTTGAGACAAATGTCTATTACAATAGAAAAGATCTACTGTTAAGGTTATTCACTTGTTGAGACATTAAATAAAGCACTTTAAGAAGAAATACTTGCATATAGTATTCATTCATTTAAAGAAGGTCTATAACAAAATACCAAAAGATGTTCTTCACAGAGTTTTAGAGAAGAAATGTACCCTTTGTTATATATCAAACTTACAAAAGGGCATGTATGATGTGTAAAGACATGTGTTAGGACTATTAAGGGATTAGTAATTTCTTTGAAGTTTAATAATTGATTACCTAAAGGGTTAACATTAAGTCCTTACTTATTCACTTTGGTTACTGATGAGTTAACAAAGCATATTATATAATACTTTTATTTATGTATGTTATCTGCAAATGATATTGTATTGGTAGATAAGTCAAAGAAAAAACTTGAGTTGTTGAGATAAACATTGAAAACAAAGGGTTTTAAAATTAGTAGAATCAAGATAGAATATAGCCGACCTGAGCAGCGTCAGGTTGTGACCCGAGCGGGGGCATTGGGGTTGTGGGACAACTTGTTTGTCAAACTCGGTGAGGTATAGGTGCGCACAGGGCGGGCTGCCCTGTTCCAAGCCAGGAGTTAGCTCCTCGCGACGAGGCGAAGGTCTGGTCGTGCTGGGCTTTAGAGTGGAGGGTAAAGCGTGAGGCTGGTTTCACAGAGCAGCGATCACCTCCCGCTCTTGGCAGTGGAAGGATTATGGACCCGCTGCCACCGTACCTCATGTGTCGAGGTTGACGTCTTTGATTGAACCACAATTTTTTTAGAAAAACTCTGCCCATGTAAGGGATCACCCTTGCATTGCTGGTCCCAAGCCCGAATAAAGGAAGAGGGTTGTGTTAGGCTTTCGACAGCCAGCGTAAAACTTCGTCAGATTTTTATAACATGGATTACAAAAATTATGAGCATTGCTTTGGGGCGTCCCCACCTAGCGACATGCTATAGAGCCCGAATGAAGTAAGCAAGGGCCACTACATTTTCGCCCGAATGTAGTGAATCAATTGCAGAGAAGGTTCCCACATCATGGATGGGTGTGGGTAAAGAAGTTAGTCCCGCTACATTGCCGCTCGAATGTAGTGAAAAATTTCCAGAGAGGGTCTTCGCATTTTGATAATGGACGGATGCGGGGGGTAAGGAAGTAGTCCTAGATAATAAGATTCGTATTGGTTCTTGGAATATCGAAACATTATCCGGTAAGCTAATGGAGGTGGTAGATACTATGATTCGGAGAAAGATTCATATTCTATGTTTACAAGAGACAAAATGGGTTAGAAAAGCAAAGGAGATAGAGGATACATGTTTTAAATTATGGTACTCATGTAAAGAAAAGGCTCGAAACGGAGTTGGTATTATCATAAATAAAGATTTAAAGGAGAGTGTAGTAGACATACAACGATACGGTGACCGAATCATAACGTTGAAATTAGTGTTAGGAGCAGAGGTTTTGAATATAGTTTGTGCTTACGCACCCCAAGTAGGACTAGAAGATAGTATAAAGACAGTTATTTGGGAAGAGTTAGATAAGGTGTTTCAAAAGATTCCACAAAGGGAGATGATTTGTTTAGGAGATTTAAATGGACATGTCGGTAAAGAGGCATTAGGATATCAAGGGATTCATGGAAGCTTTGGTTTTGGGGATATAAACGAAGAAAGTAGGGAGATTTTAAATTTTGCTATGGCATTTGATCTCTTTATAGTCAATACAATCTTCAAAAAACGAGATGAACATTTAATTACTTATAAGAGTGGCTTATCACAAACACAAATTGATTACTTTATTTGTAGAAAAAAAGATAGAGCGTGTTGAAAAGATTGTAAGGTAATTCCAGGAGAAAGCTTAACCACCCAACATCGACTTTTAGTTATGGATTTACAAATAAAAAAATGGACTAAGAATAAAAGAGTGCATCGAGCTATTCGGACTAAATGGTGGAACCTCAAAAGCGAGAAAGAAGATATATTTAAACAGAAAGTCCTTCAAGGAGATGTTTGGAATTATGTTGGCACACCCTGTGATATGTGGAACAATATGGCTATACATATTAGGAAAGTGGCGAAAGATGTGTTAGGGGTATCTAAGGGAGGTGTACCGGCACAAAAAGAAGCTTGGTGGTGGAGTGAAGTAGTGCAAAATAAAATCAAGGCAAAGAGGGCATGTTACAAATTACATTATGCCAAGAAAACTAGTGAAACTTTAGAAGCTTATAAGAAAGTAAAGAAGGAAGCGAAAAAGGCCGTTAGTGAAGCAAAAGCTAAGATTTGGGAGGACTTATATAAAAAACTCAACTCAAAAGTGGGTGAAAGAGATATTTTTAGGATAGCTAGGGCTAGAGATAAGAAAACTAAAGATCTTAATTATGTTAGATGCATAAAAGACGAGAAGGAAAAAATTCTAGTGGCAAATGATGATATAAGAAATAGATGGAAAAACTATTTTTATAATCTTTTTAATGAAAATAAAGATGTTAGTATTAGTTTAGGAGATTTAGCCAAGTCAGAAAAGTATATAAACCACAATTTCTACCGACGTATTCAAAAGAATGAAGTCAAAGAGGCTCTTAAACATATGAAAGGTGGTAAATCGGTAGGACCAGATAATATTCCTATAGAAGTTTGGAAAATACTAGGAGAAATAGGAATCACTTGGCTCACAAGACTATTTAATGAAATATGAAAAAACCAAAAGATGCCCGAGGAATGGAGAGCAAGTACACTTATACCCATATATAAGAACAAGGGAGACATTCAAAATTGTGCGAATTATCGAGGTATCAAGTTAATGAGTCATACTATAAAATTATGGGAAAGAATTATCGAATGTAGGTTAAGACAAGTATCAAGTATAACAGAGAACCAATTTGGATTCATACCAGGCATATCTACTATTGAAGCAATTCACCTTTTGAGACATCTTATAGAACATTTTAGAGCAAAAAAGAAAGACCTTCACACAATATTTATTGATCTAGAAAAAGCTTATGATAGGGTACCGAGGGAGGTTCTTTGGAGAACTTTGGAAAAAAGAGGTATCCCATTGACATATATTAACCTTATAAGAGACATGTATTATGGTGCAAAAACATGTGTGAGGACTCATGAAGGAACGACAGACTTCTTTGAAGTTAATATTGGGTTACATCAAGGATCAACTTTAAGTCCATACTTATTTATAATGGTGATGGATGAGTTAACAAAACATATTCAAGATGAAGTACCTTGGTGTATGTTATTTGCAGATGACATTGTATTAGTGGAGGAGTCTAAGGAAAAAGTTAATAGAAAATTGGAACTATGGAGAGAAACATTATAAAGCAAAGGCCTCCGACTTAGTAGAACAAAGACAGAATATATGGAATGTAAGTTTGACCATTTGGTTACTTCAAAGGACATGAAAATTAAAATTGACACACATTGTATTCCTCAAAAGGAAAGTTTTAAATACCTAGGGTCAATTTTTCAGAGTGATGGAAGAATTGATGGAGATGTTACACATAGAATTAATGCTGGTTGGTTAAAATGGAGAGGAGCATCAGGTATTCTTTGTGATAAGAAGATACCATTAAAGTTAAAAGGTAAATATTATAGAGCAGCAATTAGGCCTGCCATGTTTTATGGTTCTGAGTGTTGGGCAGTTAATCATCAACATATACCAAAGATGTAAGAAGGTTAGAAAAACTAAATTTGGAAAGTATTAAAAGAGGTAGAGGACGACCACAAAAGTGTTGGAAAGAAACAATAAAGAATGATCTAGCTTATTGGGAGTTAACTGCTAACATTGCACATGATAGGGATCTGTGGAAACAAAGAATCCATGTAGCCGACCCCGTCTAGTATGGGAAAAGGCTTAGTTGTTGTTGTCTAGTATAGTATCTATCAAATGGTGAAATAATGTTTTTAGATTGGGATGATTCATTATGATCCAATTCCTCTCTTTGTTCTTGATTGAAATTTATGTCATCATCAAGGATATCAGACAAAAAAGAGTATTTCTCATTATTAGATATGTTGGTAGAATCATTCTTAAAGTAATACTCTTTTTCAAGAAATTGCACATCTCTAAACACATATAGTTTATCATTTTTTGAATCATAACACTTATATCATTTTTTGTTTACGCCATAACCTAAAAACACATTCAATAGCACGAGGAAAGTGTTTATCATCTTTGTTGATAAACACAAAACACTTACACCCAAAGACTTTTAGGTACGAATAACATGGAGTTTTTCTAAACAATTTTTCTATAGGAGGATGACATCCTATTTATCAAGTAGACTAAAGTCATACCTGCTTTTGCCCAAAGATTTTTGGGAACATTATTAGATATTAGTAGTGTTCTAGTGGTTTCCATGATGTGGTGATGTTTTCGTTCGGCCACACCATTTTGTTGAAAAGTTTTGGTGCATAAAGTCTATGATGATCCCATTTTCTTCTAAATAATTCTCAAACTCTTTTGAAATAAATTCTCCCCCAAAATCTAATATGAAAACTTTGATACTTGAGTTGAATTGAGTTTTAACAATATTGTGAAAAATGACAAAATTTTTAAAGACTTCAGACTTTGCCTTCAAGAAATTTATCCAAGTATGTATTGTAAAGTCATCAATAAAAATTACACAATAAGCAACTCCTCTCTTTCAAATAAAGGTGTTTGGTCCCCAAAGATCAGAATATATTAAATCAAATGGTTTATTTACATAAATTATTCTTTTTGGAAAAAAAAGATGTTTCATTTTACCAAAATAACAATCTTTGCAAAAGAACTCATCAAACTTTTCTAATTTCAATCGATGAACAATTACACATTTTTTGAGCATTTAAATGACCTAGCCTTTTATGTCATAGGAGTACATCGTTTGAAAGAGTATTACATTGACCAAAATTTTTGTGTATATAGATAATCCATTATATAAAGTCCACCTTCTCTATGGCCATATCCAATCACCTTCTTCGAAAGGCGATTTTGTATAATGCAACTCTTATGAGAAGGTGACTACACAATTATTATCAGATATTTGAGAAATAGAAAATAAGTTCAAATTTAATTTGGGAACCCAACTGACTTTTAAGACAGAAAAATCCTTGTTTTTAAGATCACCAATTTTACCAACTTTTAGTTTAATTCAACAACAGTAAATACACAAGAGTCAGGGGGTTTCCTTGTGAATGTTTTAAAAAGGTTTTCTTCACATAACAACAACAACAACTAAGCCTTTTTCCCATACTAGAATAGAAAAAGGTTTTCTTCACATGTCATATGAAAAATTCGGAAGTAGAGGATATTGCACTAATTGAGGCTTTTTCCTTTAGTTGCTCTTCTAATTGTTTCATTTTGTATTGAAGTTCTCATAATATAGAACTTTGATCTGTTTCTCCACTGACGATACAATCCTCCTTTTTATCTTTGGACATTTCTTTACTATATGCCCTGGTTCTTTGCAATAAAAACAAATTACCTCATTGTTGGATCCTTCTTGTTTGAAATGCGGAGGACAGTAGGGTCAAATGCTTGCTCCTAGTCTGGATGCAGTAAGAATCGCTTCTTTCTTTTTGTTGTTTTATATCTGAATTTGCTTACCGCTATAAGATGATCTGTCAAAACTTCTTTTTTTATAAGAAATAGGTTTCAATGTCTTCTCTCATGCTCTTGAGAAACTGATAAATAAAATCTTCATTTTGTTCACACTATCAGGGTGTACATTTTTTCATATGCTCAAAGTTGATTCCATACGTTTGAAACTTCACTATAGTACTCATTTACATTTTTGTCTCTTTAATATAATGACATAAGTTTATCTCTAAGCGCCATTTTATGTGCCACATCACTTTGAACATGTATCCTTTTTAGAACTCCCACGCTTCTCTAGCATTTGTAAAATGAGATAAAGTATCTCTTACATGTTCACTAACATTATTCATGAGTTTCTATAAAATTGTTCTATGTCCCCCTTCATATTCCTCTTTTTGTTCTAGACTTGAATCAATAGAAGGTTCAATTTTTGTCCGCTAACATAAACCCATAGTTTTTTTAAATATAAATAATTTTTTATGGACTAAACCCATATTTTATAGTGAGAGTTTGTTAAACGGAAGCAAAAACCCTTTTCTTTCATAAAAAAGTCACAAGAGCAATAAATACCCTTACTTTATTTAAAGAGCAGTCCACATGATCACAATCCTTCCCTAATATGCTTTTAAATGCAGCATGACACAATCAAAACTTGCGATTAGGCTTTGAAATCATATAATAAAATTAGCTTCCAAATGATTTCTAAATCACTTTGATGGTCCACACGAAGTGCCTCAAGCACTTCCAAGGCTTCAGATTGCTCAAACTCAATAGAAGCCACTAAATAACAATGAACAATAATCAAAATAGAGTTTATTATTGCTCAACCAAGAGACTCAAAGGCTTAGATTACAAAGCAGCACATGAGGTGCTTATATACAACTCAAGTGGATGTTGGCCAGCATTTAACGGCTAGAAAAGTAGCCGTAAGATGCTGGTTGTGACCAGTTGGCTGACCCAATGGCTAGAAAAACTAGCTGTTGGGTCTAACTGGCTGACTCTAACAAGTTGTCTTTCTTAACATACACGTAAAGGAGCAACTAAAAGGAAGCTTCCGTAAGATGTGTGAGAAACTAAACTTGAGGGGAGAGGATGATTATAAAAGTGTTAGAAAGAAACTATACAACATGAAATGTCTTTTTTGGAAGCAAGTATCATAAATGGCACAATATTGCATGCTATGGTGGCAAATAATCCATGTAGCTGACCCCCACCTAGTGTAGAGAAAGGCTTGGCTGTTGTTGTTGTAGTAATTTTTGTTGGGCATAGATGAATAACATGGCAAAACCTGCAAATGCAGCTGAATATGTGTAGCATGAGATACAAGTACTACACAAATTCAAATTCTTATCCCTCATACATGTTGAACCTTGGTGACGTAGCAACTGCTATATGCTCAATGACCAACCTTGATTAAGCAAGCATGAAAGAACGTGAAAAGCAATATGACAAAGAAACCACTGCAGTTATATTTGAAGGTGATAATTTTGCTCGTAATGAGACATATTTAGTGTTATACTTTGAGAGACAGATTCCATTGCAAAATGCCAACACAAAACTGACCAAGGGATGGCTGAGTGATTGTAGAAGTTTGTGTCACAGGAAAAAGGACTACCACGATATGCATCCCAAGTTCCCAACCACACGTTTCCACCCCTTACAGATAAATACAGGACCCCAAGCCACAAAATGTTGAACAACTGTATCTAGAGGTGGTATTTTTTCCTTTTCTGTTCTTTCGGTTTGTCTGGCTTCCTCTTGTTATGATGCAACTTTGGTTTACATCTCCAGAAACAGATATGGTTTGTGATAGATCCTCGCCATTTAAAATTTTCATCGATTCAGATTGCAACCATAAAGTCCTCAGACTTCGATTGTACACTTCAAGGAAAAAGTAACGCAAAGAAAGTCCTGACATTTATTTCGCTATAGCAACTAATACAATCGAAGAACAAAATCGAGCAATAGCTACCCATGATGCAATTTGACGTTGTGGTGACACAATACGCAAATTAGAATAAATTCTTGAGCAACAACAATTTAACTTAGGCAAGACGAATTGACAAAGAATCACATGATCAAAAATACAATCAAAAGAAAAGCGAAAGTAAAATCGGCAGTTAAGAATCCGCAGAGAACAATGTTTCCCTCAATAAATAGATGCAAAATAATCATGGGATCTCAGAACAAAACGCCGTGGATCATCCAATTCCGGTGTAAATAGAGGAATACAAAAACAAAAATTACGAAGAGAAGAGCGGTCCCTGACCAGTGGCTGCAGATGGTGATGGAGGATTCGGGAGGCGACGCCATCAGTCCCAGAAGTCGGGATTCAGGGCTCCCCAAGCAAGACCGAGAGGGAAACCAACTCCTGGAGTTTGGAACAGACGAGAGAGAAAGAAACACGAAGACGGTTCGGGGAGAAGAGGGATGCCTTTCCTCTGGTATCAAGAATTGGATTCCCTGCTAGGCCACGGGACGTCACGTCACGTCTCTCTCTCTCTCACTCACTCTCCGTTCACGTTGACACGTGCGAGTTCCTTTGTGTACCAGTTCTTGCAGGTAAGAAGTCGAGCCACGGCCACCAACGTTTCTGAGACAGGATCCAACTCTGCTCATCTAACGGATGTCCTTGGAGGACCGCTTTCAAGCTCGAATAAAAGAGAAGAGCAGCGTTAGGTAACCGACAACCAGCATCAAACTTAAGGTCTCAAACGATGCCATCTTAATTTGAACGCATTGGATTTTATTTGAACTTTAAAATTAAGCTTGATTGAACGAAGAAAATACTGGGTGATCTGTTAGAAAGCCCTCGTGTTGAGACAGGAGGATCCAGGCAAGAGTTTAAATGCATGTACTGCGTAGAAATGTAAAAGGCAGAAAAAAATAGGGGTGTTTGAGAATCAAAACCAAAGTCTTTTTTAATGGGGGGTTTCATATTCATCCATTGTCCTCGATCTCGTGCACTCCTGTCTGTTTATAACCATCATTCTCAATTAAAGGTTGTCTAATCACTTTTTTAATATTGAACACCATTTTAAGCCCCCCCCCCTTCTTTCTCTCTCTCTCATAAGGCAGTGAGAGTAAGCATCCCAGGCCTACTCCTTGTAGGCCAATTCATATCAGCTGCACTAAAAGCTGGCTGTTTACAAGAGATAGTACGTTACAGTATGAGAAACTGGTGGGGGTACACATGGGGTAAGAAACTGATACAGATCAACGAAAAACAGGTAGACGCTATGGTACAAAATAGAGCTAGTGCTTCGACACTGTTAACTCTCTACGTGATTTGGCATCCGAGCTTGAAAATGGATCAATTCTAGAATGAATCTGCTCATCGCCTCAGCATGATTGATCTCACACAATAATGGATGATATATATATATATATATATATATATATATATATATATATATATATATATATATATATATATATATATATATATATATATATATATATATATATATATATAAATAATAGACAGAGAGAGCTACATGTATGTATATATAATTATATAGTTTGTCTTTGTTAAGAACGGTCAAATCAGTGTCGTGATTAATGGAAACTAGGAGGACGAGAGCCAATTAGCTTTTGAAGAGCAAGAATCTAGATACATTCTGATAAAACCTGTGGAATTCTGTGATCTCATGCTTGGAATTGTAAATAGCATTGATTATTCTCAACCAAACCATAAAACTGATAGATATCTCTCTTACATTTTCAAGGAATATGTCAATCCGGAGTGGTTTTCTTTTTTGCCTTTTGAAAGGGAGGCTGGGGTTTAGGCAGACTCCTACCAGATGCACACTTTACTATCACCTTACTGTAATTTTTATTTTATAAAAATTAGTTCACGTTAGTTCATATAACTAAATGGAATCCAGTTTTCTGAAGTTTTTTCGCTTTTGTTTTTTTTTTTTTAGTTGTGGGGGGGGCGGTTACAAGAGGAGGCCGAGCCCAACACACCCACACATGCACTTTTTGGGAGTCGAATTCCCGCCAGAGACAACTATGCTAGAGCGCCATGCCATTAACTAGCTTTGAGGCAAGAATTTTGGTTAAAAGTATTCAACATGTTTTGTGCTCAATTGGACAAGGGAGAAGCAAGAGTGTCGACTGTCAGAAATTCGAAAACATGGTGCAGCACCAGTAGAAGCACTCAAGTGGCATTGGTCTCAATAGTTTCTTTCCGGCTTGCCCTTTGGTTTCTTTCCTCTCATATTACCATGATTATATTTCTTCACAGATTGTACGCACACTAAAATTGTTATTGTTACGCTCTCGTTCATGTTCCAGCAATTTATTTCCATCCGATTCCTATACGCTTCCTATATCGTCTTCGTTTTCCAATAGTAACTACTTTAGTTATTTTAGTTCGACATTCATCCAAACACAGCAATTTTATGCCTTGTCTGTCGTCATCTTGCGACAATTGAGATACACAGTTGGATTTTCGAGAACCCATTTTGATCGTCTGAAGCACGTCTCAATTCAGCGAATTTGGCCAATGCATCCGCCATCAAATTGCATTCTCTCGGGAATGCCTGCTTTCTTGCCTGCATATATCTTCCAGAATGAGACCATTTATGCGATCTATCTTCCTGTAATTCTAGTTCAGCAAGAACATTTCTGGCAATCCCTTCCTAGATGACCCTCTCATTATTACAAATAGACTTGACTGAGAGATTTCAGGTTTTCAATACAAGACATCACTGACATGACAAAGAGCATATACAAGTGCTCTGCACGGCTTTTCACACATATGCATTTACAAATCTAGGCAACTCCTATGTGCTTTCCATTATCTCATGGAGAACTGAAGGAGTTCATGTATCTTCGCCATTGGATTGAGCAACACTTTAATCACATATGCTTTGCTCCTCCCTTAATTAAGATGTAAGACATATACGACTATTTTCATGTCTAGGCCCCTTAGACCTTATTTTTTATATGGTTTTGATTTATACCTAAATGTAGACCGGAATTTTATTAGTTTAACATGTGCCAACTAATTTAAAATATGCATAATAATTAATATTACATAGTGACTTAAAGTGTATCTAGTAATGATGAAATTAATAAATTTAAATAGCACTTTGCTAGAAACAAATATAGAAAAAGGCATTAGAGGCCTCAACAATGCTGGAAGGAAACACTAAAGCATGATAATTTTTCTCTTGAATATTAATAGTTACAAGATTGATAGTCGATTGATCCACTTAGTGTTGGAGAAGGTTTAGTTTTATGACTGTCATTCATTGATCCTTAGTATAGCAATAAGGGTATCACCTGTTGCTAAGTATGGAAGAGTCCTTATGTCCAATTAGCCTTTGAGATTCTTAATATGATGGTAATATTGAACTTATATAACATAGAGAGTGATTTTAGGAAATTATCTATGATAACTTATCTACTGTTTCAAATACATGACAGTACTGATTCTCAACCGAGCCCACATGCTAATTTCCTATGTGAACTTGACGGGGTAAGTGTAAGTCCTAATTTTATGGCTTAATTTTTTAATCAAACGATTTGGATTTATATGAACTTTGTTTGAATCCATATTCTATTTGGCACCTTAACTCTCAAGACTCATTGGTGAGGCCCTCACGAGCCATGTGTCATTTATCATGTGGTTATCTCATAATACACTAGCCTAAGCTTCTTTTATTGAGTATAAAAATGATATTTAACCAATTTATTAACTTAACCAATGACTGATTCACATGTAAGCCCAGTCATTTGCAAAAGCTTTAAGATCAGGGCCCAGCCCATTACTGGAACGGCATCGAGATCTACGTGCCGATTTAGCCAGATGCATCGATCTAGATTCGCGGAGTTGAAAAACTAAAACAAAGAAAATTATTGAAGAAAATTTATAGCTGCAAGTTTAGAATGATTCGAAAAGCTTTTTTGCTGAACAATTAACTCTTAATGTAACCAACTAATAGCCTTTTATTTTAAAAGAATGACAACTAATCCTCTTCATTCATCAAAATGTGAACCTATTTCTTGAAAATACAACACATAGTTTTCCTTGTGGAAATTTGCAAGTAAAGATGAAAAGAAATGAATCATACGCCAAGTGATTTTTGTTAGTAATACACGCACGTGCACACACACATGTGCACATATGTGTGTAAGTATGTGTATATATAACAGAGAGAGAGGTGAAGATTCGTTAGAGAAAACAAGTTGAAAAACTCAGGAAATGCATCAATAAGCCGAAAAAGCAAAACTTCAGGACATGGTTAACAAAACTGCCCAATGATGAACAATCAGAGTTATCTGTATCCCTCGACTGAATTAAACCCATTCATTGTCAGCTTATATATATATATGTGTGTGTGTGTGTGTGTGTGTGTGTGTGTGTGTAATAAGAGAAGTTTTTGGTCGTCTATAGAAATAATATTGTATCATGCAAGAATCTGGTTGTGGTATTATATGGGAAATGTGGTAATAGTTTAGTTGCTTAATAGCTTTAGGTGGCCTTTAGAACATGTTGCTTTGTGTGCAAGTCTTAGAATGGCCCATATTCTTATGTCTCTTCTCTTTTATTGGACAAGCCCACGTGACCACGATTCTCTAAACCCATTTGGGGGAAACCCCTCACGCGCATGCAGTGAGGGCCCTTAGATTTAGATGACCTAGAATCAATGGTTCACATTAAATATTACCAAACGAAGTTTTGGCTTAGTGCTTCTAATAAGAGCAAGGACAAGTGTCAATCATCGCTAAATCATGTATGATCACATTGCAAGAACAAGGACGATGCCCCCTTAGTTTATTGATAGTTCATGCTAATAACACATTTTTTGTGCCTTTTCATTGCACTATTAGTCTCTGGGGAATGTGTCTCACCTTCTTTGAGGTAATGAAAGAAGTGATACACGATCATGCAGGAGAGGGTTTTTGTTGCGTTTGTCTTTCCTATTAAGATGTGGGCCATTTTTTATCACACTCGAAAGCTTTACCCTGAAAGGTGATTTTATATGGTACGTACGCTTCGGTAAACGAATTGCATTATGATGTCCAAGAAGCAGCAACGGTTGATTCGAGTTCATGGCCTTTACAGTATCCGGCAACTTGACATTATTCAATTCACACCAATTGGCAATAAGGGCCTTGACAGTGAAGTTAGGAATAAGATTTGTATGAGATAGATTTTGTCGCGTCTGTGGACAAACCGTCAACCCCAGATCCAGCCATTTTCGAATAAAAGCTCGTTCATATAAGTTTGTCCAGATGCCACAATCACCGGATCAGACATTGGCTCAAGGGAAAGTGGACAACAGAAGTCAGGAGGAATTGGCACCCCATTAACTGTTTGTGATTGTTTTATTTTCACAAGAGAATCGTTCATGTAAGAAACAAGGGCGATTATCTCATTTATCACTCTTGCTCTCATGTTGAGCCTCAACTTTAGCCTTTTCCAAAGCCACTGCTTCTATTAAAAGTTCTTGGCTAGATGACAAACTCATGGCAAAAAAAGAAAAAGTCGAAAATCCTAAAAATTTTGGTTTTCAAAATCGGATACAAAACCCATATACAATCTCAAATCCAAAGTGCCTCTTATGCATAACCCTTCTCTTCTACATAATACTTCCATAAAAACAAAAACACTTAAGAGTGATCAAAGTAAAGAGGAAGATTCCTTCATCCATGAGGATGATCAAGTCTCTAAGCTTCCCGAATTTCATATAATCCTTAACTTCGAAAAACCTTTAAATTCGATAGGAAGTAATTTCCTAGAGATCAATTTAGGGAGTTAACCGATCGCATTATGCAATGCCAAAAACTAAGATCGTGCATGTATAGGTCATTCATGCATCACATTGAAAATCATCACATGCCACAATGGGGGTCAGCCTGTATGAATGCTCATGTCATCTCCTCCAAACTACGGGTATGTAGAGTGCATTACCTAAACACCTTTTATGAAGACAGAATACATTCATCATTTCATAAAGCATATATCTCTACCATATCATATGGAATGCATTTTACATGTCATTTACATCATTCACCCATAAGAGGCCCACATCCACTTGGTAAGTGACGGCCCAAGTAGGATAATCCCTATATTGTAAGAGGGGCAACCACAAATAATGTATATTGGTTAATTAATGTTGAGGGAAGAAATTTAGCCGACCTTATAAATACCGAATACTTGAAAAAGTATTATGTCTAGGGTCTAATATAAATTCTTTTGAAAATATTTTAAAAAATGGATCTCCTTTGAATTTCTTAAAAGAAGAATCAAAATGAATTATGTGACCCTCATTTAGGGAATTGATACTTTATGAAAAGTAGAGTTTTCAAAATCAATTAGTAACATTCCAAAAATCTTTGGCTTACAAAATGAGGCCTAGTTCAAAATAACAAAATATTTTCAAATGATAGGTGCTATTAGGAAATGGTAAAATGAAAAGAAAAGGAAGAAAAACAAAACCTCAAATATAGAGGTCTTTCAAAAAGAAAAAGAAAATAAAAGAGAAAACAAAAACCTCCAATATATTGAAAGAAAAGAAGAAAAAAAAAACCAAAGCTCAAAAGAGCAATTTTCCATCATAAATTTCTTTGCCTTATACCACGGGATGTTTGAGAAGGGACTATGGAAAACTCTTTCCTGAAATCCCCATAACTCATCCCAATGAAGAAAAGTTTACCATTAAAATCCTAGAGTAGGAATATGACCTACTTATTTGGATTTCATTTTATTTGAGAATTAGACCTTATTGTGTGAGAAATTGAATTTTGAAATGTTATTCAAAGTTTTCTACAAAACATCTGCTAAGTAGTGCGTATTAAAACCTGAGTAAGGGAAAATGTAAGAAATTGAAAGTCCTTTTTGATAGAAATCAAAAGGAGTTTCCTTTTTGAAAAGAAATTTTGAAAACCTGAAACATTAAAAGAAACAATACAAGAACCATCTTTCTTGGGGCAGCTGGCCTTCATAGGCTTCTTCTCAAGTTCACAAATCACATGTATGGGTCTCTAAACATCCACTTCATTCACCTCATATTTCATGCACACATGCATCCATAAAGGGGTCATACATGCATGATTATCCTATGACTAGGCATTTTCTTGTCAAAGTCCCCTTTGGCTAAGATCCCCTCCTTAACAAAAACAAATCCAAGGAAATAGATGTTATGGAATAAAGAGAAAATTCATACTCTCAAGATAAATCTGGGAAGAAAATCAAAAGGGTGTTTTCTTCTTTACCATTAATTGAGCAAGTTTTGTAGAGTTTGCTCTTTAATGCATCCTTTGTAAGTGTATTTTCTTGTTAGAAATGAATACATGTGTGTATGTGTTTGTGAGAGAGAGAGAGAGAGACGCAATCGTGTAGCTTACACGATCGTTCATTTTGCAAAGATCGATAGTAACTGTAGATGGACTGAGGGAGTGTCGTCGTTCATCTCCTCCATTCTGAATGCTGATTAGTATTGAATTCTGATGTATTTCAATAACAGAAAACAATTTCTGGACATGGTTATACGATATAAATTATTTGAAGACTATATATGCCTAATTTTTGCATTTGGGCAATTTGATCGTGCGAGTCGAGCATGGTATACACTCGACAATGACGGTGGTAGCGCCTCATCGGACAATTCATGCAAAGGAAACTATGCAGCATCACGAGACACCATAACCAATAAATTCTACTTATGTATGTATAATATGTAAGGACAATTCAACTGACATGTATGTTTATGCATAAACATGTACGATTATATATGTATCCTACTTGACAATAAGAATAATGAATTTATGAATGAAAAGATATGTATTTTGTCATTTTCTGTTCCCTTAATAATGTAATATATATATATATATATATATATATATATATATATATATATATATATATATATATATATATATATATATATACAACTGTGTGTGTGTCTTTTCAATGTTGGACACCCTCTTGCAAAACTAAAGACGTGTTTCGGTTTATTAATTTGATCTAGTAAATTCATGAAAGCTGGTGAGTTAGTATGAAATGCATTCATTTTCATTTTGAATAATTAATATAAGAATTAGTTAATTTACAAATATGGAAACTAATGAACTTGGAAACTCCAAAGGATTTGGTTAACCTTAGAACCACATAATTCTAAAACATGTTTTTTGCTAATTAATCATAGATTTCAAGCTTAGATATGTGGACAAATAAAATAATGAAAGACGTTCTGTTTCCAACTAGATGATTGTAACACACGAGGGGTAACAGATACTATTCTGCATTTGCGGGCATGCTCATGCACACAAACACTTGCTCTAGCATCACCTTCTAGATCTGGCAATAAAAACAAGGGGGACATGTTGAATAAGATTACCAGTCTCCATGTGGTTGATGGATAGGGTGATGGCAACATACAACAACAACTAAGCCTTTTCCCATACTAGTCGGGGTCGGCTACGTGGATTCTTTGTTTTCACATAGCCCTATCATGTGCCATATTAGCAGTTAACTTATAATAAGCTAGATCATTCTTTATTGTTTCTTTTCAAAACTTTTGTACTTGTCCTCTACCTCTTTTAATACTTTCAAAATCTAGTTTTTCATACCTTCTTATTGGTTCTTCTTTTGATCTTCTTTCTATATATCCAAACCACCTTAAACGATATTCTCTCATTTTATCCTCTATTGGTGCCACACATAATTTATTTATAATAAGCTCATTATCTCTACGATTTTTTCTTGTATGACCACTCATCCATCTCAATATCTTCATTTCTATCACAGACATCTTTTGTACATTATGATTAACTGCCCAACATTCAGAACCATAAAACATGGTAGGTCTAATTATTGCTCTATAATATTTACTTTTTAACTTTAAATGTATCTTCTTATCACAAAAAATACTTATACTCCTCTCCATTTTAACCAACCGGCATTAATTCTATGAGTAACATCTCCATCAATTCTTCCATTACTCTAAAAAATTGACCCTAGGTATTTAAAACTTTCCTTTTAGGGGATGCAATGTGTGCCAATTTTAATTTCTATATCATCTGAAGTAACCACATGATTAAACTTACATTCCATATATTCAGTCTTTCTTCTACTAAATCGAAATCCTTTACTTTCTAATGTTTCTCTCCATAGTTTCAATTTTCTATTAATTTTTTCCTTAGACTCCTCCACTAATACAATGTCATCTGCAAAAGGTACTTCATCTTGAATATGTTTTGTTAACTCATCAATTACCATTATAAATAAGTATGGACTTAAAGTTGATCCTTGATGTCACACAATATTAACTTCAAAGAACTCTGTCATTACTTCAAGAGTCTTGACACATGTTTTTGCACCATCATACATGTCTATTATAAGGTTTATTCATATCAATGGGATACCTCTTTTTTTCAAGGTTCTCCAAAGAACCTCCTTCAGTACCCTATCGTAAACTTTTTCTAAATCAATAAATATCATGTGAAGGTCTTTCTTTTTTGCTCTAAAATGTTCCATAAGACGTCTTAAAAGATGAATCGCTTCAACAATAGATCTGCCTAGCATGAATTTAAATTAGTTCTCTGTTGTACTTGATACTTGTCTTAACCTATGTTCGATAATTCTTTCCTACAATTTTATAGTATGGCTCATTAACTTGATACCCCGATAATTCGCACAATTCTGAATGTTTCCTTGTTCTTATATATGGGTATAAGTGTACTCGCTCTCCATTCCTTAGGCATCTTTTGGTTTCTCCATATTTTATTAAATAATCTTGTGAGCCAAGTGATTCATGTTTCTCTTAGGATTTTCCAAACTTCTATAGGAATATTATCTGGTCCTACCGATTTACCACTCTTCGTATGTTTAAGAGCTTCTTTGACTTCATTCTTTTAAATATGTCGATAAAAATTGTAGTTTATATACTTTTTTGATTTGGCTAATTCTAATAAGATAATACTAACATCTTTATTGTCATTAAAAAGCTTATAAAAATAATTTTTCCATATATTTCTTATATCATCATTTGCTACTAGATTTGTTTCAACCTCGTCTTTGATGTATCTAAAAGAATTAAGATCTTTAGTTTTCTTATCTCTAGCCCTAGCTATTCTAAAAATATCTCTTTCACCCTCTTTTGAGTTGAGTTTTTTTATATAAATCCTCCCAAACTTTTCCTTTTGCTTCACCGATAGTTTTTTTCGCTTTCTTCTTTGCTTTATTATAAGCCTCCAAAGTTTCACTAATTTTCTTAGCATAATGTAATTTGTAACATGCCTTCTTTCCTTTGATTTTATTTTGCACCACTTCACTCTGCCACAAAACTTCTTTTTATGCGGGTACACCTTTCTTAGATTCACCTAAGAGGTTCCACCATTTAGCCCAAATAGCTCGATGCACTCTTTTCTTCTTTGTCTATTTTTTATTTGTAAATCCAAAACTAAAAGTCTATGTTGGGTGGTTAAGCTTTCTCCTGGAATTACCTTACAATTTTTACAACACACTCTATCTTTTTTTCTACAAATAAAGTAATCAATTTGTGTTTGTGATAAGCTACTCTTATAAGTAATTAAATGTTCATCTCGTTTTTTGAAGATTGTATTGACTATAAAGAGATCAAATGCCATAGCAAAATTTAAAATCTCCCTACCTTTCTCGTTTATATCCCAAAACCAAAGTTTTCATGAATACCTTGATATCCTAATGCCTCTTTACCGACATGTCCATTTAAATCTCCTCCTAAACAAATCATCTCCCTTTGTGGAATCTTTTGAATCACCTTATCTAACTCTTCCCAAAAGGCTGTCTTTATACTATCTTCTAGTCCTACTTGGGGTGCGTAAGCACAAACTATATTCAAAACCTCTGCTCCTAACACTAATTTAAACATCATGATTCGGTCACCATATCGTTGTATGTCTACTACACTATCTTTTAAATCTTTATTTATGATAATACCAACTCTGTTTCGAGCATTTTTCTTATATGAGTACCATAATTTAAAACCACTATCCTCAATCTCCTTTCCTTTTTCTCCAACCCACTTTGTCTCTTGTAAACATAGAATATGAATTTTTCTCCGAATCATAGTATCTACTAGGATGGTGGGAACATGCATTAAAAAAAGATCGGTAGTAGAAATGAACATGTTGAGATGGATGAATGATCACACAAGGAAAGACCTTGTATATAATAAAGTTATTAGAAACAAATTAAAAGTGACTAATAGATGATAAAATGAGAAATTATTTAAGATGGTTTGAACAAATAGAAAGACGATGAAAGAAAGCTCTGGTAAAAGTATGAGAAACTAGATTATGAGATATTAAAGAAGAAGAAGAAGACTATAAAAGTATTAGAAAGAAATAATAAAGAATAATTTAACTTATGTTGAGTTAAGGTGCATGATTGGACTCTATGGAAACAATAAATTCACAGCAAATTCATTTAGCCAACCCCATGTAGTATGAAAAAAAGCTTAGTTGTTGTTGGTGGTGTAAATGATACAAAAGCTCCACTAGAGTGTTAATTAGCTAGATAGCTTACCTCTCAAGGACTCTACTCACAAGATGGAGGTCGTAAGTTCAATACAGGCCGTGCAATATACTTCGGTTCAGCCTCCCCATTGTAACGAGAAGAAAGGTAACGAGGTCCGAAACCACGTCAGTTGCTCTTGTAATTAATAACTCGATTTTAGTACCATCCCCATATGCCTTACCAATGAAAACTATAAAGAATCAATTGGCAATCAAACCCCTAAACATCTATCACAGGGTCCAAGCCCGGACCGGCATAAAAGCGTTATATAATAACCTGACAATGCATGCAAGTGGTGATTAAAATAAGTTCACCGATAATAGAACATGACTTACACGATCAAATCACTGGATCCACAATTTTAAAAATTCACATTTTGCAAATTAAGTGCTTGTGCAAATTTATATACTGGATTAGCACCATATAATGTGTATTTGTGTTTGTACATTTGTAGATTCTTCGTTTTAAAACAGCAAGATCAGGTTTTGTGATTTATATATTATTTCTTTCACTTATATATGCATATGAATATATAGATTAATGTTAAAGGTGTAATCGAAATTGAAAAGCAACTTGGTCATTTTGGATACATATGTGTTTCTCTATAGTCTCATCGTCGTGCCCGCAGGCTCCATTATTAAAAAATGGGCCTATTTCGAGCCTATTTATGTTGTCCGTAGAAACTATTTTGATTGTTATTCTGGCAAAAATGTTTTTGTTATTCTCTTTCCGATGACAGTCGGAATTATGTTTTCCGACTGTATGAAATAGGTTCAATGACAACCGGTGGAATCGGGTCCTATCATAGAGGTGCTCTTGATGCGTAAGTCTCCATATAGATAAAACAAAAGCTCTAAAAAAAGTAATATCCTCTAAAAAATTATAGGTGAAAAAAAAGAAAAAAGAAAAAGGAATTATTCTTTTGCTTGTAAACCGTTCTATCGATAGCCCGAAGGTCGGAGATCGGGCACTTGTCAACACATCCCACGAACTTTGTGAGTCCCAACCTAGTTGTCATGGTTAAGATGCACAAGGTTTAGAGGCAAGAATAGCCGCACGAGAGCGCTGAATTGAAATAATAAAGGTATAAATATAAGAAGCCGTAGCCACCCCTTTAAGATCGGATTCATGTGGTTTATTGGGAGGAGAAACGTATGGTACAATCATTTGTCAAATCACATGGAATAGAATCTAAGCCGTGAATGTGTAACAGGTGGCAAATCTCTAAATGGTGTGTGGTATAATTGAAGCAGTAGTAGATCAATATTATCGGTGAGGTTCGAATTGTGACAAACAAGAAAAATATAAATAGTAAAACCGTAGCCTATACTACTAACATGCTACTTAAACTACGGGCTATGTCCATAATTGCCTGGCTAAATCATGGACTTCACATATTTTGCTCCTTTGAAAATTTTTCATTTTTAAAAACTTTATATATGTACACATATAAAGATAATGAGAGTTGTTATACTCTTAGCTAGATTCTTATTGACAATCTATTTGTTCATCGCTTTTATTGAATGGGAGTAAAAGTATTTCTTTTAAAAAGAAAAATTAACTTTTGCCTTTTTTAATATAAATTGTTCAATCATAGAAATAAATGATTCAAGGTGTCAAGAAAGGTCTAACAAAGAATCTAACAACTCTCCCTCTCTCTCTCTCCATCTATCTATCTATCTATCTATCTATCTATCTATATATATATATATATAGTGAGAGAGTATAGTTCATGCACACATCAATTCATGTTTAAACATATTTAAAGATCTCAATCGTGTGATTGATGAGATCAATATTTGAAATTCAAATTTTAGAAAATAAATTTTTTTTAAAAAATATGTTGAGATGTATGAGTGGTCATAAAAGAAAAGGCCATATACATAATGAGATTATTAGAAACAAATTAGGAGTGATAGAGAAAATGAGAGAATATCGTTTAAGATGGTTTGAACATATAGAAAGAAGATAAGAAGAAAAACTTTTAAGAAGGTACGAAAAACTAAATTTTAAAAGTATTAAAAGAGGTGAGGATGACCACAAAAGTGTTGGAAAGAAATAATAAAGAATGATCTAGCTTATTGTGAGTTAACTGCTAATATGACACATGATAGGGCTATGTGGAAACAAAGAATACATGTAGCCGACCCCGTCTAGTATGGGAAAAGGCTTAGTTGTTGTAAAAAATTCTTTAATATTTTTTATAAATACACCAAGTATATTTTGATTTTTAACTTAAATATCTCAACTATTCATATTTAAGGTTGGACAATCCACACCTTTAAGAAGATTATAGCATAAATTTATTTATGCATGAATTAATCTCTCTTTCTTTCTCTCTCTCTATATATATAAAATGGGTGAGAGAAAGAAAGGAAGTCCAAAAATTTATAAGTGACTGATCCAAAAAATAGTGTTGGAAGAGATGACATATATATTTCATTGTGTCAAGGGGCTAAGCAATCTCATTCATATATTCAGTACTAATAAAATTTCAAAATTTGAGAGAACGGTAGCTCCCTCCACCCCTCCATGATCCGCCATGTACCAGTGTACCAATGCGTCGAGAAGAAATCAGTCCTGACATGTACATAAAGCAAGATCGTGGCGGTACAACCCTTCTTAGCGCGTGGGGTTAGAGGCGGAGATAACGCAGTCTTTCATACTTCGGAGCAAGGTCTCGGCGACGCGATTGCGGGCCCCGCTCAGCCTGCCAAATCAGTGGTCTAATCGTCAGTTGACGCCACCGCTCATGAATGTAGCAGGCCGGCCTTGGGTTGGTAATATGTAACACAGACCAGCATTCTAAAGCCCATAGACTTAAAGAGATCGAGCTGAGAAAAACTTTAAAATAATGCCTTTACTCGACCCTTCGGAAAATAAAGAGCTCGAATCGTTATTATTATATTATTGTTATCTGGCATCTCAAGCATTGAACTCAACTAGTTACCAAAAAAAATAAGGTCACGATGATCCCCTTTCTTTCAACTGAGGCATACTACTCTTAAGAACGAGATGTCAACATCTAACGGTATTTTCAGAATTTAGTAATAATTTGATAGCCAACATGTGGAAGTTATCTTTTAAAGTATTGGTCGACCAAAGTGTTGGAAATAAAAATAAAGAATGATTTAGTTTATGTTGAGTTAACTCTTAACATTACACATAATAGAGCTATGTGAAAACCAAGAATCTATGTAATTAATGCCTCTAGTACCAGAAAATGCTTAGTTGTTGTTTGGTGTTATCTTTCAAAGTATATCTTGATAGGTGCACACACCTATACATACATACATACACACACACACACACACACACCTATATATATATATATATATATATATATATATATATATATATATATGCATGTTAATAAACACACCTACATATTTATATGTAGAGAGCCAAAAACTAGATCATGCAACCTCCAACAATTCACACTCGTAACTAGGTTTTACTTTTGAACATGAGTATCATTTATAGAATTATAAAATACTTGAAATATATAAAACAAATTATTATTACACTCATGCTCTTCGAAAATAAAGGTTGAAAAAGATTATGCACATGCTAGAGGTCTCTTTCTTTGTATGTGTATGCATGCATGCACGTTAATAAGTACATGTACATATGTGTATATATAGAGAGAGATGAAAACTAGATCATGCAACCTCCAACAATTCTCATACTGATGCCTACCTTTTATTTTTGAGACATGAGTATCATTTAAAAAATTATAAGATATTTAAAATATAAAAAAATATTATTACACTAGTGCTTCTAAAAAATAAAGGTTTAACATGAGTACGCGCGAGCTCTCTTTCTTTGGACATACATTGTAGGGTTGCTGGATATGTTGACTAAAGAAAATGTGTGTGTTTGTGCATGCATGGATATCTTACATCCACCAATTGCTGGATTTGTTGACATCAGGTGTCTCCATAAGGATTGACTGATCTAAATTAGCAATTAAATACTATGAATCACCTGGAGAAATGCTCTTTGCACCTTATGGTCAATGAATGCTCACCCACTTACATCATGGCAGTCTACAATTAGGTTTAAAGTCTGGCATGTACGAATTGAGATTCCCAACTGGAATATAAATACTCTGACTCCTATCCGCCAACGTTGAGTTCTATTTAAATTTTGACACCAGCACGAATGTGCAAGCTTAACAATACCTTCCCCAAAACTACGACCCCTTCCACAATTATTAACAATGATGATCCCCTCTACCCATTTTGTTTGAGGCATGTTACTGGCGCACAGTATATCCATTCTGACTTGGCTTCAGGGAAGAACTCGTCATAGTTGTCTTGCTATAAGAAAAAGTAGGGACCTAAAGTTTCAAACAAAACGATGTATTAAGAGGCAAATTCATTCTGAGTTTCAATGTTTTGCTTAAGAGAATTAATCCAGTAGACTTGAATGATAATATGAGGAAGCAAAAGCGAAGAATGAAATCAGAATAGTGTTGCACTCTGGTAGTATTCTCAAGTTGAAGGTCGTGAGTTCAATACCAGGAGCATGCATACCTGGCTTCAGCCTCCCATTATAGGCAACCGACAGAAAAAGGAAAGAGGACAGTAAAACAGGGTTGGTCTTCACTTAAAAATGGACTTAATACCCAAAAAGAATCTTACCCTCATCGAACCCTAATATTAAATAGCATTATTTACTCACATCATTCAAGGTAGGCCAATAAGGCAATTTGATAGCTACTGCTAATAGTACATAAGAGTAAATAATATGATCCACCACCACCATCATCATAACGTATTATGTTATATTGGCACGTCCAATTCTTTCTCATTCTCGCCACCATCATGGTGGCGACCATGATGACCACCATAACAAGTGGAGGTAACCTACTCATGGGTGAGATGAGACCACACATCGGATGGGAGATGACCTGGTTATTGGTCAACTCACAAGCTAAAGGTTTTTGATACTTGGAGAGTGCACCTTGCTTTGGCTTCACATTAAGAGAAACAATAACTAAACTTTTTTCTACAGAATTCTTTGTTTTCATAGAACTGGATCATGTCATTAACATAATTAAACTTTCCAAGCTTGTCTCTCTCAAGAGGCATCAACATCGTCTTCACCTTTATGAGGAAGAAAATGGCGTGTGATTCCCATCCCCTCGGGAAGGAAAGTGAATCGGTGACTCTAAAATGGGAACGCTTCAGATCCTCAGTTCGCCATCACTTGCCTTCTAAATTTGGAAACCACAAGGAAACACACGAATGCATGAAAACAATAAACAAACTGTCATCACCTCAGAAAAAACATTAAAAATATAAAGAAAATAAGGAAACCCTAAGCTGTATTTTAAGCACCATACGGCACCCACCTTCTATGCAACGTGGCATTCAATGATTAATTGGCTACACTCCTCAGTAAACCCTGCCTGAGAAATCATGACGCTCGTTGATTCTCAAGGAATCAACGGCTGGAAAGTGCAATCGGTGACTTGGACGAGATAATGGACGGTGAAGATTTGAATCTCTGTCTTAGAAGTCAGACCCTGTCTCCCTCGCGGCAAAAGTCAGATGGGTTCAAAGGAGAAAGGCAATAAAGCAAGAAAGTAATCAGTAAATGCACGTATTGTTACTCGCCACGTGTTAGCGATCCCTTGGGTACACTTCTACTACGCCGATTATATCAGAGGATGGCGTTTTACTCGGGACGATGACTCGCAGACGGCCAAGGCTTCTGGTTTCTGGGAGCGGTTTTTAGGCGAGGGAGAGTGAAAACCGCCGATCTCCCGGCCCTATAAATACGAAGCCTAAGAAATAAGAGAGCGAGAGAGAGGGGAAGTGCCAGCCATTGGGACGACGATCGAGAGGTGACGATCGAAAACTGAAGCTATGGCGAGAGATCGACGGGTCCTCTCATCATCCTAAGTTTAGATCTCCGAAATTAAGATGTTTACGTATTTTTCTTCACTTTTAATGTCTAGGAAAGGAGTTTGCGCAAGGAAGCGGCTTTTTCTCCTAGGGTTTCGGCGATGGGAAGGGGGAAGATCGTCATCAGGAGGATCGATAACTCGACCAGCCGTCAGGTGACTTTCTCAAAGAGAAGGAGCGGCTTGTTAAAGAAGGCGAGGGAGTTAGCTATTCTTTGCGACGCCGATGTGGGCCTCATCATCTTCTCTAGCACTGGAAAACTATATGATTTCGCTAGCTCGAGGTCAGTAAGATTCGGGATGATTTCTTAATTTAGTCTTCATTTTTTCCGTTGACTCTTTTCCTATTGTTGATCTTATTGTTATTATCGTCGTCCTTTGCTTTGTATTCTGATCTGATTGTTGTTTATTATTGTTATTCTGTGACTAGAGTAGATCTGATACATGCATCATGCGATTCTCGCTCTTCATCGTTTTCTTTTAGGTGTCGGTGGATCCTTCATTTCTAGGTTTAACTAGTTCGACGCATTAATTTGTGTTGAAGAGTGTTTTGGATAAATGAATGAACTGTCCTTGTTTCCATAAAATTTCGAGTTTTCCTACTGCATCCTTCAATTCCTCTTTCTGTGTGTCTCTCACTTTAAATGTGAACAAGACGAGGTTATTAGTAAGAAACCTAGAAACTCCACGGTTCCTCCGCTGTTCCATCTTCCTCACTCTACTTCTAGCAAGTTGGATCAAACTTTTTTGTGTGAAGCTTTCTTCTGGATTAACCTTATCAATACGCCTGCGTCCTTTTCCCAAGAGCTCTCTCTCTCTTCTCTCTCTTCTTTAGGAACACGAGGATTGCTGTTCGTTCTCTAATTCCGAGTTCACATTCAAATTCGAAAATAATAAGGTAAAGCGTATTAAGAAATGGATGACACACTTATTCCCGTTCACTGCATCGGGAACAGGTACTAGACTTCAACTTAACTACTTGACGTGATAAAATTTATTCGACCTTATATCGTCCCAATGGATATTAGTTGTAAATGCCAATGAGAGTCTGCAGAAGACGGTATGAGTTATCAATGGCGACGAAAGATTATAAGGACGAAAGTGAGAATCTCCATAACAGTACGAATTATCCAACGGGAACGAAGACTATAAAGACGAAAGTGAGAATCTCCTGGTTTTTGCGTGCTTAACACGTGGGAATCAGGAGAGAGGAATAATGGATTCGGGGAGGGTGAAAATGTTGGTCCTGGTACTGTCGACAGTTAGTTTATTCATTCTTTCAGAACTCAACTGCAAAAGGCAGATAGACTGTTGATTCTCCTAGCCACATCGTTTCATCCTAAGCCTTAACTGTGGAAAAGCTGCAGGCTAATCCTTTTCGGGCGTGGAACTCTTTATTTTTTTATTGGAATAACTAACTACGGAGAGAACCCCCTGGATGAAGGTTTATCTCTTTTAAGGAGATCCCTACTTTGACGAAGTTAAAGGTCACTGTGCGACCCTCGTTTAGCTTTCAATGATTGATATTATAAGTGCGACTTGTTTGGAGTTTGCCAGTATGAACATCGTGCTAATTAGAGAATTTATAGTGCTTCTAGGTAATGAACCGCGTATTATCATTTTGAAGAGGTTCATTGATTCAAGAGTAAATGGAGTTTGATGTTCATCCTAGCACGGCTTCGACATGCTGGCTTAGCGGAGAACAAAGAGACATGCTTGAGCGCAAGAGCAGGTGGCATGTGCGTAGTACTGTTCGTTTCCTGGCGTCATTGTCGTTGCTGTATATTCTCTTTGCCTTCCGTCCTTTCATTCATGTGTTAAAGTTCCCGATGATTCCCGCTCTTCACTAGGCATCAATTACCAAAACTGATAATCTACTTCTACGGAAAGCTATTCTCGTTCTTTTATAATTCTTTAAACCGCATTGCTATTAAACGTATTGTTCTTCTTACTAGGTTTTCTTCAATGTGGATTCTAAAACCATGCTGGGTAACCCTTCTACTTCCACGTTTCTATGCTTCCTATGGTGTCCCTCTCCATCATTTGTTTGTCTGGTGATGGTCCTTCATGCTCAACCACGATTTTTTGTAATATTGTCTGTTAATTGATAAGAAGAATTGCTAGGATTTTCTGATTAAAATTTTTCTACGGGAATGAAACCACAATGATCTGGGTTTGATGAATCAAATCGACTCAGTCTGCATTCCAAGGAAAAGGCTGTAGGTGAGGACACCCTTATACTGCTTTCTCAAGATAATCTCAATTATTACGTAAGGGCAAATACCTGGGATGATAAGCATGACACCTTATTGTAAGGCGTTACTCCCACGGGACATAGGATCAGCATACACTGCCCTTAGAGCAAAATTTTCTGACATATTAACTAATTGATATGAGCCTATAAAGATAGGACCTCAACTTGAATATCCTCTATCCAACTATTACGGAGAATGGCGGAGTTCAGTGGCTTTTTACCCCTTTATCATATTCTCGGCTTTCATTAAGTAAATAAGAGTGATTCCTGCACCATCATCCACAAAGAAGAAGGCCTTTGCAGGTTACAGAGGTCAGAGCTAGAAAGACTGTTCGGTCCACAAGGTTGCAGCTACCAAACACAACCGAAACAGAACTCCTAGGCGAGCTGGAGAACTGCCTAATTTCCCAACAGAGGTAAAAACGCCTTCAAAGAGCCGACTTTGCGAAAGACCGATGTAGTAAGAATGAGGAGCAAGCCATGTTCAAGGATGGACACCGAAGGCTGATGACATTGCCTCATGCATCAATTTGACAGGATACCCAAGTCAACTAACTTAGGAAGAACCTTCTTCACAACATTGTGCAGTTAATTGTATATACCCACTTGCTCGAGGAGCAACCACCTGATATTATTGTTCTATGATCTGCTCATATTCACCAACGACTGCCCAACAAATAGACGGCTTGATCAGACATCTATCTTGTTCAGTGAACTCTATAGATGCTCAATGGATAATTACGTTATTTCAGTTAGCCAATGTGAACGTCATTGATTACAATGATGATGAGGTAGATGGTATGCTAACATATATAACCAACAATTAGATGAGTGGGTATCTAATAGTTTTAAGTCAATAATTAATGATGATATACAACTAATTTCACAAAAAAGCAGTTATGATTTTGTGTCTTTGCATGATTACAACAACGATAATAGAATTTGACAATGACCCCACAAACATCCATGAAGTACAACAAACCAACAATTACTATATTTGAAAAACTATAATGATGAAACCAACTCGAACTATGCAGCCTCCAAATATTCAAATTGTTTCTTCAGAAATGAAATTGACTGATAAATAAGCTAGCTATTCAGCTTCATACCTATGTAATTTTGTTAGCGCAAAATTGATATCACAAGAATGAAAAAATCTAGTGGATCTTACCTTCCCAACACTGAGACCAACTCACGGCCTACTCCTTTGGTCACCGATAAAATGTTATAGTAATTTAAGATTTCCTAAATTGGTCAGCCTTGTAACCTAGCCAATTAAAAAAAATGTTTCCGGTAACACATGTACTTTGGCTTTTAATGGACTGATTATAATTTTGGGTGTTGTATCAAGGTATCCAGCAATCCACCTTCAATATGAGTACCTTTGTTGAAGGATGCAAGTAGTTCAACTGAAGGTTGTTATGGGGCAAAGTATTAACCCCAAAAGTTGCATGAGAAGCCGCTAACAAGATGTAGTTGCCCTCTTTTCAATATAAGCACATGTTAGGAATCCGAAGAGCCACTTTGAGAATAATTAACGAGAGGAATAATAAGTCATTATATAAAAGGCATCATCCTCAAAAAGTCAAGCAAGGATAAGTAATTAAAGAACCCAATGAATCATCTAAAGAAGTAGAGAAGCAAGAATAATCTCAAAGCAAACACACCTTCAACTATAAAAGAAGGTGATTGCTTACCTTGAAGGGCATAAGAAAATCAATCATCAACCAAAGCATCCACCTATCATCTATTTTGTTTTTTTTTGTTCTTTATTCCATTACTTTCCTAGTTATAATCCTTATTTGTAACGAAAAGGGTCGGCTTCTTCCGCCGTACTTGTAACCGTCACTCCAGTTATAGCTTTCCTCTCAAGCTAGTAGTCTATTAGGCTAAAAGTGACGCTATTAAACAAATTATATCATTGGTGAACAAGCCATGCACTAAGGTTGGTTCTGTTCCTTGAGCCACTTCCTCAAAGACAATGATTGCTACCCAGCTAATTGAACTTGCTCTACTACTTTAAGACAACAAGAGGGGCTCCCAGAGAGGGCTCCACAAACAGCATGCTTGCAGCTTTTCTTTCGGAACTTCAGAAAAGAATAACGCAAGCCCAGGAGTGTTCAAGAACTGATCATACCAAGCCAAACCGCAAGCGATGGCTTGGTTTGCTTTCCTATTTGCTTAGTATGGTTTGGTTTGGTTTGGCAAAAATCTATTGAGAGAGTTGTGGATCCCTAAGCCTCCTCAATCCAAGTAGCCTATAGAGAATAATCGCGGTAAAGGCGTTGGCAGCTTTTTGAAGCCCTTCAAGGTCGGGTAGAAATCGGGTCAAAAGTTAAGCACTATACGGATTTTGGGTTACCGAAACGGAATTGTGTTTGGCAAGTGATATTTTCGATATATGTTCCTTGATACGACTCCAATCTTGATGCATTTGAAAATAAACATATAGGGCTAACTAACTGGTGACTATAGTAACCATTGGATTTCAATGAATTTTCTAACCTTATCATGAGGTTTCATTTTAGACTACTGACTCAAATAAACAACTATTACTAAGCATTTTTCAATACTAGATGGGATCCACTAGCGTTAATTCAACAAAAGCTAGATTAATCTTTTATCATTTCCTTTTAATACTTTTGTAGTAGCATGACATACGATCCAGCTCCATGTGATCTAACTTTTATTGAGTTAACATGACACAAAGTCAAGCTCTATCGAAATAAAGATTCATGTTGGTTGTTGTTATTGTTTTGTTTGTTTTTAATCTTATAAGGATTCAGTCAGTAGGTTGGAATAAGGTCTCCGGGTAAGGTTTGGTTGTTTTTGTTAAAAATCTCCCATTTGAGCTCTAACTGAGTACAATTCTTTTATTTTAAAAAATATAGAAACCTTGAACCACAACAATCAAGCCTTTTCTCATACTAGACGGGATAGGCTACACGAAATCTTTGTTTCCATGCTAACAGTTAACTCAACATAAGCTACATCATTATTTATTGTTTCCTTTCAACACTTTGTAGTCTTTCTCTTTCTCTTTTAACATTTTCACCATCTAGTTTATCGTACCTTTTTATTGAAGCTTTCATTGATCATCTTTTTACGTGTTCAAACCATCTTGAAAGAAATTTCTCCCATTTTATGATCTATTGGTATCACTCTCTATTTATTTTTAATAACCTCATTACAAATACAATCTCTCTTTATGTGGCCATCTTTTATACATGTCTATGATTAACGCAACACTTAAAACCGTATAACATAAGGGATCTAATCGTTACTCTATAATATTTACTTTCAATTAAATTTTCTTTATGAGGGATGAAATGTGTGATAATCTTAATTTCTATGTTATCTAAAGTAATCAAATAATCAAACTTACATTATGTATATTTTGTCTTTGCTTTACTAAATTAAAAGCCTTTAATTTCTAATGTTTCTCTCTATAATTTCAATTTTTTATTAACTTTTCTCATAGAGTTATCTATTAACAAAATGTGCAAATAACATACACCAAGGCATATATATATATATATATATATATAAACCCATGTAGGAGAATCTTGACCCTAGATTTGGATGACCCAGAAAAGTATCCTTTTTAAACCCACTTTTCAATATCACAACAGCCTTTCCCAACCCATCCAGAACTTGTTCGCCCGCCCACCCCGCCCCCCCCCCCCCGGCCTCTCTTTCCCGAATCTTATTCCCTCTCCCTTCTTTTTTGAGAGCTCCACCTGTCGCAGTCGATTATTGATAGTCGTATTGCATTGTAAAGTCCATACAACATGATCGATTCTTCTCCTCCAACCAGAATAGTCACTCAAGAGGTCAGATGTTACAGCCAAAAGTTTCTTTATGGATCGTGGTTCGTTCTTCAGAACCACAATTTCCATCAACAATTTAAACTCCGGAAGCTTCTTTATCATCAATCACGCTATTTTACAAAAAAAAAAAAAGAAGTATCAGCAATTGGTCAAAGAACTATATGCTGTTGGTTCTGTACAATATAACTGTCATATATTAGCATGATATAATTTGGATGGTGCTGCATCATACTTGATTGTTTGTTAGAAGTCCAGCACGAATATTGGAGTGCCTTGATGAAGAAGATGATGCTTCAAATCATCAGGCTCCGACCGTTTTCATTGAGGTTCTTTCTCTCCACTTACAGTTCTTTGAACCCTGTCTTCCCCCTTCACTCTCTCAATGTCGAGGCTTTGTAACCTTTGAACCCCCATGAAATATGAAAGAAGAAGAAGGCGTCTCTTCACTCCCCTCAGCAAGAGAAATTACACGGACTATCTTTTGGATGCCAACATATCAAAATGGGAGCAGCCTAAACCGTGAGGATTAAAAGACCGCGAAGCTTAACAGAAATAGGAATACAGTTCCAATAGCAGTAACCCAAGGACCACGTTCTTCTCCAATTTGAATTTTACTCAACTAGAACAAACGGAAGAACATAGCAGCAACCAAGCTTTTTCCTACATGAGGTGGGGTTAGAATTCTTGGACACCATAATATTTCTTTTTTCATTAATAGTTTCAGTCCAACACTTATACCTTTATTTTCCTATTTTAAAGTGTTCATAGTTTCTTACACCTTTTTACTGGAACTTCATTTGATCTCTATGTCTAAACCATCCTAGATGCATCTCTCATCTTATGTTCTATTGAGGCTACTTTTAACTTTTTCCTAACAATTTTGTTACAAATATGGTTTCTTATTGTGTGATGGAAACCTCAAGGAATAAAAGAACACATTAAAAAGATCACTAGAATAGTCTTGTGGATTACCTTATACCCTTATTTGGTCAGGGAAAACCAGAAATTGGGCCCTTGGACCGGCAAGTGGAGCACATTGAGCACGTAACAAAAATCAAGATGTTGAAATATGTGTGGTTATATATCTGTAAAGAAACGATTAAGATGTCTATGTAATTCCAGTAAAACATGGAGGGGGGGGGGAGAGAAACAAGAGAGGTTAAACATTTTTGGTAGGAATTTGTCTAACACCAGCTTGGCAGCTTGCCAATCAAGAAGAAAGTGGATTAGATTAAGCTCAATATGAAAGTGCAAGTTCGAACGATAAGCACCACAAAAGAAGCTATAACAAGATTTGAAACTAAGGAACTCTTTGCGATAGTCACTCCTCATGTTGCGATATCTCCAATTTTGCAACCTGCCCACACTATTTCCATCTTTCTGCAGCCTTCAATTTGATTAAATATAGGTATATAGCATCAACAAGGAAGAATTTTAAAAGATTTACCTTAGTATAAGAAATTGAAGGAGGCGTTAAACTTGAAAAAGTGCAAGTTAAATAATGTGAAGAGACGAAATACATACGATGTTGTGAATGGTTTTGTAATCTTTTATGATGCTGAACATTCAACCCACGCGTATTTGTACAAAATGTGATAGCAAGACCACAATCCATTTTGACGTTGAGCACTGACGGGTCAACCATGGGATTTGTAGATCCTAGAAATGGAGACGATAAGGCTGCCGTGTGGCTATCAAAGGAAAGATAGATTCTATGATTTGGCTGGAAAGATAAAGTTGACTGGCACCAACAAAGAATAAAATGATAGGGAAAAAACTAAGGAGACCTGGAACGGGCAGACAGAGGGAGATACTTGGTACAGTGAGAACTTGAAGAGAGATAGAGAGAGGTCTCAAGTGCTGGAAGGAAATTGCTGGGGGTAAATCACTAATATGAAATGAGAAAGAGTGCAATGGCAACTTTAGATCTCCCCTCTCTCCTTCCTTCTGTTTCTCTCTCTCTCGTGTAACTGAAACTGGTCACTAAATCCCCTCACTCCTTTCTCCCTCTCTTTTTAATCAGCATCTGCCAGTTGTCATTCCTCTCTCTCTCTCTCTCTCCCTATTCTGGATGCATCGGAAGGGAGCTGCACTGCGTCTCCTCTAAATAGGAGTTGTGCACGAGGCACGTCTACTTTGTCTCTTTGAACGCGAGCGCTAAAGAGAGAAACTTATAGTTTTTGTAGCGAGGATGATATGGAGATTTTCAACAATAATAAGAGACATGGTAAAAAGGGTCTGCCTTTAGTAGCACCCTCTTATTTTTGTCATCAATAGCTCCAATAGACTGGTGGCCAGCGAACAAACCGAAACAAGCAAACTGACGTACCACCAAATCAAAGTATCTTCCAAAGTTGAATAATAACTTGCTCTTGTCGATGACCATCTAATGTTATGTAAGATGTGCCTATATTTTACACAAAAACATTCATGGCAGGTAGAGTTGCTATTATGAGGGTTCATGCAATGCTGGCTTTGCTGTGTAATGGGTCCTGAACTTGGTGCCATCAAATTACACGAGTGCCGTAGACCAAGAGGAAATGGCTTCCTGTCCACCGCTAGCAAGCACCGTGCTCTCAGAAATTGCGTAGAGTATATAAAGGCTGTTCTTTCTCTACATCAACCCTTCAATGTATTTTGGCCGTTTAAAACATGCTTTTGTTAAACAAACTCAGAATGAATATGGGAGTTCCTGGAAAGGTACAGATATCAGCAAACCGACTCAGTTTACTAGCCTTATCCTCTTATTTCGTAACAGCATCACTCCTTTCAGACCGCAAGTTTATCATGTATATCAATTGATATTTTGGTGTAAAACAGGTTATCAATTATCAGAAGTTCATGAATTAACAGTTAGAGAGATCATATCCCCATAACACGCTATGACTAACTGCACTCAACTGTTAATATATATAAAGAGAGAGAGAGAAAGAGAGATTGGATCAGTCCACCATTAATACTCCTCAAACTCAACCGTTACTTTTCAGATGCATAAGTGTTATAACATGGTCTTACATACTTTTCAAAAAACCCTTAAGCTTTTTAAAGTATTTTCATAATACATGAAAACAATGAATGAACATAAATGAGTATATTAATAATGAAGAGGATGAGGAGGATCCGATTGTCATATATATATATATATATATTATATATATATATATATATATATATATATATAGAGAGAGAGAGAAGAGAGAGAGAGAGAGAGAGAGAGAGATATGGTTTATCATGTTTTATGTTATAGTATTTAAATAAATCAAATACTCAAAATGAGGTTGGTATTGTTCTTTATAAGGATTTAAAAGATAAATTATTATTATGGTGAAATTAGTCTTGAAAGGAAAGACTTTGAATACTGTATGTGCTCATGTGCCCTAGGTAGGATTGAGAAAAATATGAAAAAGGCATTCTAAGAAAGGCGGAGTCATCCAAAGCACCCCATGAAGAGAAATAACAGTGATTTAAATAGACACTTAAATGAAACTTAAGATACCAAAGTGACCATCTAATTACTTATAAGAGTGGTTTAACACAAATATATTATTTTACTTTAAAATAAATAAATTGTGCTGGACTTGGAATTTTGTAAGCACCATCAATAAAATGTAGAATTCTATGGTTTTGGATATTAGAAAAGTGACAAAAGAGATATTAAGTGAATCTAAAGAAGACATACCATGTTACCGGGTCCGAAGCATTAGGTGCATGCACACGTGCCATGCACTTGGATCGCTAGACCCGGTAACATACCACACCAAAGAAAAGCTTAATGATGAAGTGAAACAATTTAAGATAAAATTAAAACAAAAAGAATACTTTACAAATTATGTTATGAAGAAAAGCCTAAAGAAACTTGAGAAGATTATAAGGCAAAAAAGGAAGCTTGAAAAGTGATTAATGAAACAAAGGCCAAAGCTTGAGGAGATTTATATATAAAGCTTGACCAACAAGAAAGTAAAAGAAATACTTCTAAAGTCACTAACATTAGAAAAAGGAAAAGTAATAATCTTATTCATCTTAGACGTATAAAAGATGAGAATGACACGGTTCGAGGCAAACAAAGATATGAAGAGCAAACAATAGTTATTTTCTAAATCTTTTTAATAAAAGTCAATAATAATACCAGCATAAGAGAGTTAACCAATTTAAGAGCATCCATAACTGGTGATTTTTGACAACACACTCTTAAATTTACAAAATCTTTTAAATCTATAGGATCAAACATATTTTGCCAATGCACTCTTAAACTTGCAAAATCTTGTAAATCTAAAGGACGGGACATGTCCACAGATTTAAAGGAGACTTTTGTCAATTGGCTAATAAGTTCGGTTAATATTATTTGGATGCAGAAGAAAATGCTAAGCAGTGGTAGAAGGGTTGTGCAGATTCTCAAGGAATAAAATTAGTAAGCTAGTATAACTACAAAAAAGAAACAAGGTCGAGACAAATATTGTGTACAATAGAAAACCAATTCAGGTTTATCCCAAAAAATCTATTAAAGCTACTTAGTAAGATATTTAATGGAGTACCCCAAAGCAAAGAAGAAAGCACTTGTACACAGTTGTTTCCTATTAGAGGAGGCCAATGATAGTGTCGAGATTTAAAGAACAAAGGTATCTCCTCATTATACTTCAAACTTATGGACATGAAAAAGGATGCAAAAACATATGTTATGACTGTTAACATTAGATTAGAGAAACAGTCAGCACTAAGTCTGTATCTATTCTGTTTTCTCATAGATCAGTTAATGATTAAATGCTAAATGTTATTTAAATGGAGAAGAAAATACCCAAAAAAATAAAGAAAAATACGATGATACCCATTGATAAGAACAAAGGAGAAATCCTTAGAACATAAAATTGATGAGTTATATAATGAAACTTTAACAAAGAGCTCTCAAAAAGTGAGGCAAGTATCTCATATAATAAGAAAAATTCGGATTTATGTTAGAAATAGCTATTTATTTACATCGATTGCAGTGATTTGCAGCCATCAGAAGATAAAGTTAGAGAAATTTGAAGTCATGGAAGGATGATTTAAAGAAGAGCCTCAAAACCATAGGAGTATGAATAACTCAAAAATCAAGCCATATCAAATTATAACATTAAGTTGGACGACAAGAACTACCGAGAATGGGCCATATCTATTGAATTAAATTTAAGATTAAGAGGAAAACTATGGTTGATCAACAACATACAGGTTTGGCCCAATAAGAAATGGATGAAAGAAGATGCTCTCGTAAGTTCATTGTTAATACAATCAATGATTCCTCAAATTAGCAAAACTATTATGTATTTGGAAATCGTTGTTGAAATAACGGTTGAAGAAGCTTATTCGAGAAAGAAGAATATTGCAAAAGAGTACGAGATTTTAGAGAAGATAAGGAAATGTAGACAAGGAGACAAGTTCGTTAGCAAATATTATGGAGAACTTAGGGGACTATGGAATGAACAAAGGTTTGCAATCGAAAATAAGTGCAGCCATTGTGTGAAAGAGAGGACAACTGACAGTGAGGCTCGAAAAGTGTTCAATCTTTTGTGAGGAATTGCTCTCGAATATTAATCGATCAAGATCAATATATTGAGCAAAGAAGAGTTACCTTCTATAGACACTATATATGCTCTTCTTTTGAGAGAAGAATAAGATAGGAGTCTAGAAAAATGTGATCTCCACAAGCTGAAAAATCAGCTTTTATTGGAAGAGGACAATCTAATTTTCAGCGTGAAAGAGGCTCCACAAGAGGAAGAGGTGAAAGTTTTCATAACTTTGAAGATAAGAACAAGTTGCAATACTCGCATTATGGAAGGAAGAGAGGAAATTATCTACAATCCTATGGACTAAGTGATCATGGAAGCTATGTAGCTTCAACCTCAAAAAAATCTGCAGAAACACCCACACATGAAGAGCTTACAAAATTAAGGAAGAAGATTGCTGAAATCGAATTCAAAATGAGAGATCAGCCCTCTACATCATAAAAAAAAAAATCTGGTGTACCTACTTCATACATCATAAGTGATAACTCTTCCTTTAAAAAATTAAACTTTTGGGTTATAGATTCAAGAGCAACAATCATATGGTAGGTGACAATTCCTGGCTTATACAATATCAACCAATATTTGTTCTTCAGTCCATCAAATTGGCTAATGGATCCCTAATTCCTATGAAAGGAAAAGAGAAATTGCAGACTCTGAATTTTATGTTAGAATCTATGATATATGTTCTAGAATTTTCAAATAATCTATTATCAGTTAGTTCACTAGTTAGAGATATGAATCGTTTGGTAACTTTTTCTCCTTTTGCCTATACGGACAAGAAAAACCTTTGATTATGGTGAACTGAGGAATGAGCTCTACATGCTACTAGATGACTTTATTACAGATCAGAAAAATGTTTTTACATCTACCAAAGCAGAGGAAAAACTCAAACTATGACACAACCGATTAGGGCATCTCCGAACCTTTAGAGTTAGGGATTTGATTTCTATTGAGTGTCAAAAGGACTTAGTCCTTCAATGTGATGTATGCCAGAGAATTAAACATCACAGAGTGCCATTTCCAAGTCGAGAGTCACAATCTGTTATTCCTTTTGAGTTAGTACGTTCAGATGTATGGGGCCCTTGTTTTGTTCCTTCACTAGGGAAATACCAATCCTTTATAACTTTTATTGATGATTATTTACGATTTACATTTGTATTTCTTATGAGATCAAAATCTCAAGTCTCTACTATATTTCCTATAGTTCACAAGCTCGTTCAGAATCAGTTTTGCCATTCAATCAAAACCCTCAGGTCAGATAATGGGATGAATTTGTCAATCATAGTTTACAGAGTTACTATAATCCATCAAACAACATGCGTGTATACTCCTCAACAAAATGAAGTTACAAAGAGACAACACATATACACATTAGAAGTTGCTAGAACCGTACTCTTGGAACATAATGTTCCCAAAATGTTTTGGCAGTACATTTGATAAATAGAGTACCATCGATTGTTCTATCTAGGAAGACTCCATTTCAAATGGTGAAACCGAATGACATTCCCTTTCACATACAACAACAACAACTAAGCCTTTTCCCATACTAGACGGGGTCGGCTACATGGATTCTTTGTTTCCAAAGAGCTCTATCATGACATGTTAACAGTTAACTCACAATAAGCTAGATCATTCTTTATTGTTTCTTTCCAACACTTTTGTGGTCGTCCTCTACCTCTTTTAATACTTTCCAAATTTAGTTTTTCATACCTTCTTACAGGTTCTTCTAATCTTCTTTCTACATGTCCAAACCATCTTAAACGATATTCTCTCATTTTATCCTCTATTGGTGCCACTCCTAATTTGTTTCTAATAACCTCATTATGTATACGGTTTTTTCTTGTATGACCACTCATCCATCTCAACATCTTCATTTCTGTCACAAGCATCTTTTGTACATGTTGATGGTTAACTACCCAACACTCAAAACCATAAAACATGGCAGGTCTAATTGTTGCTCTATAATATTTACCTTTTAACTTTAATGGTATCTTCTTATCACAAAGAATACCTGATGCTCCTTCCATTTTAACCAACCATCATTAATTCTATGCGTAACATCTCCATCACTCTGAAAAATTGACCCTAGGTATTTAAAAATTTCCTTTTCGGGGATGCAATGCATGCCAATTTTAATTTCTATGTCCTCTGAAGTAACCGCCTAAAATATTCAGGTGTTTGTGTTATGTCCATATACATAGCTATTTGAAGGACAAGTTGGATCCTCATGCAACAAAGTGCGTCTTTCTTGGGTATTTAAATGAGAAAAAAAGATAAATATGCTATGATCCAAAAAATCAACAAAGATATGTCTTTAGATGTTTCCTTCTTTGAATCTACTCTTTACTTTACACGTGACAACTCTTCTCCAAATAATATAATAGACGAGCAGGTGTTGCCGGTTAACACTACACATGAAGAAAGTGATGGAGAAGGAACTAAAGACCTACACTCTTTAGAGGAAAAACAGAAACAACAAAAAGAGAAGGAACTAAAGACCTACACTCGGAGAGAAGAAAGAAAGAGATTTATGCCCAATCCTCAAGAAGCTATGAATCAAGAGGGAGACTCCTCAGATCGAGTCGGAGAAGTACCAGAAGAAGGTAATGATGATTTAAATCTTAACATTCCGATTGCCTTTAGGAAAGGAAAAAGATCATGTTGTAAATATCCCATCACTCAATTTATGTCTTATGATAATCTATCTCCGAGTTATTATAATTTTGTGTTGAATGCTCAAGAATACCATATTCCAAAAGATTATGGAGAGGCTTCTAAGTCACCAAAGTGGATCAAAGCCATGCAATCAGAGATAAAAGCCCTAGAAAAAAATCACACATGGGACGTGAGTGACCTCCCACCTGGAAGGTAGTCATTTGGTTGCAAATGGGTTTACACCACCAAGTTCAAGGAAGATGGTACTTTGGAGAGACAAGGCTCGCTATAGTCAGTCATATGAAATTGACTATGATGAAACCTTCGCACTGGTTGCTAAACTTACAACCAAAATTGACTATGATAAAACCTTCGCACCGGTTGCTAAACTTACAACCATTAGAGTTATAATCAGCCTAACTGCCCAAAGAAAGTGGATGTGGAGGATGCTTTCTTTTAGGGGGAGCTCAATGAAGAGGTATATATGAATTTGCCACCAGGATATATGAATCAACCAAGGAAGGTTTATAGATTAAAGCAATCGCCTAGTGCTTGGTTTGAAAAGTTCAATAGTAACATTATTAATTTGGGTTATTCTAAAAGCATTAATGATCATACTTTGTTTATTAAAAGACAAATGAAACTAACACTTTTACTAGTCTATGTTGATATCAATTATAACCGGTGATGATATAGAAGAGAATGAGAAACTAAAAAGAAAGTTACACCAACTCTTCGACATCAAGGATCTGGGTAAATTGCACTATTTTCTCGGCATTGAAGTAGAATATTCAAGTGCAAATATCTTCTTAAGCCAGTGGAAATATTTGTTGGACTTATTGTGAGATACAAAAATGATAGAGTGCAAACCTATTCACACTCCTGTGGAAGTTAATCAGAAGATGGAATTAAATGATGGATGCGACAAAGTAGATGTAACAAGATACCAAAGACTTGTTGGTAAGTTGATATACTTAACCAACACTTGACCTGATATCTCTAATGCTGTGAGAATTGTGAGCATATTCGTGTAAGCACCCTCAAGGAGATAAAGATACAATATTCATTATAGGAATCATGGGCATACTGAGATTGAAGTTTATACATATGCGGATTGGGCTTTCTCAAAGAAAGATAAGAAATCAACTTCAGGATATGTGTCATTGGTTGGTGGTAATATAATATCCGAAAAAACTCAGATCTCAAAAACATGAGTTTAGTACAACAAAAAACAAACTGTGGTGGCTGGATCTACGGCTAAAGTAGAGTATCGAGTCATTGCCTCAAGCATTTGTGAAGAAAAATGGTTGCATTCTCTGCTTACTGAAATGGGATTTTCAATTAAGACATTCATTTCTATATGGTGTGACAATAAGGCAACAATTCAAATCGCTTTGAATCTAGTATACCATGAAAGGACCAAGCAAACAAATAAACAACAACAACAACTAAGCCTTTTTCCATACTAGACGAGGTCGGCTACATGGATTCATTGTTTCCACAGAGCCCTATCATGTGCCATGTAGCAGTTAACTCACAATAAGCTAGATCATTCTTTATTGTTTCTTTCCAACACTTTTGTGGTCGACCTCTACCTCTTTTAATACTTTCAAAATCTAGTTTTCCACATCTTCTTACAAGTTCTTCTTTTTATCTTCTTTCTATATGTCCAAACCATCTTAAACGATATTCTCTCATTTTATCCTCTATTGGTGCCACACATAATTTATTTCTAATAACCTAATTATGTATACAGTTTTTTCTTGTATGACCACTCATCCATCTCAACATCTTCATTTATGTCAAACATCTCATGTACATATTGATGGTTAACTGCCCAACACATAGAACCATAAAATATGGTAGGTCTAATTGCTGGTCTATAATATTTACCTTTTAACTTTAATGGTATCTTCTTATCACAAAGAATACCTGATGCTCCTCTCCATTTTAACCAACCAGCATTAATTCTATGCGTAACATCTCCATCAATTCTTCCATCACTCTGAAAAATTGACCCTAGGTATTTAAAACTTTCCTTTTGGGAGATGCAATGTGTGCCAATTTTAATTTCTATGTCCTATGAAGTAACCAAATGATCAAACTTACATTCCATATATTTTGTCTTTTCTACTAAGTCGGATGCCTTTACTTTCTAATGTTTCTCTCCATAGTTCTAATTTTCTATTAACTTTTTCCTTAGACTCCTCTACTAACATGATGTCATCTACAAATAACATACACCAAGGTACTTCATCTTAAATATGTTTTGTTAACTCATCAATCACCATTATAAATAAGTATGAACTTAAAGTTGATCCTTGATGTAACCCAATATTAACTTCAAAGAAGTCTATCATTCCTTCATGAGTCCCCACACATGTTTTTAAACCATCATACATGTCTCTTATAAGGTTTATGTATGTCAATGATATACCTCTTTTTTCCAAGATTCTCCAAAGAACTTCCCTCGGTACCTTATCATAAGCTTTTTCTAGATCAATAAATATCATGTGAAGGTCTTTCTTTTTTGCTCTAAAATGTTCACGTCAAAATAAATTATCATTTCATGAGAGATTGTGTATGTTCTAACAAATTCAAGTTAGAATATATGAGATCAGAAGATCAATGTACAGATATTGCAGACTAAAGCTATTAACAAAAATCTGCTTCAAAAGTTGTGTAACAAGTTGGATATAATTACAATCTTTACACCCAACTTGAGGGGGAGTATTGAAGAGGCTTACAATCAGTCACATATCGCAGTCAAATTTGCCACAGAAAGCAAGTAAAATCGGATGAGCACAATATGAGCCTATGACCAGCAGTTCTTCAGAAGTCCAGATGAAATATGGATCTTTAACCTATCAACCAAACTAACAAGACATGGCCCTCCATAAGTAAATAGAACTCCAGATGAAAGATGGATTTTAACCTATCACTCAAACTAACACTACCTATTTCCTCAAGTTGCTCATACATAGTTGTCAGTACAAATGTTCGTAGGATACCACAAGAAACTGGCAACCACATGTAGATCAGCCCCAAGCAGAGTAGATGCACAATACAGTTCTACCTAAGGACAGTCCTGGAAGCGACTGTAGCCATGCTATGTCATACAAAGCCAGCATTGGATGAAAATGCCTAGGGTAGTATCTAGGTACACAGACAAATTATACAGCATCTCGGTTACATAATTAAGAGGTGCACCAAGCATATCGTTTGACTGCCTGGCTATGCATCCAGGGCAGTAAGGAGCTTCAACAACAACAACAACAACTAAGCCTTTTCCCATACTAGATGGGGTAGATGGGGTCAACTACATGGATTCTTTGTTTCAGTAAGGAGCTTCACATGATTAAAAAGTAATTGAAGAACTTGATTGACCATTCTATCCTTCAAAGAGTAAATGAGGATATCGCCCCCTCTCTGACGACTCACCATATATCAATGTCAAAACAGTTGTTTTAAGCTCCTGTCCTCTGAAAATGCAATCGATTACAATACGTTTGTTATAAATGGACAGCATGGTGCATCATCTTCCCAATTCAATTGTACAAAGTTACATTTCACTGAGTCGCCAGTATAGGTGTAATGTGGAACTGAGTTTCCCTAGCAGTTACCCAGAAAGAGGCATAAAGAGAAGAATTGTTCTGCTAAAAGCTATTCTGCTATTCTCTTGGAGCACCTGAACCTAGCCGGTGCTCTAAAACTAGACCTTGCTTCTATGGTATCATTCAAAACTAGTCTGCTGACTCGTTTCAACATGCAACTTTTCCAAGAGTACTTAGCAAGCATTAAATCATATTCTTCCATCCCAAATGGAATAAGCACACTTACTACTGGATTCCCTTACCTGTGAGGGAAGAGAACACAAAAACTAGATAATCTGCGTTTTGAAGTGCTGAATCACCAAATCACCCTACGTGTGCATTTGATTGTGTTCATATGAAATGTTATCCGATGGCATAGACATCTGATGTCCCTCTCTCTGCCAAAACATGCACTTCAGTGTGTGGGATCCCTTACCTATGACGTAAAAGAACACAAAACACTAGAGAATCCGCATTTTGAAGTCCATGCACCAAAGCATCCCAAGTGTGAATTTGGTTGTGTTTATATGGCATGTTAACTGATGACGGAGACATCTGATGTCCCTGTCAGTGCCAAAGTATGCACTTCAGCATGCGGGCTTGCTTAAATGATTGCAGCACAACAACAACAACTAAGCCTTTTCCCATACTAGATAGAGTTGGCTACACAAATTCTTTGTTTCCATAGAGCTCAGTCATGTGCTATAATAACAGATAACTCAACATAAGCTAGATCATTCTTTATTATTTCCTTCCAACACTATGTGATCTTCTTTCTTACCAAAGCTTCCTTTGGTCGTCTTTCTCCGTGTTCAAACATCTTAAACAATTTTCTCTCATGGTATCATTTATTGATGTCACTCCCAATTTGTTTCAAATAACTTCATTACATATACAGTCTTTCCATGTGTGACCATTCATCCCTCTCAATATCTTTATTTCTGTCACAAACATATTTTGTATATGTTGATGATTAATTACCCAATACTTAGAACTATAAAACATAGTGGGTCTAATTGCTGCTCTATAGTATTTACATTTCAACTTTAATGGTATCTTCTTTTCACATAAAATATATGATGTACTTCTCCATTTTAACCAGTTCTATACTTAAATGATTGCAAGACATCACAAAAATCAAATGGGCCAATGTGAAAATGGACAATATAAATAATGAAAAGTTTTTGAAGATGCATTCATTCCTTATTCTAATCTCACAAGCCAAACTTTTCATAGTTGTCATACTCATTGATTTTCCTCATCTCTCTATGTACTTGAACTTTATACTCAATTTTACATTTTATACTTTTCTTAGAAAGAAGACATCCAATTACCATGTGCTAGGTAGACATGTTTCTTTACATGGTCAATTTCAAGGATACATCAGGAAGGATCATTCAAGATCTTCCAATGCATGCATGTCCATGGATTTACTTATGCATGCCTTCACCATCAGATTTTGTTGAAAAATGAATAACTTAAACCAAACAGTTCTTTATGATGTCTGTTCACGGTAATTAATCCCCGATCAAGCATGAAAACAACGTACTCCTGCATCTTATCATCATTTATGTTGAAAGAATTAAGTTTCAGCATGATCTAAAGTTTGCCATCTGGTGAACAGCATGAGAGGAATCATTGATCGATATAATAAATCCAAAGTCGAAGATCATCAAGATCCAACTTCAACAGCAGAAGCTATGGTATGTATCTCCCATGACTTCTCTATTTGTTGATGTTTCATCAAGGACCATCAAAAACATGTCAGTTTGTACTTAACTCAGTTGTGATTGTGGTGACCATGATGGAGCGCACCGACATTCTTTTCCAGATCTTCATTTAATGAATGAGAAGTTAACCACTGTTTGAGATAGATCGTCATTGAAAACCATATTCTCAGCTCATATAGAAGGAACCAACCAATTTGCATCTCCTACATACTTTATCAGATCTATGGTTTGCATGTAATTTTTCCTGACAATAGACATGATGCATATACTAACAGTGCCATTTGAAATCCTCAGTTATGGCAGAGAGAGGCGACAAACTTAAGGCAGCAATTGATGGATTTGCAAGAAAATCATAGGTAATATTTTATGTTCACGTTTTGAATTTATTATGAAAGCGCAATGTCAAAGGATTCCTGCCTAAGGCCAGCTTGGAATCAAAATGTGAGTGATTATGTCTATGTGCCTTCATATTTCTAAAAGAAATCTACCAAATTTTTTCAGGCCATTCATTTCCTAATTCAACACGAACAATTAAAAGAGTGCAATAACCAAGGCCCTATGTAGGAGATGGAGATGGATACTTGAAACTAAGTCCAAGATTCAGTGATTCAGTAAATCAGGGATTCCCCAAATATGAACTCATTGCTAAATCCTGATGTACATGGTTCGAATAGCAGAAAATTCACAATAGCTGGGACTGTAGAATAGAAATGCAGCGAGATTCACCAAACCCCTTTCCCATGGGGTATTAATGAAGATTCTAGGCTACCAAATAATCATGCAGCTCCAGGCAGTTTAACTAGAACCCAAAATAGAGTCAACAGTTGCAGCAGAGCGCCTATGCCTAAGCAAATTTGACAACCAAACCAAACTAAATTGAGTATACGGAACAGAAAAAGGAAAGATGCATTGAGCAAGGAGAAAGATGAAAAGGGATATCATGAATACTTAATTTGCTCTTTGATTCATGTCCATCTTATCTTTCGACCTGAACAAGCAAATAGAATTATGCTTGATTTGCTTAATTGGTCCTTATACGTATCTATACAACAACTAAGCCTTTTCCCATGGTCCTTATACGTATCTATGTGGAAGAAATTCTCATCGAGAAATATATAGTCTATACAAGCTGCCAGAATACGGACAAAGTACATAAATAATAGCTCTCAGTAGTACATATTTTTCTACGAAAAAGACTAAAGCACTCAGAAGAGTTTTGCATCAAAGGAACAAAAAAGAAAATAAGTGCTTAAACCTATGTTACCAAAAAATTTGGTACGACAATCTCTAAATTAAGGGTGAAGCATTACTGGAAATATATAGAGCACATTTATTAAAAGATTAGAATATCTCTCAGTAAATAACTTTGTCAGAGATTCAGAATACAAAATCATTTTCCAATGATCATGTGGAAGATCAAGCAAGTCTCCATGTGCCTCTCTTTTTGAAACCCACCTTCTCATATTCATACATCCAAATAACCATTCATTACTCCAAATATTCACTCTAAACAAATTTGTATATACTGTCCCTTTCAAAGTGATCTCTTTCTACTTCTCCTTGTAGTATTTTAATTTTATCCTTACCCTAATGCACTAAAATAAAAAAGATTTCTGGTCAGGTTCATAACCTGGCCATAATTCAATATACCTGAACCACACCTCGTACCTGCACCTACCGTTTCGGTGCATAAAAAAGTTGTACTTCCTCTATGTCCTGTGGAAGAAGAAGAGAGAAATGACAATCAAGAAGCGGTGACAACGGAACCAAAGGAAACTCTTACAATAGAGGACCACGGAATGTGCATGTGCTGCCAGATCAATCGGCAGCTACCGAGACCAAAGTGCCTTCTCCAAATTTAGATCCACAGCCGCCATCTCCAAATTCAGATCCACAACTCTCTACCGATTTGGGGGAACTCAATGCAATTCGAAAAGGTAAAAGATCTTGTGCTTAATACCACATTTCTCACTACGCTTCCTATGAGTGTACATCTGAAAATTATCAGAAGTTTGTCATGAATGCTAAGAGATATACGGCTCCTACAAGCTTTGAAGAAGCACAGAAAAATCTACAGTGGAAAACTGCCATGGAAGATGAAATAATATGTGGTTCATTACAGAATTGTCTCATAACAAAAAAACAGTTGGCTGCAAATGGGTATACACAATTAAATACAAAGCAGATGGGATACTTGAAAGGCATATAAAGTAAGGTTAGTTGCTAAAGAGTACAAACAATCATTTGGTATAGATTACAATGAAACTTTTGCTCCAGTTGCCAAGCTAACCTCTATTCGTATGATTTTAAGTCTTGCCGCAATGAAACATTGGGACTTATGGCAGCTAGATGTTAAGAATGTGTTCTTGCAAGGAGATCTAAATGAGGAAATCTATACGGACCCGCCTCCTGGGTTGAATGTTAATTCATACTCAAAGAAACTATGCAAGCTAAACAAAGTAATTTATGGTCTCAAACAATCCCTAAGAACTTGGTTTGAAAATCTCAGTGAAGGTGTATGCAGTTTGAGATATCAAAAAAGTCCTAATGATCACACCCTTTTTTAAGAAAGGAAAAAAACTCTCTTCTCATAGTATATGTTTATGATATTATTGTCACAGGGGATGACACAGAACTTATATACAACAACAACAATAACTAAGACTTTTCCTATACTAGACGGGTCGGCTACATGGATTCTTTGTTTCCACAGATCCCTATCATGTGCCATGTTAGCAGTTAACTCACAATAAGCTAGATCATTCTTTATTGTTTCTTTCCAACACTTTTGTGGTCGTCCTCTACCTCTTTTAATACTTTCAAAATTTAGTTTTTCTAACCTTCTTACATGTTCTTCTTTTGATCTTCTTTCTATATGTCCAAACCATCTTAAACGATATTCTCTCATTTTATCCTCTATTGGTGTCACTCCTAATTTGTTTCTAATAACCTCATTATGTATACGGTCTTTTCTTGTATGACCACTCATCCATCTCAACATCTTCATTTCTGTCACAAACATCTTATGTACATGTTGATGATTAACTGCCCAACACTCGGAACCATAAAACATGGCAGGCCTAATTGCTGCTCTATAATATTTACCTTTTAACTTTAATGGTATCTTCTTATCACAAAGAATACCTGATGCTCCTCTCCATTTTAACCAACCAGCATTAATTCTATGCATAACATCTCCATCAATTCTTCCATCACTTTGAAAAATTGACCCTAGGTATTTAAAACTTTCCTTTTGGGGGATGCAATGTGTGCCAATTTTAATTTCTATATCCTCTGAGGTAACCAAATGATCAAACTTACATTTCATATATTTTGTCTTTGTTCTACTAAGTCGGAGGCCTTTGTTTTCTAATGTTTCTCTCCATAGTTCCAATTTTCTATTAACTTTTTCCTTAGGCTCCTCCACTAATACAATGTCATCTGCAAATAGCATACACCAAGGTACTTCATCTTGAATATGCTTTGTTAACTCATCCATCACCATTATAAATAAGTATGGACTTAAAGTTGATCCTTGATGTAACCCAACATTAACTTCAAAGAAGTATGTCGTTCCTTCATGAGTTCTCACATATGTTTTTGCACCATCATACATGTCTCTTATAAGGTTAATGTATGTCAATGGGATACCTCTTTTTTCCAAAGTTCTCCAAAGAACCTCCCTCGGTACATAGAAGAAATATAAGATTGAAAAATTATTTGCATAGGCTATTTGATTTAAAAGACATGGGCAAACTTCACTATTTTTTGAGGATCGAAGTATTACACTCTACGAAAGGTATATTTCTAACACAAAAGAAATATACAATGGATATACTAAAAGAGACGAATATGACTGATTGCAAGAAATGTAACACTCCTGTAGAAGTGAATCATAAATTACATCTTGGAGACAACATTGCTTTTAGAGATGACCAAATACCAAAAATTGGTTGGAAAACTCATCTCTTTAACAATCACATGGTCAGATACATCTTATTTGGTTGGAGTGGCGAGTAGGTTTATGTATTCTCCCACTAAAAATCATATGGATGTTGTCTACCGAATATTAAGATATCTAAAGTCGACCCCTGGAGGGGTCCTATATTCCAGATCAACAAAACTAAAGCTTGAAGTGTATTCTGATGTAGTGTATTCTGATGTAGATTGGATAGGTTCTCTAGATGATCGTAGATCTAGTACGGGATATCTAACCTTGTTCGGTGGTAATTTGATTTCTTGGAAAAGTAAAAATCAATTAGTGGTTACCAGGTCCACTGCTGAAACAGAGTAAAGGGTAGTTGCTCAAGCCATGTGTGAGGGTAAATGGCTAGCATCTTTAATACTTGAATTGGGATTCTACGTGATATCTCTCATTTCACTATATTATGATAGTAGTGTCGCTATTTAAATGGCATCTAATCCAGTGCAACATGAAAGGACAAAACACATTGAGATTGATTGTTATTTTATAAGAGAAAAATTATCATCTCAAGAGTTCAAGCTAGTTCATGTCAAATCAGAAGACCAGAAAGTTGATTTTCTTACTAAAGCAGTAAGTCATAACAATCTTGTGGATACTTTGGCCAAGTTGAGTGTTATCAACATCTTTCACTCAACTTGAGGGGAGTGTTAAGGGAACGGATTTGGGTCCTAGTTCTCGGCTCGTGCAGACCCAAATGTACTTTATGTTAATCCTGCATTAAACATTACTTAGTGTAGGTATTTTAGCCTTTTGAGTTAGATTAGTATATAAGTGATCATTAGGGCAACTCGTGTGTAGTTGTAACTTGTAATACTGCAGCCACCCAAGAAGGGGGCAGATCTCGATGAGAAAGGGTGTAGATCCCTGAAATCTGTGGCATTCTGTGAGTTTCCTCCTTTTCAATTCAATAAATCTCTGCATTTTATCAGCCTGAACCCAAACATTAGTTACTAATTACCTATATCAACTATGCCATATACATTCGGTTTGTGTGACTGACAAGGAAAGATCTGAATATAAGAACACATTTTTTTGTCTATTATATCTTTAAACTGTTCATGCTTCACTGTTCTATTGATAGGTCTGAACCACTAGAATTGATTCCACTGTTTGTTTTCTGTTCCTGCAGGCAACTGATGGGACAAGAACTGTCAAGCCTAAGTGTTAAAGACCTGCAAAATCTAGAGATCCAACTAGAAATGAGTTTGCGAGAAGTTAGGAGGAAGAAGGTGATATTAGTTCTCAAGACCAGAAAGATTTATCTTGTGAAACTTCAGGAGATTTATGTCCTAAGCATAACTTTAACCTGTTATCTGCTTTTGCAGGACCAACAGTTAACTGATGAAATACAAGAGCTAAACCGAAAGGTGAACAAAAGATTTCGGTCATATGCTGTCATTTCTTACTTCATACACAACATGAACTGCTAAGAACTACTAATATAATGCAGGGACAACTCCTTCATCAGGAGAACATGGAATTGTACAAAAAGGTAATACACCTAAGAGAGTACAGAAATAGAGAGCACAAAACTTACTAATTGTTCAATCCACATTTACAATAGGATCTAAACGCAGCTAAGTTGTAAACCTGTTAACTTTACTGCAGGTCTATGGAGCAAGATCAGCAAATGGAACAACTGGAACCTCGTTGCTGGCCAATGGCTTTGCTTTTGAAGATGACCTATGCATGCCTATCCGTCTCCAGTTAAGCCCGCCACAGCCACAACAGTGTGAAACATCAAATAGAGCTACAAAACTAAGGTAAGTTCCTTCCTAACACACGTCACCAAGGAAACAAACGAAATAAAGGAGCTAATAGTTTTAAGGTGACTCTTTTCGTAATACCATGCATAGGTTGCAGTTGCGATGAATACCACAAGTAATTGAAGAAAGGAGGTTGTCCAATTTCATCTGAACTTCTCAAGTTATGGCATCTCCAGGGCAAAACAGGAAGACCAAGCAAAGTCTCAAAATGATGGAAATGATGAGCTCAGAAGATATCTTTGATCCATGTAAGATATGTAGAAAAGCAAGAGTGCTTTAGCTATCTGGTACTGTTTTTTAAAACTTCAAGAACTCCAAGACCAGTAAATTTCCAATAAAGGATTGCAATGTTATCCTCTTGTCTCCATTTGTTGAATGCAAGAGCTAGTTAACTGTGACATTAAAGAAAGAGTATGCTTCCTGCTGGAATCACAAAAGGCAAACGAAGTGCAGAATAATTAACAGTAACTTGACCATGTTATTGAGTAGAATAAAGGATCGCAACTTTATCCTCTTATGTCCAATCGCTGAATGCAAAAACTAGTTAACTGTGACATCAAAGAAAGAGCACGCTTCCAAATGGAGTCCTAAAACCAAAAAATGTACAGAATAATTAACAGTAACTTGGCTGTTTCTTCCACCAATAGAATCACCCATAAAGACCAGTATGACAAAAGAATGGGCCAATAGGAAAAAAACAGCTAAAACATCAAAACCACCAGTAGAAAGGCCAAAATAATATATACAGTCTGCTGATAAATAGCAATAAACTCCACAGTTAGCTGTACTGTGAAGATTCACTATCATTATCATATACTTTCGATTGCATTCTCACATTGAGAATTTTTAACCAGTGGTCCCCTCACTGCACCATTCTCACGTATAACTGGCAGAGAAACATTTACATTTTAGCAATTGCTGATTGCCCCATCTACACAAGAGTGTTCGCACTTTAGAACTAAAAGCCATGAGATTACAGAATTCTTGTTCTTCGCAAACTCTAGATTAAAATAATACAGGAATAGCTAAGATGAAGCTACACATAGCATAGAACATGTCTTCCAAAACTAAAGATATCCTCAACTTAATTAGCCATATCTTGAATAAATGTCCATGATTCTCCATCTACAAAGCACTTGAAGATAATATCTGCAGTGTCAGGCTAAAACGGTCTTCTAAAAATAGATGGTGCACCTGTGAGGTTGTAGTTACAGATTGCCTCAAGAGTAGACATATGATTAGGGCCCACCTAATAGCATGTCACAATCTAAGCCTATTCAATCACAGCATCAAAAGGCTTGTGTATACATTCTTAACAATTATGAGCACTTCTACATCCATAAAATTGACAATGTATATGTTCAACTAACACAATGAGAGAGCCAATGTTTCAAGTTTTCTGTTAACTCCTCTCTTCATCCACCAACACATTGTCAAATGGAAACAAATACACCAAGGCACTTCATTGATGCATCCAATCACCAAAGTGAAGAGATAATGAGCCTAAATTTGACCCTTGGCATAAAGCCGGTTCAATTAATTTCAAAGTTAACATGTGTGAGGACCTATGAAGGAATGACAGACTTCTTTGAAGTTAATATTGGGTTACATCAAGGATCGACTTTAAGTCCATACTTATTTATAATGGTGATTGATGAGTTAACAAAACATATTCAATATGAATATGAAGTACCTTGGTGTATGCTATTTGCAGATGACATTGTGTTAGTGGAGGAGTCTAAGGAAAAAGTTGATAGAAAATTGGAACTATGGAGAGAAACATTAGAAAGTAAAGGCTTCCGACTTAGTAGAACAAAGACAAAATATATGAAATGTAAGTTTGATCATTTGGTTACTTCAGAGGACATAGAAATTAAAATTGACACACATTGCATCCCCAAAAGGAAAGTTTTAAATACCTAGGGTCAGTTTTTTCATAATGATGGAAGAATTGATGGAGATGTTACTCATAGAATTAATGCTGGTTGGTTAAAATGGAGAGGAGTATCAAGTATTCTTTGTGATAAGAAGATACATTTAAAGTTAAAAAGGTAAATATTATAGAGCAGCAATTAGACCCACCATGTTTTATGGTTTTGAGTGTTGGGCAGTTAATCATCAACATGTACAAAATATGTTTGTGACAGAAATGAAGATGTTGAGATGGATGAGTGGTCATATAAGAAAAGACCGTATACATAATGAGGTTATTAGAAATAAATTATGTGTGGCACCAATAGAGGATAAAATGAGAGAATATCGTTTAAGGTGGTTTGGATATATAGAAAGAAGATCAAAAGAAGAACCTATAAGAATGTATGAAAAACTAGATTTTGAAAGTATTAAAAGAGGTAGAGGACGATCACAAAAGTGTTGGAAAGAAACAATAAAGAATAATCTAGCTTATTGTGAGTTAACTGCTAACATGGCACATGATAGGGCTCTGTGGGAAAAAAGAATCCATGTAGCCGACCCCGTCTAGTATGGGAAAAGGCTTAGTTGTTGTTGTTGTAATTAACCCTCCCATGCATCTGAACAAAATTGTTGCTTTTAGACAAGGTATTCACTTCTTCTCCAGGGTTCTCCAAAGAATATCTATTGGTATCATATCATATGCCTTCTCTCCTTTTCTCGACCCTAAAGTATTCGATTAGAGTCAATTTTCATGATGTTAGCAGGATTCCACTATCAGTACAAATGCATACAGGTATAAATACTCACATCATGTGCAGAAAACATTAAGCAGAAATCAGAGAAATAAAGACTATCGACCAACAGAAGTGTAAAAACCACCCATCCGTGTTTCTGTGGCCAGATGCAAGAAAACCCAAAAACCTATATTGATGTTTTCCATAGACAGATACAAGAAGAACATCCACCAATATCCTCACTGCACAAGTCAAAAGATGAATCAGTAATGCTCCTCCTGCCTGTCATGAAAAGCATGTAGCTAAATATGTTAACTGGAAAATCAGCAACTTTATGACAGAAGGCAAAACCCTCATGAAGCCAACCTTCAGCATGTATCCCAAATAGGTGCAGCAGCAGCAAAACCCATAAGAAACCCAGCCAACATTCCATCGATTCCATTGATGCAACGAAAACATTATCAGAGAAATCCAAAGCATACCTTACACTATCAGCTTTTAGGAGTCGAGTTCCTCAGTCTCAGACACCCTTTTCCAGCACTATTACAGCACAGCCAACTCAAATTTAGCAGTATGGGACTAGATGACACAAGAATGTGTACCTGGACAATGATGAATAATCAACTCACAGTAAACATTTCCAACCAAATTTCAGACCATCAACCTAACTCCAAGTGACAAACTAAAACTCTTGGGATCCAAATATATATATATACATATTGGATTATTCAATCAGAAATGTAAAAAAAAGCAAACAGAAAACCACAAAAAGCAGGCAAGAAGATATACATTATTTGAATTCTACCATCAAATCGAAAATCAAAAAGGGTGTAAACTTTTCCGCTATTGGTAAAGTTCAGAGAACCTTCCTACACATTATATGTAGGACGAATTTTAAAAGATACATTTAGAAGTATCAAAGCTACAATTTTGCAGTCAGCCAACTTGAGGAATAAAGTGATATGCCTTAGAGGCACATGGACAGATCTGTACGAGACAGAAAGATGCAGAATCTACCTTAGAAACACTTCAATGTGGTATATATTCATGAACAACCCTGAAGCCTCGTGCATTATCACCTAGCACCCTGAAATACATACATACATCAATGTGGTATATATCCATGAACAACTCTCCCTTAAGCTTTCTGTGAAATACATTATTCCCATGTCATCATGATTAATGTCCGAACTCCTCATCTCTTTAATAACAAAGCAGACAACCCTGAAGCCTCGTGCATAATCAGAATTTGGCTTATGCTGATATTCAACATCAAATGACTTAACTTTACAGCCTCATATTAATGAACAAGTTGACCTAACATCCAAATCTAGCAACACAGCTTATCACCTAGCACCAAGTCGTTAGTCTTTCTTCAACCATCACATTCATGTCCAAAAAGTAAATGTACCATCTGCTTTGTGCCTTGTCAAAATTGTATGCATTTAGTATTGAAATAATGCATCAAATTGTACCCATCAGCATATATAATGCAGGATTCCCATCACATTAGCTTCTGATTTAACATTTCAGCATCAAGACCCAGGCATGCAGATGTGACACATCCACAAAATAGCCCTTAACAGGTATTTAAGCGTTAAGTAATAAAAAAACACAACCTATAATAGAACTCATAGGCTTCCATAGAGCATTGCAACGTCCCCTCCATGTAAATGATGTGGTAGTATATGGATCACATTCCAAGTTTATTGGTACATTACCCTTACCCTTACATAACCCCTTTCATCAGGGGCAAGAGTTTTCCGGGCCAAAAAAGTGTAGAACCGTCATTGTACAAAGCTTATGATTCAAGTACACTCATGAACTCTCACTACTCTGCTTCAACAGAAGTTTACATGTTATTTTCATACATATGCTGTAATAACTAGCTAAGGTCAGAAATTTAGCACTTCACATTGCAATGTCTACTAGGTAGCATATACAATGTGAATGTTTCGGTACCCACCACGAAGACTTGAAAAGATTATAGAAATAGTGAAATACAATATAATACCATAACATGCCCCAAGTAACACATAAACTTCCAAATAACAACAACAACAACAACTAAGCTTTTTCCCATACTAGACGGGGTCGGCTACATGGATTCTTTGTTTCCACAGAGCCCTATCATGTGCCATGTTAGCAGTTAACTCACAATAAGCTAGATCATTCTTTATTGTTTCTTTCCAACACTTTTGTGGTCATCCTCTACCTCTTTTAATACCTTCCAAATTTAGTTTTTCATACCTTCTCACAGGTTCTTCTTTTGATCTTCTTTCTATATGTCCAAACCATCTTAAACGATATTCTCTCATTTTATCCTCTATTGGTGTCGCTCCTAATTTGTTTCTAATAACCTCATTATGTATACGGTCTTTTCTTGTATGACCACTCATCCATCTCAACATCTTCATTTCTGTCACATACATCTTTTGTACATGTTATGATTAATTGCCCAACACATAAACTTCCAAATGCCAGTGTAAAATAACTTATCATCCTTGCTCATCAAGGAGGCATGTTCATCGACTCAATCATGAGGGAATATTATAAGCAATACAACAAAATTGCAATCCCCAATCAAATGAACATCCCCCAAGCCATTTCAACACATTTTTTCATTCTTTTATTTATCTTGCATTTTTCCGTGTGAAAAGAAGTAACCTACAAACTTGATATGTAAAATACTAAAAAGCAACTGTAAGACCAGCAGCGCTCTATTGTGATTGTTGGGCAGTCACACATCAAAATGCTCGTCATGTGCACAAGATGACAGTAACAGAAATGAAGGTGTTAAAGTTAATGTCTACAATATGAGAGAAGACAGGATCAATAATAAGGTAATTAGAGAAAATATTGGTGACAAAATTATTAGAAGAAGGACTACCGCCGTCACCTGCTGCTGCCTGCCGCCACCACTTGTTGTTGCCTGCCGTTGCAGCCAGCCAATAGTCAGCAGTCCCAATGGCTAGATTTCTAGCCATTGGGCTAGGCCATCATCCAACGGCCAGCACACTAGCCATTGGGTATTGACCCTTCTTTATCTCTGCCTTCCTAATTGTATTTTACCTACTCTTGTGACCTTGTCTATAAATACCTCATTTTTCCTCTTGTAACATCAAGCCGTGGGGCTTTGCTTTGGTTATAAAGTATTTGTCGTTCAAAGTGTTTGTGTTATGCAATTTGGTGCTTAAGGCACAATTGGACTGATTCATGGTGAAGTGCTCGAGGCATTTTGTGTGGCTATCGAGATTGGGTGAGGTTGATCTTCATTACATGGTATCATACCCTCGTCAAGGACGATTGATCGAGAAAAGGTGATCTCGAAAAATGTGTTAAGAAGGCCTTAATCCAATGGGATGCTCGTCTCTTCAAGTAAGATGTTTGCTGATTATTTATTTTTGATAATGGAAGATAAAGGGGGGGGGGAGGTCGCCTAACAAACACAACTATAAGACATAGCACAAACCATGAAAAATTATATCAAGAAACAATGGGGTTATATTAGCGAAACAAAAACAGAACCTTTCATTGATTCAAGTTTAGAACAAATGGAAGAATATGATGGAGGGCATAGAACCGTTCTATGGATCCTCATGAACAATGTTAATGAGCGCGTAAGAGACACTAAAGAAGATTTTACAAATGCTAGAGAAACGTAGGATTATCTTAAAAGAAGCCATATACAAAGTGAATTAGCTCACAGAATGGCTTTCAGAGATAAACTTATGACCTTAAAACAAGGAGATAAGAACATTAGTGAATTTTATACAGAGTTTTCTAATATTTGGAATCAACTTCGTGTATATGAGAAAAAGTGCACACATTGTCTGGATATAAGGTAATGCAAACAAAATGAGGACTTTGTCTATCAGTTTTTTAGAAGTTGGAGAGAAGAATTTGAACGAGTGAGAGCCAATCTCATTCATAGAAAACCATTTCTTTCAAAAGAAGAAGTTATGGTCGATTTACAAATGGCAAAAACCAGGCTAAAAGAAGCAAAAACTCAAAGAGACTCTGTACTAGTTGCATCCATACCAGGTGCAAATGTCAAGCCCTATCGACCCCACATTTTAAGACAGATGGACAACCTACTACAAAGGAGGTAATTTGTTTTTATTGTAAGGAATCAGGTCATGTGTTTAAATTTTGTCAAAAATTAAACAGTCGAAGGAAAAGAAAAAGAAACTATTGTTCTCTGTGAACTCCAAAACAAAATAAAGCAACTTGAAGAAAAGATGAAAGAAAGCACATCAATTGGAGCAGTTTGTTCTACCAGTTCTAACGGAACCACAGGTAAGAAATCTTGGTTACTCGATTCTCGATCTTATTTTCATATGACATGTGAAGAAAACCTTTTAAGAAATTGCACTCAAAAGAAACATGATTCATATGAGCTTACTGTAATAAAGACGATACTCCAATATAGTTGCGGAAGATCGATAAATGAATAGCACCACAATGTAATTATCACAAAACCTTAGAAAAGGCTATAGCCGAGAGCAACAAGCGCACACGAAAAGGATAATTAACACAAAGCAAACTTGAATAAATAATCTTTATTAATTAGCCACAAAAGGCTTGAAGTTTAGAATGGATTAGAAGGGATTTTATAGAGGAAGAAGTAAGAGTGAGTGAGTGAGAGTGGGGTAAAGAGGGGGTTGGTTGTGGCCAGCCCCTCCAATGGCTCTTCAACTAGCCGTTGGAGGCACGGCTAGTGGCCCTGGGGGCCCCAGGGCCTGCCAGGGTCGGCCCAAATGGCCCTATTTTTAACCTCCCCCCCTTAAACTAAGAGCTCCATGATCTGAAGTTTGCCAACTAAAGATTGAAATCGATGAGCAGGCAATGACTTGGTACATAGCACTTTTGTTGTCGCAGAACATGATTGGAGGAGCTTCCAGTTGTATGCCCAAGTCCTGAAGTAGTCGTCGCAGCCAAGTTAGTTCTGTAGTAGTGTTGGCCATTGCACGATACTCGGTTTTGGTGGACGAAAGAGATACCTTTTGTTGTTTCTTGCATCTCCATGAGATGAGTGAGTGACCAAGAAATATGCAGTAGCCGGTAGTAGAGTTACTATCATTCACATCACCACCCCAATCAACATCAGTATATGTGAGCAACTGAGATAACAAGGAAGAGGATAGAAATACTCCCTTAGTTGATGTTTGTCGAATATAACGAACAATCCTCATAACAACACTCAGATGCACTGAGGTGGGTGCATGCTAAAACTGACTTACAGTATGAACGACATGAGCAATATCAGGCCGTGTTATGGTAAGATAGGTGAGTACTCCAACCATCTGTCCATAAGGTGTGGGATCACTCAGAAGTTCACCATCAATTAGACGCATCTTTTGGTTGATTACTTCAGGTGTCTCAACAACTTTGTCATATGTAATACCTGATCTAAGAATAACATCATTAGTAAAATTAGTTTGTGATAAAAAGAAGCCTCTATCATCACGAGTTATCTCAATGCCAAGAAAAAAGAAAAGTTGACCAAGATCCTTCATTTCAAACATATTACGAAGTTCTTGCTTGATTTGCTGGGTACTTATGTTATCACTACGTATAATAATCATATCATCGACGTAGAGCAAAAGAATAACAATACCTGTAGAAGATTTTCTTATAAACAAGGCTGTGTTAGTATAACAGATAGTAAAAAAGTACAGTGTCATGAATTCAGTCATTCTATCAAACCAAGCCTTGGGAGCTTGTTTGAGACCATATAAACCTCTTTTGAGCTTTAAAAATTGGTTTTTAGGAAGATTGAAACCAGGAGGAGGCTCCATATATACTTCTTCCTTCAACCAACCATTCAAAAAAGCATTTTTAACGTCTAACTGATAGATATTACAATGATGAATTGCAGATACAACTATAAGTGTTCTAACAGTTATCATTCTAGCTACAGGAGCAAAGGTCTCTTTATAATCAATTCCATACTCTTCTGAATAATCATTGGCAACCAATCTAGCTTTATAACGATCTAATGAGCCATCACCATTAGTCTTGATTTTATAGACCCACCTACAACCTATAGTCTTTTTGTTTGATGGTCTAGAAACAATATCCCAAGTTTGGACTCTATATAAAGAGTCCAACTCTTCGTTCATGCAAGTCCAGTCTTGTGATAATTGGGCTTCTTTAAAGGTTTTAGATTCCTTTATAGCTGAAATATTTGTTACTAAAGCTCTATGTCTTGGTGAAAAACTATCATATGAGACAAATCTTTCATGAGGTCTAGAATCACGGTTTGACCTTCTAAGAATAGGCACAGATCTCCTATTATAATGTTGATCAAAAGGTGTAATAGAGTGTCTTGTAATCATATGTTCATCAAGATCATTTTCTTCATGAATTACCTCTTCACCTAAAATATCATTCAAGAAGGAATAGGAGTCATTAAGAGAACTATCATCATTCATGCTTTTAAAAACATATTCATTTTCAAAAAACCTAACATCTCGTGATACATAAACCTTATCATTTTTACGATCATAACACCTATATCCCTTTTTGGTTATTCCATATCCTAAAAAGACACATTCTATGGCCCGAGATGATAGTTTATCGTCTTTGTAAATATAAATAAAGCATTTACATCCAAAAACACGCAATCTAGAATAGTTGGCAGAAACTTTAAAGAGTTTTCTATAGGATACACATTTTGTAAAACCGAAGAGGGATATAGGGCATGTTACATATTACATCATGCTAAGAAAACTAGTGAAACTTTAGAAGCTTACAAGAAAGCAAAGAAGGAAGCAAAAAAGGCCGTTAGTGAAGCAAAAGCTAAGATTTGGGAGGTCTTATATAAAAAACTCAACTCAAAAGAGGGTGAAAGAGATATTTTTAGGATAGCTAGGGCTAGAGGTAAGAAAATTTTGAAAAAGATTTTCTTAGATTATGTTAGATGCATAAAAGACGAGGATAAAAAATTCTAGTGACAAATGATGATATAAGAAATAGATGTTAAAATGTATTTTTATAATCTTTTTAATGAAAATAAAGATGTTAGTATTAGTTTAGGAGATTTAGCCAAGTCATAAAAAGTATATAAACCACAATTTCTACCGACGTATTCAAAAGAATGAAGTCAAAGTCCAGGCTCTTAAACATATGAAGAGTGGTAAATCGGTAGGACCAGATAATATTCCTATAGAAGTTTGGAAAATACTAGGAGAAATAGGAATCACTTGGCTCACAAACTATTTAATGAAATATGGAAAAACCAAAAGATGCCCGAGGAATGGAGAGCAAGTACACTTATACCCGTATATAAGAACAAGGGAGACATTCAAAATTGTGCGAATTATCGAGGTATCAAGTTAATGAGTCATACTATGAATTATGGGAAAGAATTATCGAACGTAGGTTAAGACAAGTATCAAGTACAACAGAGAACCAATTTGGATTTATGCCAGGTAGATCTACTATTGAAGCGATTCACCTTTTGAGAGGTCTTATGGAACATTTTAGAGCGAAAAAGAAAGACCTTCACATGATATTTATTGATCTAGTCTCTCAAAAAGCTTATGATAGGGTACCATATAGGTTCTTTGGAGAACTTTGGAAAAAATAGGTATCCCATTGACATATATTAACCTTATAAGAGACATGTATGATGGTGCAAAAACATGTGTGAGGACTCATGAAGGAACAACATACTTCTTTGAAATTAATATTGGGTTACATCAAGGATCAACTTTAATTCCATACTTATTTATAATGGTGATGGATGAGTTAACAAAACATATTCAAGATGAAGTACCTTGGTGTATGTTATTTGCAGATGACATTGTATTAGTGGAGGAGTCTAAGGAAAAAGTTAATAGAAAATTGGAACTATGGAGAGAAACATTAGAAAACAAAGGCCTCCGACTTAGTAGAACAAAGACAGAATATATGGAATGTAACTTTGATCATTTTGGTTACTTCAGAGGACATAAAAATTAAAATTGACATACATTGCACTCCCCAAAAAGAAGGTTTTAAATACCTAGGGTCAATTTTTTCAGAATGATAGAAGAATTGATAGAGATGTTACACATAGAATTAATGTTGGTTGGTTAAAATGGAGAGGAGCATTAGGTATTCTTTGTGATAAGAAGATACCATTAAAGTTAAAAGGTAAATATTATAGAGCAGCAATTAGGCCTGCCATGTTTTATGGTTCTGAGTGTTGGGCATGGCCCTATTTTTAACATCAACATGTACAAAAGATGTCTGTGACAGAAATGAAGATGTTGAGATGGATGAGTGGTCATACAAAATTAAATTTAAAAAGACCGTATACATAATGAGGTTATTAGAAACAAATTAGGAGTGGCACAAATAGAGGATATAAATGAGAGAACATCGTTTAAGATGGTATTTGCATGATCAAAATCTTAATGTAATGTTTAATGGACATATAGAAAGAAGATCAAAAGAAGAACCTCGAAGAAGGTTAGAAAAACTAAATTTGGAAAGTATTAAAAGAGGTTGAGGACGACCACAAAAGTGTTGGAAAGAAACAATAAAGAATGATCTAGCTTATTGGGAGTTAACTGCTAACATGGCACACGATAGGGATCTGTGGAAACAAAGAATCCATGTAGCCGACCCCGTCTAGTATGGGAAAAGGCTTAGTTGTTGTTGGTGGTGGTGGTGGTGAGTTTATTTCAAGAGATTTTGCAAACTATCTTTAAGAAAACGAGATAACTCATCAGCCATCCTGTGCTAGGACTCAGCAGAATGGTATTGATGAACGCAAGCATAGACACATAGTTTAGAGTCTTGAGACTGCTTGAACACTGTTAATATTTAGTAATGTTTCAAAGAATCTTTAGGTTGAAGCCATTATTACATCAATTTTTCTTATAAATAGAATGCCTTTATCAATTTTACAAAATATCTCACCCATAGAGAAATTGTTGAAAGTTGCCCCTAATTACTTATCTTTTAATTTTTCGATGCAAATGTTTTGTACTAACTAATAAAAATGATAAACTTTCTTCACTTGTCATTGATTGTGTATTCTTAAGATATGGTATAACAAAAAAGGGGTATCGATGTTATGATCCTAAGAATGATAAGCTTTATGTCACAAAAATGTTGATTTTAATGAAAATGAATTTTAAAAAAAAAGCTTGTGATAGGGTACCAAGAGAGATTCTTTGGAAAACTTTGAAAAAAAGAGGTATCCCATTGACATACATTAACCTTATAAGAGACATGTGTACGATGGTGCAAAAACATGTGTGAGGACACGTGAAGGAATGACAGACTTCTTTGAAGTTAATATTGGGTTACATCAAGGATTAACTTTAAGTCCATACTTATTTATAATGATGATTGATGAGTTAACAAAACATATTCAAGATGAAGTACCTTGGTGTATGTTATTTGTAGATGACATTGTGCTAGTGGAGGAGTCTAAGGAAAAAGTTAACAGAAAATTGGAACTATGGAGAGAAACATTCGAAAGCAAAGGCCTCCGACTTAGTAGAACAAAGACTGAATATATGGAATGTAAGTTTGATCATTTGGTTACTTCAGATGACATAGAAATTAAAATTAGCACACATTACATCCCCCAAAAGGAAAGTTTTAAATACCTAGGGTCAATTTTTTAGAGTGATGGAAGAATTGATGGAGATGTTACGCATAGAATTAATGCTAGTTGGTTAAAATGGAGAGGAGCATTACGTATTTTTTGTGATAAGAAGATATCATTAAAGTTAAAAGGTAAATATTATAGAGCAGCAATTAAGCTTGCCATGTTTTATGGATCTTAATGTTGGGTAGTTAATCATCAACATGTATAAAAGATGTCTGTGACATAATGAGGTTATTAGAAACAAATTAGGAGTGGCACCAATAGAGGATAAAATTAGAGAATATCATTTAAGATGATTTGGACATATAGAAAGAAGATCAGAAGAACTTGTAAGAAGGTATGAAAAACTAAATTTGAAAAGTATTAAAAGAGGTAGAGGATGACGACAAAAGTGTTGGAAAGAAACAGTAAAAAATGATCTAGCTTATTGTGAGTTAACTGCTAACATGGCACATGATAGAGCTCTGTGGAAACAAAGAATTCATGTAGCTGACCCCGTCTAGTATGGGAAAAAGCTTAGTTGTATGTGAAAACTTTTGTGTAGACAATAGAGAAGGGCCTTCGTCTATTGAACCGATTGACTGAATTATTATAGGCAAATTCAGTTTGCATCAAGACCAAGTCCCATTGTCCCGACTTATTTTTGCATATGCATCGAAGTAGGTTGCCTAAGGATTTATTAACAAGCTCAATCTGCCCTTAAGGTTTGAGGTGGGCTATGATGGAAAATTTGAATTATGTGCCAAACCATTTCCACAAAGTAAGGCAAAATGCTGGAAGAAATTCACTATCACAATTTGACACTATAGAGACAGGAACTCTACGCAACCTAACAATTTTCTTAAAAAATATTTTTACAACGTGATGGGCATTTGTGGTATTGTGGCAGGGAACAAAATAGGTCATTTTAGAAAACATGTCAACCAATGCCTTGTTGAGTCCTAGACAATCCCAAGATAAAGTCCATAGAAATATCTTCCAAAAGTATACTAGGAATAGGTAAAGGCATGTATAAGCCACTATTTTGCACATGTCCTTTGCTCGTTTAACCAATCGAACACCTAAGAACAAATTTTTCTGCATCTCTTTTGAGTTGGGGCCATAAATAGCAGGATTCTAGATTGGCATTTGTCTTGTCTCACCCCACGTGACGGTTGAGACCACCAAAATGAATTTCTCTTATAAGCTTGTCTCTTAGAGAACTCCTAGGAATACATAAACCTAACGATTACTTTTGAAGAGAAAACCATCTTGGACCACAAATTCACTTGCGAAGTGGTTCGTGTGGAATTTTGACCAAACCTGGCAAAAATCTCCATCATAATAATAACATTTTTTCAGCTCCTCCAAATCTACAACAATATCAACAACTAAGCATTTTCCCATACTAGACGGGGTCAACTATATGGATTCTTTGTTTCCACATAACCCTATCATGTGTCATGTTAGCAGTTAACTCACAATAAGCTAGATTATTCTTTATTGTTTCTTTCCAACACTTTTGTGGGTCTACCTCTTTTAATACTTTCAAAATCCAATTTTTCATACCTTCTTACAGGTTTTTCTTTTGATCTTCTTTCTATATGTTCAAACCACCTTACACGATATTCTCTCATTTTATCCTCTATTGGTGCCACACATAATTTATTTCTAATGACATCATTTTGTATCCAGTCTTTTCTTGTATGACCACTCATCCATCTCAACATCTTCATTTCTGTCACAGACATCTTTTGTACATGTTAATGATTAACTGACCACAGACACCGTGTTGTGTATTGTCGACGCGGTCAATGTGTCAACCCAATATTTAGGTGTGGTCAACGTGTCTGAGGTCACGTTCGTCTAGTTTTTAGGTCAAATTTTTAAAAGGCTTGAATGCTTCTAAAGCTCATTTCTCACAGAAATTTCTCTCTCTTCTCTGTGTTGTGGTTGGCCCTCAACCCTCACCTTACTCTTGTTCACGCTGGTGTGTTGTGGCTGCTCCTCGACCCTCACCTCACTCTTGTTCACACTGGTGTGTTGCAGCTGCTCCTTAACCCTCACCTCACTCTTGTTAACGTTGTGCTGTAACTGCCCCTCGACCCTCGTGTTGCGGTTGCCCCTCGACCCTCATTGTGTTGTGGCTACCCCTCGACCCTCACCTCACTCTTGTTCACGCTGTGTTGCCACTGCCCCTTAACCCTCACCTCACTCTTGTTCACACTGTGTTGCGGCTGCCCCTCGACCCTCACCTCACTCTTGTTCACGTTGTGTTGCTATTGTCCAACCTCGAAGGTGTTTGCGTTATGGCTGCCCCTCGACCCTCACTCTTATCAAGGCTCAGTGGCTCACTCTTGTTCACGCTTAACACGGTATGCCTATAGTTATATTCATTTGTTGTTTCCTGTTGAATTTCTTTATCCATTCTCCATAAGCATGATATATTCTTCAAAAATTATTATTTGTTTAATGGTTGCCTATAGTTATATCCATTTGTTGTATTTCGATATGTATCGTCAATTCATGTTGCTTTTTAAATTGGTTTGTTGCATAAAATAAAATTATAAAAGTATTTTTTTTATCCTACTGGTTGACTAATATTCTAATTGCTTATTGTATTAAGCCTTCTGGTTACTGGTATATCAATGTTATGACTATGACGGACTCCATCTCCTATTTATTGTTTTTGATATTTTGTTTTTCAATCAAATTGTGAAATTGTGAACTGAGTTGATCCAGAAAATGGCCGACAATAGGAAAAGAAAAGAAGTATCAATTGATACTGGCCCTACTGGGAGTTTTGGTGGAAGTGTTCCTTCAAGTTCAAGATCAATAACAAAAGTTACAAAACCTTCAATTTCAACACCTCGTGATGATGCACCATTGTGGATGTACGTACAAAGAGAAGAATCATACGAAGGTGGTAGAAATAATACATATTTTATGTGTAAATTTTGCAACATTAGTTTTAAAGGATAATATACGAGAGTGAAGGCATATATTTTAAAATTATCAAAACATTGTATAAGAGCATGTTTGAATGTGGATGAGGATTTACGAAGACAATTAATGAAAAAGCAACATGAGTATGAAAAGAAGAATGAAAGGAGTGAGAAAGGAACAAATATTCCATTATTTGGTGGATACAAAGAAGATGCAGAAAAGAAAAGAAAAGAAAGTTCATGCAAAGTGAGTTTAAAGGAGGAGCAATTGAAAAATCATTTAATGTAGTTCGAAGGGAGAAGATGGATAGAAAGGTTGGAAGATTTTTCTTTTCAAGTTCACTTCCTTTTAGTGTACCAAGAAATTCATATTGGAAAGATCTTGTCACTTCATTGGTAATTGTAATTTACATGGTTATGTTCTTCCAAGTCCTGAAAAGTTGTGAACCATGATTCTTAAAGAAGAAAATGCCAATATTGAAAGACTTTTAGAACATAAGAAGTTTTCATGGAAAAGTAATGGTGTTTCTATTGTTTCTTATGGATGGAGTCATATTCAAAGGCGTCCACTCATTAATTTCATTGCTTATTCAATTAGTGGGCCAATATTTTTTAACTCTGTTGATGCAACAACAACAACAACTAAGCCTTTTCCCATACTAGACGGGGTCGGCTACATAGATTCTTTGTTTCCACAGATCCCTATCGTGTGCCATGTTAGCAGTTAACTCCCAATAAGCTAGATCATTCTTTATGGTTTCTTTCCAACACTTTTGTGGTAGTCCTCTACCTCTTTTAATACTTTCCAAAATTAGTTTTTCTAACCTTCTTAGAGGTTCTTCTTTTGATCTTCTTTCTATATGTCCAAACCATCTTAAAGGATATTCTCTCATTTTATTCTCTATTGGTGTTACTCCTAATTTGTTTCAAATAACCTCATTATGTATACGGTCTTTTCTTGTATGGCCACTCATCCATCTCAACATCTTCATTTCTGTCACACACATCTTATGTCCATGTTGATGATTAACTGCCCAACACTCAGAACCATAAAACATGGCAGGCCTAATTGCTACTCTATAATATTTACCTTTTAACTTTAATGGTATCTTCTTATCACAAAGAATACCTAATGCTCCTCTCCATTTTAACCAACCAGCATTAATTCTATGCATAACATCTCTATCAATTCTTCCATCACTCTGAAAAATTGACCCTAGGTATTTAAAAATTTCCTTTTGGGGGATGCAATGTGTGCCAATTTTAATTTCTATGTCCTATGAGGTAACCAAATGATCAAACTTACATTCCATATATTCTGTCTTTGTTCTACTAAGTCGGAGGCCTTTGTTTTCTAATGTTTCTCTCCATAGTTCCAATTTTCTATTAACTTTATCCTTAGGCTCCTCCACTAATACAATGTCATCTGCAAATAACATACACCAAGGTACTTCATCTTGAATATGTTTTGTTAACTCATCCATCACCATTATAAATAAGTATGGACTTAAAGTTGATCCTTGATGTAACCCAATATTAACTTCAAAGAAGTACGTTGTTCCTTCATGAGTTCTCATATATGCTTTTGCACCATCATACATGTCTCTTATAAGGTTAATGTATGTCAATGGGATACCTCTTTTTTCCAAAGTTCTCCAGAGAACCTCCCTCGGTACCCTATCATAAGCTTTTTCTAGATCAATAAATATGTGAAGGTCTTTCTGTTTTGCTCTAAAATGTTCCATAAGACATCTCAAAAGGTGAATTGCTTCAATAGTACATCTGCCTGGCATGAATCCAAATTGGTTCTCTGTTGTACTTGATACTTGTCTTAACCTACGTTCGATAATTCTTTCCCATAATTTCATAGTATGACTCATTAACTTGATACCTCGATAATTCGCACAATTTTGAATGTCTCCCTTGTTCTTATATACGGGTATAAGTGTACTTGCTCTCCATTCCTCGGGCATCTTTTGGTTTTTCCATATTTCATTAAATAGTCTTGTGAGCCAAGTGATTCTTATTTCTCCTAGTATTTTCCAACTTCTATAGGAATATTATCTGGTCCTACCGATTTACCACTCTTCATATGTTTAAGAGCCTCTTTGACTTCATTCTTTTGAATATGTCGGTAGAAATTGTAGTTTATATACTTTTCTGACTTGGCTAAATCTCCTAAATTAATACTAACATATTTATTTTCATTAAAAAGATTATAAAAATAGTTTTTTCATCTATTTCTTATATCATCGTTTGCCACTAAAAGTTTTTCATCCTCGTCTTTTATGCATCTAACATAATTAAGATCTTTAGTTTTCTTATCTCTAGCCCTAGTTATCCTAAAAATATCTCTTTCACCCACTTTTGAGTAGGTTTTTATATAAGTCCTCCCAAATCTTAGCTTTTGCTTCACTAACGGCCTTTTTCGCTTCCTTCTTTGCTTTCTTATAAGCTTCTAAAGTTTCACTAGTTTTCTTGGCATAATGTAATTTGTAACATGCCCTCTTTGCCTTGATTTTATTTTGCACTACTTCACTCCACCACCAAGCTTCTTTTTGTGCCGGTACACCTCCCTTAGATACCCCTAACACATCTTTCGCCACTTTTCTAATATGTATAGCCATATTGTTCCACATATCACAGGGTGTGCCAACATAATTCCAAACATCTCCTTGAAGGACTTTCTGTTTAAATATATCTTCTTTCTCGCTTTTGAGGTTCCACCATTTAGTTCGAATAGCTCGATGCACTCTTTTCTTCTGTCCATTTTTTTATTTATAAATCCATAACTAAAAGTCGATGTTGGGTGGTTAAGCTTTCTCTTAGAATTACCTTACAATCTTTACAACACGCTCTATCTTTTTTTCTACAAATAAAGTAATCAATTTGTGTTTGTGATAAGCCACTCTTATAAGTCATTAAATGTTCATCTTGTTTTTTGAAGATTGTATTGACTATAAAGAGATCAAATGCCATAGCAAAATTTAAAATCTACCAACCTTCCTCGTTTATATCCCCAAAACCAAAGTTTCCATGAATCCCTTGATATCCTAATGCCTCTTTACCGACATGTCCATTTAAATCTCCTCCTAAACAAATCATCTCCCTTTGTGGAATCTTTTGAAACACCTTATCTAACTCTTCCCAAAAAACTGTCTTTATACTATCTTCTAGTCCTACTTGGGGTGCGTAAGCACAAACTATATTCAAAACCTCTGCTCCTAACACTAATTTCAACGTCATGATTCGGTCACCATATCGTTGTATGTCTACTAAACTCTCCTTTAAATCTTTATTTATGATAATACCAACTCCGTTTCGAGCCTTTTCTTTACCTGAGTACCATAATTTAAAACTTGTATCCTATAACTCCTTTGCTTTTTCTCCAACCCATTTTGTCTCTTGTAAACATAGAATATGAATCTTTCTCTGAATCATAGTATCTACCACCTCCATTAGCTTACCGCATAATGTTCCGATATTCCAAGAACCAATACGAATCTTATTATCTAGGACTAGCTTCCTTACCCCCCGCATTCGTCCAGAATCTGATGTTTGTTGATGCATCTGGAGAAATTAAAATTGTAGGCTACTTCAAAGATTTATTTATAGAAGTTATTAAAAGTGTTGAACCAAATAATGTTGTACAAATAATCACTGATAATGTAGCTAAGTGTAAAAGTGCAGGGTTAAGTTTGGAAGGTGATTATCCACACATTTTTTGAACACCTTGTGTAGCTCACAATTTAAATGTGGTTCTTTGTCGTATATGTAAGCCATCAAAAGATAAAGATAATCTTCGTGCATATGAATTGTGTTCATGGATTGAAGATATGACAACAAATTGTATAAAGATAAGAAATTTTGTAATGAATCACCATTTAATTTCAGCCATATTTAATAGATATTCTCATTTAAAGTTGTTAAAGGTTACAAAAACACGTTTTGCTTCTTTGATTGTGATGGTAAAAAGATTCAACACAATCAAGACATCATTGGTTCAGATGGTTACTGATCCAAGCTTGGATTCATACCATGGTAACAAGGTTAAATATCAGGCAAGGGCCTAAGCAGTGAAGACTATTATTCTTAATGATTTATGGTGGGACAAGGTATCATATTTTCTTGAATTCACATAGCCTATTTGGGAGATGTTGAGAGGAGTTGATAAAGAACCAATGCTTCATAAAGTTTATGAAATGTGGGATACCATGATTGAAAAAGTTGAGTCAATAATTTTGAAGCACGAAGGAAAAGAACTTCATGAGACACATCGTTTTATGAACATATTCATTCTATATTAGTTTCAAGATGAGACAAAAGCAACACTCCCTTGCATTGTTTAGCACATTCTTTAAATCCAAGATATTATGAGAAGAAATGGTTGCATGAGAGCATTGGGCGTAGTCCTCTAATCAAGATCCTGAAATAGCAAAGAATAGGCAAATGTGTTTGGGAAGGATTTATCGTGATTCATACCTAATTAGGCAAGTAAATTCTAAATATGGAAAGTTTTCTTGTTGAATTATCAAGATCCACTAGATTGGTGGGCATGTTATGGATTTGAGATGCCTCTTCTTCAAAAGTTTGTATCAAAATTATTATCTCAACCTACTACTTCATCTTGTTGTGAAAGGATTTCGAGTATATATTATCAAATTCACAATATCAAAAGGAACAATCTCTCTCGTAGTCGTGCTGAAGACTTGGTTTATGTCCATTCAAATCTAAGATTGGTTTCACGATCTAATGCTAAGTACAGGTAAAAATTACTAATCTTTCAAAATTATTTTCTTTTCTATTAATCATGATGATTATATTTGATTTTTTCTTGTTATTTATTTGAATATATTGCAATGAAGGAGCATCAAAAATATTGGGATGCAAACCCAGAGGAATATCACTTAGATGACAGCCAAGATTTGGATACCCTTAACATGGAACTCACTGATCCAATAGTCCCTTCAGTTGATAATATTGTTGATAGTGAAGATCTATAATTTATCAGGTACATGTTCATTTCATTTATCAAACATTAATATTATTGATATGCAAATATTGATTTTCTTTTGATTGATTTGTGTATTATGATGAAATTAGTAGTTGTTTACTTGTTTTGCTTTAAGGTTAACGTATGTCAATGGGATACCTCTTTTTTCCAAAGTTCTCCAAAGAACCTCCCTCGACACCCTATCGTAAGCTTTTTCTAGATTAATAAATATCATGTGAAGGTCTTTCTTTTTTGTTCTAAAATGTTCCATAAGACGTCTCAAAAGGTGAATCATTTCAACAGTAGATCTGTCTCGCATGAATCCAAATTGGTTCTTTGTTGTACTTGATACTTGTTTTAACCTACGTTCGATAATTCTTTCCCACAATTTCATAGTATGGCTCATTAACTTGATACCTCGATAATTCGCACAATTCTAAATGTCTCCCTTGTTCTTATATATGGGTATAAGTGTACTCGCTCTCCATTCCTCGAGCATCTTTTGCTTTCTCAATATTTCATTAAATAGTCTTGTGAGCCAAGTGATTCATGTTTCAAAAAGGATTTTCCAAACTTCTATAGAAATATTGTCTGATCCTACCGATTTATTTACCACCCTTCATATGTTTAGGAGCCTCTTTAACTTCATTCTTTCGAATACGTCAGTAGAAATTATGGTTTATATACTTTTTTGATTTAGCTAACTCTCCTAAGCTAATACTAACATCTTTATTTTCATTAAAAAACTTATAAAAATAGTTTTTCCATCTATTTCTTATATCATCATTTGCCATTAGAATTTTTTCATCCTCGTCCTTGATGCATCTAACAGGATTAAGATCTCTCGTTTTCTTATCTCTAGCTCTAACTATCCTAAAAGTATCTCTTTCACCCTCTTTTGAGTTGAGTTTTTTATATAAATCCTCCCAAATTTTAGCATTTGCTTCACTGACAACCTTTTTCACTTCCTTCTTTGCTTTCTTATAAGCCTCTAAAGTTTCACTAGTTTTCTTAGCATAATGTAATTTGTAACATGCCATCTTTGCCTTGATTTTATTTTGTACTACTTCACTCCACCACCAAGCTTCTTTTTGTGTCAGTACACCTCCCTTAGATTCACCTAACACATCTTTTGCCACTTTCCTAATATGTATAGCCATATTGTTCCACATATCACAAGGTGTACCAACATAATTCCAAGCTTGAAGGATTTTCTGTTTAAATATATCTTCTTTCTTGCTTTTGAGGTTCCACCATTTAGTCTTAATAGCCCGATGCACTCTTTTCTTCTTTGTCTATTTTTTTATTTGTAAATCCATAACTAAAAGTCAATGTTGGGTGGTTAAGCTTTCTCCTGGAATTAGCTTGCAATCTTTACAACACACTATATTTTTTCCTACAAATAAAATTAGAAGAGTTGATTGATGGCTAAGAGCATTTGCTACTCGATTGAAAATTCCAAATTTATGCATAATCACGAAATTGAATCTTTCCAAATAAGTTGCCCATCGTGCCAACATATGGTTCACATGCTTTTCATTTTGGAAGTACTTCAAAACTTGATAATCAGAGAAAAGACAATGAACTCCTAGGGTAATGGTGTTGGAGTCCTTGATAAACTTGTGATAAAAAGTTATTAATCCATGAAAACTTCTTCCATTAGTAAGAGGTTTAGGAGTCGGTCATTCACATCTACATGAAGTCCTTCACTATTGATAGCAAAACCCAAAAATACCAATTGAATCTACATAAAAACACACTTCTTCAAGTTTACATACAACTCATTCTTCCTTAATTTGAAAATGAAAAATACCTTTGTGATGTGCTCAAGGTGTTCAATCACATCATTACTATAAATCAGTATATCATCAAAATATATGACCATAAACTAGGAGACAAAAGGTCAAAGTACTTGTTCATTAAGTGCATGAAAGTGCTAAGGGTGTTGGATAGGCAAAAAGACATCACTATCCACTCATATAAACCATCTTTAGTTTTAAAGGCAGTCTTCCACTCATCGCTTGGCCTAATTCGGATCTCATGGTAGCCACCTCTAAGGTCTAGTTTAGTGAATATCTTGGCACCACTAAGTTGATCCAACATATCATCAAGCCAAGAAATGGGAAAACGATATCTAATGGTGATCTTGTTTATAGCTCGACTATCTACACACATCCTCTAAGTTCCATCTTTCCGTGGCATAAGTAATGCGGGTACAAGGACTGATACTTTCTCGAATATGGCCTCTTGCCAATAGTTCTTCCACTTTTTTGTCAGGATATTTCGCATAGGGGGCAAGTTGGTTGGTTCTCCAAAGATATCACTATACTTAGAGAGCAAGTTGCATACCTCAGCTGGAATAATGATTGGTGGTCGTTTGATACCTTGGATTATCAGGATGGTGCAAGAATTTGCTTATCTCATGCTTTCCTTGAACTCGAGTGTGGTGTTTGTAATAGTGAATGGTGTCTTCTCTACTTCTTTGAGAGTGTTTCCTCATGATTGACTAGTAAGATTATAATCTTTTGTTGTTCCCAAGTAAATGAGTAGGAGTTGTCTATTCCTCGAATGGGTTGCATCCACATCATAAGTATCCCAAGTAGGACGCGGAAAGCATCCATTTCCACCACATCACATAATACAGTAGACTTATAATAATTTCAAGGGAAAGCGGCAATTTGCATTGCATGGTAATTTTTATGTTGGATTGGGACCTTTCTTGATCCAACCAATGCCATAAGGATTTAGATGAGGCGGAGTTGAGAGCTTTAAATGATCCACAAGACTTTGAGAAACCAAATTTTCATAGCTACGACTATCAATAATTATTCCTGCAATGAAGCATTTTCTGCAAAAATCCTTTTTCTTTGCGGAATCATTAGGTTGAGTTGGAGAGAACATAAGCTTTTTGACCACGGAAACCACTTCTCCATCTTCTTCACATACATCAGAGTTGAGGCCTAGTTCGCCTACAGATGTGTCTTGATCCTCAGCACTGGCTGGTTTTGTGATATTAACGAACTTTCGTTTGGGAAATCACTTGAGTGAGGACCTAACTCTTGGCATTTTAAACATCGAATTCCTTTTAAGTGCTTCAGATTTTCCTCTACTTTCAAACTTCTTTCTCTCAACCCCTTGTCTTTATTATTCTTTAAAGTGTCTTCAATAATAGTAGTAGACTCCTTAAATATATTTTCAGTCCTTGAAATACTGTTGGACTTTAAGGTCTTCTCCCCTTCAAGATCCTTTTAGCCCTTAACGCTAAGTTCTAAGTTTGGTCAATTGTTCATATGGTTTGCATGGACAATCGATATGGAATGTTATCACTTAGACCAATAATATATCTAGCATGTAGTAATATACCTTGCCACTTTTTGGTCTTCGGTTTCAGAATTCCATATAACTAGAGACTAAATGAGTCCCCTGCGAAGAGGTTTGATATTGCTGAAATAAAATCTATTTGTGATCTATAGAGAAAAATCTACCTTTGAGGAGAGTCTTCATATGATGCCAACTTCGCACTTGCGGTTGACCTTCGATGTGCAGATCCTCTTGATATCAATGACACCAAGCTCTGGCCTCTCCTTTCAGATCACAAATTAGAAAAAAGAAAACTTTTTTCTAGGCTAATATTCATAATTTCAAAAAAACTCTCAACTTCATATAACCAATCCAGAAAGAGTTTTATCTCTATTATACCATTAAAAATGGGGATATCAGCCTTAAGTTTATAGTGATCATGATGGTGGTCATGATGGTTTCTATTTTCTAGCCACCTATTCTTGCAGTTGTTTTCATATTCTTCATCTTCAAAGGCTTTATCCAGGTGGCTTTCTTGATTGGATCTTCTAAGAGGAAGAGTTTTTTTCTGATCAACACCTCTTCTCTCATTTCTTTGATCATTTAAATTCAGCATTTGGTCTTGCCTTTGGATGTCCCATCTAAGTTAATTGGTTGAATCTTCTCATGATCTCGTGCAGGTTTTGAGTTTATTGATTGACTAAATGCTCTACTGCTTCCATTCGCTGCTCCATGTTAAAGTTGAAGGAGAGCATTTGCCAAGTCAAGACAAGGCTTTGATACCAACCGACACAGCATAAGCGTCTTTACTTCACTTGATATCGTTCAAGTGGATGCAACCAGAACTATCTTTAATAGATAAAAACGAGAGAACAAGAAATACCAAAATAAATGTTGCAACCTCTTTGCAGTAGACAATTTTTATAGACTAGCCTAAGGATTGAATTCATTATTAATCAGACTTGGGAAGGCTTCGCTATTAACTCGGTCTTGGGACTCTATGTCTTGGAATGTTTTCCCAAGATTGGGACTTCACAAACATTAATTCAGTGTGACTGGGAATGTTCCCCAGACTTGAGTAATAACAAACATTAATTATGTGTCTAGGAATCCGCAATTCTTAATTCAGATCTGACTTGTCTTTGACTAGGGATGATATCCTGCATCAATACACCATTAGGTTGTACGAGATGAGCATGCATAATGGATGTTCACTTCCAAATTTACTACAAAAACTGTACAACATTTTATTGTTGACTTAAATGAGCAAGAATTTTCCCTAATGAAAGTAGAATATTGAAAAACTAGGCTTTAACTGTACCAAGCATGGCTCTTCTAATGTGCAACTTGAGCTCGGTTAGGTCAGACAAGTGAACAAGGTGAACATGAACACTGCTTCATGTTAAGAGTCATGAGCAGCACTGTTCAATTCATTTTGCTTGTTTACCATCCCTGACTTCTCCAACAACTATGGTCTAACACCAACATGCCTTCTTTGAGAACCAATGGGCTCAAATCATCTCCAGCAATCTACCCAATGTGTGCAACTATTATTTATGAGCTGGTGAGTCAAAGTCCACACCAACAACTGCTGTGGAAAATGGCATATTTTAAAGATGATGACATGTACAAAGAAATCTCCTCGATACCCTTGAATGATAAGCTGTCTTTTCCCACACAGAGGTTCCTAACATAACCACCTTGTCTCCAAATTTGTGAGATTACTACCAAAAAATTCTACCTAGTCTACAATCCTAAGGACCTAAATAATAAGTACAACTTAAGGGCCAACCAAAATGAGTACAAGGACATCATCATCAGATTGTACACTTAAGAAGATGACTCTTGATGCAATAAATCTATGTTACTAAATGAACTGGGTACCTGTAACATACCAAAGAATTGAGTTGGGCCCCAAGCTCTTGTGGAATAAACCAAGAACTCAACCTTACAAGTTTCACCTCTTCAGTATATTTACCCCACTGACTGACAATAATCTGAAGGTTCAAGCAGAGAAATCAAGCATAAATCCATTATCCCAGAATTCCACAAGGGACCTGATAGTGCACCCAGATAACAATATTGAATTGAATATGCAAGCGCAGCAGTATGCACAGTTTGTCGGCTAAAAAATAGCCAAGATATTGTGTCAACAGTAAGACACTCATGGCCACAACTTCGAACAAAACATAATCATAAATAAGCAGCATAGCTTATCCTTAGATTACAGACTGAAGTAAAAGCAGCGAACTACTAAACAATCTTCTCATCGTATCAAAAATCTAAAGTCATCCATATCAACAATCTTCTCATCCGTATCAATAATCTCCGCAACAACAACAACAACAACAACTAAGCCTTTTCCCATACTAGACGGGGTCGGCTACATGGATTCTTTGTTTCCACAGATCCCTATCGTGTGCCATGTTAGCAGTTAACTCCCAATAAACTAGATCATTCTTTATTGTTTCTTTCCAACACTTTTGTGGTCGTCTTCTACCTCTTTTAATACTTTCCAAATTTAGTTTTTCTAACCTTCTTACAGGTTCTTCTTTTGATCTTCTTTCTATATGTCCAAACCTTCTTAAACGATGTTCTCTCATTTTATCCTCTATTGGTGCCACTCCTAATTTGTTTCTAATAACCTCATTATGTATACGGTCTTTTCTTGTATGGCCACTCATCCATCTCAACATCTTCATTTCTGTCACAGACATCTTTTGTACATGTTGATGATTAACTGCCCAACACTCAGAACCATAAAACATGGCAGGCCTAATTGCTGCTCTATAATATTTACCTTTTAATTTTAATGGTATCTTCTTATCACAAAGAATACCTGATGCTCCTCTCCATTTTAACCAACCAGCATTAATTTTATGTGTAACATCTCCATCAATTCTTCCATCACTTTGAAAAATTGACCCTAGGTATTTAAAACTTTCCTTTTGGGGAATGCAATGTGTGCCAATTTTAATTTCTATGTCCTCTGAAGTAGCCAAATGATCAAACTTACATTCCATATATTCTGTCTTTGTTCTACTAAGTCGGAGGCCTTTGTTTTCTAATGTTTCTCTCCATAGTTCCAATTTTCTATTAACTTTTTCCTTAGACTCCTCCACTAATACAATGTCATCTGCAAATAACATACACCAAGGTACTTCATCTTGAATATGTTTTGTTAACTCATCCATCACCATTATAAATAAGTATGGACTTAAAGTTGATCCTTGATGTAACCCAATATTAACTTCAAAGAAGTCTGTCGTTCCTTCATGAGTCCTCACACATGTTTTTGCACCATCATACATGTCTCTTATAAGGTTAATATATGTCAATGGGATACCTCTTTTTTTCAAAGTTCTCCAAAGAACCTCCCTCGGTACCCTATCATAAGCTTTTTCTAGATCAATAAATATCATGTGAAGGCCTTTCTTTTTTGCTCTAAAATGTTCCATAAGACGTCTCAGAAGGTGAATCGCTTCAATAGTAGATCTACCTGGCATAAATCCAAATTGGTTCTCTGTTGTACTTGATACTTGTCTTAACCTACGTTCGATAATTCTTTCCCATAATTTCATAGTATGACTCATTAACTTGATACCTCGATAATTCACACAATTTTGAATGTCTCCTTTGTTCTTATATACGGGTATAAGTGTACTTGCTCTCCATTCCTCGGGCATCTTTTGGTTTTTCCATATTTCATTAAATAGTCTTGTGAGCCAAGTGATTCCTATTTCTCCTAGTATTTTCCAAACTTCTATAGGAATATTATCTGGTCCTACCGATTTACCACTCTTCATATGTTTAAGAGCCTCTTTGACTTCATTCTTTTGAATACGTCGGTAGAAATTGTGGTTTATATACTTTTCTGACTTGGCTAAATCTCCTAAACTAATACTAACATCTTTATTTTCATTAAAAAGATTATAAAAATAGTTTTTCCATCTAATTCTTATATCATCATTTGCCACTAGAATTTTTTCATCCTCGTCTTTTATACATCTAACAAAATTTAGATCTTTAGTTTTCTTATCTCTAGCCCTAGCTATCCTAAATATATCTCTTTCACCCTCTTTTGAGTTGAGTTTTTTATATAAGTCCTCCCAAATCTTAGCTTTTGCTTCACTAACGGCCTTTTTTGCTTCCTTCTTTGCTTTCTTATAAGCTTCTAAAGTTTCACTAGTTTTCTTGGCATAATGTAATTTGTAACATGCCCTCTTTGCCTTGATTTTATTTTGTACTATTTCACTCCACCACCAAGCTTCTTTTTGTGCCGGTACGCCTCCCTTAGATACCCCTAACACATCTTTCGCCACTTTCCTAATATGTATAGCCATATTGTTCCACATATCACAGGGTGTGCCAACATAATTCCAAACATCTCCTTGAAGGACTTTCTGTTTAAATATACCTTCTTTCTCGCTTTTGAGGTTCCACCATTTAGTCCGAATAGCTCGATGCACTCTTTCTTCTTTGTCCATTTTTTTATTTGTAAATCCATAACTAAAAGTCGATGTTGGGTGGTTAAGCTTTCTCCTGGAATTACCTTACAATCTTTACAACACGCTCTATCTTTTTTTCTACAAATAAAGTAATCAATTTGTGTGTGTGATAAGCCACTCTTATAAGTAATTAAATGTTCATCTCGTTTTTTGAAGATTGTATTGACTATAAAGAGATCAAATGACATAGCAAAATTTAAAATCTCCCTACCTTCCTCGTTTATATCCCCATAACCAAAGTTTCCATGAATCCCTTGATATCCTAATGCCTCTTTACCAACATGTCCATTTAAATCTCCTCCTAAACAAATCATCTCCCTTTGTGAAATATTTTGAAACACCTTATCTAACTCTTCCCAAAAAACTGTCTTTATACTATCTTCTAGTCCTACTTCGGGTGCGTAAGCACAAACTATATTCAAAACCTCTGCTCCTAAAACTAATTTCAATGTCATGATTCGGTCACCATATCGTTGTATGTCTACTACACTCTCCTTTAAATCTTTATTTATGATAATACCAACTCCGTTTCGGGCCTTTTCTTTACCTGAGTACCATAATTTAAAACCTGTATCCTCTATCTCCTTTGCTTTTTCTCCAACCCATTTTGTCTCTTGTAAACATAGAATATGAATCTTTCTCCGAATCATAGTATCTACCACCTCCATTAGCTTACCCGATAATGTTTCGATATTCCAAGAACCAATACGAATCTTATTATCTAGGACTAGCTTCCTTACCCCCCCGCATCCGTCCATAATCAAAATGCGGAGACCCTCTCTGAAAATTTTTCACTACATTCGGGCGGCAATGTAGTGGGACTAACTTCTTTACCCACACCCGTCCATGATGTGGGAACCCTCTCTGCAATTGATTCACTACATTCGGGCGAAAATGTAGTGGCCCTTGCTTACTTCTTACTGCATTCGGGCTCTGCAGCACGTTGCTAGGCGGGGACGCCCCAAAGCAATGCTCATAATTTTTGTAATCCATGTTGTAGAAATCCAACGAAGTTTTACGCTGGCTGTCGGAAGCCTAACACAACCCTCCTCCTTTATCCGGGCTTGGGACCGGCAATGCAAGGGTGATCCCTTACATGGGCGGAGTTTATCCGTATCAATAATCTCCGCAAAAGCATAAAATAAAACAAATGCATACAATCTGACAAATAGTGACCACCTGCACATAAACTCAAGCATGCCTTCCTACAAACAACAACTAAGCCTTTTCCCATACTAGACGGGGTCGGCTACATGGATTCTTTGTTTTCACAGAGCTCTATCATGTGCCATGTTAGCAGTTAACTCCCAATAAGCTAGATCATTCTTTATTGTTTCTTTCCAACACTTCTGTGGTCGTCCTCTACCTTTTTTGATACTTTCCAAATTTAGTTTTTCTAACCTTCTTACAGGTTCTTCTTTTAATCTTCTTTCTATATGTCCAAACCATTTTAAACGATGTTCTCTCATTTTATCCTCTATAGGTGTCACTCCTAATTTGTTTCTAATAACCTCATTTTGTATACGATCTTTTCTTGTATGACCACTCATCCATCTCAACATCTTCATTTCTGTCACAGACATCTTTTGTACATGTTGATGATTAACTGCCCGACACTTAGAACCATAAAACATGGCAGGTCTAATTGCTACTCTATAATATTTACCTTTTAACTTTAATGGTATCTTCTTATCACAAAGAATACATGATGCTCCTCTCCATTTTAACCAGCCAGCATTAATTCTATGTGTAACATCTCCATCAATTCTTCCATCACTCTGAAAAATTGACCCTAGGTATTTAAAACTTTCCTTTTGGGGATGCAATGTGTGCCAATTTTAATTTCTATGTCCTATAAAGTAACCAAATGATCAAACTTACATTCCATATATTCTGTCTTTGTTCTACTAAGTCGGAGGCCTTTGCTTTCTAATGCTTCTCTCCATAGTTCCAATTTTCTATTAACTTTTTCCTTAGACTCTTCCACTAACACAATGTCATCCAAATAACATACACCAAGGCACCTCTTCTTGAATATGTTTTGTTAACTCATCAATCACCATTATAAATAAGTATGGACTTAAAGTTGATCCTTGATGTAACCCAATATTAACTTCAAAGAAGTTTGTCATTCTTTCGTGAGTCCTCACACATGTTTTTACACCATCGTACATGTCTCTTATAAGGTTAATGTATGTCAATGGGATAACTCTTTTTTCCAAAGTTCTCCAAAGAACCTCCCTCGACACCCTATCGTAAGCTTTTTCTAGATCAATAAATATCATGTGAAGGTCTTTCTTTTTTGTTCTAAAATGTTCCATAAGACGTCTCAAAAGGTGAATCATTTCAATTTTCAACAGTAGATCTGTCTCACATGAATCCACATTGGTTCTCTATTGTACTTGATACTTGTTTTAACCTACGTTCGATAATTCTTTCCCACAATTTCATAGTATGGCTCATTAACTTGATACCTCGATAATTCGCACAATTCTAAATGTCTCCCTTGTTCTTATATATGGGTATAAGTGTACTCGCTCTCCATTCCTCGAGCATCTTTTGCTTTCTCAATATTTCATTAAATAGTCTTGTGAGCCAAGTGATTCATGTTTCAAAAAGGATTTTCCAAACTTCTATAAAAATATTGTATGATCCTACCGATTTATTTACCATCCTTCATATGTTTAGGAGCCTCTTTAACTTCATTCTTTCGAATACGTCAGTAGAAATTATGGTTTATATACTTTTCTGATTTAGCTAACTCTCCTAAGCTAATACTAACATCTTTATTTTCATTAAAAAACTTATAAAAATAGTTTTTCCATCTACTTCTTATATCATCATTTGCCATTAGAATGTTTTCATCCTCGTCTTTGATGCATCTAACAGGATTAAGATCTCGTTTTCTTATCTCTAGCTCTAGCTAAAAAATCTCTTTCACCCTCTTTTGAGTTGAGTTTTTTATATAAATCCTCCCAAATTTTAGCATTTGCTTCACTGACAACCTTTTTCACTTCCTTCTTTTCTTTCTTATAAGCCTCTAAAGTTTCACTAGTTTTCTTAGCATAATGTAATTTGTAACATGCCATCTTTGCCTTGATTTTATTTTGTACTACTTCACTCCACCACCAAGCTTCTTTTTGTGTCGGTACACCTCCCTTAGATTCACCTAACACAGACACTTTCCATGTATAGCCATATTGTTCCATATATCACAAGGTGTACCAACATAAAAGGCTTGAAGGTTGTAGCTTTGAGGTCCACCATTTAGTAGTAGCTCGATGCACTCTTTTCTTCTTTGTCCATTTTTTTATTTGTAAATCTATAACTAAAAGTCGATCTTGGGTGGTTAAACTTTCTCCTGAAATTACCTTACAATCTTTACAACACGCTCTATCTTTTTTTCTACAAATAAAGTAATCAATTTGTGTTTATGATAAGCCACTCTTATAAGCAATTAAATGTTCATCTCGTTTTTTAAAGATTTTATTGACTATAAAGAGATCAAATACCATAGCAAAATTTAAAATCTCCCTACCTTCCTTATTTGTATCCCCAAAACCAAAGTTTTCATGAATACGATATCCTAATGCCTCTTTACCAACATGTCCATTTAAGTCTCCTCCTAAACAAATCATCTCCCTTTGTGGAATCCTTTGAATAACCTTGTCTAACTCTTCCCAAAAAGTTATCTTTATACTATCTTCTAGGCCTACTTGGGGTGCGTAAGTACAAACTATATTCAAAACCTCTGCTCCTAAGACTAATTTCAATGTTATGATTCGGTCACCATATCGTTGTATGTCTACTACGCTATCCTTTAAATATTTATTTATGATCATATGAACTCCGTTTTGAGCCTTTTCCTTACCTGAGTACCTATGTTATCAATAGCGCGCTATAGCGGCCGCTATAGCGCGAAAACCGCTATGACGGGTAGTCCTTAGCGGGCGACCCGCCAAAACGCAAACAGCGCGCTATGGCGCTGTAAGCGAACGCTTTCAAAATAGTTCGGGTCGGGTCGATCCAAATCGACCCGACCCAAATGATATAAAGGGACGAACGAGGGTTTCTCGTTCGTCCCTGCGTCTCTCGATTCTCCCTCTCTCCATCCTCTGCACTCGGCCGCTCCCGCTCCATCCTCTCCTCTGGGCCGCTCCCGCCTCTCGCCGCCACCATATCCAGGTACGCCTCTCCCTCCCCCGCCACCATCTCCCTCTCTCCTGCCTCAGTCACCTCTCCCTGTCCCGCCTCTCCCTCTCTCCCGCCTCTCCTTGTTTCTGCCGCCTCTCCCTCTCCAGATACTCTTTCTCTCTTTCACGAAAACGGACCAAAAATCCAGATGGAGCCCATATCCAGCCTGGTCTCTGATTTATATCAGAGTTCCATTGGTGGCCAACTGCAGCACTTAGCACATGCCCCTCCAAAAGATTGGTGGCAGTGAATGGCTCCCCCAAAGCCTTCCACATATCCAAATCTACGTTCGGTAAATAACAAAGAGAAAAATTTGCATGTGGCCTCTTGGTTCGAGTTTCTGCTGCTACATATTTATTACATATATTTTGCATACTCCTTGGTGATCTAAATGCTTATTAAATATTGCCAAAGGCAAAGTTTGGCTGTAACTTAAGTAAGCATGGGTCCTTCTTAAAGCATGGTATTTCCTCATGACTTGCGCGATTCTTTAAAGTTCAAATGCTATCTTAAAGCCACTCTTCTGCAGAGTGATGCATGATGTTGATGATCTCCCTTTTGCAAGGCCATTTCTTTAACAACTCTGAAGATGAGCATAATGACCTTTCTGGGGAAACAAGATGATAGGCAGTGGCGGATCTACATCGAACAGAGGTGTGGTGTCAGCCCACATGAAATTTTGAAAATCAACTTACAGCCCATAATCCATGGTGGATCAATAGGCTAATACATAGTTCACCCCACCCTAAACCATCAACTACTTTGTAGAGATTTTCGACTTTGGTAAACTTGCAACATCTGACGTATTTAAACCAGCATAAATCTCCAATTGTTGAAGAGAGTTTGTATTATACACACGCACGTAGATTCCGAATGTTGATATAATTGAGAGAGAGAATTATATTTTTTGTCTTAGTGAATAGTGATACCAATGAATGTTAATTATTTAATGTTCTATTTCTTGTATATGGTTCGAAAACTCAAGCTGAGTAGTTATTCTTATTTTTTGTAGTGAGTATGGAATCATCAACAAGTGCAGCTGCTTGTCCTCTAAGTGGTAGTGGCAGTGGTTGTTATGGCACCGGCACTAGTAATGCAATTGGTAATCGGTTTTCTAGTCCAGCATATAACTACAGACCCCCAGCTTCTAAGGATCCAGGATGGAATTGGGGTTTGACAAAATCTAAAATAGATAATATGTCAGTATTTTGTACATTATGTGGTCATGTTTCTACCAGCGAAATAACAAGATACAAGGACCATTTAATGGGAAGAAGCGGAAATGTGGCAGCTTGCAAGAATGCAACCGAAGAAATAAAAATAATAATTTATGATTATGTGCACAATACATCTAAGAAGAAGGCCGAAAAGATTTCATTTCCATATCGAGGAGAAGTTTCTACTATGGAAGGTAACATAGTGACAAGCATTCAATGTTCATCATCTTCATCGTCATTTGGCTCAGGACCACCGCTTTCGAAGGGACCCATGGATTCATTTGTGCGTTCATCGCCAGACTCACTACGACAAGCTACATTAGAAAATCGATACAAGAAAGAAGAAAGAGAATGAGTATGCTTATCCATTAGCAGGTGGATGTATCAAAATGGAATCCCTTTTAATGTTGTGAGATCCCCTAGCTTTAAAGCGATGGTAAATGATATAGGGCAGTTTGGACCTGGAATGAAGGTTCCATCATACCATGAAGTAAGGGAAACATTCTTGGAGAAGGAAGTAGGAAGAGTAAGAGAGTTTACAAATGGATTTAGAAAGCATTGGGCTACTTATGGATGTTCTATTATGTCAGATAGAAAACAGAGAACACTAATAAATTTTTTAGTGCATTGTCCTCAAGGTACAGTTTTTCTTAAGTCCATTGATGCATCCCATGAAGTAAAGGATGCAAATAAATTGTATACATTGTTAAAAGAAGTAATCTTAGAGGTTGGAGAGAAGAATGTTGTGCAGGTGGTTACAGATAATACAGCAAATTATGTTGCAGCTGGTAGAATGTTGATGGCTGAATTTAATCATTTGTTTTGGACACCATGTGCTGCACATTATATAGATTTGATGCTTGAAGATATTGGAGAGACAAAAAGACTAAAAGGCATCTTCAGCAGGGCAAAGAAGCTAGTGACATTTATGTATGCTCATTGTCAGATATTGCATATGATGAGACATTTTACAGGAGGAAAAGACATACATAGACCGGCTGTGACCCGTTTTGCTACTAGATTCTTAACTCTGAACAGTTTGTGACAGGCAAAAGAAGCTCTAAGATCGATGGTTATTTCTGAACAATGGGAGAAATGCCCTTTATCAGATAGTATTGAAGGAAAGCAATCTAAGGCAATAATTTTGCAACTTAGATTTTGGAAGGGCATTAGTTTTTCACTTAGAGCAATGGGTCCTTTAGTAGATGTTTTACGTATGGTCGACAGTGATGAGAAACCAGCCATGGGCTACATCTATGAGAAGATGGATCGTGTAAAGGAACAAATAAAGGTGTGTAAATATTTTAATTTCATGTGTTATTTGTTAATCTTTACTTATTAATCTTATAAATTAATAACATTTCACTTCTTGTTTTATAGGTTAATATGAAAAACAAAGAAGAGCAATATGCTTTTATTTGGGAGATCATAGACAAAAGATGGGACAGGCAAATGCATAAGCCATTACATGCTGCTGCATTGTATCTGAATCCAGGGTTGTATTATGATTATGATGGGATAGAATCTAATGTTGAGATTAAAGGTGGTTTGTTGCAGGTTATAGCTATACTTGTACGAAGTAAGGAAGAACAATAACAAGTGAGTCATCAACTTATAAGTTATCGAAGTGCATCAAGTTGTTTTGGACTAGAATTAGCTATAAGTTCGAGGAAAACATGTGCACCAGGTAATTAATTCCAGCAACTTTGCTTTCTTAATTATTTCATTATTAAGATATGATTTAAGGTTATTGAATATGATTAACTTATTTTTACACATGATTTTTAACTTTTTGTAATAGCTGAATGGTGGATGACCTTTGGTTATGGATGCCCTGAATTGCAAAGTTTTGCTATACGGGTTTTGAGCCTTACTTGTAGTGCTACCCCATGTGAGCGCAACTGGAGTACCTTTGAAATGATAAGAAATTAAGAATTATGCTTTTTATTTACATTATAAATAAATGAAATTTTTTTATTGAGTTAACAACTTACCTAAATTCTTTCTCTTATCTTATATTCATACGAAGAAAAGGAATACATTATTGCATCAAAAGCTTAACGATTTAGCTTTTGTGCAATATAACGAAAAGCTCAGAAGAAGGTACGAAGAGAGGAAATCTAATGGAGCAAATTTTGACCCCATCATGTTGGCATCGGTTGAAGATCATGATGAATATCCTACTGATGATGAGTTCGTTGGTGACGATGATTCCCTTACTTGGAGAAATGTCGATATGGCATCTGAATCATCAAGAGCAGGTGCTACTGCTGTTTATACAAGGTCGAGGACACGAAAGCGACAAAGAAGACAAAGCAAAGGGAAGGATAAGATGCCTATGGAAGATGTAGAAGAATTTAATTTTGAAGAAACAGATGAAGAGGAAATAGAAGAATACGGATCCTTTTCTGAAAATGAATGACCATGACCTAAACAATTAAGTGTGATACTGATTGTAAATTTGTAATTGAATTTTGATGGATGTTATGTACTTTTTGAATTAGCTTAGCATTTATGTACTTTTGATGGATGCATAAGCATAACATGTACAATCTTTAAAGATGCTTTCTAAGGCTACTTTCGATGCTTTATTGCAAATTATTGTTCAATGAAATTGTCATTGTCTTTGATTAGTGGGTAAGTATGATCAAAATAATGTAATATGTTATCTGTAGTTGCAACTTGCAAGTGATTGTGTTTTTTATAGTTTGTTATTCGACTTGTATTAAGCATTGAAAGTGATGGCACATTCGTTATCTTCTGTTGTAGGTGATCATCGAGTGGATATGGTTAATATATAGTTCGGACATTAAAGCAAAAATGAAAGGCAAAAGAAGATTAGAAACTCCTATCACCAACATGTTCAACAGTTGAAATAATGAGAGATTAAGGCAATAGCACCTGCACAGACATATCAAATCTATACGAGATTCCCAGATGTTCATGAATTTGCTGGATAGCATATGGAATGCACTGTTCTGGGATAATAACTTGAGTGTTATTAACCCAGAACGGTGCATTCCATATGCTATCCAGCAAATTCAGGAACATTTGGGAATCTCGTGTGGATTTGATATGTTTGTGCAGGTGCTATTGCCTTAATCTCTCATTATTTCAACTGTTGAACATGTTGGTGATAGGAGTTTCTAATCTTCTTTTGCCTTTCATTTTTGCTTTAATGTCCGAACTTTCATGCACCTGGGTTGGAGATGAGGCATACTACAAATAATATGGGCTAAAAGGTATGTGGCATTCCTCCTTTACTAGTTTTTCCTGTTCATTAGTGAGTGTTTTGCTCATTCATTTATTAAAGAACTGGTTATGTTTCTTGATATTTCTTAGAAGTTAGAAAACCTATTATATATATATATATAAAAATTTAATCATAAATAAAAGTGTACCGCTAAATCCGCTATATCCCCGCTACCGCTATATCAGGGTCAACCGCTAACAACCCGCTAACCGCTATTGACAACATAGCTGAGTACCATAATTTAAAACTTGTATCGTCTATCTCCTTTGCTTTTTCTCCAACCCACTTTGTCTCTTGTAAACATGGAATATGAATCCTTCTCCAAATCATAGTATCTACCACCTCCATTAGCTTATCGGATAATGTTATGATATTTAAAGAACCAATACGAATCTTATTATCTCGGACTAGCTTCCTTACCCCCGCATCCGTCCATATTGAAAATGCGGAGACCCTCTCTGTAAATTATTCACTACATTCGAGCGGCAATGTAGCGGGACTAACTTCTTTACCCACACCCGTCCATGATGTGAGAACCCTCTCTGCAATTGATTCACTGCATTCAGGCAAAAATGTAGTGGCCCTTGCTTATTTAACACTGCATTCAGGCTCTGCACCGCGTCATTAGGTGGGGACACCCCAAAACAATGCTTATAGTTTGTGTAATCCATGGTATAAAAATCCGACAAAGTTTTACGTTGGCTGTCGAAAGCCTAACACAACCCTCCTCCTTTATCTGGGCTTGGGACCAGCAATGCAAGGGTGATCCCTTACATTGGCGGAGTTCATGCTTTCCTATGAAGCCACCTCAAAACTAAAAGCGTCTTATTTCTTTATCTTGCATATTTTGAGACATCATTTCATCTTCTCTAGAACCAATATTTTCATACATGTGCTCTTTTCAACATTGTAAATTTTCTCAAGTTGTTGAATTGGCTCCATAATGACATGCTAGAGCTCAATATATAGGGCATCATGCTATCTCTAAGGGTGTCTTTGATTTGTGGTTTTGGAGGAATTGGACCTCGACTTTTGGTTCTATAGTTCTAAGTTCTGGTGTGCATCCAACACAGAACTTGTAGCTAATGTGAAACTATGGTTCTATCAGCCCAATTTGAGTCAAAAACATAAGCATAAGGGTGGAGGTGGGCCATCAGAATTGAACCCATATGCTTCACACGAAAAAGCAAGCACTTCTTCTCTCGTCTTGCTACCCTACCTTGCACATAAACCTAAGCATGAGTTTCTCTCATGAATCAAACACAGAACTTACAAGCCCTTGTGGGTCTAGGCCTGCAGTTCTAAGCCTAGAGGCCTGGCAAAATGAATCAAATACACTCTCACTCCCCCAGAATGATAAAAGCAAAAGCGCACAAACAGAGACGCCTCAGCATCACTGACCCAGCATAGCATACTCAAGAGGCAGAAACATGCATGTCAGATAACTGCACAGGCAATGTGAGAAGTGATTGCAGCTATTGGGCTAGGGAAAGCAGACAAGTGGAACATAGCATTCAGCGTTGTCAGAATCTGCCTGACAACTCGTTGCAAGGGACCACCAAGTGGTTCCAAGGTGCCGATTGCAATTGCAGAAGTTAAAGAGGCAACAACAATACGAATTACAGTCTAAGATGTCCCGACGAAAATAACCAGAAGACGGAGAAAGCGAGAAAATGAGAGGACACAATCCACGAAAAGGACCAAAACTAACACGTTAAAACAAGGAAGATTGTATAATCTTGAAGCAACTACATCATGTAATATAACTCTCTGGTGCAACTAAGAAAAGCTTCAGGTTTACATGTTCAAAATGTAGGTCAGTGCCCGCAATGCCGATTAAAAACATCAATATCAAATCAAATAAACAGAAACCTACAGGATGAATCTCATGACAGATGCTTCAAAGTGGAAACGTTTCACCGTCCAGTACTCGAAATGTTCTCACAAAGATAACGAAACTCCTAAATTTTTTTGAGCAGAAACAACGGACGTGTTTCATCTAAAAAAGAAAAGGAAACAAATCTAAAATTTGATTTTGTAGATGAAACACTGAGACTATAACCCCTTCCGAGACGTCTTTAGATGTTTTCGATTTCGAAAACCAGAACCATCTAGAAGAACAAAAATTTGCATCCACAGCTACTCCGTACGTCAAAGCTTCAACAATATAACACATAAGGAGGAAGAAGAAAAACAAGAAGAGAACCAACAGAAAGAGCTAGAGTTTGAGCTCCAAAACAAATTCTAAGTGCATCAGAGTCTAAAGAAATCATATCAGAATAAGCCGAACACTCAACTGAAGGTATGGCATTACGGAAAAAACAGTTTGACCAGCAAATCTGTAAAAACACCAACAGCGACCGTAAGAAAGCACGCGGTCGCATCCGGAGAAAAAGAAACAATTGTATCAGAAAAAAGGAAGAGAATGAAAGTGAAAGAAACGAAATTCTTAATAAATGCACGAGATCTGAAACGGAAGACGGGAGCAGAGAACAAAAGAGTTTTAGAGAACAAGATTGACCTAACTCTGGTCTCCGATCAAGAGCGATCGCGACGGAAGAACGAAATCGGGACGGAGACAGCGTGAACAACCGCGTGCACCGAGCGAAAGTATCCGGAGAGATAATTCTCGGAGGCGTTTTCATGGCGGGTGATCGATGCCCCCACCACGGCCACGTCACCGGCTCTTTTCCTCTGGTTTTCGCGCAATTCCAGAACCACCCACCCTTCCTCCCAGATCGGCTCGGCTCGCTATTTGTAGTCCTCTCCGCACGTGCTTCCGGACACCCCGTTCTGGACCCGAACACGCGAGTGACGAGGAGAAGACGAACGATTTAACTAGTTAGATTCATAGCCCTTAGATGAGCCAAATCGTGGATCCAGGTATTGCCGATCCAGTTGGATGTTGTTAAGTAGTGCCCAGGTAACGAACTCTTTTGTCTTGGGTAGGGGTGCAATTTCAGACCCAAGCCAAAAGATACCCGATCTGGAGCGGTTGTAGGCAGGCCAAGTTGGGTTGCGTCAGCCTGAGACACTAGTCAAAGTCGGGTCGAGTCCGTGTAAGAAGAGAACCATTTTCCTTTCATTTGTAAAACTGGGTAGACTTCTATGAATTTAGGCATTGGGCGGTACGTAACCAGCCTGGTGGTTAAAACTGAAATGGAACCGCGGTTGGAGCCAGCCAAAACCAGAACCGAGAACCGGAACCGGAGGTATAATTGAACCTGGGACCGTGCTGGTTCAGTTACTGTTCTCCGCACAAAAAGTGGGACCAGAATTCAGAATACAGCAAACCTAGAACGAACGGTTCCAAACTGCAAAACGGAATCATCAGTTGCGCGATCTTCGATTTGAATTTCACATTTCAATATTAGCTCACATATTCCGAAACAAATAGTATTTTGAGTATTTGAGGAGAGAATCGGTGGACCTTAACCCACTTATGGAGCATCGAAAGACCAACAAAAAGAGAATATATGAACCTACCTACAAGTTGAATCAAAATGGACTGCAATTCTTCCTGAAACAACCATGGAACCAAAGTCGGGACAGACGAGTCGAAGCCATAACCAAAACCAAAGCTGTTCTGGTTCCATCAATGTTCCTGGTTCAGGTGACGGCCACAATTTCCACCAAAGCGGTGGTATTAAAAGAGTGCACATATTGCAAAACTGAATTCAAATTCACAACTAACATTATATTGTTATTACCAAAAAGAGCATAACGATTCGAGAGCCACCAAAAGAAAACCTGAAGAGTTGAAAAACGACAAGTCTAATGAAGGAATATGGATGAACCATAATTGGATTATTAAGATAATGAATGTGAGCGATAAGGGCATTGAATCAATAAGGCACCTTTCAATATGAAACTGCTAAGAGGCAAAAAGGTTGTTCTTGAATGTCTCTGCTATTCTATAAATAGAGGCATTAGAAGAAAAGGACACAAACACATATTCAGAAATTTACATTTCTCAATATTAGTTTTAGTCATAGCTTTTAGGATTCTTCTTCTGTATTAGCTTTAGTCCCTTCAATAAAACTACACTTACTTTTCCTTTGCGGTGCATTTCATATCATCTATATCACCCTCAGCGAGGTCTTCACCTATCATGATCCGCAGTGTTTATCTTGTTTCTATCGACATACATCATTGAGATAATGCTAGTCGCATTTTTAAAACCCACGTTCATCTGAGCTTTATTCGAACTCTTGGAGAATGGAGGTATGTATTCTTTGGTACGTTATTACACTTCATCAAAATTAACAATGGGCTTATACGTATCATTTTGAGTTGAGTAGTTCTTAGGACAATACATACCTATATGCTCAAGATCATATACTCGTTCCATATGATGTTTGGAGAGGGGAAAAAACTTCGGTAGTGAATGGACGAATGAAGAGTCGGAACAACGAACCGACTCGGTCCTCTAACTAACGTGACAGTGAGCCGAGCTGGAGGCTAATTGGCTCTGCTTGGCTAAGTCATCACCTAAGCAATTCAGACGGAAAAGGTAAGCCACGGGGGCCACTTGCGCGCTTTTAATCGGGAGTGCTCGTTCACCAAAGCTGTAGTTTCTTTATTCTTTTTTCGATTCTGATATTTGTTTATTGCCTAAGTGCGTGATACCAGAGGGCCACGTAGCCGCTTTAGGACCGCTCAGTTCTTGCTATTTTCCTCGATAAGCCCTTCCCGCAAACAGAAGATCCGAGGTTTTCTTGAATTTTTAATTCCCATGGAGGCAGAAACACTTTCTCATCATTTTCTCTTGGGTTCTTCATCGTACTGCGATTGACTTCGGATTTCTGTTCCCAAGATAAACAGGTAAATCCAATAACTCGATAAAGTTACAACCAAGAGAACCGGATAATTCATGAATACCTTAATCCATCAAAAGCATTAGAGGTTCTGTAGGGATGGCTTACCCCTATTCGTCTCATTATGTAGTTCTTGTGTGATTTATTGTTTTTAGGTGGCATGAGTAATAATAATAATAATAATAATAGTTTATATTTTTTTAAAACCCTTTAAAGTATTTTAAATTATACTTATGTTACTCAAAAGCAATGCATGAACATGTAGAGGTGGGTAGGATCCAGTTTTATATACATATATACATATATGTACAGATATATGATATATATTGTGCATGTTATCGAACCCATAACCATAGTATTTACTCTACATATATGCATTATTTAGATACAAGTAAGTCTCATGTGACTTTTAATGATTCTTTTTATATAAAAATAAGCACCTAATGGTGGAAGAAATCTGTTTACTGGGGCATATATCAAATATAATCAAGCTATTTACTATTTACTACTTACTATGAAGCTCTCCTTTTTGTACTACTCCTAACGATCAACTTCATGGTCTTCCATGGGCAATCTATGAATCTTATCTCCGCAAAATAAGATTTACATGAAAATGAGTGAAATAAAATGCATGAATTCATTGTGGATCAGTTTCTCTTCAAACTTATTAAAAGAATCGATTACACAGGAATGCAGCTTGATTCATTTGTTACTATATGACTTCTTAATTAACGTAATGGACCTTCAGTAGTATCCGGGTTTGGCCTTGTCCTGATTCCTTCTCTCTTTTCTTAGTAACAATTGGTTGCCGTTAGCGTACAACTGCAGATTTCTTATATTTTTATACAATTATACGTTAGTTTAATTATTGTTTATCCGCTACAGTAGGTAAATTTTACAATGGGGTACAGTAGCATCAGGATACATGCTTCCAGGTACATGCATGAGGTAGAAGTCAATGCCTTCATTTGTTTTCAGCTGCGGCGGTCAATCACCAAGATGGACCGTCACAGATTGAATGTATTTTTTTAAATCACAAGAATGAATGCTTCATGTGCCAACTGGCTAAAGGGTTGGTCCAACCCATGAAACCAACTACAACAACAACTAAGCCTTTTTCGTCGGCTATATGGATTCTTTGTTTTCACAGAGTCCTATCATGTGTCATGTAAGCAGTTAACTCACAATAAGCTAGATCATTCTTTTTTGTTTCTTTGCAACACTTTTGTGGTCATCCTCTACCTCTTTTAATACTTTTCAAATTTAGTTTTTCATACCTTCTTATAGGTTCTTCTTTTGATCTTCTTTCTATATGTTTAAACCATCTTAAACGATATTCTCTCATTGTATCCTCTATTGGTGTCACTCCTAATTTGTTTCTAATAACCTCATTATGTATACGATCTTTTCCTGTATGACCACTCATCCATCTCAACATCTTCATTTCTGTCACAGACATCTTTTGTACATATTGATGATTAACTGTCAACACTCAGAATATAAAACATGACAGGTCTAATTGTTGCTCTATAATATTTACCTTTTAACTTTAAGGGTATCTTCTTATCACAAAGAATACCTGATGTTCCTCTCCATTTTAACCAACCAGCATTAATTCTATATGTAACATCTCCATCAATTCTTCCATCACTCTGAAAATTGACCCTAGGTATTTAAAACTTTTCTTTTGGGGATGTAATGTGTGATCAATTCTTCCATCACTCTGAAAATTGACCCTAGGTATTTAAAACTTTCCTTTTGGGGATGTAATGTGTGCTAATTTTAATTTTTATATCCTCTAAAATAACCAAAGGATCAAACTTGCATCAAACCAACTACCATACATATATTTATTCTTAAATAAGAAAAACAAAAGAGCAATAGCTCACCTGGTCAGGAGTTTGGCCTATAGGTTGACGGTTATGAGTTCGATACCAGGGAGTGAGTCTTACATCTACGTACTTGGGGCGTGGTTGATTGGGATTTATTCTGCTATAACGCCTCTCTGACACTTTACGTAAATAGTATCGGTTCTCTACTCTATGTCCCTCATAAAAAAAATTTAAAATGTAAGATGCGAACACCATTATCTCCTTCTCGGCCTTAAACCATCTCATACAGTGCATGTGACCTCTTTTACTATAATTTGCATGTAGAAATGCCGCCTTTGAAGAGACAAAGAAATGCATGCACGCGCACACTACACCCAGATGCATGTGTCTTTGAATTCTGCTGGTGATATATTTTTAGCACACCAACATCCTGATCAGATGAGCAACATATTCCTAGCTAGAATGCTTAAATTTGTCTAGAGTATATATATATATATATATATATATATATATATATATATATATATATATATATATATATATATATATATATATATATATATATATATATATATATATATTATGTATGTATATATAGGTATTGCTGATAAGAGCTTAAAAAGTACAAGCGGTACATCTTACCATTTTCGGTTAAGGTGGAACTCTTTTTAAGCTCTCACCTGTATAATATATATATATATATAGAGAGAGAGAGAGAGAGAGAGAGAGAGAGACGGGGTTGACGTAAGATACGAAGGAGACAATGACGCATGTGATACTTGACATGGAGACTTTTCGAGTGAATCTAATTCGTCGCAGCAACTATTATAATGCCAACAAGATAAAATAAACGCTTAAAACGAAGCGCATTTCTCCAAGAGTTTTCGCTGGGTTTCTGTCGCTAATTGGTGTCGCATCCCACCCATGACTTCTTCTGACAACAGAAGGCACTGACATGCGATGTCCCCTATAACAGTATCTGTGACAGGATCATCCATGAACTTCTGATCTAAGCGAGGGTTTGTAGAGATCATTCACTCTCTCTCTCTCCTATGACTACTGAATTCAAGCAGTTAATGGCGTTGTCCCTAAGTTGAGGTGCGTGGAAACTGAAAGAATGGATCAATCATAACGGAAAAGAATGAGCGGTATGTGCTTCAAGATTTGAAAGTGCAACTGGCATGAAGTGGGAAAATTAAAACACCGTAAAGAAATAATATTTCGAGCAACATGTCCAAGTGGCCGGATGATATATACAAAAACTTACAAATTGACGTACCTTTGTTATCTTTAAGAAGTACGATATGACGATTTCTCCGCTGTATCACCTTCCTTGAAGTGGTGGCAATTATCACAAGGGCGTGCTGGAGAAGTTGGAAAGAGGCATTTGATTATGACTCTTACAGACTACAGAGTACTACCTCCAATTAAAACTCTTGCGAACCTTGCCCACTTGTATCTTTCTACTTTCTTTTCTTCGAATCTTTATACTCTTTTCTCCCTCGTTAGATGTTCAAAACAGGGGGACGAACCGCTGCTCATATTTTACTGTGAAGTTGGGAGTTCAGGAACCGCTGTGTGTGCGTACGTGTGTGTGTGTGTGTGTGAGAGAGAGAGAGAGAGAGATGCAGCGGCACTACATGTATTGCTGGTTAACCAGGGGGACGAACCGCTGCTCATATTTTACTCATTTCCTTGTATGATCAGTTGGCTCATTATGTTCGAACATATTGAGCTAACTCATACGAGCTGTTTGTATTTTATAACGACCCAAGTTTGAACATAGAGAGCACATAATCTCTAACTCGTTAGAACTTTTATTTGAGATTGTTTGAGCTCATGTTGAGCTAATCGGAATATGTTTCCTAACAGTCGGAATAGAATGTATTTCGACAGTTGCTTCGACTACCATATTTCGACTGTTTTGAGTTAAAGTCCAACTGTTATAACAGTTGGAATAAGATTCCGATGAAAACATTTCCGTCAATCTCGTTTCGATCGTATGAACAATCAGAATTTAGTGAATGACAGTCCGAATAAGATTTTGAGGTATATAACCTGAAAGAATATGTACACTTAAATAATCAACTGTGACCGTGGAAGAACCAAACAACTTCAAAGAAGGTTGACATGAGTTTACGACGAGAAGAGCAATTCTTTTTTGTTTTTTTGGCGAGCTTCACCTCCCGAGCTAAGCTAAACAAACAAATGTTCAGCTTAGTTAAGGACATGACTGGAAGCGAGCTGATGTACCAGCAGTTTGGTTCATTTATACCAGCTTAACTATATATATCGCATTCATGCTCGTCCTAACCTACTACTTTACATGTAAATGACGGAAATAATGGTTCTCACGGTGGAAAAGCTTCCATAATTATCTTGCGACGGTTGTGTACATGTAAATGATGGCCATATATCAGATAAATATCAGATTTTAAAAAAGATAAAGAGGATACGGATAAAATAAGGTTTGCGCATACAAATGCCATTTCAAAAAGACTTGAAAATCGGTTTCATAGGTGTTAACAATGATTATTTTGTCTCAAATAAAGATGAACTGTCTCTCTATCTATGGAGTTAACTACTAACGGTTAGCACATGCACAGTAACACAAGAATAAACAACAACAATTGAGTCTTTTCCTATAAATTTGATAAAGTTTTACTTTGGTTGTTGAAAACCTAATACAATCTTTTTTTTTATTCATAATTGGAGACTGACCATGCAAGAATATAGTAGATTTAGATGTATCATCATTTGAACTCATAGATAATGATGATATTCTTAAACAAACCAAAACTCTAAGGGGATATAAAAGACTTAGGATCACATCGTCAAGTCTGAGAATTGACTAATTTGCCAAAGGAAAGAAAGCAATACGTTGTAAATAAGTTCTGCAAAAGAAATATAAAATTGATGGATCTATCGATAAGTTTAAGTTGAGGTTGGTTGTAAAGGGATTCTCGAAAAAGGAGGAGCTAGGTTATGTTGAGACATATTCTCTTGTTGCAAAATTTGCATCCATAAGGATAATTCTAGCAATTTCAGCATATTATGATTTTGGATTTACATCAGTCAGATATAAAAACTGTTTTTCTAAATAGAGATTTAAATAAAATCATATATACAACAACTAGAAGGATATATTGTTAAAGGCCAAGAAGATAAAGTATATAGGTTGAAAAAAAAATCATATGGCCTTACACAATCACCTCATCAATGATATTTGAATTTTCAAAATATCATTATTAAACTTGGGTTTGTGGTTAATGAACTTGACCACTATGTTTGGAACAGTGAGAGCTACTTTTTCATTCTATCGTTATATGTAGATGACATATTATTGACTGAGAAGGACAATGAGATGAATATCAAAAACAAATCATAGTTAAACTCAAGGTTCAAAATGAAGGATATGTGAGAAGCATCCTATATTCTGAGAATAAAGATTTCTCGAGATAGAGAATCTAAACTCTTATACTAAGTCAGCAGAGATATATGAATTATATCCTCAATAAGTTTAAAATAGTTGAATGCAAGCCTACAACTACACTCATTGCGAAAGGGGTCAAATTATACAAGGTTATTTGTCCTAATGAGGGAGATAACAAGCCTAATGTTCCTTATGCATAAGTTGTTGGTAGCTTGATGTATATTATGTTGTGTACATTACCTAATATCAGCTTCATTGTTGGTCTTATAAGTAGATATCAAAGTAATCTTGGGTGACAATATTGGATAAGTTTGAAAATGATTGTAACATACCTTAAAGGAACAAAAGACTTGAAATCGTGTTTTGAATGAGATGAACTAAAAGTAGTAGGATATTAAGATGCCTACTTTGCTGGGAGTAAAGATGACAACAAATCAACCTTTGGACAAATATTTGTGTAGTATTGTATACACAAAAGCTGAGTATGTTGCTTGTTGTATGGCTGCAACGAGTGTTAATTCGATAAGCCACTGTATACATGATTTGAAGTTGGATATGCCAACGAGCTAATTGTCATTTATTATTATGATAACAATGCAACAATCACTCTAATTAAGAGTGGAGTTGATAGCTCTTGAACCTAACATATAATGGTTAAGTACCACTATGTTCATTATATGGTTAAAAAAATGAGATATCTATATCATATATGCCAACTAATGATATGTTGGTTAACTCCTTGATGAAAGGCATAAGAGATGATCTTTTCTCAAAGCATATTGTAAACATGGGTTTGAGATTTATTTAAAATGCATTAAATTATACGATGATAATTATTGTGTAAGAAAGAACGTGTTGTATACAAAAAACCACACAACATGTGTCGATTGCAGTTACACTTACAATTATAGCTGGTACAACTTGGGAAAACCCACAAAATGTGGGAGGTAAAATCCAGTGTAATAAAGCTTGAATCAAATGGCTAAGTGGGAGATATAATGCCATATTTGGTCCTTCTCATCAATAAATCCATAGAATACAGAAGACACACCATCTTCTCAGATTCCATGGATACGTTACCTAAAGATAAGATTAAAATGTATACATTATAGATAAGAAAAATGGTTTGTAACAGAAAGCCCATAATAGAAAAGACAGGAGAGATGAAGTTGGTTTTAATGAAAGTTTTTCACTATAAATAATGTAGCAAATACAGTAGAGAAACATAGAAAACGAAATACAAGAGATCTTCCCTGGTAATATGTATGAGGGTAACGGTGTATCCATCTCACCACCTTCTTCTTCTTCCTTTGTTATTGTTGTGCTAGTCTTCTTTCGGCCTTACACTCTCCGCTACACGACTGAGGACTCCAGCAAGGATCCTCCACAAGGTTAAAGAGGATCCTAAATGAGGTTAAAGAACCCATCAGTATTAGGTTTGTTGTAGAAAGCAAGCTATCATAATGGAATTGCATGTGCGTATTTGTCTTGTCATAGAGGTGATCGATCAGGTGATCTAGGAGTTCATGGTCAAGCACCAAAACATATTATTCGTGTGATCTTTGGTTCCAATATGACATGAATGGCCTACATTTTGGTGTCAAATATGTCTAAGAGCAGCAGCATCATGTCGCTACTCCATTCATAGCATCCACGAAAAATTCTTAAGAACCAAAAGAAAAATAAGAAGATTTTCCCTAGCCGTAACTGTGTCATGATCTTTAAGGATAAAAATCTTGGCTCCGCCTCTTACTATGATGTACCGAAACTGTAGGGAAGTGCTATTTCGCATTTAAAGATGAAACCGAAACCCGAAACACGTTTGAAATGTGTACAAAACGTTTCAGGTGACACTAATCTTCATATTAAAAAATGGCAGTTAAATAGACAACTTTATTTTTACTCATAGTGTAGCTGGTCATTGTGCTCTTTGAGTGAAGGAAAGGTCTTTAGTTCATACCTCATTCGAAGTTTTTGCGTTATTTATCTTGTTTCTATCAATTATTTTTTCTACACAAACACTGACACATCCGCACATGTGAACACAAACACTATATATATTCGCATTTGCCCCTTTTTTAAATTTTTGCATATTTGCCATTTCCAAGTGACCCGTTCTGGTTACGCCGACTGGGTCTGCGTACAACCATGATAATATATGGCTGGTCCGATTGACTGCATGTACTCTGTCTACGGTCTTCGACAAACTAATTTAAAGGTAAAACTCACTGGCGGCAAAGCATTTCAATCGGTTCTTAGTTTTTTTTTTTCTGGTGAAGTAAGCGACCCAAATCTAAAAGCCCAAAGGACCCCAACTAATCGGGCTTAAGCCGGGTCTGTGACGGCTCTCCCAACACTGGTTTGCTCCATTCACAAGACTCAAACTCAAAATGTTGATTAAGGGGAGCAAGTGTCAAACCACTTGAAGCAACCAAGCATCGGTAATCAATTCTAAGTTGAACTTCTGTATCGAGGATCGTGTTCTATATATTCAATCTGGTTGCATTCTCCCGTCCACCACATTTTTTCGAAGGTGGATGTGGTTGTAGTTTGTGTTAATTCACATGGACAATGCTGATTACATGAAGATCCGTACCTTTATATGTCAAGGTATGTAGTAGATGTTATGTTTTACAATGTTCTAAATGCCTCTCTCACTAAGATTGTTATAATTTCTTTTAACTTTTGATAATCAGAGTCGTGGTTTGGCTTTCATGTGGTTATTATCAGGCAGGCTGACACCTGGTACAGGTCCGTGTCACAAGGTTCCATGTGGCAGATCTATATTAAGCCACCTGAAATTTTAAAAATTAACTTAAATTCTATAGCCCACGGTGGATCCATGAACCATAATACATAGTTGGCTCCACCTGAAACCATCCGAAAAGAGTTTCTAGATTTGTCACTCAAGGTTCCTACTCTTAAGTTTTACGGTTGCTTGCTTTGAATGCTTCGAAAGATGCCCTTTTCAAGTTATACAACGGGAAAAACAGCTATGCTTGATTTAACCTATAACAACATTGGAAGTTGTGTGCGTTCATCTGGCAGGGTTCTCTAACTCCTATCTCTGAGTTCGATCTCGGGGCACTCATACATGCTCGTGCATTCGGCTTCAGCCTCCTGTTGTAACAAAAAGAAAAGAAAAGATTGGAAACTTTTTTAATCCTCTCTTGCTGTTAAGCATTCACAACCTTTGTATGACACTCCTTTTCACATTTTACTCATCTTTATGAGTACAACTCTCTTTTTTTCTCTAAGAAAAAAAAAGAAAAGATTGGAAGCTTTTTTAATCCTGTCTTGCTGTTAAAATTCACTACCTTTGTATGACACTCCTTTTCACATTTTACTCATCCTTATGAGTACAACTCTCTTTTTTTCCTATTCTCTTTTCTCGTCTTTCTTGTGCTCTCACCTTTCTCCAACACTTTTTTTGACCCACCCGCCTCTTTTTCACTCTCTTTCGTGATGCTCACCTTCATTCTTTGAGTCTGTCTCTCATCTTACTCATCATGATCATGAAATGCTCTCTCTTTTCTTTTCTTTTTTCAAATCATTTACCTCATGTACCTTTTTTTAAGAAGAAATATATGAAACCTATGCTTCCTCTTGACTCATGCATCTCTTAGAATAGACACATGTCTTGCGTGGCTCCTCTTAAATTGAGATGCTTAAAAAGAAAATGTGCGAGACATACATCTCTCTTAAGAGGAGAGAAACATGTGCCTCTCTTCAACAAAAGACGCACTTTCAGGTACATTTCTATTAAAAAAGCAACACATCTCCATGGCGTCTCTTCCTTAAGAAGAGACACAAGTTCGAGTTGTGTCTCTTCTATTCGATAATGTGATTTTCGAGCAACTTATTTAAAATGTAGTTTGGAGATTTTTAGGCTTAAAGGGCATGTCAAATCAAGATTAGAGAAGACGGCTTAGTAAAAGGATCCACCCTTTATGAATATGATGTTATGCTTACTCCCGGCTATTTTGGTTCAGCGAGAGCTTCGTATTCAAAAGAAAGCAAATAAAGCATAGAAGAAAGTGAAAAAGGCCGTAAGTGAAGCAAAAGCTAAAATTTGAAAGGATTTATATAAAAAACTCAACTCAAAAGAAAGTGAAAGGGATATTTTTAGGATAGCTAGGGTTAGAGATAAGAAAACTAAAGATCTTAATTATGTTAGATGCATCAAAGATAATGATGAAAAATTCTAGTGGCAAATAATGATATAAGAAATAGATGAAAAAACTATTTTTACAAGCTTTTTAATGAAAATAAAGATGTTAGTATTAGCTTATGAGAGTTAGCCAAATCAGAAAAGTATATAAATCACAATTTCTACCGACGTATTCAAAAGAATGAAGTCAAAGAGGCTCTTAAACATATGAAGGGTGGTAAATAGGTAGGACCAGACAATATTCCTATAGAAGTTTGGAAAATACTACGAGGAATAGAAATCACTTTGCTCACAAGACTATTTAATGAAATATAAAGAAACCAAAAGATGCCTGAGGAATGAAGAGCGAGTACACTTATACCCATATATAAGAACAAGGAAAACATTCAAAATTGTGCAAATTATAGAGGTATCAAGTTAATTAGCAATACTATGAAATTGTGGGAAAGAATTATCAAACGTAGGTTAAGACAAGTACCAAGTACAACAAATAACCAATTTTGATTCATTACAGACAGATCTACTATTGAAGCGATTCACTTTTTGAGATGTCTTATAGAACATTTTAAAGCAAAAAAGAAAGACCTTCACATAATGTTTATTGATCTAGAAAAAGCTGAAGATAAGGTACCGAGGAAGGTTCTTTAGAGAACCTTGGAAAAAAGAGGTATCCCATTGACATACATTAACCTTATAAGAGATATGTACGATGGTGCAAAAACAAGTGTGAGAACTCATTAAGGAATGACATACATCTTTGAAGTTAATATTGGGTTACATCAAGGATCAACTTTAAGTCCATACTTATTTGTAATGGTGATTGATGAGTTAACAAAACATATTCAAGATGAAGTACCTTGGTGTATGTTATTTGCAGATGATATTGTGTTAGTAGAGGAGTCTAAGAAAAATGTTAATAGAAAATTGGACTATGGAGAGAAACATTAGAAAGAAAAGGCCTCCGACTTAGTAGAACAAAGATAAAATATATGAAATGTAAGTTTGATCATTTGGTTACTTCAGAGGACATAGAAATTAAAATTGGCATACATTGCATCCCCCAAAAAGAAAATTTTAAATACCTAGGGTCAATTTTTCATAGTGATGGAAGAATCGATGGAGATATTACGTATAAAATTAATGATGGTTGGTTAAAATGGAGAGGAAACTCCACCCATGTAAGGGATCACCCTTGCATTGCCGGTCCCAAGCCCGGATAAAGGAGGAGGGTTGTGTTAGGCTTTCAACAACTAACGTAAAACTTCATCGAATTTTATAACATTGATTACAAAAATTATGAGGATTGCTTTGATGCATCCCCGCCTAGCGACGTGTTGTAGAGCCCGAATGCAGTAATAAGTAAGCAAGGGCCACTACATTTTCGCCCAAATATAGTGAATCAATTGCAAAGAGGGTTCCCACATCATCGACGAGTGTGGGTAAAGAAGTTAGTCCCGCTACATTACCGCCCGAATGTAGTGAATAATTTTTAGAGAGGGTCTTCGCATTTTGAATATGGACAGATGCGGGGGGTTAGGAAACTAGTCTTACATAATAAGATTCGTATTGGTTCTTGGAATATCGGAACACTATCTGGTAAGCTAATGGAGGTGGTAGATACTATGATTCGGAGAAAGATTCATATTCTATCCTTACAAGAGACAAAATGGGTTGAAGAAAATGCAAAGGAGATAGAGGATACAGGTTTTAAATTATGGTACTCAGGTAAAGAAAAGGCTCGAAACAGAGTTGGTATTATCATAAATAAAGATTTAAAGGATAATGTACTAGACATACAACGATATGATAACCGAATCATTACGTTGAAATTAGTGTTAGGAGTAGAGGTTTTGAATATAGTTTATACTTACGCATCCCAAATAGGACTAGAAGATAGTATAAAGACAACGTTTTGGGAAGAGTTAGATAAGGTGATTCAAAAGATTCCACAAAGGGAGATGATTTGTTTAGGAGGAGACTTAAATGGACATGTCGGTAAAGAGGTATCAAGGTATTCATGAAGACTTTGGTTTTGGGGATATAAATGAGGAAGGTAGGTAGATTTTAAATTTTGCTATGGCATTTGATCTCTTTATAGTCAATACAATCTTCAAAAAACGAGATGAACATTTAATTACTTATAAGAGTGGCTTATCACAAACATAAATTGATTACTTTATTTATAGAAAAAAAAGATAGATCGTGTTGTAAAGATTTCAAGGTAATTCCAGGAGAAAGCTTAACCACCCAACATCGACTTTTAGTTGTGGATTTACAAATAAACAAATGGACAAAGAAGAAAAGAGTGTAGCGAGCTATTCAGACTAAATGGTAAAACCTCAAAAGCGAGAAAAAAAATATATTTAAATGATGTTTGGAATTATGTTGGTACACCCTGTGATATGTGGAACAATATGGCTATACATATTAGGAAAGTGGCGAAAGATGTGTTAGGTGTATCTAAGGGAGGTGTACTGGCACAAAAAGAAGCTTGGTGGTGGAGTGAAGTAGTGCAAAATAAAATCAAGGCAAAAAGAGGATGTTACAAATTACATTCAATAACAACAACAACTAAGCCTTTTCCCATACTAGATGGGGTCGGCTACATGGATTCTTTGTTTCCACAGATCCCTATTGTGTGCCATGTTAGCAGTTAACTCCCAATAAGCTAGATCATTCTTTATTGTTTCTTTTCAACACTTTTGTGGTCGTCTTCTACCTCTTTTAATACTTTTCAAATTTAGTTTTTCTAACCTTCTTACAGGTTCTTCTTTTGATCTTCTTTTTATATGTCCAAACCATCTTAAACGATGTTCTCTCATTTTATCCTCTATTGGTGGCCCTCCTAATTTGTTTCTAATAACCTCATTATATATACGGTCTTTTCTTTTATAACCACTCATCCATCTCAACATCTTCATTTCTGTCACAGACCTCTTTTGTACATCTTGATGATTAACTACCCAACAATCAGAACCATAAAACATGGCAGGCCTAATTGTTGCTCCATAATATTTACCTTTTAATTTTAATGGTATCTTCTTATCACAAAGAATACCTGATGCTCCTCTCCATTTTAACCAACCAGCATTAATTTTATGTGTAACATCTCCCTCAATTCTTCACTTTGAAAAATTGACCCTAGGTATTTAAAACTTTTCTTTTGGGGAATGCAATGTGTGTCAATTTTAATTTCTATGTCCTCTGAAGTAACCAAATGATCAAACTTACATTCCATATATTCTGTCTTTGTTCTACTAAGTCGGAGGCCTTTGCTTTCTAATGTTTCTCTCCATAGTTCCAATTTTCTATTAACTTTTTTCTTAGACTCCTCCACTAATACAATGTCATCTGCAAATAACATACACCAAGGTACTTCATCTTGAATATGTTTTGTTAACTCATCCATCACCATTATAAATAAGTATGGACTTAAAGTTGATCCTTGATGTAACCCAATATTAACTTCAAAGAAGTCTGTCGTTCCTTCATGAGTCCTCACACATGTTTTTGCACCATCATACATGTCTCTTATAAGGTTAATAATGTCAATGGGATACCTCTTTTTTTCAAAGTTCTCCAAAGAGCCTCCCTCGGTACCCTATCATAAGTTTTTTCTAGATCAATAAATATCATGTGAAGGTCTTAATATTACAAATGACATTATGCTAAGAAAATTAGTGAAACCTTAGAGGCTTATAAGAAAGCAAAGAAGGAAGCGAAAAAGGCTGTGAGTGAAGTAAAAGCTAAAATTTGGAAGGATTTATATAAAAAACTCAACTCAAAAGAGGGTGAAAGAGATATTTTTATGATAGCTAGGACTAGAGATAAGAAAACTAAAGATCTTAATTATATTAGATGCATCAAGGATGAGGATAAAAAAATTCTAGTGGCAAATAATGATATAAAAAATAGATGAAAAACTATTTTTATAATCTTTTTAATGAAAATAAAGATGTTAGTATTAGCTTAAGAGAGTTACCCAAATAAAAAAAGTATATAAACCACAATTTCTACCGACGTATTAAAAAAGAATGAAGTAAAAGAGACTCTTAAACATATGAAGGGTGGTAAATCGGTAGGACCAGATAATATTCCTAGAAAAGTTTGGAAAATACTAGGAGAAATAGGAATCACTTGGCTCACAAGACTATTTAATGAAATATGGAAAAACCAAAAGATGCCCGAGGAATGGAGAGCAAGTACACTTATACCCATATATAAGAACAAGGGAGACATTCAAAATTGTGCGAATTATCGAGGTATCAAGTTAATGAGTCATACTATGAAATTATGGGAAAGAATTATCGAATGTAGGTTAAGACAAGTATCAAGTACAACAGAGAACCAATTTGGATTTATGCCAGGTAGATCTACTATTTAAGCGATTCACCTTTTGAGACGTCTTATGGAACATTTTAGAGCAACCAAAAAAAGACCTTCATATGATATTTATTGATCTAGAAAAAGCTTATGATAGAGTACCAAGGGAGGTTATTTGGAGAACTTTGGGAAAAAGAGGTATCCCATTGACATACATTAACCTTATAAGAGGCATGTATGATGGTGCAAAAACATGTGTGAGGACTAATGAAGGAATTATAGACTTCTTTTAAGTTAATATTGGGTTACATCAAGGATCAACTTTAAGTCCATACTTATTTATAATGGTGATTGATGAGTTAACAAAACATATTCAAGATGAAGTACCTTGGTGTATGTTATTTGCAGATAACATTTTGATAGTGGAGGAGTCTAAGGAAAAAGTTAATAGAAAATTGGAACTATGGAGAGAAACATTAGAAAGCAAAGGCCTCCGACTTAGTAGAACAAAGACAGAATATATGGAATGTAAGTTTGATCATTTGGTTACTACAGAGGATATAGGAATTAAAATTGGCACACATTGCATCCCCTAAAAGAAAAGTTTTAAATACCTAGAGTCAATTTTTTAGAGTGATGAAGAATAAATGGAGATGTTACACATAGAATTGATGCTGGTTCGTTAAAATGGAGAGAAGCATCAGGTATTCTTTGTGATAAGAAGATATCATTCAAGTTGAAAGGTAAATATTATAGAGCAACAATTAGGCCTGCCATGTTTTATGGTTTTGAGTGTTGGACAGTAAATCATCAACATGTACAAATGATGTCTGTGACAGAAATGAAGATGTTGAGGTGAATGAGTGGTTATAAAAGAAAAGACGGTATACATAATGAGGTTATTAGAAACAAATTAGGAGTGGTACCAATAGAGGATAAAATGAGAGAATATTGTTTAAGATGGTTTGGACATATAGAAAGAAGATCAAAAGAAGAACCTGCAAGAAGGTATGAAAAACTAAAATTGGAAAGTATTAAAAGAGCTAGAGGATGACCACAAAAGTGTTGGAAAGAAACAATAAAGAATGATCTAGCTTATTGTGAGTTAACTGCTAACATGACACACGATAGGGATCTGTGAAAACAAAGAATCCATGTAGCCGACCCTATGTAGTATGGGAAAAGGCTTAGTTGTTGTTGTTGTTTGTTGGTTAAAATGGAGAGGAGCATTAGGTATTCTTTGTGATAAGAAGATACCATTAAAGTTAAAAGGTAAATATTATAGAGTAACAATTAGACCTGCCATGTTTTATAGTTATGAGTGTTGGACAGTTAATCATCAACATGTAAAAAGATGTTTGTGACAGAAATAAAGATGTTGAGATGGATGAGTGGTCATAAAGAAAAGACCGTATACATAATGATGTTATTAGAAACAAATTAGGAGTGACACTAATAGAGGATAAAATGAGAGAATATCGTTTAAGATTGTTTGGACATATGGAAAGAAGATTAAAGAAAGAACATGTAAGAAGGTATGAAAAACTAAATTTGAAAAAGTATTAAAAGAGGTACAGGACAACCATAAAAGTGTTGAAAAGAAACAATAAAGAATGATCTAGCTTATTATGAGTTAACACATGATAGGGCTATGTGGAAACAAAGAATCCATGTAGCCGACCACATCTAGTATCAGAAAAGGCTTAGTTGTTGTTGTTGTTGCTTGAGAGCTTCGTATCTTGAAGATTCAAACCCATATGATATGTCTAATTCTGGATTTTTTAGTGTTATTGTCGATGTAGAGAGTTGACGAGATCAACGACTATTGATGAATCAAGGTTTGGGACCCACAAAATCTTTAGAACGAATGGACAAGCATTTCAACCTAATGTATTTTTTGTTTTACATTTGTTGTGCACTATAGATGTGAAATTTTCACTCGAAGCCTATGTAGAGACTTTAAGAAAAACTTTCAATTATACTTTGTGTGCGAGCATACCAACTAGTTTCTAAAAACTAGCAAAAGTTAAATTTGACTAAGCGATTGAAAATAAGCAGGCTCTTTTCGCTTTAGATCTTCTTAAACTGATGCTCAAAGGTCAGCCTAAGCGCTTAGGGATTCAAAATAGATAGGTGATATTCCAAATTCACTTGAAAATGACAAACAAGTGCACTTCGTTTTCAAGTTAAAAAATGTACAAGTTCTAAAAAATAGAAACTCTTTTTCAAGACTTATTTCCTGAATCTCTTTGAATGCCTTAAAGACCTCCAAAAATCACCAAAATTTTACAGGGATAAGCTTGAGATGTGGAGAGTCTAGAATATTTTTCAGATTTGCATTTGGAGTTATGATGTTGCAAAATTAATTTAAGAAGTGTCTCTACTCATATACTCAGAACTGTTCTGTCACAGAAATACAGAGACTCAAAGATGAGCCTGTATATCATTTTTTAGAGTTCCAAATTTAGTGAATTTGGTATTGTTGGAAAGCTATAGATGTCAGCTTTCTAATAAACCAAAAATTACTGATTTTAGATACTTACAAATAGAGTTATGGGATGAATACCTAAGCTCTATCGCAGGAAAACCGAATGGACAGACAATTTACAAAATTTTTCCTAATATTGCACTATTTTAATTATGAGGTTTCACAACCCTAAAATTCTTGAAAATTTTATTAAGAGTGGGCCAGTGTGTGTAGAGATAGTGTGCAAAATTTAGAAAGGATTGGAGTAGAAATTCAGAAATGAAAAATGAGACAATCAACATATGCAAGGATGCTAAAAATCAATTTTTAGGTTTTAAAACATACGTGATACAAAACTCACGCGAATCAAAGTGCAACAACACAACATCCCGAAATTAAATGCTGAAGGAAAATGAATTGAAATGTATCTAATAGCTTAATCATAGAGGAGATAAGAAGATATAGAGTATTTATGGCATATATTGGGGTAAAATCAAGAACTCATACACATAGAGTGCATAAGCAAAGGAAAGGGAAATTTCAGCACATCTACTTCTATTACATCATGAGGGTGAGACAAAGCTCCATTAATACAACCCCTTTTCAATTGAATAATGAGAAGAGATGAAGATCTAAACAAGTTAGAACCAGTAGTTACCCGGATTCTCTTGGAGATGGCCTCCAAAAGTGGTGCTCGACCCTCTTTTTCCTCACTTTTCACTCAAATCTCTCACTCAAACCCAAGAGCCTTGATACACACACCCTTTTCCCTCTCTAAGCCTCTCCCTAGCAACCTATTCCCTCACTCCAATAGCCCAAAGTGCAGCAACTCCCACGAAAATGAAGATGGGAGACTCACGCCCCCTTGCCTCTATTTATAGGCCAAGGGGAGACCGTTCTAGGCCTTTCCATGGGATGGGTGACCCAAGACCCAACTTGATCCAATTCTTTATGGTCTTCACGTGGAATAGAGAGGGGAGTGGTCCCCTTTTGGTCAATCATAGACCAACCCCATGTGGGCTGGTTGTGGACTTGATTGGGTGCACCTAGCTATGGCCGGCTAGGTGCCTTGAACACTTACTTCAAATCGGTCGGTCCTTGCATTTGGTGATTTCTTCACTTGATCAATGGCTAGGTAAGAAGGGAATTATGATAAATTTTGGCCCAAAGATATGGGATGAACAAGACTAGAAAAATCTGATATTGGTTTGAATTAAAAATATTTGGTTCAAACAAGGCTTGATGTTTAATTCAAACTGCTCAGGTCTAGCACTGGGTTCAATTGGGATGGGTTTGATGAGGCCATCCATTCTTGATTTGATCTTGAGTGAGGATATGGTTTTGACTTGATCTTCATCCTTGATTTTCGGCTTTCTCTTTGCGAAGTCGTCCCTCCCTCGAAGCGGGCCCCAACTGTCAACCTGTTTTACTCCAATCCTCTGGATTTTTATATTTTAACTTTATTTTGAAACCTTTTAAAATCTTCATTTTAAATACTTTAAAAGCTTCATTTTAAAGCTAGAAGTTTTCAAATAAGTCGGCTTCGGATTTTTTGAGCATTTTGAGAAAAATTTTATTTAGAGTATTTACATGCAACGTACCTTTTTTTCTTCTTTTAAGCACTCAAGCCAAAACGATTTGGCTTGGTTTTGAATTAACTTTAGATATGATGGAAACTGAGTTTGACTGCGACTCAACAGCATTGGTCCTTTCAGAAAGACGTTGGACGAAATCTTCCCCCAGTTGCACAATCAATCGCTGATTTCAACAAGGGGATTCCAAAATTGCTTAAACTATAAAACCTATCGGTAGACATCTCCGGTTTCGATTAACTCAGAACCAGGAACTGTAACCAAATCGGCCCGAGACCGATTCTGGTTATGGTTTCAGAACCACCGTTCCGGGATGGTTTCAGTTTGAATTTGGAATCGTCCGGAACTGATAATCTTATTAAAAAAATTAAAAATTATATGAAGAAATTAATAGGAAACATTGGAACCACCGGTTAGAGATTTACAAAAGGTGAAACTAGAACTGAACAGTGTAGTTCTTAGTTCTGGTTCCAGTTTCATCAATTCTGGATTTAGCCGGTTCTTGGTCCGATTCAGTTCTAGTTGGAACCACTGGGAACTGGCCGCGTCTACCTATAAATACAGTCTTTCATCCTGGGGTCTACCAAGCCTCCTTTATTACTAGTTTTATAAGGTCCTGGACCTCATCAGGGGTACATGTGAGCTGAGTTACTTACTCACTAGGTACTCAAGCTCTGCTCATGGAGAACTTAAACTCCAGACGATCTTACCGAGCTTGAGTTGCTTGCGAACCAAGCTCAAGCTCGCTAGTACTAAGCTGAAGCAGCTCATGAGCCTAATTGAGCTCTATGATATTTAAATATAAATTTGAAATGATATTCACGAGCAAATTTCCGTGCTGGAACATTTCAAATTCGATCTAATTCAAGAGCTTAGTTAAGCTTGACTGGTTATGAGCCTCACCTGAGCTTAATCGAGTCAGTCTTAGCTGCGTAGAACTCAAATGAGTCTAATGCACCAAGCTTTGAATTCTTCGAGCGTAACTCTAGCTTGAGCTCGACCTGAAGAACGAAGCTGGATCAAACTCAAACTCAAGCCGAATGAGTGGAGACCAGCTTGCGTTACCCAAGCTCACGTTACTTGAGCTCGATTCAGCTTGATTACACCCCTAGTTCAACAATGTTTGGGTTTCATGGGTCTGGTTCCTATGGCCCATCTACCTCCTGGTGTCAATATTTTTGACTGAAATTGGAATCATGGAACCATAGTTCCATTCTAGCAATGAGTTCCATGTTTGATGAACAACGGAGCTTGGAACCACGAGCACCATAAATCAAAGTCCACTTCCTCTGAAACCATGAATCAGACGCACCCTTAGTTCTCTGCCACACTAAAACCACAAACCAGTCCAAAATTACAAATGAAAAAGACTATCTCACGGTTGAATAACCATGGGCTATAATGTAGACCCGCTTAAAATTATATGACTATTTTCCCTACCTGAAAGCACTCTTCCACGCAGAATTTAGACAATTGGAAAAGTACATCCCACAGTTGAGGCCGTGGTCTATAGTGAAAAAATCCATGTTCCTATTTTCTATCACAGTTTTTGACGATATTCTTAAGCCAAGCCTTGATGAGACCCTCTAATGGAGCTCGGCCTTCGATCTCGCAGCAATGAAAGACTTATACCCCCGAAACACTCTCTAGCAGAATTATAGGCTATAGCGTTAGCTGGGGTGAATGGGGAATGCCTGAATATCACTCCATCCGGTAAATTAGTGAGTTCACATGTTGCATGCTCATAGTAATCGAACTCTTAACCTCCTTGAGTTCAAAAGGTTTCTAGAGTCGACCCCCAACGAAGAGGTATAGAGCTCACATGGAGCAAGTCTAAATACTTTTCTGAGATCAATTCTGAAAAGCTAACAGTCTGGATCAACTCCCATTAGGAGAAGCGATGAAGGATGGCGATCATTTCTCGTGATAAAAAAGAAGATAACTTTCTGTTGTGGTCATGAATCGGACCCAAACCTGATATTTCGGATCAAAGATGTTTCCGATCTGCTTCATCTAACTCATTATCAGCCGTCAATCTTAGATAAGATTATTCTATGCAGTGTTAAGCTATCCATCTCCCAGCGTGAGGAAATCAGCCATTCTTTTTATTGTGACCATCCGTGAACCAAGTATACGATGTACAATTGATGTATTTATACATCAAACAATATCCGCCACAAAAACGTCACAATTGAAACTTGATTTCTAATTTGTTTCTGCTTCAGAAGTGAAAATTTACTAGCACGCCATAAAAACTATGTTTATTTAAAGTCCCTCCCAATCGTTAGTGGGCAGAGTCAACAAGTTGATACCGGGGGTGTGCATCTACCTTCGGCCTCTGTAACAAAATTAGGCTCATTTGGTCATTTGAGCGGAGCTATGTATCAACTGAACAGGAGCCATGTTAGAAAAACTAAATTTAGAACTTTAGTTTCAACTAATAATTTAATAAAATTCCACAAAAAGATTGAGTTAAAACCTTAATTTTCATTCGTTTATTCTAAAACTTGAATGATTGAATATTTGACCTACAGTATAACACCTAGTTACTTAGGTTGGATTGATTAATTTTTCACACACGCACAAGCGAGGTGACACTTGTAAAATTTTACCTGTACCCACGCAGACGCACACACACTTATATATCTGTTTGTGTGTTGGATTTTATATGCTTGCCACATTAAATGCATGCACGAATATAATAATTTAATTAAAGATATTGATGGTTAAGATTAAGAGGCAGACAATAAAAAGTTGTTTTTTGGGTAAGTATAACTTGTAAAAAAATATAAGTGTATTTTTCGCTTTTAATCTCAACAACACATCCTTTGGTTGGATGGTTGGAATTTAAGAATATGGTGCTTCTTTTCTACGTATATAAGCACGTGTACTCGTGCCTCCTTATTAATTTTCCAAGGCATAAGTGTTCTTTAAAAATTTTAAAAAGTGTTTTTAAAAATTAAAAAAACAAGCATATTACTTACACTTAAGTCCCAAAAGGTAGAGGGATGGAATGACCACACATCTTAAGAGATGTGACCAGTTTTTCATATCGCTCATTGTGCCGCAAAAAGTGAAAGGAAAATAAAAACATGAGTGCACACTATAACTTATATATATATATATATATATATATATATATATATATATATATATATATATATATATATATAAAGAGAGATGAAAAGTCTAACATGTTTACCATGTTATATACTTGTTATATCTTTGAAAATCCAAGAAGATGATTTAGATTTTTATGAATGAACAAATATATAAAGTGACAAATATGATATATTGGATACATGTAAGATATAAATATTATATATATGCGTGTGGGGAAACTAATTCCTGTACTTTGACACAGGCATACTTATTCTACCTTTTCTTTTGGTATAAGAGAGGGGTAGGCTTGACAAAGGTTATACGGGACTTTCTAAATGAACGTCCATCCGGTCTGTGCTTGGATAAGATGGTGAAGACAGTCTCATCCCTCCAAATATGCAACTGTAGACTGTAGTATTGACCCTAAAAGCCGTTAGCTGATCCGCACACTGGTTGGCTTCTTGGTAGATGTGCTATAATCCAATCTACCTTAAGTGCCGAAGAAAAGTCTTGAATTGGCTTTCCAAACATGTCCACCTTTTACTTTTACCGAGCATTGGTGTTATTTAGAAAGTTACCCATCAGGAACGTAAAACTCAAAACAATATTCCTACTTACGCCTAAAAAAAAGGAGTAAGCATGAGAATGAGAATGGTTGATTCAATCATTTTTTTTCTTTTCTTTTTTTTATAGCAAGAATGGTTGATTAACACATCGTCTTTATTATATAGTAAACCTTCTTATGATACGAACATATCTTATCACTATTATGTTGTCCATTAAGGGTGATCGCATAGTGAGGATTAGGAAATATATACCTCAAAAGACCCTATATATATACGTATACAAATATACCACAATATATTTCCCATACTAGAATGGCTTTGTGTGTTTAGGCACACTACCGCATAATGAGGATTAGCAAATATACCACAATAACAACTAAGTCTTTTTCCATACTAGATGGGGTTGGCTACATGGACTTTTTGTTTTCACATAGCCCTATCATATACCATACTAATTGTTTACTCAACATGAGCTAGGTCATTCTTTATTGTTTATTTCCAACACTTTTGTGATCTTTCTCTTCTTTATTAACAATTTCATAATCGAGATTTTCATACCATTTTAGTGGAGCTTCTTTTTGTCATCTTTTTATATGTTCAAACCATGTTAAACATTTTTTAAAATCATGTGTTGTCATCTTTTGTACATATTGATGAGTTAACAAAACATATTAAAAATGAAATACCTTGGTGTTTGTTATTTGCAGATGACATTGTATTAGTAGATAAGTCTAAAGAAAAAGTTAATAGGAAATTGGAACTATAGATAGAAACATTGAGAAAGTAAAAGCTTATGACTTAGTAGAACAAAGACAAAATATATGAAATATAAGTTTGATCATTTGGTAGAAGACATAGAAATTAAGATTATCGTGCAATGTATCTCTCACAAAGAAAATTTTAAATACCTAGGATCAATTTTTAAGAGTGATATAAAAATTGATGGAGATGTTATGTATACAATTAATGTTGGTTGTTTAAAATAGAGAGGGGCATCATGTGTTTTATATGATAAGAAGATATCATTAAAATTGAAAGATAAATATTATAAAACAATAATTAGACATGTTATGTTTTATGGTTCTGAGTGTTGGATAGACTTAAAGTTGATCCTTAATGTAACCCAATATTTTCAATGGAAATTGTTATTCCTTCATGAGTCCCCACACATATTTTTGTACCATCGTACATGTGTCTTATAAGATTTATGTATATCAATAGGATACATCTCTTTATTAAGGTTCTTCAAGCATATCTCTTGGCATCCTATCGTAAGCTTTTTCTAGATCAATAAATATCATGTGAAATTTCTTCTTTTTTTCTCTAAAATATTTTACAAGATGTCTTAACCTACGTTTGATAATTCTTTATCATAATTTCATAGTGTGACTTATTAACTTGATACCTCAATAATTTACATAATTCTAAATGTCTTCCTTATTCTTATATATATAGGTATAAGTATACTCACTCTCCATTAATTGGGCATCTTTTGAGTTCTCTATAATTCATTAAATAGTCTTGTGAGTCAAGTGAGCCCCATCTATTGGAAGATTTTTCATACTTTTATAGGAATACTTTCACACTCACAACATCTTTTGGGGCGTTCTCTGAATCACACTATCTACCACCTTCATTAATTTGTTGGTCAATGTTTCGATATTCTAATTACCAATACGAATCTTATTATTTAGGTCTAGCTTCTTTATCCTTGCATTCGTCAATGCTAAAAATACATAGACCATCCTTGTAACATGTTCACTACATCTCAGTGAAGATGTAGAGGTCCTGCATTCAATCTCTAAAGTGTGTCACTAAGAGATAACACCCCAACATGATACTCATAATTTGTAGTGTAACGGTGTTGAAAACTTAACACAAATCTTCTCCTTTATTCGGGTTTGCGACCGACAATGCAAAGATGATTCTTATATATTGAAGATTAGGAAATATATATTATGAAAAGACTTATATATATATATATATATATATGTGTGTGTGTGTGTGTGTGAGCTTCGTCTGTCTAAGCGCCCTTCCTAAATAACCATTCGGGAGCAAGTGATGACAAGTGTGAGGGCAGTTTTCCAAACATAACTGCTGGTAAAATATTGGGCTCTCGACGAAATGTTCCGTTTTATCGCTACATCTGCTGCTACTAAAAAAACAGGCTTCTATTTACCAAATTATTGTACAAGGAAAGTGAACCCGTCATCATTCAGTCTATTAGATTCCCTCGAGGGCTGGAATGTGCCACCAACTCGCCAGTCTTCTTCCCCAACTCTCTCACACACACGCAGGGGCAGCGTAAGTAGGATATCTGCAATCCAGGTAGCAAATCTGCAGTTTTTAGCAACAAAGAAAGCCATGGAGGAAAGGAACTTACCGCATGGAGAAGAAGGCCTTGTCAAGTTTAACTCATGCTGGGGTCGACTCAGAGGTAGGCTGAGAAGGTGGTTCAGGCTAACGAGGGCGATTAGGCGCAGGCGGTGCCGGACGGCGAAGCCCGGCAGTTTCAGGTACGACCCTTTGAGTTACGCTCAGAATTTTGACGAGGGGTGTTGGGAGGACGAAATGGAACAACAGTGCCGCGGATACATGGCTAGATTCGCACTTCCTATCGCGAAATCAGAAGAGGAAGATAGATGAAGAGAAGAAAATTCGTGGGTTCGGCTTATGTGGAGGTGACAAACTCAGAGTTTGGATCTGGAATGGCTTTCACTTGTGCAGTTTGTACCCAATCGTGAAGAATGTTGTCATTGAGAGAGAGAGAGAGGAGCCAATTTTACTTAGCTATACAAAAATTAATGTCTTTCAGTTATGGATATACATAAATAACAGTCGAGAACTCGCCTTTCTTAGTTTCCTTTCTGAGAGGAGGGTGGCCAATTTTTCTATGGCTGTAGAAACCTGATTGCTTTCAGTTACTACTAGAGGTAAACGAAACTTCAGCACTCACCTTTTCCACGTTATATTTATAATGAGAGAGAGAGGATGATTTTACTATACCTGCAAAAGATTATTGCTTTCAGTTATATGAACATACATATTTGACGATTGAGCACTCGAGACCTTCCGCTTTTCTTTCCCTCAACCCCTTAGCCAGGAGTGCTGTAGCTTCTTGTGCATGATTGGCCTACAATTATGAACACCACGAAATCACCATTGAGCACTCACTTTTTGCACATTTACACCTTTTTCATCTCCGTTTCAAAGCCGTGGACTTTCAGCAGAAGCAATTACGAAATGCATAATTGTTGCTGTTATCCGAGGCAATGCGTGCGACCCTGGTTTTACAAAGATGCCACCAATAAAATAGTTAGCAATTTCATCACCACAGGCCTTTAAAGACAAATTATGTTGCAGTAAGATATCAGGGAAGGCTTGGTTTTGAGTTTGGATTTGGATTCCAGAGAAACCAACTTTCAGACGTTATAATGACCTCCCGAGGGATCTTGAGCAAAAGCATGACAAAGGGATAAATTTGTAGGACAAGTCATAGTAAATGCCTTGCGACATCATCGTCATCATTCATATCCTTCCTTATCCTGACGAGGGTTCGTTAGGATGGGGAGGCCAAAACCGGGTATTCATGCCCCGGTTATTGAACTTATAACCTTCGTCTTGTCAGTCGAGCCCCTAACGCTCAGAGTCTGGATTAGGCATCATTTGAAATTGAATATATGGAAGATTCATAAAGATTTCCATAAGCAACGGACCACTATAATTTTCCGTGTTAATCCCGATACTGGTTAGTTTTCACATAAAAGGCTCGGACCCTACGAATTATTAGGCCAGCATCTAAGCCAGCAGGGAATGTAGCCAACATTTTGGGAAATCTTTATTAGTACTACCTCATTTTTTTTTAATAAAATGAATAGATCTTTTTATTGAAAGATCAAAAGAAAAGGGTCTGGATCTCCAACATGAATGATTTGAAAGATCCAAAATAAAAAATATTTATTAGCAACAACGTAATAAATGCAGTCAATCAATATAGATGGATCCGACATCTAATTCAAATCCAATATAGCTCTTATGGGTACATAAGAAATCTATTGAATAGATTATTTTTAATGAATAAATCCGATCCTAACCTCGAATATGAAATTCAAAGGGATGAAATAGGAAATGGCACTCTGTTCTGTATTACATATTGTGGCTATAGTATTTACCCTGTACATTTCCCCCCTAATAGTCCACGGTTATGCCACAGGGTGTTATTTATGTGCTGTTCTGGATCTGGGCTGAATGGGTTTAGACCTCTACCTAGACCCTCCCAGACCCAAATGGTGAGGCGGTCGCTTAAATGCTAGATGAATGCACAGTTGACCAATGCGTGAATGCAAGAGGTCGGCCTCGTTGTGGGGGGAGTGGTTCAGTCATGGCTTGGTCATAGAAACGTCGGAAAACGGCGGTTTTCATGTAAGAGCGGCTGTGCTCAATGTTAGTTTAGGGAGTGTCTTGTCGGACCCAGTTGTCAAACACGGGTTCCTCAGGTAACCGTGTCTTGGATGAGCAACATGGGTCGGGTTCCTTCTCTGGTTCGATCACATATCCAATCAGTAAAACAGACGCACATCTCTCAAATAGATCCAAATGGATTCAAACAGGACTATGATGGATCCAGGTAGAGTTTCTCGATCATTTTGGGGTGTTCAAGATCTATTTCCGATGCAGTTTAAAGTGTTGGGTTCTAATCAAATGTGATTTACTAATATAATGCTTTTATTAAGATTTAGGAAACAAATAAAGTGATTTTAGATCATAAAATTAGATCTAGGGTCTTCAGTTAGGATCCAGCTAAAGTTAATTCTTTAGTCTTCAGCTTTTTGGACTTTGATTTGCTCGAGAGAGAGAGAGAGAGAGAGAGAGAGAGAGAGAGAGAGAGAGAGAGAGAGAGAGAGAGAGAGAGAGAGAAGCTCCAAGTAACTGGTTGTGCCATCATCAAAGATATGGCCATGTGTGTGGCCATATATTTCGTGTGGAATTGGAATTTGTTTGTGAAGTGGAAATTTCTTAATCTTGGGGCCCATACGGAATTCTTCGTCTTCCTCCTCTCGTCTATCTTGCATCTCCATTAACTCATCATCGACACGGTTAAAGTCTAAAGTATGGCGGGTCCTCCACAAAGATCCCAACACCAACATGAGGTGGTTCGTTCGTTAAATCGTAATTATTGAGTTTTTATTTGTACCTTATAACGATCTCTTCTTCACTTTTACAATTGTTTGAGATCGGAGGGTAATTGAACAGAATCGAGCTTGAGTGTAACCAAGCTTGACAACACTCATTTAAAAAATGTTTGGCTCGAGCTCGAGCTTGAACTCTCGGCCTAAGCTTCGCTCGAGCTATGTTTGAGCAGCATGAGCTTGTTAGGCTCGTTTAAGCTTGTTGGGCTCATAAGAGAGAGAGAGAGGTAAAAAGTGGATGTAGACGACATGAAATGAGAAAACATGACGCCGGAACCTAAGTTAGAAGTGGGATTGGAGAGGAGAAGGCCGAGTGGATGTATTTATGTATCGGTTAGAACCGATTAACCCAATTAAACGTACCAAAGTTTTAATTGTAGTCCTTTTCTTGGTTTCAAAAAAGTTTAAAAATCAGTTAATTCAGTTTGGTTTTGGGGACTAAAAAAAAAAGCGAATAGATTATATACTTTTACACACATGCACACACACACACACACACACACACACACACACACATATATATATATATATATATATAGTCCATACTCATTTTCAGCCATGTACAAATCTTTTTAAAGATCTCAACTGTTCGATCTTTAACATTAACAATAAGATCTTTAATTTAAATTTCAACCATTCAACAATCATGTCCCACCCGATGAAACTCGGCAAAATCATCAGTCGTGATGAGATTAACTGCTTAACTAATCTCTTTCACACCAAATGTTCGTGAATCCTTGCTCCCAAGTAAATTGCAGTTCCCTTTAGATGGCCATCAACTCCGCTTCCAGAACATCAACAGTCTACAGCCTCCCTGAAATCCTGCAACCCAGGCCCCCCATCAATGTCCTCAGGAAATCATTCCAATCAACATTATGTTTCACTTGACCCCTGGTTGGAAGAATCCATCTGCTTCTTTGGCAATTAGTGCGTACTTATTGTTAATTAATTAATTTTATTTAATAAAAAAGTATAATATATGTTGAGAAGTATTATATAGAGTCCATTATTTGTTTAGAAGATGCTCTATATTATCACTCAGTATATGCATTTCTAGTTAAATATTGAATAGTTGTCATTTGTCCTAATAGTTGTTCTCCTTCTTTTATTAGCAGGTTGGCTGTTTAATTACTAATACCAGACAAATATATAAAAAGAAACTAATTGCAGTTGCATTATTGATATCTTCGACCCTTAATCTATTCTGGCCTTGAGATCCTTCATTAAGAGACTGAACTATCCACTCATCTACATTGTCACGTACAGCTAAAACACTTTACCCTGCACCTTTTCCAGACCCAAATCAAGATATCGCTCCGATCAAAGGTATGAGGTCCACATGTTTCAGTTGCCAGCCTGTAAATCAAGTTGGTGTGAGGATGATGGATGAGAACAATAGAGAGCCTAGACCAGGTCCTTAATTGACTCGATGCAAGCTCCTTCACGTCCAGTTTATGATCAAAACAAACTGAACGTGGGCTGATGACCCATCATGCTATATGAGCTGAACATGAACAATACATCTCGACCTTAGCTTAGCTCCTAGTATTTCATTTATTGAAGAATGCATGTAGGAAAGTCCTAAGTCCATATGTTTGCATATACACACAAGCACATGTGTGTGTGTGTATATGAGAAGACCATGTTAAATCAGCAAATTTGGTGGATATAATGTCATTAAATGATAACATCCTTCAATTAAACAAGAAAAAATCATGACAAATAAAATTTGACTCGTAATGTAGCTTTTTATACAGTAGCTCACGATATAAAAAGTTAAATTTCAACTTAACAAGCAGCTTAAAGTGATCTCATCCTCACTTTGTGTTCGGTTTGGCTCAACTTACGTAATGAGCCAAACATGCTAAAATTTGGAGTTAAGCAAACAAGCCATGAACAGTAGTCTCTCTTTGTTTGGTTCGTTTGCCAGCTGCAACAAAATAGGCCCCAGAAAGGGTTCTTTCGGGCTCGGAAACAACTGGATAAGGGCCCATATACCCCTTTTCCCTGTTATTGGATTCTTCAATTTGTACCTTGAAGACCCAAATGGCTATCACATTGATTGTCTCTCTTCAAGGACGTTGATCATGTGACATGGGGTGGCCATGTGCACCTTCTTCTTTAGTGTGGAACATCTTGTCATGACAGGAAGCACCAAGAAAAGGCAATCGACCTATGTTATACACTTAATATTTTTGAAGATATGCAATAAGTCACTCTTGTTAAACATGGCGGGTTCCAGCCAGTTCTAGTTTGGCCGGAACTCTAAAAGAAACTGAATTGGATGTCACCTGGTTCCTGTTGCGATTTCTAATTGTCTGGTTTCAATTCTAGTTCGGGTTTGAACCAAAAACCAAACAAGAAGCAAAGGAAAAAACTTATAAATCGGTTTGATTCCATAGGAGGAGTCATAACCAGGGGTCTGATTCAGTTATGGTTCTGGTTCCGGTTTCAGTTGGTTTTCAGGCCGGTCCAGTTCTGGTTGAAACAGTTGTGCTTGTTTTTGACGGGAAATATCCAAGTCTTGGCAAAGACATGACTGGAGAAAGTAAGCAAGCTGTGCATAGCACAACTCGCCTTGGTTCGAGTTCCCGTTGGTAGCACCATTAAACTTATCACAAGCAGTTCATCAACGCCAATTATTCGGCTGGAAAACAGTCCAATAATCTTGTGTGTCATGCTCGTGTTGTCTTCTGGTTTCGTGTTTCAGTAGATGACTTTTTTAGGGTAGGGTCCAACCAGAAGTACCTCACATACTGAACTCATAGTCTATATGGAGAAACTATTATTCATGTTATGGTCATGTCCGAGTCATGTTCAAATCTGGTCACAAGATAATGAGTAACACTTTGTGCCAGCCTTGTAGAGTTTGTGTTTGCACAAAGTAAACGGCAGGATGCACATGTTGGGTTGACACAAAACTATTTCATGCTGTATTCAGATTGACCTGTTTATGACTCGAACACAACATAACACGAGACAAATGAAACAAGAAGTACAAAATTACCAAGTCAATTCAAATAATCACCAACATGATCACAACATTACTCGGTAGGGATTGATAGATCAGAGCTTTTTACAGGATATGATAAAGGATCAGGTTATCTTTCACCTACTCGGTCGACAACTCCGATTAAATCCTCGATTAGAATCTGCATCTGAATCAGTTTTGGTCTTAAAGTGGATCCATAATCTAGTTATAATCCATGAAAGTCTTCATGATACTGGAAGAAACAGAAAACGCAGTCGGATTGGGCCCAATTTGGATATGGAACCACATTTGCTTGATAAATACTGAGGTAGATCCAAATGAGCTCAACTATGTACGCATGGTTCACAACTGATCTAATTTCGAAAACTGACAGACAAACGAAAGCGTCCGATGGGACCAGAACCAAATAATTTAATTTATACGGTCTTATTCGTGGCTTTACATGACTAGATTTAGAAGTAACTATGGATGGCACCGAGAGCGTTAGCTCAACGGCAGGGCACTGTAGCGCTGTTGCTGCTGGTGGGAAGGCCACAATCTAAACAGTTAGCTTTCCGTCTCATGCTTCTTCTACATGGTCACCGGCGAAGGGCCGTGAAGGATCCAAACTTCTTTTTTATCTTCTGCATTTCTGGACAACAGCATTAAGAGTTTTGGTTGTTTTTCTTGATGCAAACTGTAAATTTGCTGCCATCCTCCATGTACATCATAGAAGACGTCTTATGTGCAGCTGCGATGCATGATTGTTATGCATCTCCTAACCTCATGGCCACTCATTTCAGTATTTCTCATGTGTACCCTACACTTGATTAGGAGATAAGTAGTTGCTAGATTGGAGATGCATGGCGTTCATTCAACACGGCTGCCTGCCTAGAAAGCTCTCGTTACCAACGCTTCATTGGATCAAGTGGTTAAGCGCTTGTTCCCCCTTAGTAAGGTCTCGAGTTCTAGTATTGTGCTTATGGGAGAGCTATGAATGTGTGTTGTCCAGAATTGGGATATTGAGTGTGGAACTATAAAGTGTATCCTTGGTGTCACCAACTATTATGTGTTCCGCGTTGTATATATCTGCTGTCATTTCGGGTTCCTATTAGAAACAAGTCAACTTGAACGCGACTCAATTACTTTTTTATATTATTTGAGTACATACAAACACAGACCGATTTTTTGAGCCTCCGCTGACCGCCGTTATATTAGCAGCCCAGCCGTAGTGGCGATTTCGTGCATCTGATCGTGTTCATAATGTGTCAATTCATATTCGTGTGAAAATAACGTGATAGTTTTTGGTGTTATCATGAACCCGGACTTTTGGGTCGTGTCTCTATCAGCCTTTGCTTCGTGTCATACATGCAGCCCAAACGCACGTAACGGCGTGCACCAGCGACAATGGTGAATCTCCCCGCTTCCGTGAAGGCAGTCGACGGAAGGGGCTTCCTCTCGAATGCAACGGCGAGCGCTCTCGCCTGGATTTCGGAGGAGAGGATCTCGAGTATCGCTCTCTACGACTACCTGTCCATCGGCGGAGGGATTCGGGCTTTCCCCCTTGGCCCTGTCTCTCCTCGTCATCCCTTTCTCTTCCGTCCATCCTTTCAGGCGCGCGACCCATCCTTTTCTTTTTCATTGCCGCTTTCTTACTATTCTATCTGCTCGTAGAAATTCATACTTGTTACTTATCTGTAATGACGGATACCGCATCTTGCTTGGTGAATACCGCCTCTGTAATGAGGGCTCAAGATTGAGTTTCATCAGTTGGACGGTTAACAGTTTGGAACTTCGAGAGCAGGAACTGAGTACCGCCTCTTGCTTGCTCGATCTTGAAGTATATAACATTAGATGGGTCTGCAGGTCTAAACTTCTGTGAAACAGCGATTTGAATCCTGTTTGGCAGGAGAAACACCATATCTGCTCGTTCAAATTTGAGCAGTTTGTAGCTTTCTTCAGACGATGGTTGTTTCTACTAAATGAGTTTGGCAAAAAGGCCTCACAATTCTGAAGATCCACGGTAGACGCTGAATTATTTCGTTCAATTATAAGCTTCGCTGGATCTGAATGCTTGAAATTCCTATGGTCCTACGGATATGAACCTTATGAAGGAAAATGTAGTCGCTGATCCTTAACGGTTAATGCAATTTCTAGATCCAGATTTGAAATCCGATAGCTCAAACTGATCTAGTTTTCTGTTCTTTTTTTCTCGCAAAATCCTTATCTTTTGTTTGTGGCACTGCATGTGAGGAGTTATGTAGATTAAAAATAACACAGGAATCAGCAGGCTGTTTGTCAATTTGTAGATATAAAGTGGACATTGAAATATGCCGTCTAGATTTCTTGTTTAAGATATGTGAGAACGGATCAAATGCTGTTTCATATTTAGACGCATAAATATATACGTGTATACATACATACATATATAATATATATATGCATGTATGTACGTGTGTGTATGAACGATGTCTATATGTATGTAGCAGAAAATTTTCATTCGATGGTCTAAAAGTATTCGATTTGCCATAATAATGTTGCACTAAGCTCAAATACATCTGTTTCGTGAATGGTATACGAGTAGGCACTGACACTGCTGAGGACGTTCTTTAGATCCCTTTTCCTTTCAGGTTCAAACTGCTGTTTTTTTGTTCTCTATAAAAAGATCATTTCCTCTTGAAGATTGAAGAAACTTAATACCTGTTACCTTTTATATTTTATTGGGCCCAAGAGATTTGCACTCCAGGCTTCACAACAAGTAGATAAGTTACACAAGTACATTTTGTGGTTGTTAATTTGAATCCAGCTGATATGCTTGCAAAGGGAATTTCAGTCATCAGAACTGCACTGATGTTGTAAATAGGTTGCTAATAAAACTTTCAACATTTGATTAAATTGGGCTTTTGTGGAAATGTTTGGTTTCATTTTGGGCCGTATCCGTTTGAATTGGTCTATACTAGCAACACAACGATGATTCTAATAACGTTCACTTTTTGGAATCCTCATTGGCGCACAACCTGCTATCCTGTGTTCCTTGCATTCCAACTATTCACTTGACAACTGCAATCTTGTTCATCAATATTTGGTACCTTATGCAATTACAGATTTGCATGACATTCTATAAGTTCTTTGCATGTTCGTGTGTGATTTGGAGGTTGTCTTGTCAATACGAAGCTTTAACCTTAGGAATGTAAACCTTAACTTTTCTTCTTTTTTTTGTATGAAGGCGAAGGACTTCAATGAAATTGGAAAAGAACTTAACTGCAGCTTGATTGAGGTACTTCTCTTTCTCTTTGAAGGTTTTGTTAGACTGTTCAAACGAAATTGTGATTTAACTCGTGGATACCTAAAGTTAGCTTGTTGTAAAGGAAAGGGCTACAGTATCTTATTATCTTTAAAATTGTCACCTCTCTCTTCTTAGCTCTGCCCATCTAAGGGATCACCCAGTTGTTACCTCTCTCTTGTCATACTTCGCCCATGTAAGGGATCGCCCTTGCATTGTCGGTTCCAAGCCCGGATAAAGGAGGAGGGTTGTGTTAGGCTTTCGACAACCAGCATAAAACTTTGTCTGATTTTTATAACATGGATTACAAAAATTATGAGCATTGTTTTGGGGCGTCTCCGCCTAGCGACGTGCTATAGAGCCCAAATACAGTAATAAGTAAGCAAGGGACACTACATTTTCACCTGAATGTAGTGAATCAATTGTAGAGAGAGTTCCCACTTCATGGACAGGTGTAGGTAAAGAAGTTAGTCCTACTACATTGCCGTCCGAATATAGTAAATAATTTTCAGAGATGGTCTCCGCATTTTGAATATGGGCGGATGCAGGGTGTAAAGAAGCTAGTCCTAGATAATAAGATTTGTATTGGTTCTTGGAATATCACAACATTATCCGGCAAGCTAATGGAGGTGGTATATACTATGATTTAGAGAAAGATTCATATTCTATGTTTACAAGAGACAAAATGGGTTAAAGAAAAAGAAAATGAGAGAGTATACAAATTTTAAATTATGGTACTCAAGTAAAGAAAAGGCTCAAAACAGAGTTAGTATTATCATAAATAAAGATTTAAATGATAGTGTAGTAGACATACAATGATATGGTGACCAAATTATAACGTTGAAATTGGTGTTAGGAGCAGAGGTTTTGAATATAGTTTGTACTTACGCACCCCAAGTAGGACTAGAAGATGGTATAAAGACCGTTTTTTTGGAAGAGTTAGATAAGGTAATTCAAAAGATTCCACAAAGGGAGATGATTTGTTTAGGAGGAGACTTAAATGGACATGTCGGTAAAGAGGCATTAGGATATTAAGGGATTGATGAAAACTTTGGTTTTGGGGATATAAATGAGGAAGATAGGGAGATTTTAAATTTTGCTATGGCATTTGATCTCTTCATAGTCAATACAATCTTCAAAAAATGAGATGAACATTTAATTACTTATAAGAGTAGCTTATCACAAACACAAATTAATTTCTTTATTTGTAGAAAAAAAGATAGAGCGTGTTGTAAAGATTGTAAGGTAATTTCAAGAGAAAGCTTAACCACCCAACATCGACTTTTAGTTATAGATTTATAAATAAAAAGTGGACAAAGAAGAAAAGAGTACATCGAGCTATTCAGACTAAATGGTAAAACCTCAAAAGCGAGAAAGAAGATATATTTAAACAAAAAGTCCTTCAAGGAGATGTTTGGAATTATGTTGGTACACCTTGTGATATGTGGAACAATATGGCTATACATATTAAGAAAGTGGTGAAAGATATGTTAGGTGTATGTAAGGGAGGTGTACCGGCACAAAAAGAAGCTTGGTGGTGGAGTGAAGTAGTACAAAATAAAATCAAGACAAAGAGGACATGTTACAAATTACTTTATGCTAAGAAAACTAGTGAAATTTTAGAGGCTTATAAGAAAGCAAAGAAGGAAGCGAAAAAGGCCGTGAGTGAAGCAAAAGCTAAAATTTGGAAGGATTTATATAAAAGACTCAACTCAAAAGATGGTAAAAGAGATATTTTAGGATAGATAGTGCTACATATAAGAAAACTAAAGACTTAATTATGTTAGATGCATCAAGGACGAGGATGAAAAAATTCTAGTAGCAAATGATGATATAAGAAATAGATGGAAAAACTATTTTTATAAGTTTTTTAATGAAAATAAAGATGTTAGTATTATCTTAGGAGAGTTAGTCAAATAAAAAAAGTATATAAACCACAATTTTTACTGACGTATTCAAAAGAATGAAGTCAAAGAGGCTCTTAAACATATGAAGGATGGTAAATCAGTAGGACCAGACAATATTTGTATAGAAGTTTAAAAAATACTACGAGAAATAGGAATCACTTGGCTCACAAGATTATTTAATGAAATATTGAGAAAGCAAAAGATGCTCAATGAATGGAGAGCGAGTATACTTATACCCATATATAAGAACAAGGGAGACATTTAGAATTGTGCGAATTATCGAGGTATCAAGTTAATGAGCCATACTATGAAATTGTGGGAAAGAATTATCGAACGTAGGTTAAGACAAGTATCAAGTACAACAGAGAATCGATTTGGATTCATGCGAGACAAATCTACTATTGAAACGATTCACCTTTTGAGACGTCTTATGGAACATTTTAGAGCAAAAAAGAAAGACCTTCACATGATATTTATTGATCTAGAAAAAGCTAATGATAGCGTACAGAGGGAGGTTATTTCGAGAACTTTGAAAAAAAGAGATATCCCATTGACATACATTAACCTTATAAGAGACACGTATGATGGTGCAAAAGCATGTGTGAGGACTCATGAAGGAATGACAGACTTATTTGAAGTTAATATTGGGTTACATCAAGGATCAACTTTAAGTCCATACTTATTTATAATGGTGATTGATGAGTTGACAAAACATATTCAAGATGAAATACCTTGGTATATGTTATTTGCAGATAACATTATATTAGTGGAGGAGTCTAAGGAAAAAGTTAATAGAAAATTGGAACTATGGAGAGAAACATTAGAAAGCAAAGGCCTCCGACTTATTAGAAGAAAGACAGAATATATGAAATGTAAGTTTGATCATTTGGTTACTTCAGAGGACATGGAAATTAAAATTGGCACACATTGCATCCCCTAAAAAGAAAGTTTTAAATACCTAGGGTCAATTTTTCAGAGTGATGGAAGAATAGATGGAGATGTTACAAATAGAATTAATGCTGGTTGGTTAAAATGGAGAGGAGCATCAGGTATTCTTTGTGATAAGAAGATATCATTAAAGTTAAAAGGTAAATATTATAGAGCAGCAATTAGGCCTGCCATGTTTTATGGTTTTGAGTGTTGAGCAGTTAATCATCAATATGTAGAAAAAATGTTTGAAGATATTGAGATGGATGAGTAGTTATAAAAGAAAAGACCGTATACATAATGAGGTTATTAGAAACAAATTAGGAGTGGTACCAATAGAGGATAAAATGAGAGAATATTGTTTAAGATAGTTTGGACATATAGAAAGAAGATGAAAAGAAGAACCTTTAAGAAGGTATGAAAAACTAAATTTGAAAGTATTAAAAGAGATAGAGGACGACCGCAAAAGTGTTGGAAAGAAATAATAAAGAATGATCTAGCTTATTGCGAGTTAACTGCTAACATGGCACACAATAGGGATATGTGGAAACAAAGAATCCATGTAGCCGACCCCGTCTAGTATGGGAAAAGGCTTAGTTGTTGTTGTAGTTGCTATAATTATTGTGTGACGAATGCTCATGACAATCACTTAAAATGATTGTCCTGTTTTTTTGTGTTAAATGTTCCTTTTCTTTGTCTTTTTAAGGATCCTTTACAGAAAAGTGCTCGATTGTTTCAATTCAACACATATGAACCTTAATTTTGTAAGATACCCAATTTGATCCTCGGTTTTCAAATTCGTACCCTTAGTAGGCATTCAGTTTTGCCGAGACTTGATATCTCTTAATAACGTCAGCATTCTAAAAGTTTTTCCCTGATGAAATATGTTCGCCTTTGCTGCCTTACTCAACAGAACCAAGAAAGAGAGCTTTTTGGTTCTTCTCCCTTCCCTCTTGCTCTGTTTCTCCCAATTTAAATATGATCCCTGCAATTTGGATGCGAAAGACCGTTTGACCACAAGGAATTCCACGATCTAGTTTCTCCTTCCAAGTTACATCCAATACATAAATCACTAGTGCTTTCTACGAGAAAGCCCTTTCTTCCAAAGAATGTCAATGCACAGGACAACCATCCACCTGGATTCCATTAGCAGTAGGGCAGGTTGCGAGCTCACAGTGCTCTCCTGCATTCCCCCACCATGTAACACTCTTGTTCTCCATAGTCAAGCTGAAGTACAAAAGCACTCCCATGAATGCCACTCCGGCATCGAGTGCTGCCGATAACACATAGTTGTACTTCTGCCACCATGCTTTCTTGTATTTGTAGATGTAGTAGTTGAAGATCGTCCCGACGGTTATCCATGCACTGTAATTTATGGCCCGGGCAGGCGGCATACTCATGGTTGCTCCCAATAGAACAGGTAAGTTTATGAGGGAGATCCATTTTTGCCTGGGAAATGCTTTATGCAGGAGCCATACAATAACCGGGCCTAGTGCCCCGCCGAGGAAGAACCAGTTTAATGCAGGGTATACACCAAGTGGTCCAAACATCCTCTTTGGCCCAACCAGTCCCCATATCACAGATGCATCGAAGAAGACACGATCGCTCGGACACGTCCATGGGCTGCTGGGTGGTAAATTGGCTCTGTCGCATATATGAGGGATGGTATTGAGCAGCCACAATGCTGCAATGAGATTCACAGTCCCTGCTATTACTGTCCCTATGAACTGCATCACAAGGTACGGCCACAGAGATGAAGGTAATGAGTGTGAGGTATAGAATGCCTAAGAATGGCTTAGGAAAACGATTTCAAATGACGGATGCCACAGCACCCTTGACGAGAAAAACAGACCTTTCTCACCAGGGGTCGCAATTTCATATGCAACCCGAGCCCAATCCCGAAAGTCTAGCTCTGTCCCTGTTGGGTATGGTTTGCCTTGACCAGAAACAAACTGGCAAAAGTCAAGTTGAGTCCCGGTGGACTGAACCCAACCCCATCATTATATATACATACAAAAATACGTGTGTGTATATATAGGTTATTAAAAAGATTCTTTAGTCGTATTTTTTCTTAATTTTCTGTTCCTTTTGATTATTTGACACTTAATAAATTCATTTTTTGGGAACCTTTTTTTGTCGGGTCAGGCTGTCCTGTTTTGGTCGAAACTTGAAGTGACCAGAATCGAACTCCAATTGTTGACAAGATATGCCTTCCCTTTTTCTCACCATTCTTTTCTAGTTACACACACTGACACTGTCGGCGCGGCTTTCTTATCGGCTTTTCCTTGTCTTTGGTTGATGTGGATCTTGATTGCGTTCGGGACCCAATCCACACCCGACCCGAATCCTCACTCAGACACAGAGAGAGAGAGAGTACCTGAACCAGAAACATGGAGCGAGGTGGAATCTTCATGTAGTGTCCAAGCTTGAAATCACTGAGAAATGCGATGGCCTGGGTCATGCTCATATAGCCGTACGTTTTGAAGCACACGTTTGCGATGGGCCTTCCAGGATATATGTAACCCATTGCGTATTCGGTTATGATGTTCAACCCTGGCGTCTATTGAAACAGCAAGCATGCAACAGTGAATATGGATCTCAACTAGTCTAGTTGAGAGAGAGAGAGAGACCTGGTTGGTTGTTGCAGTTATGATGCTGATTGGAAGAGTGAAGAAGAAGGCCATTGCACAAGCAAAGAGCAGTCCCCACCAAGGCAGCTGAACCTGATCTTGCATGACGGTGCAGAGGACTAGAGAGACTGCAATCGTGACTCCCAGTAACAAGTAAAACCACCAGCTAGGTATGTCTGCATATTTCCTCATCAACCTCGTATGTATATCGGGCTTGCTCTTGTAGGAAGCACGGCTTCGCTCCCATATCTCTCTGCATCAGCATCTCAAAGACAGTTATTTCTTCCTGGTTATATCTTGGACTTCTATGATCAGTTGAAATCCTTTACCGTCGAGATTCATTCAATTCAACGGTTAGGATCTGATAGATATGACGACTAACATCATATGCCGAGTGATAGATATTCATTTTTTCCATTTGGAGCGAGTTTCAACAGATGGGCATCAGGACGTACCTTCCATAGAAGAGTGAAACATGTGTAATGGTAGCGGCAATGGTAGCGAACCCGAACCCATAAGTGAGGGCAAAAAACATGCTTATGTGAACACGACCTTGAACACCGTATGCAGCTTCATCGAGCTCAAACTTATCGTTGACGATGGCGGTGTGGTTGTAAAGTTGGCCAGCGGCAGTATAAAGTTGGGAGTCGAATATGGGGAAATTTTTGGCACTGTATAGATTGAAAACCCAGTAGCAGATGGGAATGGCAATATACATGACAGTAACGAAGCCGACAAAAATGTTGACAATGGCGAAAAACGGGCTGACGAGAGGACTGAACAGGAACGAAGCGGTGGTGGCCCAGTCAAAGGTGAATGCACCTATGCCCAGGCCTTGTAGGCCCGAGCCAAGCTGCTGGGCTGTGATGGACTTGGGGAAAGCCAAGCAAAGCACGGAGATGGATGTCAGCGTTGTGAAAAGGTACCCGGGGAAGGTGTAGTAGGCGAAACTGCACACCAGCGCGATGAGGAAGAATTTCCCTCTTGACATCCGGTCGTTGTCCTTCTCATGCAACGCCCTGACGCAAAACAAGAAGCAAGTCTCAACGAAGATCCATGGCCCACTAAAGAAACCCTCATTGCATCTCTGCCAATAAAAGTATAATAATCAAATCACTAAGAAATCTTTAATTTACCTGAAAAGTGAAACTTGAACCAGCGTGCTGGGCCACCACATTTGTGTTGGTTCCACCACGTATTTCCTAAGCAGGCCTGCCCATCCATATCCCAAAACCTGCATGGGGACAGAACACTCGTGGATGTTTCGTAACCAAGCATCTGCAGTGTTTCCGTAAGAGCTTAGGTTTATTTAGTGAAATTATCTTGTCATATGGAGTAGCAAAGCATGCAGCCTTTGTGGACAGATTCCGCCCCCCCCCCCCCCACACACACACACACACATATATATAGGAGTTATGCGCATTTTAAAGGATTTCTGCAAAATGACTGACCTCTAAATAAATGAAAGTAAATCAAATATAAGTTAGAGCCTCACTAATATTGGTGTTAACAGACCTACTTTAGGGTGAGTTGCATTTCACCAAAGAATTCGTGAATCCATCAATCCATAGTTTTGTGAGTTTGAAATACAAGTGCGCCCATTCATATAAGTGTGCCTCAAACCCAAAAAAAAATTGAGTCCGCCATTGGCTTGAGCATGTTAGATAGATGGATTTGAGGAAACAACCAATTTTGGAAATGGTTCCCATTATACCGTTTAACGGGATAGAAATTGTCCCGTTTAAGTTTTGTCGGCAGAATAATGCTAGCCAAATCCTTTCTCGCTACAGTCCTACTGTGTACCAAGACGGTCACATGTCTGCCTCGCAGAGTAGGAACGCTTGCAGAGATGCTTCATTTGGGCTCATTCCCCTGATACTCGAAAGTGCCATCCGACTGCACGGTCCACTGTTTGCAAACACGCCTAAGCGGCGTGTATGGTTTGAACTCAGCGTGCCTGATGAAATTGGCATGGAGACTTCGGTTAAATGATGGTTCGCGAAATGCCTGCAAGCAAAATACAATAGGAAGGGCCCTTTTACGCACTCCCTTCCTCGGGGGAGCCAGAGCTCACGATTCGAGCGAGCGGTTCGGGAACTATGGCCTATCTTAAACGACGGCATTTCCTTTGGAGTCGGCCATGGCCAACAATCCTTTTTTGGAGAGATAGATAGGTATTCCCTGAACATACGCTGTCGAAGATACGTCAAAGGCTCCCGGTAGCTGACCAGTTTCAGTGATTGAGATTGGCAGCGCATCTCGGCGTTAGCCCCCCTGTCATAGTACGGAGAATCCAAAAAATTCCTCCACCATCTGCAACAGGGGGATTGGATGCAATCCGTTGGCACCACAACCCAGACGGGCTTTATTCAGTAAGTAGTGGATACCGGTTTCTCACCGAGGATATTCTAGTTCAGACCGAGCTCTATGGCGTTCGATGTGGACGTTCCCGGGACCGGAGCAGAGATTCGCCTTTTTGTCAAGGGTAGCGCATGATGGAGTGCCGACTAATGAGTTAAGGCAGCATCTGTTTGGAGGGAGTAATGTTTGTTTCTTGCTCGGGAGACATGGCTGCACATCACCAGAGATTACCCTTCAATCGCGCACATTTGGCGTCAGGTTCTGCTGGATTCAGGGACCTATCAGTGAAATTCTCGACTCAGCATCGACCGTGCGCATTAGTTTTGGTGTCACTGCCCTGGTTCTGCTGGAAGTCGAGGAACCAGAGCGTTCATTCCCTGTCGTCCAAGATTCCATTTAATCCTACTCACCGAATAAGCGAGTTTGCACACAGTATTATACGTGCTGCCAACGCCGCCCAATCGCCTGTTAAGCAACGCACCTCTGGACGCGTTGTGTTATGGATGCCGCCCGCGGAGGAATGGGGTAAAGTCAACATTCATCGGGCGAGCAGCGGGAACCTGGGACATGCAGGTGGCTGGCTAGTGGAGTTTGTCCGGAATCTTAGTTGGTGCGACTCTTTCCCGGCGGAAGCTTGGAGAGTCTGATGTTTGCTTGCGTATGGGGTACCGGAGAATCGTGCTGGAATCTGACTCAGAAAGCGTTCTCATGGCCATTCAGGATAACCGCCGGACTTTTCTGCTCTGTTCTAGCTGATATCATGGGGCTTGGTTACACCCGAGTCTCATATAACCAGCTCGAACTTCATCAGTTCGTGCCTTCCTTGTGCAACCCCCCCCACCCCCCCGGCCCCAAAAAAAAAGGAAAAAATTGTCTTCGTTTAAAAATGCATGAAGGCGCGTGTTTATTGCGTGTGCATGCGTTTAACGGCGAACGGAGAGAAAGGCTTACCTGGGTAGTGATGATGATGAGCCAGGCGGCGATGAAGGAGATGTTCCTCTTGTAGAAGGCCTTGATGATGTTGACGATACCAACAGCGTAGGCGGAACCGTTACCAAAGGCGCTTCCGGCGTTGGCGAAGATTGTGATGAGGACATGCTCCTTCATACTGAAAGGCCCGGGGTTAAGAGAGAACTGGACGCCGGTGCCAAGGATCCGGAACTTTCTGGTTGGGAGGACGGCGGCAAGGAATCGGCCGATGGGGAGCGAGGCGACTTGAATAGACAACTGAGTTATGACGAGGGGCGAGGTTCGATAGGAGAAGAACTGGTTCATGAATGACAGAGCGATGCAGGAGAGGAGGCCCAGAAGCCACATCCTGAACGTCCACACTGGGATCGTAGGGTCGTCCGTCATCTGCACCGTGAGGCGCACCTGCTCCACCAGAGAGACGTCGTCGTCGTCATTTTCGTCCTTTTTTCCGGCCTCTTCCGCCCCTACCACCTCTAACTCCTCGATCCTGGTCATCTCTTTCGCGCGGCCGCTGGCCTTCTCTGGCTTGTTTGTTTTGATGGATTATACTGTCGTCACGGATTGAAATGATTACGTTTATAAATCTACACCATTGGAAGGGACAACCTTCTTCGCGTTCTTTTTGAATTGCAATTCGCAACTTGTGGGATTTCGCAAATTGTATAGAAAAGTCCAAGGACAATAATGAGGTGAAGAACGTGATCTGGTTCTTCTTGCTGCCAACTGTAGATTCTTTGTTGCCATCCTCTTACACAAAGTCGACTGAGGTTGACAGAAATTGTTTTCATAAGCTTACTAGGTGAATATTCGCTTTTCAAAAACAATATGAAAAAGGTTCGACGCATACACGTAGGTGAGCCTCTCGCGCCGTTGCTGTAGTTGGAGAGTTCACTGTGAAAGGGTGCTAAAAAAAATACCCATTCGTAGTTCTGCGAGGACGTCTTCAACGGACATTGAGGTAAAAAAAAAAGTAAAAGTTATATATCAGACAAATATTTTGGAGTGTTGTTTGCTTTTTTTTCACAAATTCTAGCTTTTTAGCATGGGACCGCTTATTATTTTAAAATCATATATAATACGTAGTTACTACACGTGCATCTCAAATTACAAAGAACATACTCATACATAACACTTTGTGCATCTCTTTCATATAGGAGATGTGTGATGCTAGTCTCTTTTATATAAGAGACACAAGTGTTGGAGAAAAAAATATAGTTCATATAAGGAGTAATATTTGAATTTTCAACAATAAAGAGGTTGCCCTTAGTAGCAAGACCCTATATAATATCCAGAAAAAACAAGATATTCACAATTAATGAGTGTGATTTCATATGACTATATGAAGGTTTACTTCAAGATATATAGTTGAGGTTATTACAGAAAGCATTAGTATTAAATAAGATGAGAAACACGCACTTAAAATAATTGGAACGTTTGGAAAACTTTCAAGCGGCCATTTAAAGCTCTAGCTGTACAAATGTAGAAGGATTTAAATTGCGACACTGTAATATAGCTGCAGATGCAATTGCTTCTCATGCTAAAATTCTTGGAAACCGTACATGGGATGAAGTGTCCCCGATTTGTTGTCCTCATTCCTGATTATTGGTGCTGAAAATGTTGATGCAATCTATCCTGATATATATATATATATATAAGTGAAATGCAAATATGATATATTAAGTTCAATGATGGCTTATAATCCATGAGGTCAACCCCACTTATGCTGGAAAATGTTTGGTTTAGGTTTCGAAGGTCTTGCTATCATAACCTAACTGTGCAGGCCGGCTCTCTAACGACAATTCATGAGCTTAATGCCAACGTCTGCATCTAACGTCTATGGCTGCAGCAAGGGCGTCAGAGAGCCCTGCCAGTTGAGCAAACCCTATGGTCTCAAGATGTTCATCCTTACTAAGGAAATAAATAACTCTACGTCCATGGCAGCATCATGTTTGCCGTGGCCTTCATTCTTGATGGTTGGTTTGAAAATCTGAAAGATATTTTTTAAAGGTTTTACAACAAAGCCACGGCTCTTTAGACAACCGTGTTTGACCCGGCCCATCAGTAAAACCATACCAAACTCTTCATTTTTCAAGCAACCCCTTATTCTGTCAGAATTTATGGACGCACAGTTTTCTGTATCAACATTTTGCATCAATTTGCATGACTACGTTTGTTCTCTTTTAGCTCTAAATGAAACCAGTAGATGACTCAAATTCTTTCTTTTTTTTGCCTCAACTGATTCGCCCTTCCTGCTTCCTGCTGGTGGGGAGTTCGACTCCCGGGGAATGGGTGCATGTGTGTGTTAGACTTTGACCTCCCTGATCTGTAACCAAAAAGAATCTTGTAGAGGCAAACTTCAGTTTGGTGGAATTCAGGCGAGGCGATCCATAAGTTTTTCAAGAAGTTTTAATTATATAGATTTTCCCTATTTTATGGTGTGGGTTAGGTGTTCGCTTCGCCTTGCTCATAAATAGGTCCATCAACATACCGTCCCCATAACAATGTATGTGACTTTTAATTATTTCATTCGGCGACTCACCGTTCCCATACCGGCATATATGACACTCAATTGTTGTTTTAAGCTGGGTACCAATGATTTGAATAAAGCTAAAGTTAAAGTGTGTTCCCACGATTTTCTGGGAAAAAAAAAGTGAACAATAATTGAGAAACTCACCGACATCACATCAGGCTTTAATCGATAAATTTGCAGAGTCAGGTGGTTGAGTGTAAATTTTTCTTTCTCCTCTTTTTCTTTTCTTTTCTTTTGTTGTTTCTTCAGCTCTCGGTAGGATGGTCCACCACCACGGCAATTTCAGACGCCGACAGCCCACGGTTTGATAGAAAAAAGATGTGTCTCTGTACGCATTCCGGGTCAGCCTCCGAAACAATATGACAAAAGAGTTGAGTCAGATCCGGTGTGCTGTAATCCGAACCGGAGTTGACCCAAAAATCTAAATTACAAAAATCCCCAGCTCAAGACCCTTGTACGTTCTTCTTTTTCACCTCCTCCTAATGTGGCTAGAGAAAACAGAGACATGTAAAAGGAGTGACAGTAAGGAAGGCAATATTGGCTCTACCCACCAGGCCCTGCCCAACGGGAGCCGAATGGGGCGTGGAAATATCCCGTTTGATCGGGTTCAGCTTTGTGTATGAAAAATATCCGAACTGATTTGATCGGGCATTGGGAGCATGGGTTAACAAGTACCAGTCCTTATGCCCAAGCAGTTATATATCTAAAAGATCATGCTGGGGCCGTTTGAAGTGTGTGGACCATCGCTCTTGCCACATGAGGACCCTGTCATGCATGCTGTAGAGAGCACACTTTGTTGGCGTTGTTCCTGCTTCAAGTCCAGTAATTATAATTTTTGTGCATATGGTCGTATTCAGAAAACTGGCATACATGAACCTCAAAAATCCGATCAATTTAAAAAATGGACTTCAAATTTGCATTAAAAGATGCATCGTCTAGTACAGATTTTCAGAATTGAGGGCAGTTTCTAACTTTCTACACTTGAAAAGCCTCAAATGGGATCGCTTTGACGGAAGAAACGCACGCCTCCGGTTCTCTCAGGTCAATCCTCAAATGACTGAAATACCCCTATGGTGAGGCAGCCAAAACAAAGTCCAGCAGCTCGTTGTTCGGTTCGTACTGGACTTAGCCGGCTCATTTAGGTTTGTTTAACCACGTATGCGAGTCCTTTTACCAATGCAACAAAATCTGAATCAAAAGTGAATAGATGAGAAGCTGTATATACAAATTAAAGAATAAAAGTATAATTATATAAAGTACAAACATATATATTTTTACTTTTCAAATTCAAATCGCAATTATTCATGTTTCAACAAGGCTATATATTTGTGAAGAACACCCTATATGACAAAGGCCATCAAATAGTTCACATTTAAGAGTATATACTTATTAACTATCATAGGGTTCTAGATAAGTGTACAAGAAACTAAATTGTGAAATTTTAAAGAAGAAAAGGAAGACCACAAAAGTGTTCAAAAGAAACAATAGAGAATGATCTAGTTTATATTGAGTTAATTAGCAAAATAGTAGAGAACGATCTAGTTTATATTAAGTTAACTAGCATGACACATGACCGAGTTATATGGAAACAAGAAAGTTCATGACCATCTAGTATGAGAAAAGGCTTAGTTGTTGTTGTTGTCCATGCATATATATATACACAAATGTGTGTTTATGTATTCATTTATTTTATAAATATATATAAAGTTATTAAATATAAAAGTATCCGAATATATTATTATAGATTGTATCATGAATCCTATACTCAAGACAATAAAAAATAGATAAAGTAAGAAAAACATGCTTAAGGTCATTTGGACCTGAGATTGAATCATGAATCTTATTTGAATCAACACAGATACATAAGATAAACAGAAACTGATAAAGTAAGAAAGACATGCTGAAGGTTGTTTGGACCTGTGGAGAGGGGTAAGAAATTTATCTAGAACATTTAGAGGAAGAGGAAGGCCTCTAAGTGATATAATAATGGACGATGGGGCTATTTTGGAGTTTAAGTGCTAATATCACTCTGGCACAAGCCAAACCCAATGGTGACTCAGAATCCCTCTTGCCATCTCCATTAGTACAGGAAATGGATTGGCTATGTCACACGGGTGCGGGTGCGGGATACAGCAAATTTCAAAAATTTTGGGTGCGGCGACACGGCTAGGGTATATAATATTATATATTATATATAATATTCAAGCTACATAAATCAATCATAATACAACAAGTATTTGCTAATTTTGGGTGCACGTAGGTATCAATTAGCAAGTTCCCTCATAATGATCTGAAACTTAGAATGATTTTACAAGCTACAAAATATCCAAGTTATGGATTCAAAGAGTTTCCAAATCTTTTGTAGGATATAGCATATACTAGTATTTGTGCTAGGATCTACTAGTGATGTCATACTCTTCTATTCTATTGATCTGACAATGTTCCTGGTCTCCAAATGTGTTTGGTGATAGAGATTATTTTGTGCAAAGGCATACAATATAGAGTCAAGAATCTAATCAGATTGAGAAATAAGAAACCAATTGTCCGCATACAAAATCATTCAAGCTAATATTGTATATAGCTACAATAGCAAGTACACAACTTTATATTAAAGCAAAATACATAAATAGTAAACAACTACTAATTTCATTATAATACACAAATCAATCTTCATTATCCAGATCCATTTATCCGTGAGTTACAAAAAAAAAAAAGAAATTGTGTTTTTTTTGCCATGTCGCACCGACACGGTGTCGGTGTCGGTGTCACACCAGTGTCGAGGTCGGCACTCTACCCCTTAGAAATATCTGTGTGACTTAGGGGATTGGTTTTGGTTTGGTTTTAAATAAAGAAAAGCAAAAATAGATATAAAATAATTGCATCAAATTTATGATGTGATGGAGATAATGACATAATAATTTTCATTCAGGAAATTATTTTGGACTTTGTTGCGATGGTGTTGCATAAAGCTTCATCCAATTTCATGAATGGTACAGGTCGAGGCGCTTGCATTGCTGAAAATACTGAATTTGTCATTTAATAAATTTTCTTTCTCGACTTAATGCCTGTTATCTTTTAGATTTTGTTGGGCCCAAGAATTTTGCTATACAACTTTCACAACTAACAGGGAAGTAAATAGCATGTTTTCTCATTTTTTCCTCCATTGCTACAAAACTATCTCAAGGCTCTCTACACATATATGTTGTCCTGCACAGGGGATCCCAACTTTGGTAGTATGTAGTGTTTTTTGAAGTCAGCTGGAGTTACATATGCTACAATCTTTTATAATATGTCAATATACTATCTAATGATCTATGAGAAGTACCCAGAATTGTTATGTGGCATTCTCGACTTTTCTTTGTACCAGTATAATTTTGGGCATTATTTTTGTCAAACATTATGCCATATCAAAGTGTAGATTTTTTTTCGTGAACAGTATGACTATTGTTGCTGAAAGTTTGATATATCTAAATAAATCATTCCTCGTATGAGGGATTTCCAATTGTTGTGATATGTAGTTAAGGCCGATGCTACTGGTAACACGTAGGCCGTAGCTCTGTTGTTCGGAATGTTCAAAAGGAAACTATAATCGAAGCACCTATCACTCTATGCGTGAATATCTTAATGCCAACCTTGAGTTTATCTTAATCGAAGGAATGACAAACTTCTTTTAAGTTAATATTGGGTTACACCAAGGATCAACTTTAAGTCCATACTTATTTATAATGGTGATTGATGAGTTAACAAAACATATTCAAGATGAAGTACCTTGGTGTATGTTATTTGCATATGACATTGTATTAGTGGAGGAGTTTAAGGAAAAAGTTAATAGAAAATTGGAACTATGGAGAGAAACATTAGAAAGCAAAGGCCTCCAACTTAGTAGAACAAAGACAGAATATATGGAATGTAAGTTTGATCATTTGGTTACCTCAGAGGACATAGAAATTAAAATTGGCACACATTGCATCCCCCAAAAGGAAAGTTTTAAATACCTAGGGTCAATTTTTCAGAGTGATGGAAGAATTGATGGAGATGTTACGCATAGAATTAATGCTGGTTAGTTAAAATAGAGATGAGCATAAGGTATTCTTTGTGATAAGAAGATATCATTAAAGTTAAAAGGTAAATATTATAGAGCAACAATGAGGCCTGTCATGTTTTATGGTTCTGAGTGTTGGGCAGTTAATCATCAACATGTACAAAAGATACTTGTGATAGAAATAAAGATGTTGAGATGGATGATTGGTCATACAAGAAAAGACCGTATACATAATGAGGTTATTAGAAATAAATTAGGAGTGACACCAATAGAGGATAAAATGAGAGAATATTGTTTAAGATGGTTTGGACATATAGAAAGAAGATCAAAAGAAGAACCTATAAGAAGGTATGAAAAACTAAATTTGGAAAGTATTAAAAGAGCTAGAGGACGATCACAAAAGTGTTGGAAAGAAACAATAAAGAATGATCTAGCTTATTGCCAGTTAACTGCTAACATGGCACACGATAGGGATATGTGGAAATAAAGAATCCATGTAGCTAACCCCGTTTAGTATGGGAAAAGGCTTAGTTGTTGTTGTTGTATATCTATTTAAAGTTTTATTCTGTATCATTATATTGTTCTTTTGTTTCCTGTTTGTGTGCATACCAATTGATTCTTTATGTACACTGGTGAATTTCATGCATGCACACTTGCAAGCTGCATTTGTTAAAAATTTATGTTCACATGTGAAGTTCTTTTCTGTGTCAGGGTGGTTGTTATAGATCATCATAAATTTTCTCTACGAATGGTGATGCTTAGTGAAGATTATCTACAAAATTTAGAACTGCTTCTAGATACCAGAAGGAGCAATGCTCTTGCTGCATATGATTACTCTACAACTTAATGCTGGTCATTTGACATAACTAAGCCTTTAATGTGCTTGGATTAGTAATAAAGAAAAGCATATGTAAGAAGGTACGAAAAACTAGATTTTGAAAGTCTTAAAAGAGGTAGAGAACGACTATCAAAGTGTTAGAAAGAAACAATAAAGATTGATTTAGCTTACGTTGAGTTAACTACTAATATGGCACATGATAGGGCTATGTGAAAACAAAGAATCTATATAGTTGACCCCGTCTAGTATGGGAAAAGGCTTAGTTGTTGTTTGTTGCTTTTATCACCAAGGGTGATATTTTATTGAGGAGCAACAGGAATGATGTGGCTCGTGTTGTGATGCTTCTTAATTACATTGAAGATGCTAATCTTTGTCAATGGGAACTATCAAATAGTTGTGCATTTAATATTGGATTGAAAGAAGAACGCCTGAATTTGAATTTTATTACAAATACATGTATGTTTAATCAGGTTATAAATCCTTGGATAGTCGGCGTACTTGCATTCTATAATCTCCTCAAATTATCTCTTTTGCGCCTCATTTTTCATAGTGTTTAATGTTGGGAATAACCATGGACATACATGTATAATAAAATAATATGCAACAAATGTAAAGATGTCCCAATCATAAATAACAACCATATATCCAAAATAAGTCATAATCAAGCTATATGGAAAATAAAAGCAAAAGCAGAAATCATAAACTTATATCTGCGAGTTGCTTTTACGAACCTGCCTTAGACAAATGAGCACCCCGCTATGAGTATGTTTGGGTACATGCGCCTTTCTCGTAGGATAAAACACACACACAACTTGAATATCACGTACATGACTTCGAGTCGGCCTCGACCTATGCCTCAATCGCCTATGAATGAAGAAGGAGGGTTCTGAAAAATGTCACACGTAGAGAAAACGCAGGGAACCAGGAGAGGAGAGTGAGTGCAAAAAGAAAAATATATGAGATTAGTTGTCCTAATCCCCTATTATAGTGCGTATGATGGATCCTAGACCTCGGATTTGATCCAACCGTCACAACTATTTAGGTTTGTAACCGTTCCCGCTTTGTAATCATTCTCGCGTGTACTTTTAACCATTAGATCAAAAGAATTTCGTACAAAAATATAGACTGAAGACAATTCTCAAACCCAAACTGAAGCTTAGGCTCATGCCCGACTTGCGTGTACACGCGTGTGTAGTCTAACATGTCCTCCCCAAGCTCTTTGAACTAAGGTTCATGAACTACTAACTATATAAAAGGATACATGAGTTTGTCATATTTTTTGATATGGGACTAAACTTTATCTTCTCTTGGTCATCACATGCAAGACCCTCACATGCGACTTTTTACACTTTAAGACTTTCACAAATATCAATGATGCATCAATTGAATATTTGGGATACCAATATGAATTAAATATCATTAGTGTATATTAAATACAACAATTTTCTACAAAGTCCTTAAGTGTAAAAGTATCCTCTTAACCCAACCATCATATTATGCTTACAATGATGGTATCTTTCGGTTTGAACCGTTACTTGAGTTATCCAATATTATCCTTATACAAATTAGGTGAACATATGTCTTGAATCTAAACCTTGGGTGTTAAGGTGTTTATTGGTAAGAACATAATAAAAGGCTATGGCATGATCTATAGGGGTCATGCACTAATAGTCATGCATTTATATCCTATATCATGATTGACTTTAAGAAATAACCCAATTTCCCTATTGCAGCCACACAATGTCAATCACTTAGCTTGGCATCTCAAAGGATGTACTTCTATTATCCTGTCGTAGAACTTGATCTCATTTAGAGAATAATCTCTTGTTAAACTTGCAGTCATGGTATTTTAAGTTTAAAGGAACAAACACAAAAATACTGAAAGTATCACATAAAACAAAGTGTCATCATATTTACCCAAGAACTTGTTACTACCATATTGAACCTACTTCATAAAATCTCCACTTAGTTATGTTGGGTTGCCACTGTTTGTGTATAAATCATGTGTTTCAGTCACATCTTCAACCTGAATTTCTCAACTAAGGCTACTCATAAATCCTTAGTCAGTGGTTATTTGGGAAACTGATAGTATAAGCACTCTGATGGTGGTCATTCAAGAAACTGGAGAATATGTGTCAAAGTAATTTACTCATTTCTTTTGTGTGTATCCCTTGACAACTAACTCGGTCTTATACTTATTGATGGGTCTGTATGTATTTAGTTTCTTCTTAAAAATCTACTTGCAACCAACAATAGAACAATTAGGAGGCAAATCCACCAATTTTGAAGTACTATTAGAAAGAATCGATTGAATTTTATCATTAACGGCTTCCTTCCAAAACTTAATCTTGGGTGAGGTCATAGATTATTGAAAGGTGATACGAACATCCACGATATTGAAATTAACAAAGTCACTACTAATATCCTTTGATATCCTAGGTTGTTTACTTCTCCTTGGTTTAGTTATTTTCTCAAAGTCATCTGATATAGAAATAACACAATCAGGATTACCCCCATATTTGTCATCATTTCCAAATGATCGAAAATAAAACCAATAGTAGGATCATAATCTCTAAAAGATACACTTTGGAGAACTCTAGTTTTCTTAAGAAACACATTATCAAATAATATAGGATCACGGAGCTCAACAATTATATTGACGTCTATGCCAAAAATATCATATCTGATGAACAAGAATCTGTATGCATAGTTTATCTATATATAACCCAAAAATATAACATCTTCTGTTTTAGGTCAAAATTTCCTTCTCTTGTGTTTAGGAATGAGTATTTTCACAAGACACACTTACACTTTAAGATATTTGATATTGGTCTTTTAACCCTTACAAAGATCAAAAGAACTACTTTTTTTATACTTATGGAGAACTCTATTTAGAATATGAAAGTAGTATTCAAAGTTTTCCCCCACATGTAGATAGGTAACCAATAACTTTGAAGTAAAACATCAATCATATCACACATGATTTTATTCTTTCATTCATCTATCCCATTAGACTGAGGAGAGTATGGAGCAGTAACCTGATGAACAATACCGTTGTTTTGACAATATACTTAAAAAAGATTTGAGGTATACTATTTTCCTCTATTAGACTTTAATCATTTAAGTACCTTGTCTGTTTGAGTTTGTGCATCATTTTTAAATATTTGAAACTTTTTTAAAGTTTCATCTTACTTTTAAGTAAGTAAATAAAATAATATCTATTGTAATTATAAATAAATATGATAAAATATCTTTCATTATACATTATAGTCATTCTATTGAATTTATAAATATCAATGTGTACCAAAACAAAATCTCTTATTTTCTTTCAACCGTATGAAAAGGTTTCCTAAGTTACTTCGCTTGCACACATATACCACATTTGTATTTTCTATCTATGATAATTTTAGGAATACATAAGGTTTAAATTCATCATTCTTTTCATGGAATCAAGGTTTACATGACTCTACCTCGCATACTATACATCAGATAATCCAACATTACATATAGAAGAAGAAGAAGAAACAGAAGTAGAGATATTATAATCATTAAAATTTATACAAAAATAAACAATTGGTTCTAAATGAATTTTAAACAGATCCTCTACATCATAACGACTTTATTATATTCATAATCTAACCTTAGCCCCTCTCTAACTAAGGAAAGACCACTGATGATATACCTGCGAATCATTAAAATGTGTCTAACTCCCTCAAGAGTTAGAACATTTTCTAAAAAAAACTTAAAGTCCACATGCCTTTCGCCCTTGACTTCAGCAGTCAAATGATCCTCTAAGGTCACTATTCTCCCATAAACAGTTTGGTAAGACACAATCAGATATTGGTCAGTTCAGACGTATACATTAGCCCCAATGTCTACTATCCAGTATTGTTACTCATAAATAAAAAGAAGATGAGGTTGAAGGGGTAGATATCTGTCACTAGCAAGTGCAGTGGTCATCACCTTGTTGATCATAACTCCTTCAATAATCACAAGTTTCTCACCTTTTTTTGAGGGACAATCTCTCGCCTAATGTCCAACCTCACCATAAAGCTAGTAAGTTTGTTTTTGGGTATCTTTTGGATCTTAATTTTTGGTTTATGGTTTGCTTGTTTTTTCTTAGGATCACTACATTATTTTCTTCCGACTGTAAGGTTAACCCTAGATGTGTTGTCTATTACTATGTCCACCACTAAATCATCAAGGGTCATCTTACCCTTTTTATACTTAACATCTAGGTTAAAACTCTCTCAAGACTTAGGAAATTTCTCTATAATAGACATAATAATAAACTTATCAAGAAGGTCCATTTCGGCTTCCTTTAAACCATGGCATAGAAACTTAAACTTGTGAGTATGTTCGGTCATAGATTTCTCCTCTACCTTTTGATACTTAACAAACATGGTCACATAATACTTTTTAAGACCGAGGTTTTCAGTATTGTATTTCCGATTCAAGGCAACCCACAAATCTTTCACTGTTATGGAAGGAGAAGAACTATATACATCAAATAAAACATTTGATAATACCGATAAAATACAACAGGTGCACAAAGTGTCCTTTTATTCGGTGATTCTATTCGAGCTTCTAGGGTCAATATCATTGAGTAGGGAATAATTCGACTTGATATACAAATGCAACCCTAATAAGTTAACCAAATTTTCATATGTTGTTATCAACGTTTAAAATATAGACCGACAAACTTTTCTGACATCAAGGTTAAGTTGACCTTAGGTCAGAGGGTAGCAGACGCAAATATATTCACTACGATAAAAATTGATTTCTCTAAAATTATTGGAAAGAACTGTAGACATACATACATAATAAAATAATAAACAACAACCGCAAATCCAAAATAAGTCATAAGTCGTACGAAAAACAAAAGCAAAAACATAAATAAAAACTTATTATTGAGTCACCATTGTGGATTTGCCTTAGAGAAATCAGCATCCCGCTATGAGTATGTAGGGTATATGCACATTTCTCTTAGGATAAAATGCACACACGACTTGAAGATCACGTACCTCGCTTCAAGTCGACCTCGACCAATGCCTCAATCGCCTATAGTTGGAGAAGGAAGGTTCCAGAAAATGTCAAGCATAAAGGGAATGCAGCGAACCGGGAGAGGAGAGAGAGTGTAGAAAGAAAAGTATATAGGATTAGGAGCCCTAATCTCCTATTTATAGTGTGCGTGATGGATCACGGATCTCGAATCCGATCCAACTATCACGACTATTAAGGTTCGTAACCGTTTCCCGTGCACTCTTGACCATTAGATCAAAAGAATTTTGTATAAAAAGATAGACTGAAGACAATTCTCAATTCCTAAACCTAAGCGCAGGCCCAGTGCGTGTGTATGCATGTGTGTGGTCTAGTATGTTATCACCACGCTTTTTGAACTAAGGTTCATGAGGTACCAACTATATAAAAGGATAGATGGGTTTGTCACATTTTTCGATATATGACTAAATCATCATATGCAGTCCCTCACATGTGACTTTTTACACTTTAGAACTTTCACATGTATCAACGATGCATTGAATATTTGGAGATACCGACATGAATTAAATGCCATTAATGCACGTTAAATCCAACATTTAACTCACATACTTCTTGTTAAACTACTGAATATAACAATGTAAAGTTGGTGCATTTGATTGAATTGCTGTAGCTTTGCTTTGCCTATCCTTTCTACATTGCTGATGGCGTGATTTTCATCTGCAGTTATTAGATTTGAATCCATTTGATTTTATTGCAAAGGGAAATTCCGTTGCTAACGCTCGTCAGGATGCTGCAAATAGACTGCTGACCAAACTTTCAAGATTCGATTAGGAAAGTTGGTACTCTTCGCTCCCCTATCTGTTGGACTTATTTACACTTCAATGGGGTCTTGTTTCCTTTAACTTATACCATTTTAGCCCCTCAATTGTTCATAGATTGCTACCTTTCTTCCTTGTATACCAACCACCCAATTGAACACTTGTAATCTTGCTGCTTTGCTGCAGTATTTGAAAGCTTGTTTGCATACTGTAGGCCACATTAATCTGGACATGGTTTCAAAACTTAAAAACTTTGGCCATTCGGGGTGTGTGAAAGTTGCCATTGTGAAGCATTTCCCTTCTAAAAGTTGAGGAAATTTGACCTTCATCTTTTTTTTCCTAGGCTATAAGGGCAGATGGAAACTCTGACTTGACCAATGAAATTGGAAAAGAACTTATTAGCCTAAGGAGTACCGCAGCGAGCTTGAGGTACTTGTTTTTTTTCCTTTGGGTGATATGATAAATTGTTCGGAAAGAAATTGCAATGTTACTATTTGATTCTTAAATTGAGTTGCTTGTGAAGAGTTACTTTTTCGTCTTTTCCTTTTAACTCTTAGAATTGGTAGCTCAGTTTATGTTTTTCTTATTCTCTATGCTTATGTAGTTCTTGCAAAGTATTTCCGTCATCTGCTTCTTAAAAGCGCCTTTTGTTTTAGGATAATTTATACAGAACTACCTGGTCTTCTTAATAATTTGGTTTACACCTGCAAAACTTGATTTCATATTATAGAGATTCATACTCTGTAACGTCTCTTGCAGATTTACGATAGTTGTAAATAAAACTAAGTTAACTAACATTATACCAATTTTCCCTTTGCCTTTCATCAAATCTCTCTCTCTCTCTCTCTCTAAAGATTAGTTCAGCTTTTCTTATATTCTTTGTACATAACAAAAGATCATGAAGTGAGATCTTTACTCGGTGACTGCTTAGTTTGTACCATGAGCAGGCCTATAGGTGCAGTTGTCTATATGCAACGAGGACTTCTGAAGGTGTGCTTGAGGAGCAGTGACAGTAAAACAGACACCTCTGAAATTGCTAAGGTATGGATACTAGTAAGACCTAACATGCTTTTCTGTTGTGTCAAGTATATTGATCTGCTGATTAGGGTTTGTTACTTGACCACCGTCATATGTATAGGCTTATAGTGGTGGCGGCCACCCTTCGTCAAGTTTATGTATCTTAAGAATGGATGAATACAACAAATGGGTTTCATGAATTCTTGAAAATGAACAGACGGAGGTAAGGATGCGTTGTATTTCTCTTATTTCCTTATCTATGAAATCCTTCCTGTTTGAATGTTTTCATATACGTAAGATTTTATTGCCAGCCTTAATCATGTGAATGCCAAAGTTTGTTCATATATTCATGCTAATTTCGTCAAATTTTCGAGTTTATTTGCTCTATAGCATATATCAATTTTGCCGTAATAATTTCCTGTTCCTCCAGTGTGCTTCAATGCCTATTTATGCAGGTCCTGTAACTTGTAAAAACAATTGAGTAATAATTTCCTGCTCCTCCTTGATTAATTATATTCCGTGCTATAAGGTTCGCATGGCACGCTTTTAAGAATTATCAATTAGGTCGAGTAGACTTTTGCTTAAATTTACAACGGAGTGTCGCTACACCAAATTGTCTCAGGACTGTTCACCTCAGTGACTTACATTCTCTGCATGAAACTGCCTCGACTGTCCTATTCCTCTAAATAAGCATGCTTATAAGAGTTTGACTTTTCCAGAAATAATCTCCTGTTAATTGTTATCGAGACATGCACAAGGACGAATGCCTCTTTTGTCGGTGTTCCCTTTTCAAGAAGGATGCTGCAATTACCATTTAAAATTTGCAGAAAAGAAATGCATTCGATCGAGTAGGCAGGGTGATTTCTGGGGAGATGATTGCCCGTCGTCTGCTATAAAAGAGAGGCGTCACTGCGACTAGCAAGGACATTCTTTCAAACCAATCAGTTTCTTGTTATTAGTGTTTGTTCTTCGTTCTTTTTCTGACTTTCCTAGTAATTTCTCGATGATTCAATGAGAAGTTCTTCCTTCGGCTAACTACATGCACTTTTGCTTGGGCAAACTGTTAAAGATGGTACCACCCGATGCTAACAACTGTTTTGAATTGGGATAACATTAGCATTACAAACTTTCCTTTTCGAGTGTTTGGACGGCGTTGCTGGACGTTGATGGTCACCTCTCTTACCAGTCCCAACAACCTTTGCTGCAACAGTTTTTCAAAGAGGCAATGCATGTTGTGACGTCCATTTTCTTTCTCGAGAAGTTAAAGATCCTACTATCAAAACAGACATCAAAATAAGCACCACCTTGCTACATCTCCAATTTTCTGATAGGGGTGATGAGGAACTTTTACACCACCGAGGTAGGTGCCTGTATTCCTTTCACCTAATAATAGTTTAAATACCTTTTCTTATTCCTTACAACGATGAGAAACCTACCAGACCACTTCTAATTAGCGCAACGCTTAATTTTGTGCCATGAGAGGATTCATGCATGTGTTGCCATCCAGTTCAAGCTGGCTTCAATGCTCTCACACCACTATCTTAATGAATTCTTATGAGATGCAAGAATCCAAAGGTGTCAGTACGTCGCTAAAAATGGATTCCGCATCAGCCACGAAGGCACTTAGCATTTGAAAATTCAATGGAGAAGTTGGATCTGCTCCCTGTAAGCCAGATGCAGTCTCCGTGGAGCATCGCTTTGCATGCCCTGGCCTCGAATCCCTTGAGCATGCTCGACTCTGCCAGCCAGTCCTGTCTTCTAAAGATTGAGCTACTTGAGCCAGATTGTGAGTGAATCATGCAAGGCTTCTGCTAGAGATAAATCTATTCTTTCACACAAATTGGCTCCATGGGGCACAAAAAATGCGCCCTTCCTCTTGTGAGGGCTAGAAACCAAAAGTTGCCTTTGATCTCCTACGGGGTCACAAGAAAGTTTCCTGTTTACGTAGGCAACGACAATAGGAGATGATTATAAAAGAAATCTTAGCAATACTGGGTTCTCAATTGTCCCACCGAGACTTTCTCGATGACGTCAGTAACGCAAATTCAAACCGCATCAACCGTGTATTCTGGGCAAACTGAACCCAGAACCGTAATTGAACCTGGGGCTCTGCGATTCGCTTATGGTTCCCTCTTACATCAAACTCGCGGAGCCGAAGCCAAGCTGAACAAAGTTGAAAATATGATATAATTCTATTAACATAACACCAGCATAACCATCTAACAATTCAATGAAAAATAAAGCATATGCTAGGTACCCTAACCAAACAAAGAGACTTGCTAGTCCTTTTTCAGAAGAAGAAAAAACACCTAGAGAATGTCACAGCACCGGACACCCATCTACCCTAATTCCCTTAGCAGTAGGGCAGACTGCAAGGTCACAGTGTTCTCCGACGTTCCCCCACCATGTAAGACTTCTCCCCTCCATGGTCACTGTGAAGTACAACACCACACCCATGAACGCCAACCCGGCGTCCAGCGCCGCAGAGAGCACGTAGTTGTACTTCTGCCACCATGCTTTCCTATATTTGTAAACGAAGTAGTTGAAGATCGTCCCAATAGTTATCCATGAAGTGTAGTTCACGGCCGTGGCCGGAGGCATCATCATCGTTGCGCCGAAGACAACAGGCAAGTTTATCATGGGGATCCATTTTCTCTTGGGAAATGCCTTGTGCAGGAGCCATACAATAACTGGGCCAATCGCACCGCCGAGGAAGAACCAGTTTAGTGCAGGGTATACGCCAAGCGGTCCAAACATCCTCTTGGGCCCAACCAGACCCCATATTACAGATGCATCAAAGAAAACTCTGTCGCTTGGGCACGTCCATGGGCTGCTTTCTGGCAAATTGTCTATGTCGCATATATGAGGGATGCTAGTAAGCATCCACCACGCCGCGAGGAGATTCACGGTCCCTGCTACCACTGTTCCTATGAACTACATCAAGAAGACCATCATACATTAGTTACTAGATGATTGAACCAAAACAAAGAAAGAAAAGGAAAGGGCTAGAGTGCTTGCTTAGATTAAAATAGAAGGATTGTAATTGTGAGAAAAAACTGGGAGCTGCTGTTTGTAGCACAAAAACACGGCGTCAGCCTTATGTCACCATTCCTAGGTTACACGCGCGCGCGCGCACACACACACATAGAGGGGGGGAGAGAGAGAGATCACCTGAACCAAGAACATGGAGCGAGGTGGAATTTTCATGTAGTGTCCAAGCTTGAAATCGCTAAGGAAGGAAATGGCCTGGCTCATACTCATGTAGCCAAACACTTTGAAGCACACGTTTGCGATGGGCCTCCCAGGATATATGTAACCCATTGCATACTCTGTTATGATGTTCAGCCCTGGCGTCTGTATAAACAATAATCCGTGGCATTAAATGGAAGAGAATCATGCAGACACAAATATATGGCATCCCTACTTGCCCCCTTCTTTTGTGAAAGCAGCTACTTGTGTGTGTGAGAGAGAGAAAGGGAGAGACCTGGTTAGTTGTCGCAGTTATAATGCTTATTGGAAGGGTGAAGAAGAAGGCCATGGCACAAGCAAAGACCAGCCCCCACCAAGGCAGCTGGACCTGGTTTTTCATGAAGATGCAAAGGACCAGAGCGACCACGAAAGTCACTCCCAGTAGCAAGTAAAACCACCAGCTGGGTATGTCTGGATATTTCCTCATCAACGTCGTGTGGATATCAGGCTTGCTTTTGTAGGAAGCACGGCTGCGCTCCCATATCTCTCTGCAACACCATTTCAAACACCATTATTTCATTAGAATCATTGGGGCCTAGTCCCTCCGAACTTCAGATCTTAGGTTTGCAATATCCTCTTGATCCTGGTCCAATTTCTTGTATCATAATATTCAACATAGATGCCAAAACCTTAATATTCTGATATCCATTGTTTAAATACCACTAGCTTAAACAGCAATTTAGATACTTGAATGTGAGTATCAAACAAAAAAATCCACTAGGACTTTATGAAGAAAGGATCATCTCATGACACCTATCCTGCATTTGATAGGATCATCTCATGACGCTTATTCCCCCTAAAGCAACGTCTCACGTTCCAATTTTGTGAACGGAGAAAACCAGCTCGGAGAGAGCTTTACCCGAAAGCGCGCCGATCCAACTCCAGCTGGATACTGGCGGGGTCTTTGTGTGCTTCCGAACACCGGCAGTTTAGACCCCCAAAATACCATATGATTCGATCATCATGTACCCAGTGAAAGAATTATTTTTCCATGTTAATTAGCGAGAATAAATTGGAGACAGGGTCATACCTTCCATAGAAGAGTGCAACATGAGTAATGGTGGCAGTGATGGTGGCGAACCCAAACCCGTAGGTGAGTGCAAAGAACATGGTCAGGTGGACAGGGCCCTGAGTCCCATATGCAACCGTGTCAAGCTCGAATTTGTTGTTAACAATGGATTTAATATCATATCGTTGTCCATACATAGTATAAAGCTCGGAACTGAATAAAGGGAAGTTCTTGGCATTGTATAGGTTGAAGACCCAGTAACAGATGGGAATGATGATGTACATGACGGCGAAAAAGCCAACGAAGATGTTGGCAATGGCGAAGAACGGGGTGACAAGCGGGCTGCCAAGGTACGAAGAGACCGTGGACCAGTCGATGGTGAACGCCCCTATCCCCAGCCCACTTAAGCCTGACCCAATCTGCTGGGCTGTGATAGACTTGGGAAAGGCCAAGCACACCAAGGAGATGGATGTGATTGTACCGAATAGATAGCCTGGGAAGGTGTAGTAGGCGAAGCTGCAAATCAGCGCGATCAAGAAGAACTTCCCTCGTGACATGCGGTCACTGTCCTTCTCATGCATGGCCCTGGAAGCAAGCAAACAATCCCTCAGTTTTCCTCAGTTTTTGCACAGCAACTCTACACACACACGCACACATACACACATAGAGCTCATCTCTCTCACACACACATACACACGTACATGACTGAAAAGTTAACGAAACCAGAGAAGGAAAGCATGGGATTTGAAACAAGAAGTTCCAACTGACCTGAAAACTGAGACCTGAACCAGCGTGCCGGGCCACCACATATGTGCAGGCTCCACGACGTACTTCTTAAGAAGGCCTGCCCACCCGTATCCCAGGACCTGCAACAGAACAAGACGAAAATAGATCAATCTTCAACCCTGAGCATGCAGTGTTTCATGCTCAAACATGTAGAGAGTTTCCATATGATCTTAATTTATAAATATAAGGAACGGAACTGTATATACTCCAGTTGAGGAATCAGTTGTAGTTTCAACTCAAAAACCTTAAAATCAGTCGTGTTTTTTATTAAAAAGAATTCTGTGACGGTCGAAAAGACTAAAAATCATTGATCTTAAGGTATTTTAGCATTGTAGCATTGTAGCATGGAGTCGAGAGCCCTCCAAATTGAGCTAACTCTCTGGATGAAGATTTGGTTTTTTTGAAATACTCAATAATTAGACAAAGAAAAAAGTCAAATCGTGATTACTTGTTGATTGTGAAACTTCTTTTAGACTCAAATGCACGTTTTCTCATGCATCAGAGAGAGAGAAATGTAGCATATAAGTTTGACATTAACATGATCTATCTGAAAGACACATTGAAGATGCAACATAGATTCAAGAACTTTTCACCTTGAAAGCCATGACTTTATTTATGGTAATATTTCAGCCCATTATAAATGGTTGATTTTCAAAACTCTTAAATCATATATACGCTTATCCTTCCAAAAAAAAAACAAGCTTACGGCAATCCGCCATAGCATGCCCCATGAAACCTTTTTTCACAATCCTATAAATTTGCAATTTTGCACGCTAAGGGAGGTGCATATGCGTGAGAGAGAGTCCAAAAAAATAAAACGGTTAGATTGTTTTACTTTATTCTAGAGATTGTTGGTGGAGGATAATGAACAGTTAGATTTTATTTTATTTTATGTGCAACAAAGCATGCGGGTGAGTGTTTGTTTATGCATGCGTTTGATGGCGGACGGAAAAAAGGATCACCTGCGTTGTGATGATGATGAGCCAGGCGGCGACGAAGGAGATGTTCCTCTTGTAGAAGGCCTTGATAATATTGACAATGCTGATGGCGTAGGCAGATCCGTTGCCGAAGGCGCATCCGGCGTTGGCGAAGATAGTTATGAGGACGTGCTCCTTCATGCTGAAGGGCCCGGGGTTAAGGGAGAACTCGGAGCTAGTTCCTGGGATCCGGAACTTTCTCTTCGGGAGGACGGCGGCGAGGAATCGGCCGACGGGGAGAGAGGCTACTTGAACGGACATCATGGTGACGATGAGAGGCTCCTTCCTGTATGAGAAGAACTGGTTGATGAAGGAGAGAGCCACGCAGGAGAAGAGTCCCAGGAACCACATCCTGAACGTCCATACGGGGATCGTAGGATCGTCCGTCGTCTGCACCGTGAGGCGTACCTCCTCAATCGGAGAGATGTCCTCATTGTCTTTTTCGCCGTCTTGCTCTCCAACCATCTCAATTTCCTTGCTCATCTTCGTCGCCTTTCTTCTGACTAAGGATCACACAGCCAGTGGGACGGCGGGAGGGTATATATATATATATATAAGAGAGAAAGAGAAAGAAAAGCAAATGTCGTATTCCTAAAGATGAGAGATTTGTGTCTCACGAAACTACGATCTCGAGATTACTTTGGTGCTTAGAAAAACAAAGCAAATGTTGTTTTCCTAAAGCGGAGAGATTTGTGCGACTCCGAAAACTACGATCTCTAGATTACTTACGGTGCTTAGGCAAACTTTATATATATATATATATATAAATATATATTTGTGTGTGTGTGTGTGAGAGAGAGAGAGAAACAAAGCAAATGTCGTATTCATACCTAACTTTAAATAGATAAAATTAATTTTATATATAATTCCTCGTAAATATTAAACTTAGAGAAGTCTTTTATCAAATAATATATGTGTTCATGAATTTGAAATACACTTAAATATATGTATGTATTTGATTTAAAAGGTCACACATGACATCTAAGACCAATTATATATATGTATTTAGTTTAGACGTTTTTCTATATGTATTATACATTTCGAATTTATTATTACTGGAGATGCATATGAATTAGTGAAAAACGTGGGAAATTGTACGGAAATCTTTTAATTCTGGTTCCTACTTGTTTGCTTAAAATTTATGAAATTAGGAAACCTAGTTTATTTATTTACATAAGTTACTTTATTGTTTTATATACATTTTATACTTATGGAATTAAATAAACTAGTTACATTTGAGGTTAACAGAGTATATATGTATCGTATATACTTGTTTATGGCCATGTGTGACTCAAGACGTACAGGTCCAAGTGCTTACACTAAAAATCCATTATATGTTTTGAATGCTAGCTGTAATTAATTCAAATATTAAAGACAAGATGGAACATGTTTGTCTCGTTAATCGTGGACCCCAGCTAAGTCGACTCATGTCAAATAGAAGATGCCCAATTCAGGATCCATGCCCAAGCCAAAGACGTCCTGCCATGGTTCATTGGGAAAAGTTGGTCCAGCCCGGGTTCACTCAAATGTAAGCTGGGTTCAGCCGTGGTTCGCCCAAATGAAAAGTGGTTCAGCTAGAAATTGAATTGGGACCCACGAAAAATCTTATTTTGCTGAAAAAATCAGATTTATCACTAAGATGAAGATAAAGAAGTTCAGTTGGAAAACTTTTTTATTCCATCTCTTTAATCATTTGTAATTATCTCTTATTCCGTTTGTGTTTATCTCCTCTCTCTTGAATCCATTATTTATTTTTATTTTCGTATTTAGTTTCCACTAATCCTGCATCTTCATCATTTAGATTTCAGTAGCTTACGTGTTCATATTACCTACCGCATACAAATTACTTTTACATATTGCTTTCATCTTATAGCCACGACATATTATTTATATTAATTAATCTTCCCATAAAAGTGCATTCGGCAGACTTTTAGCTTCATTAGTCACACACACCCTCGCCATAATATCAGTGGCAGACCGAAACAAATACCTGGTTCAGACCTTAGCTGAGATCTAATTGAGCCAAATCCGCTAACCCGATTCTCTCCATTTAACTTGACAAACTCTTAGAATAAAATCCATAACATTGATCCTACAATTCCGAACCGGGGTCGGCCAACCAGTATTTAGGTTAAAATCCGGGTACATATGGTAACCGAAGCACCCTAACAGAAGACAACCAAGACCCATAAACCAACCCCTAGTCTTTTTTGTTTGTCGATTCTCTCTCACGAGGCTTTCTTCTGCTTCTTTTTCATTCATCGTACAAGGTGTAGCTTCCCTTCCTCTTCTTCCTTCTCTTCTTCTTCCTCGTCTTTTTTTTCTATTTTCTTTTTCTTTGTCAACCCTCAATTTTACGTATCCTTTGTCTTATTCTTGGTCATGAAACAGACGGATTGTTCGTCGGATGAATTTGTGTACCCTTTGGTGGTGAAGGCGTGTATCGGTGTTTGGGATGTCAGTTTGATTGGAGCAATTCATTCTGCCGCAGTAAGTCTGGGTTTAAGCCTGATTTCTTCATTCAGACTTCGCTTGTTGATGGCTTCTGTAAATTTGGGCTCATGCGGGGAAGCAAGGAAATTGTTTGACGAAATGCCTGAGCGGGATTTGGTTTGTTAGAACGCTTTTGTTTTATGGGGACGTCGATATGAGTTTTAAAGCTTTTTAGGCAGATTTTGTTGATGGGTTTTCTGAGTACTTTGGTTAGTTTGCTTCTTTTGTATGATAAACTGGGGGCCTTGGAAATGGAAAGATGTATTCATGGCATCGCTGTTAAAATTGGGGTTGATGAAAATGAAGCTTTAATGTCAACTCTCATTGCAATGTACACGAGCTGTGGAGATCTAGCATTGTGTAGGCAGCTATTTTTCATAGATTTGATTCTATTTTACCATGGATTCTTCTTTTTTAGAATCGATGGTAAGTCCGACAAAGTTTTACGCTTGCTGTCGGAAGCCTAACACAACCCAGTTCATTTATCTGGGCTTGACGCAACCCTCTTCATTTATCTGGGCTTGAGACGGATCAAGCAAGGGTGATCCCTTATTTTTGAATGGCGAAAAAATGATAGTTGTTAATATGCTTGTTATTGCCTTCGGGCAAGGAAAGACGGTTGGAATTTCAAAAGAATATAAAAGTACAAATTGTTGACCTATTGAACATATGGATATGATGTTTGTAATTATGATTATTGTTTGTAATTCTAATTTAAATAGTTATCGGTCAATATATATATATATATATATATATATATATATATATATATATATATATATATATATATATGATTGATATTTATCAAACGTGAAACTAGTTGTAGAAAGTGGAAACTCGAGAGTGAGATCAAAGAGTAAATCAAACGCATTCGAGTGTCAGTTTCAAGTACAAATCAACTAGGAAACTATGGTTCCTTACCATAGGTTTCAGTCCCACGTGAGCCTATAACTGTAGTTCTAATACTAAAGGTATGGTACCATGAATCAAGCACACCCTAATTGCCCACTAACTGAGCATCCAAGTGGGCATTCCATCCATACTTAGCCATATAGGACGTAGTTAGTTGTCATGTTTAAGCTAAATCCACCTTTAGAAAACCTGGACCTACCTATGCCAGTTCCTGGACAGCAAGCAAACCTCATTCAAAGCTCACTATTTACCTCAAATGTGTAGAATTTTCAGACTTAATCCAATCAAACAAATTGCTAGAGCGAGGAGCTTACCTTTATTCAATGGAGCAAGAAGATTTCTAGTGAAAAGAACAGAGACTGACCCATAATGGGTAAGTAGTGAATGAAGGTGACTTCTCCAGACTTATTCTCTGATTTGTTCCTCTTTTTTAAGTGAATTTATCTTGTGAATGAAGGTTCTGTGTAACCAAAAACTTTATACAACTCGGTTCATTTATAACAAAACCAAGTCCCTTCTCACACTAAGTGTAATCAACTTCTTGAATGGTTGTTGTTTTTCTTTATGTCATATTAGCATTTCAGTTCCACACATCCTAGAAATATGAGTATACACACACAAAATTATTCATTAAAGTACTAGATAGTTATACATGAGGAAAGTTGATGTTCTAACAGTGATGATTGCATCTCATCACTAACTCTAAAGTTAAAAATGATTGAGAGAGTGTAATCTCCTATAAAGTTTTAAAGTTGCACTCTATATCATCTGGTGTAATCTCCTATAAAGTTTTGAAGTTGTACTCTATACTCGGAGTTGCTAGACAAGCTCTCTTGCCAGACTTTATTGGATGATTTGTGTTGTTCGTGTGATCGCACAGATGATGCAGATCGAGTCACCCATCAACATTGACACAATGATCAATGTGTATTAAATGTGGAGTGAGATGAAAAGTTTCATCACCACCATCCAATTAATCGCACGAATGGTGACGATGATCAAGCAATGCCTAGTCTGAGAGATTGTCTAGTAGCTCCCACTCTCTCTATAAATACAACAACTAAGCCTTTTCCCATACTAGATGGAGTCGGTTACATGGATTCTTTGTTTCCACATAGCCCTATCATGTGTCATGTTAGCAATGAACTCAACATAAGCTTGATCATTCTTTATTGCTTCTTTCCAACACTTTTGTGGTCGTCCTCTACCTCTTTTAATACTTTCAAAATCTAGTATTTCATACATTTTTAGAGGTGCTACTTTTGATCTTCTTTCTATATGTTATCGTAAATGATATTCTCATTTTATCCTCATTTTATCCTCTATTGGTGTCACTCCTAATTTGTTTCTAATAACCTCAGTATGTATACGGGCTTTCCTTGTATGATCACTCATCTATCTCAACATCTTCATTTCTCTTATAGACATCTTTTGTACATGTTGATGATTAACTATCCAACAATCAAAACCATAAAACGTAACAGGTCTAATTATTGTTCTATAATATTTACCTTTTAAATTTTCACAAAGAATACCTTATGCTCCTCTCCATTTTGACCAACCTGCATTAATTCTATGCATAACATCTCCATTGATTCTTCATCACCCTATCTAAAAAATTGACCCTAGGTATTTAAAAACTTTCCTTTTTGGGATGCAATGTGTGTCAATTTTAATTTCTATATCCTCTAAAATAACCAAATGATCAAACTTATATTCCATATATTTTGTCTTGGTTCTACTAAGTTGAAAGCCTTTACTTTCTAATGTTTCTTTCCATAGTTCCAAAAAACATCCCTTGGTATCCTATCGTAAGTTTTTTCTAGATCAATAAATATCATGTGAAAGACTTTCTTTTTTGCTCTAAAATGTTTCATAAGATATCTCAAAAGGTGAACTGCATCAACACTAGATCTGCCTGGCATGAATTCAAATTGGTTCTCTATTGTACTTGATACTTGTCTTAACCTACGTTCGATAATTCTTTCCTATACTTTTATAGTATGGCTCATTAACTTGATACCCCAATAATTCGCATAATTCTGAATGTCTCCCTTGTTCATGTATATGGGTATAAATGTACTCGCTCTCCATTCCTCGTGCATCTTTTGGTTTCTCCATATTTTATTAAATAGTCTTGTGAGCCAAGTGATTCATGTCTTTCCTAGGAATTTTCAAACTTCTATAGGAATATTGTTTGGTCTTTAATACGTTGATAGAAATTTATATATTTTTTTCATTTGGCTAACTCTCTTAAGCTAATACTAACATCTTGATTTTCATTAAAAAACTAATAAAAATAGTTTTTCCATCTATTTTATATATCATTTGCCACTAAAAAATTTTCTTCCTCATCTTTGATGCATCCAATAAAATTAAGATCATTAGTTTTCTTATCTCTAGCCCTAGCCATCCAAAAAACCTCTTTCACCCTCTTTTGAGTTGAGTTTTTTATATAAATCCTCCCAAATTTTAGCCTTTTCTTCACTAACGGCCTTTTCCGCTTCTTTCTTTGCTTTCTTATAAGTCTCTAAAGTTTCACTAATCTTCTTAGCATAATGTAATTTGTAACATACCCTCTTTGTCTTGATTTTATTTTGCACCACTTCACCACCAAGCTTATTTTTTATACCGGTACACCTCCCTTAGATTCACCTAACACATCTTTCGCCACTTTCCTAATATATATAGTCATATTATTCCATATATCACAAAGTGTATCATCATAATTTCAAGCATCTCCTTGAAGAACATTTTGTTCAAATATACCTTCTTTCTCGCTTTTGAGGTTCCACCATTTAGCCAGAATAGTTCGATGCACTCTTTTCATCTTTGTCCACTTTTTACCTCTAAATCTATAACTAAAAGTCAATGTTGGGTGGTTAAACTTTCTCCTGGAATTACCTTGCAATCTTTACAATACGATCTATCTTTTTTCCTACAAACAAAATAATCAATTTGTGTTTGTGATAAGCCACTCTTATAAGTAATTAAATGTTCATCTCATTTTTTGAAGATTGTATTGACTATAAGATAAGTAATATAAATATATATATATATATATATAGTGTGTGTGTGTGTGTGTCTGTTTTAAAATAGATAAGCTTAGTTTCTTATAATTTCTCTTAAGTATTCATCTTATTATCTTCTCAAGTGTCAACTCAATGGTATTTCTCTTATAAACTTAATAGTATGGCCTTTTCTTGAGCTTAGTTACCTCAATATTTTCATTTTTATCACATGCATATGTTACAACGCTAACACCATTAATGTTGTCTATCTTACCACTATGTTTTAATATTCTCATGGGGTGTGAATGTGGTAAGTACCACCTAACAGAGTTCGCCTATAGAAAGGAAAAGATGGAATCTTAATTTCAGAATGGTTTGGTAGGATCCGGACATATCCTTGAATCGAGCGAATCTAAGTTTACAATTTTGATTGCTGTCTTTTCGACAAACTCAAAGATGAATATCAAACAAATGAAAGACAATGCTTGTTACAGATGCAGATACGATGTTTTGCTGTTAAGTGCAACCAAATTAATATTTCACCATCTTGAGCAGAAAAACTTGTGACATGATTGTGATCCTTATTAAGGGTTCGTCGGTAAGATGAATGGACATGGAAATTTGTCACTTGAAAACGAAACCAGTGTTACTAGCCTCTGCAATGAATAGTTTGTTGTAAATTTGAACCATTTCTCAAACAGAGAAGAGTACAAAGTCCAAAAGATCAGTTCAGAATGTGGCTTTCACCTCCTGTAGGGTACTGATTCCAACCTAAGGAGAAAGTATAGACTAGTTTTGACTATAGCAAGAACTGCACAGCAGAAACCTTCAAGGAAGCACGACCCCCCCCCTGGCCCACACAACAACAACTAAGCCTTTTCCCATACTAGACGGGGTCGGCTACATGGATTCTTTGTTTCCACAGATCCCTATCATGTGCCGTGTTTGCAGTTAACTCACAATAAGCTAGATCATTCTTTATTGTTTCTTTCCAACACTTTTGTGGTCGTCCTCTACCTCTTTTAATACTTTCCAAATTTAGTTTTTCATACCTTCTTACAGGTTCTTCTTTTGATCTTCTTTCTATATGTCCAAACCATCTTAAACGATATTCTCTCATTTTATCCTCTATTGGTGTCATTCCTAATTTGTTTCTAATAATCTCATTATGTATACGGTCTTTTCTTGTATGACCACTCATCCATCTCAACATCTTCATTTCTGTCACAGACATCTTTTGTACATGTTGATGATTAACTGCCCAACACTCAGAACCATAAAACATGGCAGGCCTAATTGCTGCTCTATAATATTTACCTTTTAACTTTAATGGTATCTTCCTATCACAAAGAATACCTGATGCTCCTCTCCATTTTAACCAACCAGCATTAATTCTATGCATAACATCTACATCAATTTTTTTCATCACTCTGAAAAATTGACCCTAGGTTTTAATTTCTATGTCCTCTGAGGTAACCAAATGATCAAACTTACATTCCATATATTCTGTCGTTGTTCTACTAAGTTGGAGGCCTTTGCTTTCTAATGTTTCTCTCCATAGTTCCAAATTTCTATTAACTTTTTCCTTAGACTCCTCCACTAATACAATGTCATCTGCAAATAACATACACCAAGGTACTTCATCTTGAATATGTTTTGTTAACTCATCAATCACCATTATAAATAAGTATGGACTTAAAGTTGATCCTTGATGTAACCCAATATTAACTTCAAAGAAGTCTGTCATTCCTTCATGAGTCCTCACACATGTTTTTGTACCATCATACATGTCTCTTATAAGGTTAATGTATGTCAATGGGATACCTCTTTTTTCCAAAGTTTTCCAAAGGACCTCCCTCGGTACTCTATTATAAGCTTTTTCTAGATCAATAAATATCATGTGAAGGTCTTTTTTTTTTGCTCTAAAATGTTCCATAAGGCGTCTCAAAAGGTGAATCGCTTCAACAGTAGATTTGCTTGGCATGAATCCAAAATGGTTCTCTGTTGTACTTGATACTTGTCTTAACCTATGTTCGATAATTCTTTCTCACAATTTCATAGTATGGCTCATTAACTTGATACCTCGATAATTCGCACAATTCTGAATGTCTCCCTTGTTCTTATATATGAGTATAAGTGTACTTGCTCTCCATTCCTCGAGCATCTTTTGGTTTTTTGCATATTTCATTAAATAGTCTTGTGAGCCAAGTGATTCCTATTTCTCCCAGTATTTTCCAAACTTCTATAGGAATATTATATGGTCCTACCGATTTACCACCCTTCATATGTTTAAGAGCCTCTTTGACTTCATTCTTTTGAATACGTCGGTAGAAATTATGGTGTATATACTTTTCTGATTTGGCTAACTCTCCTAAGCTAATACTAACATCTTTATTTTCATTAAAAAGATTATAAAAATAGTTTTTCCATCTATTTCTTATATCATCATTTGCCACTAGAATTTTTTCATCCTCATCCTTGATGCATCTAACATAATTAAGATCTTTAGTTTTCTTACTCTAGCCCTAGCTATCCTAAAAATATCTCTCACCCTGCCTTTTTCGCTTCTTTCTTTGCTTTCTTATAAGCCTCTAAAGTTTCACTAGTTTTCTTAGCATAATGTAATTTGTAACATGCCCTCTTTGCCTTGATTTTATTTTGCACTACTTCACTCCACCACCAAGCTTCTTTTTGTGCCGGTATACCTCCCTTAGATACACCTAACACATCTTTCCCCACTTTCCTAATATGTATAGCCATATTGTTCCACACATCACATGATGTACCAACATAATTCCAAACATCTCCTTGAAGGACTTTTTGTTTAAATATATCTTCTTTCTCGCTTTTGAGGTTCCACCATTTAGTCTGAATAGCTCGATTCCCTCTTTTCTTCTTTGTCCATTTTTTTATTTGTAAATCTATAACTAAAAGTCGATGTTGGGTGGTTAAGCTTTCTCCTGGAATTACCTTGCAATATTTACAACACGCTCTATCTTTTTTTCTACAAATAAAGTAATCAATTTGTGTTTGTGATAAGCCACTCTTATAAGTAATTAAATGTTCATCTCGTTTTTTGATGATTGTATTGACTATAAAGAGATCAAATGCCATAACAAAATTTAAAATCTCCCTACCTTCGTCATTTATATCCCCAAAACCAAAGTTTCCATGAATACCTTGATATCCTAATGCCTCTTTACCGACATATTCATTTAAGTCTCCACCTAAACAAATCATGTCCCTTTGTGGAATCTTTTGAATCACCTTATCTAACTCTTCCCAAAAAGTTGTCTTTAAGTCCTACTTGGAGTGTGTAAGCACAAACTATATTTAAAACCTTTGCTCCTAACACTAATTTCAATGTCATGATTCGGTCACCATATCATTGTATGTCTACTACACTATCCTTTAAATCTTTATTTATGATAATACTAACTCCGTTTCGAGCCTTTTCTTTACCTGAGTGCCATAATTTAAAACCTATATACTCTATCTCCTTTGCTTTTTCAACCCATTTTGTCTCGTGTAAACATAGAATATAAATCTTTCTCTGAATCATAGTATCTACCACCTTCATTAGCTTACCGGATAATGTTCCGATATTCCAAGAACCAATACGAATCTTATTATCTAGGACTAGCTTTCTTACCTCCCGCATCCGTCCATAATCAAAATGCGGAGACCCTCTCTGCAAATTATTCACTACATTCGGGCAGCAATGTAGCGGAACTAACTTCTTTACCCACACCTATCAATGATGTGGGAACCCTCTCTGCAATTGATTCACTACATTCGGGCGAAAATTGTAGTGGCCCTTGCTTACTTATTACTGCATTCGGGCTCTGCAGCACGTCGCTAGGCGGAGATGCCCCAAAGCAATGCTCATAATTTTTGTAATCCATGGTATAAAATCTGACAAAGTTTTACGCTGGCTGTCGGAAGCCTAACACAGCCCTCCTCCTTTATCCGGGCTTGGGACCGGCAATGCAAGGGTGATCCCTTACATGGGCGGAGTTCCCCCCGACCCCCACACACACACAAAAAAGAAGGATAAAAGCAGAGGTTGAAATTGTACTGCTGTATTTGGAACTTAAGAACATGCTGCAGAAAATCCTGCAAGCCTGTCCTCTTGAATGCAACTGCTCTTAGAATGCGAGTGATTTATCTTGAACAAAGCTTCCAAAAGTTTTAAAATTGAATCTTATGCATTTTTAGTCTTTAAAATTGAATCTTATGCATTTTTAGTCTTCTAAATTTGCTGCATTAGAAAGGCATTGTTCTGCAATTTCATTTGAATTCCCATATAGCTTATCTTCAGTTTGTTGACTACTCTCTCTCTCTCTCTCATGCATGCACACACACAAATATGAGTAGCAAATAAGGCCAGCATTGACATAAAGAAGAAAAGGATTGTAATGTCATATCAGTAGCGTGAAGTGCTCCTTCAATGCATTTTACAGCTCGGGTTACGAAGAATATACTATTTTGTCTCTTTGATACTCCTCAGTTGTCACTGGTTCATGGGCTGTTGATTTCTATTAATGCTTTAACTTGAAGATTTTGGAGATGTGAAAGTTCTCAATGCAACTATTTCGGAGTTCATTATGGCTTTTGAATTAGCAAAGTTGTGATGGAGATCATGAGGTTATGCTCCGGTGCAGACCTGCGGTTCTTCTTAGAGTTACAGATATCAGAACTTGTATGAAGAGAAAAGCTGGGAACTTACAAAAGCAACATGGTTTTCGGATTCATTTTCATTGCAACTATGAAGGCAAGTTCATTTCAACATATTCAGCTAGACCATCATATCAAACCTTGTGTCCCATGTTACTTTTCTTTGAAGGTGCACTTGGTCCTTCATGCCAGAAGGTTGAACCACCAGTTGCTTCGTGGACCTTGATATGTTACAAGCAAAAAGGTTTACTTCATGGCATGAACTACACCTGCTAAGATATCATGGTCTTGGGCAAATTAACTTTCAGTTTGCTGTCCTGAAGAACTTGTTTAAATGCAATACCTGCTTTTTCTCGAGTTGATGATAATTTTAATCCTCTTCTTTTTCACTGATTTCTGTTGCAGGCAGCACATTAAAAGGGAATGAAGGGAACGGTTCAGAATCTTTTTCATTTCACAGAAGCAGCATTAGAATTCTCTCTATTTTTCTCTCTTTTCACTCATGTTTCAATGCAATCCAGCCATGAATGGATGTTTCTGTGAAATTTGTATGCATTTAGAAAGTTTCATTATTGCCGATTCGCGGAGTATAGAAACTTAAAACAGAATGTAGAACTTGATTTTAGCTTTATTAGAACCACTCAGCTGCTTTCGTTGGTGATCTTACAGAAATACTGTTAGGTGATATGTACATGTTTAATCATATGATAGTCATCAATACCAAACTTTCACATGCTGATTGAAGCACACTTGCATCAATCAACTATGTTAAGCTGAACCTTGAAGTTGTTGTTTAAAATGTAGCTGTAGAGTATGAAGGCTCCCCATCAAATCTTATCTGCACAATTTGGTACTGATGACTACCATATGATTAAACATGTACATATCACCTAACAGTATTTCTACACTTACTGGTTGATTGTGGATGATCTAATTTCAGTTACAGTACAATTCTACACTTACATTTTAATTAACAGTAACTGAAAAGCTAATATTTGGTGCATGGTTTCTGCACTTACTGATTGATTGTGGATGATTTAATTTCAGTTTCATTTAATAGACCAACGAATTGGTTCCTTGTTCTGCATTTTCAGTCATGCTTTACTATTTCTATAAGAAACCAATCTGTTGTATTTCATCTACCACCCAACAAATACTTAACTTCCTCATAGACAGAAGTGTTCTAACACAAGTTGAGGCCTAAAGCCAAAATTGGATCCTAAAAGTGACTTAAAAGTTGAGGGCCTAAGTCTAAAACTTTTGAGACCTTCTGAGCCTATAAAATTGATACTATGACGAGCTTAAATTTTGGGGGCCTATGACAGTTGCCTTATTGGCCTTACCCACGAGTCAACCCTTGCTTATACATGGTGTTCTTGATGCTTGAATTATTGAACCCTTTGTTGCTATCTTCATACAAGATGCAATAATAGTCACAGAATTCAGGTGCTTCTAACCAGTGGCTTACCTAGAAAGCTTTTGGAGGGTGAGGCAAACTTCATTGGATGATATTCAAGTACAATTGAATATGGCTCTAAGGAACATAACGAACAGTGCTTCCACAAGGTCCAGGGTTTTGCATCATATCCAGTTATTTGACAGACTTTGAGCACAGATGCAGGTATTGGAGATTGTATTTGCAATTTTAGCTTTAACTGTGATTGAGAGTGCCCATATCACAATGTAAACCAAATAAACCACAGATTATGCAATGATAATGTTCATGGGAAGGACCCCTGACTTCAGCAAAAGATGGGGAAAATGCTGCTTAGATTGTTTAAACATATCTTCTGTGATGCAGTACCCGGGAAAACATGTCACAGCATCTGTAGGAAATCGCAAGAGGGCGATTTTTCATGTGAAAAGTTATGGATTCGAAACCTGAATTCGTCGAGATTAATGGTGTGCTGCATGTATCATCTGTATTTTGGTTTACCCCTCACGTAGATTTGATGAGGGCATCTTTGGCATGAGCATGTTTTCTATTAACTTTGGCTCATGTAACTTTAGGCCTTAGCCTGTAGTTCATGTTTGAAGCGGAAAGCTATGGTGCGGCTTTCTATATATGAAAAGTTTTCTCAAGTTGCAGATTGAGAAGACGCGGAAAAAGGAAGCTTTTGTTTATCACTTTTCATTGAGAAAAGAATGGGTCAAGAATCCCGAGTTTGGTTTTTGGGAACCGGCCGTGGGCCTCAGCGTGGACTGATAAATCACAAAGAACTATGAATGCGGATCTGTTGTTGTCCCATGACGTACTGCACGATAGTGACGTAACTCTGCTTCCACAAGTCAAGCAAATAAGAGTTTCATTCAACGAAGTTTCGTGATCGATGCGAGTCGGATACTTATTTTACAGAGAAAATTCATGTATATATATATATATATATATATATATATATATATATATATATATATATATATATAGAGAGAGAGAGAGAGAGAGAGAGAGAGAGAGAGAGAGAAACCAATGTATACAAGCCACTCTGCATGTAGATCATATAAATTGCGTCCAACCGTTCAAAATAGAAAGAGATAAGTGATCTGATCAAAACCATTTCTTTGAGTAAAAAAGTAAATGGCTTGTTTTCGTGCACACCCTTTCTACTATCCACGCACTTTTTATTTTGATTCTGATTTAACTTCTAAATTTTAGAAATTCTTATGATTCCTCTCAATCAGATCATTTGAACTCTCTTCCTTTGCATATTTTCACCTCTTTCGTCTTACACCATTTCTTCGATGACTTACATCTCAAAACTCAACTCCAACACACGATATCTCATTATCGGTCTCATAATGATCTAGTCGAAAAGAAGAAAAAGAGTTTCAATAATCTTTTGGAGGTTGATTTAATGCAGCAAATTCATTTTTGTAAGAAATCAGACGTTAACTCGAGGTGTGATACAAGCATCTCTTTACGAGAGATGTGCCCGTATGGTAGGTCTCATTGGTAGAAGATGTAGTTTAGTCGTGTGTTTCTATTGAGAGGAGCTATGACTAAGTCGTGATTCTCCTACATGTGTGTTTCTTTTCTATTTCGAGCGATGTCATAAAAGTATTATCGTGTGTTTTTTTTTTCTTTCTCTTTTTTCCTTGTTATTGATTCATTTTCTTGTTTTATTTTCTATGTTCTTCATTTTCTGTTTTTCTTTTGTTTCTCAACGAGATTCGTAGAAAGCAATCATGCCCAAAAGTAAACCAATTTCTTGTCCTAGCATCTTTAACATATCTAATACAAAAGAAGAGGACAACTTTGCTACATATAGTGCTTGCACCAATATTTTATTATTGAATCACTTTAGATTTAATGGACTCGTGCATATTAAATACAAATATAACGGTGCATTTTATTCAAATTTCCACACCGATTACAAAAAGGTAAATGATAAAAATGTTGATGCAAGATTATATGCTAAGACTCTCGCAAAAGAATAGGACTTTGTCGATGACGAATTCATGCTTCAATTAAACAATAATACCATGACATATATTATATATAGTTCAGACTAATTAGTAACTTCAAGACGAACACCCACACATTGTGTATTTATTTTGTACGTAACGTACGGATCTGTGCATCAACAGATGGACGGCCAACAAGCTGGGATCCCTATGATTCACCCGTGCATTAGTGGTGCTTCACATGGGCCGGCTGCGTAGAATTTTCATTGATAATTGGAGCTGGTAGTCTTTTTCCATTTTCTCTTTAGCGAAAGAGTATTGGACTCTGGTACACACGGTTTGGTCTCTGAAACTGTACTTGAGCAGTAATGAGAAGGAAGAAATGAGTGATTAGGTCAAACATCTATTCCTCAGCTACCCTTTGAGCAGAGTCAGTCAAGTCCAATTTACCTGCTCCCCTTTTCCTCTGCTGTCACAACCGTGCATCTCATTTTGTGTACCTACCTTGCCCCATCTCAATCTCCCTGCGTTCTCTCTCTTTTGCTTGACTCTGGCTCGTCTTTTATCGTCGGCCATGGCGGCCAAATGGGCTTGTTTCGCAGTTCTTCTCTTGTGTTTCATGGTCTCACCATCTTCGTCAACCAATTCTGAAGGTACCGCCCAGTTGAAGTTTCCGTCTTTTTAGTTACGGTTGCTTATTTCTGATATTGCCGTTTCAGGCGTCGTTTTCTTGTCTGAGTGCATCTCTTTTCTTTTGTTGAAGGATCTTTCCGTGTTTTGATTTAAATTGATGCTTGTTTCTGGCTTGATTCAGGAAACGCTCTGTGTGCGTTGAAACACAAGCTTTCTGATCCTAGGAAGGTGCTGCAGAGTTGGGATCCAACTTTGGTTAATCCATGCACATGGTTCCATGTCACCTGTGATTCTGAAAACCGTGTGATCAGATTGTATGTGTTCTCGTTTCAACTGCTTTGGAGTTCTCAGAGTCTTAAATTGGGTATCAAGATCAATTAGAATATATGTTCATTCCTGTGTTTTTGTGTTGAATTTAGGGATCTAGGAAACGCCAATATTAGCGGGCATCTGGCTCCTGAACTTGGACAGCTTGAGCATCTTCAGTATCTGTACATGCTTTTTTCTCTGCTACCTCATTCCCCATTTTTTGACACTCTTCCATCTAGATTTATTATTTGGTTCCTCCGGTTCTGTTCTATTGTGTGAATTTCTTGAGTACATAAATATTTTTGGTTGTTGTTATACCTTAATGATTCTAATTTGATTATCCAACCGTTTTCATTGAAAACCATGTTGGGTATAGACCCAGATGGTACTGAAACAGATCAAGGTCGACCAATATGCTAGGAGGCACAGAAAAATGCACTCTCTTAAGGGTGACTGTTGGACCCACTATGCTTGAACCTAGGTGCAGCAGGGTACATACAACTTGTCTTCGCCAATACAACCTACGCTCGCGTTCTCTAGTTTGACAAATGACATCCTTTGTGCAGTACCGAGGGGACTGCCTTCTGCACACGGAACTGGGACAAGTCCAAGTATTAAGAGGGTGGGCAGGCGGGAGGGAGGGAGAACTCTCGGAAGAAAGAGGAAAGAAAATAGGTCTTCCTGTCTCAATTAGCACTTGAGTCCATAGTCTAGTCAACTCAACAGACAACGGTTTATAACTTGAATTAGCGCCAATGAGTCCAAAGTTGGTTACCAAAGGCAAGCTCTATTCAAATTTGAATCTAGATTATAGTTTGTTTAACGTTTGTTTAGATGAAGATCAAATCAGGTTTCAAGAAGCTAAAAATGGCTTTCTTAAACCCAAACATTAACTGTAGCAAGCCAGGACAATGCCGGAACTTAAATCCTACCCAAAGACAAAGCCCGGTCAAAATCTAAATCCAAATTATTGGGAAAGAATTGTATTTTAAGCAGCGCAAGATTAAGGGGTCATTCCCTTAATGCTGTAGATAGGCTATTTTAAAGTCAAAAGTTTTTGTCCCCTTCTAGGGATGAGAGTAAAATTTTTCAAGAGCTTTCACAAAACTCAATCTTTGATAGGAAGCGATTTTTACATAGTTTTTGGGACAAAAGGCCATAATTCTGACATGGACGAAAACTATGAAAATACAGGAAAAGAATAACTATAGTTTGCAGCTGTGCATGACATAACTGTGAATAGGTCAAGGTACTTTTCGATTTTGGATCATTGCTAGTATGCTGGAGCTTCAATTGGTCCCATGTTCATCGTGTCTTCTTCTTGAACTAAGTATTTAGTATACACTAAGCGCATGCAAGCACAGACACACACAATCACATCTCCAGCAGCAGTTTGTTATATATATTTCATTTGTATAAATGCTGCTTTTACAGTCCAGTGCATCGTTACAGGATCATAAGGTCTCTAGAGACAGCACAAACCCCATAGAAAGCAACCTACACCTTGACACCTTGTGCATGACTCCATCAGAAGTGAAATTCCATTTGGAAGCTTAAGATGTGCAGACGTCACTAAGAGTTTTGAATATTTACATCAAATGGAAGTTGAAGATACCCACTATACAATCAATTAGTGCTCTATTACTCCAGTTACTTGCTTTTATTAAATTAAGAATCTGACTTCTTGAATCACACTATTGTTTTATCATCAGGGTAATTTACTTATGCAAGAGACCTTTAGTTATCTACCAAATTTTGTCATAATATCACGTATTCAACAGAGCTTGCTTAAGTAAACTTTTCCTTGTGATTCAAGCATACATGTCCAGATTTCCCAGTACAAGTATTGCTTCCAGCTTGTCTATCAGAGTAGATTGAAGTGAGAGTTATGGGTTTCATGCCTTATCTCAGTAAAGAGATCTTTAAGCCATCTGGCGTCCATGGTAGCAGAAGTTATTGCAATTTACTCTGCCTCCATGATGGGCTGGGTTATATAAAAACTGCATTGCATAGTTTTGGGATAACAAAAGCAACAAACCAAAACTTTTCACACATTGCATGGGGTTTACATGGATTCTTAGTTGCCATTCTGACGAGATACCTGCATTTATCTCCAAAAGAGTGAGAACATGTTCTACAGTTTACGTCCAACACTTTTTAGACTTCCTCAAACTCTTTCATAGTGCTCATCGTCCAATTTACTGCACCTTTACGAACATCTGCATATGGTGATATGAAAATATCCTTTGATGCCTAAGCCACCTTAACCACATATCTCTTATTTTATCTTCTATTCCCATGCTTTATAAAACTTAGTTATGTTGGGTGTGATACTACATGCCTTGGTTCTGTTCTGGTTTTCTAAGGTTCTTGATATTGAATGAGCACTCTTTTTGTCTGGCTTTTGGCCATGCATTTCATTTAGATAGATTACTTCTGTGTTAGGGAACTTTATGGAAATGATATTGGTGGAAGATTGCCAGAGGAGTTGGGAAACTTAAAGAACCTAATTAGCTTGGATTTATATGACAACAAACTTGAAGGAGAGATACCAAAGACCTTTCGGGGATTGAAATCACTGAGGTTCCTGTAAGTTTCTTCTGTTGCTTTCTGATCATTTTAATTTGGTTTAGCGATGACAGACAATGCTTACTTTTTTGTTCTATCTTTGCCAGCCGTTTGAACAATAACAAGCTCACAGGGCCCATTCCGAGAGAGCTCACCAACCTTTCAAACCTCAAAGTTTTGTGAGTTGACTTCCTTGATATATGTTTTGTTCTTGCATTGTCCGAAAACTATGTGCAAGTGTCTTTTCCTATGTTTTCTTCATTAGTGATGTTGCTAAATCTATATAGGGACCTCTCGAACAATGATCTTTGTGGAACAATCCCGACTTATGGTCCCTTCGGACAATTTTTGGCTCGGAGGTACTGATTCCTTCTATGTTTCCTGGTGATCTTGATTGCCTGTTCGCCATCTGCATCCTGTGTGTATGTTTGCACTTTCTTGGACAGAAACACATGAAAAACAACAGCCGTTACTATCTACTCTGTGTCTCACTCTGGGTCGAATACTACAAAGTTATCAAGAGCATATGAAGTCCTTGTGTTTGTTGTTCACTCTTTGTTGCTCCTAGTTTCAAACAAGTTAAATCGCCTTTTACTTTATGTATAAAAAATCAGAAAGGTTCTAATGAAGGCACAATAAACTCGGCTAAAGTCATTTTTACTCAAGGTTCTTGATTTGAGTTGCATTCTGTTTTCTACTAATCCTAGAACAGAAAAAGGTTGTATTCCATCTTTTCTGTGCACATATTTACTTAGGCGAAGCACTGGTTTTGGATCGATAGCATAAGTTTTTTTTTCTGCTTCAAGTTCTTAGCCACGGTAGGTTCACCTTTTCATAGCAATCCTTCTTTCACACATACACAGACGGCAATTATGAGCATGATGATCATCCACGGTATAATATGGGCTTTTCTCCTAACATGGACTCTTTTCAACATAATGAACAAGTTAATCAATCAATTCCTATAAGTCAAATGTTCATTGGAGATGGGTTTTTGCTAAGGTCCTGCCTTTGTAGTGGTGCTGTCTTCTCATTTCTATTGCACTTCTTCCAATCACATTTGTTCGGTTTTACAGACATCGGTGGCACCACCAACCTTAACAATTGCCCTACACATGGCCTACTTGTTCAAAGCTAGTTTAGCTGCAGTCTGATATATTTTGGAACTTCTGGTACATGAAAATACCAACCAAAAATATCGAAAAGGACACAAAATTTGCAATGGAAGTTCAGTGCTGATCTCAAAATTTACATTCTATTGCAAAGACGTTCTCTGCGGATCACATAACTTGTGTATTTATTTATTTTGGTAAGACTATGTTGCCAGAGGCTCATTTACACAGCTGAGAACAAATCAATTTCTTCTGTGCTTATTCTTCTTTGCTCTTGAGTGAGAGTAATAATTTGTGTATTTATGTTTTTTTGACACGTAAGACCAGTCTTAAAACAACTGAACTGGTCATCTGTGTAATTTCTTCTGGTGGCTGCTGAAACCTCTCTTTATCTCTGAGCTGCTATTTAGTTTGGAATTTTCCGAATGCAAATTTGGCCCTCAACTAGTGTTTTGCTATTTTCTGATTACATTTTGATGCTTCCCTTTCTAGTTTTGAGGGAAACAACCGACTGAACGGTCCAGAGCTGCAAGGATTGGTATCTTACGATTTCGGATGCTGAAGAACAAATCTAGTGGTGAAACCCAACTCGTCTTTATATGCTCCTGTCATTCTCAAGCAAAGAGATAATCAGGAAAGAGAACCAGACTCAACAACAATATATATATATATATATATATATATATATATATATATATATATATATATATATATATGTATAGATAGATAGATATAGAGAGAGACTGTAGTTTCTGATGGCAGATCAGATGCCTGATATATGTTGTAAAAGGAGGCCCTTATTTCAGCCTATGCTTAGTTACGTGTTGCTTGTTTTCATTCTGTTCGCATTATTACTTCTGTCGCACTAACTTATTTCAGCCGATGTTTAGTTACGTGTTGCTTGTTTTCATTCTGTTTGCATTATTACTTCTGTCGCACTAGCAGTTTTCCTTTTCCTTTGTGCATTTGGTGATATGGGAAGAATGGGGTTACTTAGGAGTATGCTAGCAAGTTGGTTTAAATTAGCTCTGCTTGGCATAAGCTCAAAATCGAAACCAAGTCTTTCCCATTACTTCAGCTGAGTGAGACCAGCTGCGTGGATTCTTAGTGGCCATGAAACTAAAATGGTCTGATTGGCATCAGTAAGAAAAAAAGGCTTCTGCATGGTCCTTTTGGAAGAGTCCATATAGCTAAGCCAACTTTCAAATAAGTCAATCAATAATCTATTGAATTCAAAGAGTTATTTCAAGTCCTTTTTAATATTTATATCATAATAATGGAATCTATGGTCTTGATTTCATAGCACCATTTCTGATTTTTGGCCGTCTAATAATAAATGGTAGAACGTTTTGATTAAATTTGAAGATCAACGGTCAAAGATTTTGCACATTTCAGAACTCATGGAAGAACTGTTGCAGGTAAAGTTGGTGATTCTTCTATTAAGTAGACCGTGCTGAACAAGACATAATTGGTTACCAAAAACTGAAATGCATTTGTTCACATGGTTTTCTCTTCCAAAGGATAAGTGAAGTGAGGGTTCTTGGTACATTTACTCTCTTTTAGTAAGAGAGGACTGACTGATTCACCGTACCGTACCCATCAGTGTTATATATGTTCTTCATGTTCTTTTAGCTTTCTTCATTAGCTTTTCTCTCATACGAAACTGAGTCCCTCAACACTCCGCGGTCATTTCCGTGCTACTCGGTTGAAGTTGGCCGCAGCTTTCTAGGAAACGGCAGTGGATTATCTTCCTTTGTTCAAGCTATTGCTAAGGATGCTTATGTACTAGTTGTTACCTGATCCATGGAGTTTACTCATTCAGCAGCATGAATGCTACTAATCTACTCAACCAAAGGTCGTTGGAGGTCGTTGGAGGTGCCGACCTTAATGGCATTTCCTGTCATGCCGTAACCGTAATCTAGTAGAGGGAGACTATTTTCAAGGCAACACCATGAAAACTATGACGGGGCTTGCTTTGGACAACAATGGAAGTTCAAAGCTGCATCTAGTATTTTCTTAATTGTATTTCCTTTTCTCTCTGTTTTATTTTATATGTTGGGCTTCTAGCTGCTCATTGGCTAGTGGTGGATCTAATTAAGCCAATGCGGTGCGTGTGCACAGCCTGATATTTCAAAAATCAATAAAATGGCTACAGACTGAGTCGGTGTCCTATAATGCACAGTTCTCCGCCAACCCCGAACAGTTCCGTAGGCTATTTACCCATTCCTAAAATAATTCCGGCATCCACCACCGATCAACTGTGAACCATCAATCATGCTTCTGCTTGTTTTTTTCCGTCCGGAGCACATATGACACGCAACATTGGACCTGCACTGGATCCCATTGATCCGTTTCAACTAATACAAATGCCATATATATATATATATATATATATATATATATATATATATAGAGAGAGAGAGAGAGAGAGAGAGAGAAAGAAATGAGTATATACGAATATCCATTTATGCTCAAATCAACTTAACAATATCGAGAATGAGAATCAAATTTAAAGAGCGATTGTACTTCACATTTAATACATCCATGTGTATCAAATGTTTTTCAAATTCAAACACTACCGTTGATGATACCAGTGGAATGGTAAAAACCTTTTAAGTTGGTTTAAGCATAAATGAGTGTGCATGATCTCTCTCTCTCTTTTGTTTAAGCATAAATGAGTGCATGAACTCTCACTTTCTATAAAATAGATAGATAGATAAAGGGGAGAAATTCGTTCATGGATTGAGAACAAGCTTCCAAACCGAGTGCAAGATCACAATCAGCCATCAGGCACCAAGTTAAGTGGAATTGAAGGTCTAGATATGATTAAAAATACATGGGAGAACTCGTTCTTTCATATCGAAATACTTCAATTTATATTCACATATTATTATGAGTACACTCCTTTTACTATATATACAATCTAATTTTTTTAAATACCCAAAATATCCTGCAGGATTTTCTCTTCTCTTCACATTAAAATCCTTATATTTTTCCGTCTTCCTCCGGTGATATTTTTTCATTTGATTTTCATTCATTAATAAATTCTATATACTTATTTGCAACCAACCATACTTACAAAACTAGTTAGAATAAAAAACAAAAAGAATGCAAAAAGAAAATCGAAGAGATGATTGATCCACCCATTTTCTCAAATTTTCTTCAATTTGGAAGAGTGATTTTTACTAAGATCATTTTGTTTTTGTTGCTTTGCTTGAAATCTTTTAATTTGTAAATATTTAAAAATATTTTTTTTATTTTGGACGAAATTGGTAGGATGGCCGGAACCACAGAGGGAAACGTGGAACATGCATGTCCCTCCTCATGAGAAGACGTGCTTGAATCATGTCTCCCTCCTTTCTGTCATGTCTCGTTCCTTAAAGGGAGACCATCTAACCAATCTACTAGGTGAGACTTATCAGTTTGGGAGCATGCAAGCAGGATTGCCTCACGTAGAGGAAGGCATGGGCATACACATGGTCGAGAACACAATGTTCCTCCTACAATGGATCAATCCTCTTTAAGGAGTTGTGATCATGTCTTTACCGTTGAGAAAAACATTTCCAAGCCGAGGATGTAATACCTCTCGAAGATGCAATGCCTCTCTTGAGATGGGTTGATCCCTTTAAAGAGTTGTTATCATGTCTCTACAACAACAACAACTCCAACTAAGTCTTTTCCTAAATTCATGGATTCTTTGTTTTCACATAACTCTATCATGTGCCATGTTAGTTAACTCAATATAAACTAGATCATTCTTTATAGTTTCTTTCCAACATTTTTGTAGTCGTCAACTTCCTCTTTTAACATTTTCATCCTCTTTTAACATTTTCACAATCTAATTTTTCATATCTTCTTATGGGAGTGTTTTTTGGTCATCTTTCTATATGTTTGAACCATCTTAAAAGATTTTCTCTCATTTTATCCTCTATTGGTGTTACTCCCAATTGGTTTCTAATAACCTCATTATGTATACGGTCTTTCCTTGTGTGACCACTCATCCATCTTAACATTTTCATTTATGCTACGAACATCTTTTACACATATTAATGATTAACTGCCTAACACTCATAATCATAAAACATAGCAGGTCTAATTGTTACTCTATAATATTTACCTTTCAACTTTAGGTATTTTCTTATCACATAGAATATTTGATGCCCTTGTCCATTTTAGCCAACCAACATCAATTCTATGTGTAACATCTCCATTAATTTTTCCATCACTTTGAAAAATTGACCTTACGTATTTAAAACTTTCCTCATATGGGATGCATTGTGTGTCAATCTTAATTTTTATGTCCTTTGAAGTACCTAAAGGATCAAACTTACATTCTATATATTTTGTATTTGTTCTACTAAATCGAAAGCCTTTACTTTCTAACGTTTCTCTTAATAGTTTCAATTTCTTATTAACTTTTTCATTATACTCATCCACTAACACAATATCATCTGCAAATAATATACACCAAGGTGCTTCATCTTGAATATGTTTTGTTAACTCATCAATGTCCAATGTAAATAAATATGGACTTAAAGTTTCTATGATGTAACCTAATATTAACTTAAAATAATATGTCATTCATTCATGAGTCCTCACACAAGTTTTTGCATCATCGTACATGTCTCTTATAAGATTCATGTATGTCAATGGGATACCTCTTTTTTTTAACGTTACCTCTTTTTTTCAACGTTCTCCAAAAAACATCTCTTGCTACCCTATCGTAAGTTTTTTCTAAATAAAAATATATCATATGAAGTTTTTTTTTAGCTTTAAAACGTTCAATAAGACGTATCAATAGGTGAATCGCTTCAATAGTAGATTTGTTGAGCATGAATTTGAATTTGTTATCTATTGTACTCGATATTTGTCTTAATCTATTTTCAATAATTATTTTCCATAATTTCATAATGAGGCTCACTAATTTGATACCTCAATAATTCGAACAACTCTTAATGTCTCCCTTGTTCTTATATATGGGTATAAATGTACTCGCTCTCCATTCCTCGTGCATCTTTTGAGTTCTCCATATTTCATTAAATAGTCTTGTAAGTTAAGTGAACACCACCTTTTATAGGATTTTTTATACTTGTATAGGAATATTGTCTGGTCCTAGAGATTTACCAACCTTTATATTTTTAAGAGCATCTTTAACTTAATTATTTTGAATATGCCGATGAAAAATGTAGTTTATATAATTTTTTGATTTGGCTAACTCTCTTAAGGTAATACTAACATTTGTATTTTTATTAAAAAACTTATAAAAATAAGTTTTCATTTATTTTTGATATCATCATTCGCCACTATAATCTTCTCGTCCTCATATTTGATACATCTAACAAAAGTAAGATCCTTAATTTTCTTATCTCTAGGCGTAGTTATCCTAAAAATATTTCTTTCACCTTCTTTTGAGTTAAGCTTTTTATATAAATCTTCCTAAATTTTGACTTTTGCTTCACTAACAACAATTTTTCGGTTCTTTCTTTTCTTTTTTATAAGTCTCTCAAGTTTTATTGGTCTTCTTACAATAATACAATTTGTAACATGCCTTCTTTGCATTGATTTTATCTTACACCACTTTACTCTACCAAGAAACTTCCTTTTGTGCCTATACACCTCCCTTAGATTTACCTAACACACCTTTTGCCACTTTCCTATAATGTATAGTCATATTGTTCCACATATTAGAAGGTGTACTTATATAATTTCAAATATCTCCTTGAAGAACTATCTGTTTAAATATATCCTCTTTCTCATATTTGATGTTCCACCATATAGTCTTAATAGCTCTATGCACTCTATTCTTCTTTGTCCACCTTTTTACCTGTAAATTTATTACTAAAAGTCGATATTGAGTAATTAAGTTTTTTCTTAAAATTATATTTCAGTCTTTACAACACGATCTATCTTTTTTCTATAAAAAATAATCAATTTGTATTTGTGACAAGCAACTCTTATAAATAATTAAATGCTCATCTCATTTTTTGAAAATTGTATTGGTTATAAAGATATCAAAAGCCATAGCAAAATTTAAAATATTCCTACCCTCCTCATTTATATCTCTAAAACAATAATTTTCATGAATACCTTGATATCCTAATACATCTTTACCCACATGTCCATTTAAGTCTCATCCTAAACAAATCATCTTTATTTGTGAAATTCTTTGAATTACCTTATCTAACTCCTCCCAAAAAACCTTCTTTATAATATCTCATAATCCTACTTAGGGTGCATAAGGACAAACTATATTCAAAGCCTCTATTCCTAACACTAATTTCACCTTCATAATTCGGTCACCGTATCATTGTATATCTACTGCATTATCTTTTAAATCTTTACTTATAATAATTTCAACTCTATTTCAAGCCTTTTCCTTTCCTTAGTACTATAATTTAAAATCAATATTATTAATCTCCTTTACTTTTTCTCCAACCCACCTTGTCTCTTGTAAACATAAAATGTGAATCTTTCTCCGAATTATAGTATCTATCACCTCTATTAAATTGTCGGTCAATGTTCTGATATTCAAAGTAACAATACAAATCTTATTATTTAGGAGTAACTTTCTTATCCCGCATCCGTCCATTCTCAAAATGCGAAGACCCTCATTATAACTTGTTCACTATATTCGGGCGATAATATAGTGGGACTAACTTCTTTACCCACACCCATCCATAATATGAGAACTCATTTGTAATTGATTTACTATATTCGAGCAAATATGTTGAAGCTATTTATAATTTCACTGCATTTAGGCTCTATAGTGCATTGTTAAGAGGAAATGCTCCAATGCAATGCTCATAATTTATAGAATTCATGGCAGATAAATCCAACAAAGTTTTATGCTAACTGTCGAAAGATCAACACAACCCTCTTCTTTTATTCAGGCTTGGGATCGACCATGCAAGGGTGATTTTACATTGACAAAGTTAGTTGTGATCCTGTCTCTACTATTGAAAAAATTATTTTTAGGTAACTTGACCTCAAACCTACTTATTAGACAACAATACCATGATTTATGAGTATCTTCATAAATACTTGGTTAAATATTATTGGACATTAAAATTGCGGGTATAGAGTCATTAGTGTACTTGTAAGAGAATGAGATTAGTGGTGGTGTGAAACATGGAGAGAGTGATTCAAGGAGGTAGCACGTAGACGTCACATATATGCACAAGTTTTCGTAGAGGATGTTGATATTGCTATTTGACGTATTGCATACATGAGAGATGGAACATGCCCTAGTTAGTATTGGATAAAAATGTTATATATGGGTTCAGTTATTGCTACTCGGTAGAACGTAGCATTGGTACTCCTCTCTACGATAAGATCAACTACATTTCTAGCACTAGTGACAGACCCTAAGCAGTCTGTTGTGAGATATATGGCACATGTATTATCATAATGTTATACAATATTTTATAGTGGTGAGAAATATATCTATATATTTCATTATATTATGACAATAATTCATAGATTGAAGAAGATATTAATCCTTTATTTTGTTTATACTTTTTTGCAGATGTTCATGACTAATGGCTTTTTGATACCTCCTATTTTTCCATCATGGCAGCGTTACCGAGATGAAAGTATTGGGAGTTGACAAACTACATTTTAAGAACGTATTTTATAAATGAAAGCGTTACTGAGATAAAAATGATCGAAGAAATGAAAGAAAATGGGAGCTTGAAGTCCGTTCACGAAAGAGGAGAGGGAGTCCAATTTTTTATCTGGTATTTTGGTAATTTTTGAAAATGACCAAGGGTATTTTAGGGAAAACAAAAAAATGGGGTGTATGTATAATAAAAAGGGTGTGACGTATCAATCTTGTTTTTAAAATATTCTAGAAACTTTTATTTTCTACAAAATTGGGGCTTAAATGATAATCGTGATTTTTTTCTTTATGAAAAATGATTGATAATTAAGATTTTCTTTTTTTTTAAGTTATCCACAAGCCCAAAGCACCCTAACTAAAATCCAAGCTTTACTCTTGTGAGATAATTGTCTCTTCAATATTGCTGCACTCTCATAGTATGTTAGGTTGGAACTGGGTCGGCCCACTATGGGAAAAAGCTCTCGTAGCGGTGGTTTTCTTCATTCACAAGATTTGAACTCGAGACCTTTGAGTTCTTCGTGAAGTTTGTCCACTCGAAACCACCTGAGTTTGGGTTGGATCCAGGAAAAAACGGGTACGGATCTCCAGATCCTCAGCGAACCAACAAAGGCACGTATCACTGTATATATCATGCAATTCATGTTTCATACTGATTTTATCGGACAAGACACGACACGACACGAATCTATGAAGAAACGGAGTACACAATGGCAAAATCTCACAGGGAAGTGGGAGAAATGGGAAACGATCGCTCCAGGGGACTGGTAACGAACGGTGGTTGAATGGCGTTTAGCGCTTTCAGAAACTTTAAGATTCGAGGGATTTCGCGGCACCATGCTTCGCAATGGCGGACCACCTTCGGAAATTCCGCTAACGTGGGTCACCGGAGGGATGAGGAGGCCGTTCTGCAGCAGTGGTGGCGATGGATGGGAGCAATTCTCTCAGGAGAACGCTTACCAAGTTCTTGGTGTCGCTAAGGATTGCAACTTCACGGAGATAAAGGCGTCCTTCCGAAAATTGGCGAAGCAAACTCATCCCGATCTCCAATCGCGTGCCGACTCTGCCGCCACGAGAAGATTTCTCCAAATTCTTGCTGCTTATGAGGTACCATTCATTCGTTGATTCGTTTTCCTCTCAACTAAGGATCTCGATGTTGTCTCATTGCTGTCAAGTTGTTCAGATAAGACAGGATAAGTTGACATATCCTGATGTAGGCTGTGATGGATTTTCATAATTATCCGAGTTAATCTGAAACACCCACAAGGCTTAGTTGATTTCTGTAAATAGATCCAGCTAAAATTCACCAATTGTATTACTTATTTCAGTAACTCCCTTGCTATTCAATATGACAAATTACCTGTTTCCAGCCACGGAATTTGTTGACTTCCACAACCGTTCCATATTCGATTGTTCAAGGATCTTCTTCATTTTCAGTGAAATTCCTTTGGCGTTCATATGATGGAGTTTCAATGCTTATCCCGGTTTATTTAGATAAGAGTGCTGATATATCTACCTCACCGATCAGTTGTTTTCTAGGGAAACCTTTATTTGAAATTGTTCAAGCATTGTGATCATTTTTCAGTAACTCTGGTGTCATTCATCTCAAAAAGAACATTGCCGACCAGCTTTATCACTCTTTTCCTTTCCCTATTTATGTCTCCCATTAAAGCGTGAGCTGCAGATGGTTGCTCTTTCTTTTGTCTTTGGAGTTAGACAAAAGAAAATTTTAATTTAATAATGATATGCGTCAATGAAGGTGAAATGTTTGAACTGAGGGAAGAAACTCTTAAATGGGAAGTGCAGATCCTTTCAGACAACCAAAGAAGGGCTGATTATGATATGTATTTGTTAGCGAAGAAGAAGCAGGCGTTGCAGAGGAAATCAGCAAAGGTTTCAACAATGTACGCGTATGATGATCATGCAACAGAGACAGGGAATATAGAAGTTGTGGAGTGGTTAAAACACTATCGGCTTGCTATCCACGAGATCTTATCTGAAGATATTGTGGTTGGTTCTAGCTACTTGGAGCAATTGGAAGGCGAATTTTATTCTGCTATTCGAAAAGCATATTTTGGTCCATATATCGACTCCCTGGATCTTCTGCCAGAATGTTTTGAAGCAGAAGAGAGGTCTGGAGAAGAAACAGCAGAGGTGCTTCACCTGGTCTCAGGCCGGACTCTATTTGGCTTTGTTCAGATTGCGGATGAGGTTCCTGGTCTGTCACATACTTCAGTGGAAAAATTAACTTCTCTACAATCTTCAGCTGCTAAAATTCACGGCACCACCATGGATCTAAGTTTGTGCAGTGGTATCTCTTCACGTCATTGCTTAGTTGAAGACGGGCCTTTATTAGGTAAGGGTATGAAACAGCACCTGGTGCTGAAGACCCAGCCTCATAAGGATGATGAATTGGATACTTATAAAGATCTAGAGTTACATATTGGTGGTAATGTCATTGCAACTGCAACTAGGGCCCTTCCGAACCAAACGCATGGAGAGTTGCAAAATGAAGAGTCTGGTGATTGTATAAATGTTTTCCTCAATATGCAAGATCGTACACATGGAGAATTCAGCTCAGTTTCTGTTTCAGAAGGTTCGTCTGTTTCAAAGATTTTACTAGGTACAATCACTGGGCTGGGAACTAGCGGACAGGAAGGCTTATGCTCCGTCTTTGACAGTACTGGTACAAAAACCCATATCATCATTAAACACAGGACAATGTGGGTTAGTATGTCTATTCTTCAACTTTATAGTTTCATTTTCTCGAGCAATAAAGATATTTCTAATGCTAGAAGGCATTGTAGATATTCTGCTACATATCCTTTGTCCAGAAGCATGAACCATTTCGACTCTGGGCTGTTCTCGCCAGCCTTCCGAACACTAGGGACTGCACTGAGAACTGAGAAGGCGGCCATATTTCTGTAGGCACTAGGCTGTTCACTGAGTTTCATGATTGCTATATTTGGAGCATAATCTAAGTGACAGAAATGTGGGAGTTAACCATCTTCTGCATTCTTGTATCTGTAGAGTATGGTAAATCCAGTTGAAACTTCACTGAATAGTTACGTACGTGTTAAGAGTTAAGACAAGAAAAGTAGCTTTCTATGTGTGTATGCCATCACATGGACTCGAGATGTAGCTTGTCATTGGTGAACCTGGTGTGACATGGGTAGGCTACAGTACGGGTAAGGTGAGTAGGACAATTCCTTGAAAATTTATACAGGGACATGGCTGTGTCTGTGGTGCATGTATGAAGTTCAATTAAATAAGAGTATACATTTATTTTATGTTTAACTAATATCAGGTTAGCACTTTTATGATTTTATCTAAAAGATCAATGCTGAGTCACACAGCATGAAGTATCAGTATCTGTTACCTTTGGTAATGTCCGCACTACATAGATTGCATAAGCTGCATGCTTTGGTGCTTGTGGACATACTTCTTTATAAGGTCAAAGGGATCAAGTTTTGCATTAATCTACATGATTTGGGACCATGCCGATGACCTTTAATTCACTAGCTCAGCATGGCATAACCAGAAGTAGAGATCACTATCAAAATTGGCATGAATTTTGGGCACTTGTAAATATTCTCCAGCGTAAATTGAATATCTCAGTATCTATACGGACAGCATAGCATAACCATAGTTTCTTGTAACATTCCTTAGAGGTGATTTTAGACGATTTTAATTAATAAAGTCGATTGTTATTGTTTTCAAGGTACATTTTCATGGGAATACGTGATCAGTTATTCAAGGTATAATTGTTGTGTACAAATAATCATTGTCCAAAATGTGTTACAGGTAAAGCACATGCATTGGTATCAGGTTGGTGACTGTGTCTCATCCTGTGAATGCAGATGCCGGAGAGCCCAACTGCCTTCTAGCAAGTAAATTGAAACCTTACACTACACTGGACTTTCGGTACTTAAATTGTGGCTAGGCCGCTAGAGTCCCCATTTATCTCAAAATCCTATCAGTGGTCGCATGTTGAAGGAACAAGATTCTTGTAAGCATAGGTATTAGGTACACATGCGCACTTCTAACATGTTAGCATACATATTCACACACATAGGCATTGCCTTTAAGTGCAAAATGTCAGTCTAAGGAGATTTCTCGATATTGTTTCTCTTAGAGATGCATTCGCACATTTGCCCATAATTCTGACATTCATTCAACTTATTCCAGGTTTTGGCTGTTTGAACCTCGCTGCGACATGCACAACATAGGTGGTTGGTATGTTGAAACATTTGGTCGAGATAACAAAGGCAGGATGGTTGCATCCAAAAGGAAGTGGGGTGATGTTGATGATGCACAGTTAGATAAATCTGAAAGGTAACTGTTATATGAAGTTGGACAAAACGTATAACGCTAAGGTCCCACTATAGTTTGGTCTATGTGCTATTTCCCAATTATGTGACTCCCGTTTCATAAGCAAGTTTCTGGTCAAGCTTGCTGGCAATCAATGTTGCTATTTCATCCGGTGGTAAACAATGTTCCTATTTCACATGCAAGTCTCAGTGGATCCTTTTGGAGTTTTATTAGATGTAAACTAGAGCTGTCTTCTTTCTTTACCAATGCTCCAAGAAAATGCTTCTGTCCCTGGCATCTTGCACAATACATGCTTCTGTTCTCCACTTTAACGCATGAACACTGACTTCGATCCACTTCTTACTTGCTGAGTACTGCAAGTGCGGTCATTCCAGATTGCCTATTTTAAGTGCCAAATTTTCATGTTATCAGTGTGCCACATAGTTACGTATTCTTGTTGGCTTATGAGTGTCGTAATGGTGACGTCAGTGTGCATAGTTACATATTCTTGTAGGCTTCTTTCAAGTCCCCTTTTGACTTCCTTTTCAATTTTGAAGGCCTGTCATTCTGATTTTAGCGCAAGGGCCAATTTAAAATGTGAGACAGAACTTCTTGCTACTAGTTACCATCAGCCAAGAGCTGGTTTTGGTGACCAGCAATAAAGACAGAAACAAAACATGGTCTGTTTTTAAGTTTCACCTAGAGAGTTGGAATTGGTTCTTATAAATGAAATTATGACCTGGTTAGTCCAAATATATTGATGTTCGCTTGTTAGATTATTTGTCCTGGCATATACTTATCCCTTGAATATTGTACAGGAGGCTCCATCCTGCAATGTATCTGATGGCGCTTGCGTACAGAACCCTTGACCTGGAAGAGTCAAGGAAGCAAAGGTTGTTTGTCCGAGATGTGGTTATACCAAAACTGTCTAATCTCGTAAGTTGGTGCAAGAAATTTGTGTAAAAATTTATTGATTTTTCTTGTATATGGAATGGTTGCAAATAATATAAGTTTGTCATATAATATTTCCTATAGAAATTGTCATATGTTGCAAGTTGATTATAGCTCAATAACCGTCATTAACGGCAAAAGATGTGAAACGATCCAAGAAAACTAAGAATACCTTAGCATTTTCCCGCACCAGGTGGGGTCAGCCAGAGGGTGCAATACCAGGACTCCCCAAGCGGTCACACATCCTTGTGCTATTTTCGCCCAAACATCTTAACTTTGGAGTTATGATCCACTCCAGTGCGCTAGTGCTGAAAATATCGCACATCATGATATTGGAAGTGAGAGCCTACTACGCATACAATCCTCTTAGGCCCTTGGAATTCCATATTTAACCAGATTTAATAGCATATAAGTTTCTATGAAAGCTAAATACATTAAAAATGGATTCTTCAGCAACAGCAGCTACCGGAAATAAACCATGAATGCTAAGTTTATGAAACTGATGTTAACGATAGCCCAAGTGTATACACTCGGAGGGTAGTTACACTATGAGAAGAAATATACATGAAATTCCCATCTACTTGAGAAGATCTTCCCATTTACAATATTGACCCCCTGCCAGTGCTCTATAAAATCGATCTCTACAGTAAACTGGCCGGCCATCAGCAGCCTCAGCAGCAGCTGCTGCAAGGTCATCGTCGTTTATGACTTCCACTGGCAAGCTTAGCAACTCCTCTCTTCTGTATTATTTCATATGGATGTCACTGGACTATACTAATGGTAAGCCAGAAAAGGGAGGAACTCTGAGGGTTTCAAAGAAAGCTACCTTATACTGGTTTTTGTCTTCAGATTCGAAACACTTGAACTGTTCCCGTTTGTCGTAAGAGAAGTTTGAACAAAATCCTGAACTGGATCAGCAAATACAAAGAGCGATACAGCAGTCACAAGCAACGCGCCGGTGCCCAACAGTGTTTGCTTCAACATTTTTATCACTGGTTTAACCTGAATGAGCAAATTACATTCAGCAATTCATTGTTTCCAACAAACTTGAAATTCCTGCCATCGGTTGATTAGCCTTCCAATTCCCCTAGTATCACTCAGTATTTTTAGCTTTCAGAATTTGGTTTGTTCTTTTACAAGATGCAAGTTAAACTACAACTACTACAAAATGAGATATTAGAATACGATGAAACACTGTTTGGATGAACTTATCATACTGTGAAAACTTTACTAACCGTGATTGGAAACTTGAATTCCTTGATAGTAATTTACACGGACGTAGTAGAATATAACGATCACATAATCCAAAATGCATTATTTTAACTAGTAGATGATTTAGAACACAACTATTAGGATTTAATCCCCTAAACATTTCACATTCATTTTCCTTTAGAAGTACTACTGTGTATAGCTTTACCCAGCCACCAAAATTTTAAAATTACATCCTCACCTTGAGAGCATAAGCACGTGAACTTATATTTGTGCCTAAAAAGATATTGCAAAATCTCAATGCACTAGAGCTTGTTACCTTATAGGAACCCAACAGTCTATCACGAGCTAAAACCTGTAGAAAATCAAACAAAATATCATGATCACTAAGATCGATAAAAGGATTGCAAAGAAACATACCCTCTTGAAGCCCCATAAAACTATAAATCTGGACCCACTATCTATAAGGTATATAACTGTGTTGTTCGACTGAAGCTATAGAAGTCATTTGATCATGAGAACAGCACAGAAAGAAAATCCAAAGTACTATCAGCAGGGTCAGAAGTGAACATTTCAAAGCATGTTCCCAGAAGATCTGATTTGATCATGGAAGTAACATTGACCTATCTACATATATTACGTGTAACTACAGAAGACAACTAGCAATGGGATATGTTTGACCTCTGACCACTACGCCTTTCAATAGGAGGATCATCTGGCCAATGATGTTGGAAGGTTGTGGTTATCGATTTGTTAAATTTAATAGAAGAAGACAACTAGTATTGTGTATCTGTTTTGACATAATTTGAATAGGAAAACAACATAATTGACATGGGATATCTTCCGTGATATGACATCCATTGTGTTGATGCCCTCAATTTTTCGAAGGTGCGTACCTCTGGTGGCTTAACCCACATTTGTCCATCGTACCATCCACTCTCTTCGTATGGTATTACTGCTGAAAGCAATCTGTCACCAACGTAACTCCACCCCTATGGGATTGGAAAAACGAAATTATTAAATCTTCCGTTGTTACATTCATGCAGTAGAGAATATTTAGAACAAAAGATAAACAAAGAGTTCTAAAAGATTTTGAACTACAAAGATGAAGTTGTTGAACCTTCATTACTACTTCCAGTTCTATGCATAATAAAACATAATGCAGAATGAGACAAACTATTTGTTTTAAAAGATTTAGAGAATGCCATAACCTTCTATCATCAATTTCCTTAGATCTGTCTATTTTGCACTCCCAATAGTTCGGTCACTGTAACCTTGTTGGTGGTGTGTCATAATGATAAGCTCTCTCAAAGCTTTGAAGAAAGGATTTACCCTTTTGAGTAAATTAGTAATTTGCATTCGGAGAGTATTTCAGAAAATTACCCAAAATCAAACCTTTTCCCACATTGAATGGGCGAGCAGCTACAAGGAGTATGCAATTTGATCTTATATATTATGTGATATCTGCATTTAACTCCAGAAGAGTAAGATCACGTCTTACGGTTTCTTTTCAATATTTAAACATTATCTTGCTAGACTGGTCTTCAAAAAACCTGATGTCTTTGATCATGAAGAAATGTTGCTGAAAAGTCGGGGTGGAAGTTCAGTTACCAGATATATGCGCAAAACAACAAGTGACACTAAAAAAAGAGTGCCTGTTCCAGCAGCTAGCAAAAACTTCAGGGTTTCCTGCAAAATCAATCAAAAAGTGAGTAAATACTGGTCAAAATAAGCATGTGATCATTAAAAAAAACTAATGAAAGTTAGTGGATTCATCACATCACCAGCGCTTAACAGATTTTCACCTTAGAGGATCTGAGTTTTTTAAAGTACAGTGAAGGTTTACTGCATTTAACTTTGGCTTAAAATTAACCATGGAACATGGTAATTCGTTATTGATGTGCATTACGTTTGAAGATTGTAGATTTATGCATATTGATACTAACGTTGCACTATGATGTTTAGAGAGTTCAAACAGCAATATATCTGAAAGAAAATATTTCACTACAATCTCATAAGCAGGTGCACATCTATTTGTTTATTTAAGCATCAGAACTATATAATACACAATGTACCATTTCTTTATTGAAATATTGAAACATGATGAGGTAAGATATTTATGATATTTATTTGTTCTTCTGACTCTTTTTCGAGTGATGAAAAGCATGGGAGCATTTTCAGACTAGCGAGCCTCACGTGAAATCCATTATCAGTTTTCTTCTCTTGCTATCTCCATCTTGCAGTCTCTTAGAAATACTGAATTTCTTTCTGGAGGCATTAAATTCAGGTGTACCATCCATTACCAACATTGAACAGATCTATACAGCTGAAGTTTAAAGCTTCAAAAGAGATAAAACTAACAAGGCAAATTGCCATATCTGCGTATAAAATTGATCTTTCAAGGATATTTCCACTAAAGAAAAATAGCAGGTATTTGCAAGACAAAGGTATTCCTTGGTACAATCTCATTCTAAACATGGAGATGAACAAAAGGAAAAGCGCAGCACAGCAGCAAACGACATAAAAGATGGTATGCAAAAATTTAAGTATCCATAAATTCTAAAAGATACCCGCGAAGGATCAAAGCTAGCCGCAGAAATTGGAGCACCAAGAACAGCAAAAGCCACCAACCAAAGCCCACCAAGCCTCAGGAAAAATAATCCAGGGCTCAGTTCCGCCCACGAGTACAACAATCCATCCTTTAGAGATGAGTACTCATTCACCTGTAGTTATTGCACATATATAATAAATACATCTCTAATTACATAAAACGATAAGCTTCTTTTTTCTTGATCGGCTTCTCTTTACGTGAAGGATCCTTTGAACAGAAGGCAAATACCAAGAACTGACCCAAATGCGTGGACACACAAGCGCTTGCACACACACACACAGAGGACAAGGACTCACCGGCCTCTGCTCGAAGGGGACCTCAATTTCCAAACCAGGGTCCCAATTCTTTCCGAGGAAACCACCGTTAGTGCCGCCTCCATTTTTCTCATCCTTCAATGCTCTCCTTACACTCAAACCCCATCGTTTAGATCCCATGCTTTTGGTTGTTCGAAGGAAGCAGGCATAAGTCGATATCCTGCAGATACTCAATAGTCCATTATTACAATCTACACGACCACCATCTATCAAACTGCAGATCTTTAGCCGAAGGATCATTCTACCTCTCTACTCCTTTGGCTTGAGAGAGAGAGAGAGAGAGAGATTGCCCCTTATGAACACTCGGTGGGATTTTGGCCATGCATATTTGCGTGGAGAGAAATATTTTGTGGGCTCCATTTATATTATCATTGGAGTGCCATGGTTTCAATTCAATTAGATTATGTGGCTGGGACTGGCAAAATTTTAGATAGCTATGTAATTGGCGCTTGTTCACCAACAAAGCAGAGGAAAGATAATAACGTGTCAGAGGCACTGCAGCCACGCTCGTCACCATATGCTCGCAGTGTGCTGCGGGCGCACTGCACATTTCCGCTCAGGTAATCCCGTTGCTTGCACACCCTCCCGCCCACTTGGAGATTGTTGGATGTTCGACTGGATTCTGGTCCAAACTCTGATTTGCCGAGTTCTGGTCTAGTTCCTCTGTGTGTGGGGGGTGGGTGGGGATTTTGAATGTCGGTAAAAGCCTTCAAAAATGTCAGTAAAAATTTGATTGTCACGCTTTATTTGAAAATCATGGTACCTTTCATCCTTTCAAAAGGTTAACCATAATGCGGTCTATTTGCGGCGTCAACCATATCCATGTCTTTTTCTGAAGATGTTCATAACCCTAGGACCAACTAGCTGCGTCTTTTTTCGCATGCATATATTTGAATTTTAAAAGGTAAAAAAGTGTATGCCTTTTAAAATTTTATAAAATCCAATCTATTTATAAAAATAACATGCAAACAGTTGATTCTTATATTTTGAATTTGGAGATCATATATATATATATATACATCAAGTTTCTTCTTCAACCATAAAGTGAAGTAGTGTGGATCTTTCAGAGCCTAAGATTGGATCTAGAACTGAGTCCAAGCTGATTTCTATTTGAGAGAGAGAGAGAGAGAGATTATAGTCGATGGCGTTTTACTTCATCATCTGAGAGGCCTTGCCATTTATCCTTAAGAACTGATATAGGAAGAAGAAAATGCACTACAAGACCCAAACCCGCACCAAGAGGGGTTATTTAAATGGATTAAAAATTGCCTTAATGAGCTTCCAAATGTTGGAAAGAACTCCGGGGTCATTTATCAACGGCATATCAGGCCACATGAATCACCTGTACCATAACATATCTCACTTGGGAACCGGTACATATATCCAACAAAGCGAGATGCACAGTGTGGCAAGAACATAACTGATGACAAATTGGCGATTTCAGTCTGAGTCTCACGCCAGGCTTTTTATATTAGGTCTGATGCTGCACCATGTATTAGCCTAGAGATGCAAACAGATCATCAAGGCATTGCTTTATACTCAGGGCTATTAGAGCTCCACTCACCGGGCTCAGGCCCCTTTCTGTACCCCAAAAATCAAAACAGGTAATATAACTAATGATTCATTCATCTTTTTAAGTATGTCGTGTCCCTAAAAGTGGGTTTGTTGGAACTAGCCAGCGTCATATCTATGTATAAACTCACAATGATGATAACAATGACAACATAAGAGTAACGTAGAAGTGCCTAATAATTGAACAATGGCAAACCCCGAGTCGAGGACATCCAGGATCCATGTCGAAGTAAGACAAAATAGCAGTTACCAGGAGAGTAATGCAACAACACTTCGTGCAAAATGTGACGATAGGATGGTGTGCACTGTAAGTTGGCACCGATTTGTGACAATAGGGTGAGGTACATCGCCTTTTGTAGCTTAAGATCTTCTATAGCTGACAAGAATGCCTCAACAAGGATTAAGCGGTACAGGAATTAAAATACCAGGCACCAACCTCGACTAACCCCTATTACACATGTCGTCCAGATGGAAAACCAAAGCATGCATCCATTAAGTATACCACTCTAGATGGATTAATGATAAAAATTAGCGAGATTGCAACTACCAATTTTCTCCAACAGTAAAATGTAGCGTTCTTTTTTCATGCAAGGAAATCCAGTACTTGTTCTCACACTGTTTCAGTGCATGGTTATGTTTACTTCATAACACAGAGAAGCTTCATATGACAGGAGCATGGAGATAGCCTACTAGAAAACAATTCATAGATAAATTACATGGGTGGCTGTAAAAAAGGACGACGATAGAAAAGGAACCAAGACAGAAAGAACAAGGCTGAGATCTGCAGCTGTACAAAGTGTTCTGCAGCAGCGTCTTATGTACACCTCTAGTGGTAGGAGAGCAGCTGAATCTAGGAAGGAGTTTGGGGTAACATGGCTACTGTCACAATGAAATACTCACAGCCTATCGGGAGATGATAAGGATTAGTCACGGAGTTTGTCGGCCCTATAATGGACTTGTCTACCATGGGAATTTTCGAATGGTCAGCATCCTCCAATTCTGATTTCAACGCTTCAGACGTAAAAGAAATGGTTGATCTTACTACCTTGCGTTCGATATGAACAATCTGCCCAATTATGTAACTTGGTCTGGTTTGCAGGTTCTCCACAAACAAGGCAACTGACTCTGACGACAGGAAATAATTGCAGCAATCCCTGTTAATTGCTTCATAGAATCCTCCAGAATTAAGAACAAAAGCAGCAATTCCATGGACCTCCAAGCAGCAAAAAGAAATCTTATCTTTGTTCGCCTGTTAGAAATAAAAGTTCACCAATCAGCAGAATGATTGGGAAGCGAAAACCACTCACCAAATTCACCAGCTCAATAACAAAGATAATTACAAACCTGTTTCTCAAATTTGAGTTTTGCATATAAGCTTTTAACCAGTTCATTCTTTCCTTCCAGTTCTTTAGAGAGATGTTCTTCAGAAGCTTCAGCTCTTGAACACCGATCTTGGAGTTCAGAGCGGAGCCGTGACAGGTACCCCACTTTATCAGCAAGAACTCGAATACATGAACGAAACTCTGCACCAACATCTTCCTCACTGTCGACAGAACTGAAAGAAAACAGAAAAGTTGGATCAGGAAGGATTATCAGAGAATATAGATATGCAAGTTATAGTGTTGACACGAGTTCACTACATCAAAATGCCATAGTCCCCTCTTATGATGTAAGTGTTGAAATTCAAAGTTGTGTTTTAGAAGATTAAAAGAAGGGGCGGACCTCCAATGGAGCCCCCCCCCCCCCCCCTCTTTCTCTCTCTTTCTTACACACAACGTCTTAAACTCTAATGCAACCTACCAGCCCTTATATAAAGAGCTGTAAAACAAAAAACGACCAAAATACCCTCAGGACAGAAAATTACCAAAATGCCCCTAGTATTTCGGGCAAATACAATAATACCTAAAAGCATCAGAAATTATAAAACTAACACAAATAACACTAGATAAGTTCAACAGTAAGGGGGAACTCAACTGCCAGAAATAAGTTTCAAACAGAAAAAGATACAGAACACCCTGTCTGCAATATAAAACGGAACCAAAAGTTGACATTAATAGATTGAAGAGAGAAAACTAACGGTAAATATAAGAAAACATGCAGCAAACAATTACAGAAAATGAATCCAGGAATCAGAACAGATACCAAAATGGGTACTCTCTTCATCCCACCACCATTTTTTTGAATAGGGAGCAGCGCATTTACGGCACTGTGCACATGCTTTGGTTGCCCAAACAGACATGATTATTTGTGCCATTTACACTTTCTCAAAAGATCAAGAGAGCTTGTTATTTTACTTGCAACCTACAGGCTCTGGTCAAGGGAAAAACGTTTCTGTGGGGTAACTATTAAGTCTGAAAACGTGGTATGACAGAAAAGATCTAGACTTTCCCCATACAACATCCAGGCAGTCTTAGTAAAGAACTTATATGTTATGCAGGTAGCAACAAGGGAACAGACGCATAATTTTATGGTTCTATGATTTAACTCAATGGCAAATCATGTTAGACCCATTGCGTTGAGAAAATATAGAAATGTGTTCTTCATGACCAGTTAAAATTATCCATACAACAGGACTTCTGACATGAAAAAGATTGTCCTGACTACCTTACATAAAACCCATTACAATGCACATGATGTTACAGGCTTCTGGGCCCATCCTGTGGTATTTCTATTGCCTATAATATTCAGCTAGTTATGGGTGATCAAAAGACAAGTGTAGTTCTATTACAATGCACATGAAGTTGCAGGTTTCTGTGCCTATCCTGTGGTATTTCTATTGCCTATAGTATTCAGCTAGTTATCGGTGATGAAAAGACAAGTGTAGTTCTATTACTTAGAATGCATGAATAGCTAGTTGGTGACAAAAGGACAAAAGTTTGCAAGATACCTGGTTAGATATAAAAGTAAAATAAATTTTCTTAGCCAAAACACTGAATCGGAAATCGTTGCAGTTGGACCATAGAGAGCAACGCTAAGAATATTTGTTCTGTAGCAGTATTGGTCACAAAGATTGGAAACCAGCCAAAATATTTGGAATCTTTGAAGATAGAATTTCCCCATATTGTCCAGGCTTAACGATGCTAAAATTTTATATGCAAAGCGCATAGCAACAGTGCTCCTCTATGAAGTATTAGACTACATTTTATAGTTCCAATTTGTTGAAGTTAGCAAGTTAGGGGTACTTTCCTGACCTGGAAAAATCATTATACACACAATACACACTATGAGATATTTTACATAATTTGGAAGGACAACTTGGCAGGAACAATGGCTACTCAACAAAAATGCAAACCTCAAAAAGAAGAAGGTTCGCTCAAATAGGTTTTAGACATTTAATTGCAGCTCGCAGCATACAGTGCACTTAATGGTAGACACCATCATTCTTCACCTTATTTTATAGTAATTCCATCACCAAGACCAGCATGATCCCCAAAGAACAATCCAGGTAATAAAACAAAAAACAGCAGAATTACCTTCCCAAAGAAAGAGCCATTGACCGCAAAGATTCAGCAAATCCAGCAATCCCAGTTGAAGCAGTGACGCAACTTTGCAACCTCTCAAATAGGCCACGTATTTTGACAGCGGAAACTCGTAATGCATTATATTCAGAAGCTCGTCTCTCTGCCGCACATAGATTAGTATGTGCTTCTTCCCTTGCCTCATGTAAGCAATTCTCTAAGTGTGCACAGTTCATCTGTATAAACAAAAGCAAGGATAATTTGTGCTCAAAGAAATTGTACAAATGAATATAGAACCAAGAACAAGCACAGCAGAAGATGTGTGCTGCCATGCATCACTATATGCAAGTCAACATGCTATGAATTCGTTCTAACATTTCAGAATGAAAAGCAACAGGTTTCACGATATCAAATATACATATGCATACATGCATGTATATATATATAGCCATGAAGAGAAGCAGCTTTCATTTACCATCTCAATTTTTTGCAATCCTTCTCCCTAACTGGGGTATGCATTCCCTCATGTAATTATGTGCATTCTTTCCTTTTCATGGAGTCAAGTGGAAACACCCTTATAAGAACGCAACCAGCACAAACACTTACGAAAGCCTCTGAAGTGTCCAAAAGAAATGGATGTGGATATCATTATAATAGAATACCAGAGCCAAAAAATAGGGCAACTAACGCAGAAGGCCCACTACAACTAAGTGGGACTTGCAAACAGAGCCTTGGCACTATACAAGTAGTTTAGAGTCTAGACATCCATAGAGTAGCTTGTCATGCCTCCTTTGAATCTCAAATCCACCAGAAATTGCAATCAACCATATGAAACACAAGTAGTTTAACCTTCTGAAACTAAATGGGACTTTTGATTTTTTATTTGAAAGCAATTGTAAAAGTAAATAAACCAACTATTTGGATACTCAGAATGACATGGAACATCCCAGTGCAAAGTAAAAACCAGAAGAACATTAGTCACCCACATACTATATGCGGTTTTCAAACAAGATCCCAGATATTGCACGCACGAGAAAGAAAAACAACTAAGATACCTGAGATTCATCAAGGAGCTTTAAACTAACTTCAAGTTCTCTTCTAAGAGAAGCAACTTCTTCCAGAGCAGAACTAAGTTTTGACTCAGTTTCACTGCACTCATTAGATTTTTCTGCCAGTTTACTTTGCAGCTCTAAGATGAAAGCTCCCTGTTCTCTGGAAGTGACGTTAGAATGATCAGTCACATCAAGGCCCTGTGAGATGGTGTGGAGGGGTCCTTCCATGCTTCCACTTTCTGCAGTTTTCTCCCCAAGTTTCTTTGTTGCATCATCCAATCCATCTTTGTCACTAGTTAGAAGTTCGACTCGTCGTGTATCAAGCATAGAGGAATCCAATGGACAAGGTGCAGAATCTGCATATTGTGGCAAAGATGAAAAGTCTGACATATTCTCATCCGTACCTTCTTGAAGTTTTGAGAGTTCTCTCTGGAAAATCTCTTCCTTGGTATCTAAGGAGGCTGAGATGCAAGAGACTTCATCCATAGGGTCAGGAACAATATCAGAAACTGGTACTGCATCTGGTGATAGGACAGAACCATAATTGTCATTCTTCAATGATGAAATGGCAGATTCAGAAATACTTTTTCCATTAGGTACCGGGTGTGTCTGTAGATACTGCTCGGATAACTTCTGTTCAAGTTCCTGTATGCGTTTCTCATAGGAGGTACACTGCATTTGCTTCTCCTTTACCATTTCCTGGAGATGTTTGCAATATTCATCCTTCAAACGCAAAGCTTCTGCTGTTTTTTCTGCTGCGTTCTGCAGCATATTTCCTATCTTACTGTCATCTAAAGATTCAAAATCAATGTCAGGGCCAAAAGAGCAAACTAAAGCTATTGCTGAAGCTAATTCTGCTTTCAACCAAGCATTTTCAACTTCTATTTTGCTTGTTCCAGCAATCTCAACAGAGTCAGAATCGTCCAGAAGCTCTACTGTTTCAGTCTTGTGAAATGTGTCTTCAGAACCTTCACCAATCTGTCGCAAGCTAGAGCTGGCATGTGAAGTGGAAAATGAACCCCTGGCTACAGCATTCTTCTCCATTTTCAGTGACAACGTAGATACACACTGTGGTGCATAACGATCTATATCTGTTATATCAACATCAAGCAAGTTTGTGTCAAAAGGAACTATATGAACATCACACTGACTAGGAGAGTCAAAGAGACCCATTGATGCCAGTATATCACGAGGGATGTATGGTGCGTATGCTTTTAAAAAATCATCCCTTCCTCTAACTTCAGCCTCCTTTTTCCTTGCCACCCTTTCTGCTAACTGTCCAGCCAATCCCATGTAGAGTTTCATCCAAGACTTTCTCCTGACTATTTCAGCGAGGCATGCACGGTAGGCAGGTCCTATCCTCCGTACTATTTTGAGATCACTAAAGATTTCATCTTGGCGACCCATTGCCTCCTTGAATGCTGGAAGTTGCAAGCGGATGTCCCTGATGGATGACTGAACACATGCTATTTTCTGCATACTAGCATGTACAAATAAATTCATGTCATCCTTCTTAATCCTACAGAACTCCAGCAGTTTGCCAATAGCACAACCGCATGCCTGCATCTTGGGGATATGACTCTTGTGGTGGACATCATACATCGGACCGAGAGCTGAAACCGCATCATGAGGACGAATAGATGCAGATAACTGACAACTTGCACAATCATCAACAAGTTTCTTGACAGTGTTGACATCTTTGCTGCAGCGGATAAGTTAGTATTATTAGAGCCATGACTATGCATATAACTATGATGGGTGCAGGAAATAGATTAAATGTAGTTTACTATTTGGTTGTTTGTATCATTTATCATATCATAATGTTTCAGGAACTGGTAACAATGTCAGAAAGTCAACCTAATCATGCTTATACGACCCATCATTCCCACTCTCCCCAATTAGAGAGAGGGAGCCAATGTCCCAGAATAGCAGAACTAATTCCATAAGGTCCACCTTAGACATCACTATTAAAGAGCAAAATCCTTTAGACAACCATAATTTTAACACTTGCATTGCATACATCATTTGTAGTTATTATCCATTATTTTTCAAATTAAGCAACTGGTTCACTTCAGCTAGGCCTAGAAAATCACTCGAACTGAGTTGGAAATTTTTAATTCACCTTAGGATGTTTTATGTCATCAGATCACTTTGGGGTCTTTCAACAGTATCTTTTTCCCTTTCGACAGATAGGACCTCAAAGGAGAGTACAGGAAAGTGATCCTGTAACTACATGGGGTAATTGAAGTCTGAAAATGTTTCCACAGGTATATGCTATCCAAATTGCTCTATGAAACAACAATCATCTTGAATATCCAGGTAGGAGAAAAACAAGGTAGCACACAAACCAGCATGATGATCTTTCTCAATAAATAAAAGATTGAAAGGACATGAAACACATCTATAGAATGAAACATGTTGAAAGAAAAACAACCTGAGAGATTGCATTATACTGGTCTGCTCATCAAGGAAATGTTGATGGTCTTTAATCATAGTCTCCACCTCCTTTATGCAAAAAGACGACTTATTTAATAACAGATCTTCTACTCTGCATTTTAGTTCGGAGTACATTGTCTTGAGCTGAGAAATCTTCAATTCAAACTGCCTGTGGGAACCTGCACAATTCTCAGCTGACCTACGCAGGCTCTCCTCTTTGATGAAATCCAGCAAGCATTTGCATGAATCTGTCTGAAGAGCTGGGTGCAATTTACATGACCTTAGCTTTGCAATGTCCTTATCCAAATTTGTCAAGAGGTCCAAGTGATACCGATTCTGTTGGGAGAAACACTTCATAAAATCCATGTACATTTGATTTATCATCTGATAGTAATGATCCATATTCCCTCTGGCAGTTTCCAATGCCTTTTCTTGCACCTTCTGCTCTCGCAAAAAACGCCTGCAAATCTCAAATTTTGCTTGAGTTGATCCGTAGATAGCATGCCCCTTCTGAAAATGGAAACGGAATTGTCTCTCATAGGAAGGCAAGGCCTTTAGTGCAGGGTCAGGAGCATCGTCCAGGGTATGTGGATTGCGGGAAGGTGAAGGCATATGGGGTTCAACAATTTCGGGTACTTCGAATAGTTCAGCAGCAGGGAGGGGGCAGTCAGGGACCAATCTAGCTCGGTTGTAGAGAAACAACTCACGCCCATCACAAGGGAGCTTGTAATAGGAAAGAGTCCGAGTCGGCTCAAGCTTCATGTCCAAGCACAAAAGAAGCTGCGAGTTCAAAGGAATTCCAGAGAGCAACTCCAAGCAAGTCTGCACTGCTGCAACAGACATTCCATCGTCGCAATCCACTTCAAAAGTGCGCCCGTTTTCTGCAACATGAACTACCAATTTGCCACCACCAGAATACTCGCTCCCAGCCGAACTCATCGTCTCTATAGCACCACAAACTTCTAATCAGAAGCCTTGAACGAGAAACACCCAAAAGACAGAGTCCCTAAACTAATTATACTCAAATCCCTTCTCCAAAACAGAAACAAATAGGAAAACCAAAAGTTGTTTCATCGAAAAGAATAGCCATCAATCACTAATCCCTGGAAAACATTACCGATACTTCAACAGATTTTCTGCATGAACTGATTGCCTAATTCAACCGAATTACCTTATTATCTAACGAATTTCGGCAGCATAACAGAAACCCAACAACATAAATACCCAGAATTTCGTCGTCTCATCAACATTTCAGCCACGATACCCACGATTAACGTCAAAGAAAAACCAACACGACCGAACCAGGCAACAGAAGAATAAGGAATAAAATAGGATACTTTATCAAGAAAAAAAGCATACCCACAATACAATTTCGTGAAGGAAATAACGTACCTCAATCAACGATTGTTCCTTCACACAATCTCGAAGATACGCCCACAATCCCTACCTCCCACCTTGCCCAAAACCAGAATTTCAGCCTAAGAAACAACCGTCAATCATCCTCTCGCTTTTTCTGTTTCCCTCTCTCTGCTTATTGTTTTGATTTATTTCCTACTCATCCATATAATGGTTCTTTATTCAGAAAAGGTCGAGAGAGAGAGAGAGAGACGTCCCAACAGTGGAAGACCCCTCCCCTCGGCCGAAAACGTTTTGTAGAAGAAAGAGTGAATGAACACCAGCAGCTTCTGTCCCACAATTCATTTGACATGTCTCAAATGTACATATTTAACATTTGATTTTCGTTTTAGCAATTAAATAAAATACATTTAATATTTTCCTTAAAAAAGAAAGCATGTTAACTATTCGTTGTTCCTCATAATACCCGCAATTATGATTAAAAAAAAGTGTGCAATCCCTTTTAGTGTTCCTTTTTTAGGCAACCTGGGTTTGGGGAGACTAGGCTTGCCCAGAGACACCCAAAGCACCTCTTTTTTGGTGGGGTCACAAGATCAAGGTCATGAGTTCAATACCCAGGGTGTGCATACCTAGCTTCAGTTTTCTATTGTAAAAAAAAAGTCACACTATTCCTTGTGCTCAAACTGGTTAGGGGATTGCCTTACCTGGGTCCACCTAAGGGCTAGAAAGCTAACTCTGCGCCCAGTGGACTATGCCCGTTTAGGCAAATAGATTGAATATGAAACTTTGAAGGCTGCCAAGGCCAAAATCCAATCCACAACCCTTAAAAGTCCAATGTTTGAGTTGGAAGGGCATAGACTGAGCGCACCTTTCCAAATTTTCAAGCACCCCCTCTTTTAGAGAAATGATGAGAAGAGCTTCTTAGATCTTTCACAAATGTACATTTGGGGTTTGGTCTAGCCACCCAAATGCAAAAACAAAGGCTCTAGCGTGATCTACATTGAGTCAACCCCACCCAAAATTTGGAAATTTTATATATATATATATGTGTATGAAATCATATCCTACCCACTTGTGCCAATTCATGCATAATTAATATGGATGTAATACAAGAAAAGTTAAAGAGTTTTTAAAAGTACAAAATATAATGTTATTGTATTCATGTTTTTGAAAAGCAATTATCGAACGTGAATATGAGCAACTAGTGGTGGAGAGAGAGACAGGTATATGCTAACACATTTATGTGCTAGTAAATCTAAACAAATCTTAATCATCAATTTGGTTGAAATTTGAATCAATAAAGTAAAATGGACATGTTTTTTTCAGGTACACTTTATTCACATGAACACTTTTATTTTTAAATTTTAAATCTCATTAGATTTGTTTTGATTTGCTAACACTTAAGATGCTAGCATATACCAAACTCCCTCTCTCTATTTATATATGTATATATATGCTCCACGGATTGTGATACATAACCTGGTATGCTATTGGCTCAAGCTAATATTTTCTACTTCCACTACTACTCTATCGGTAAAGCATGCTGGATTCAAGGTCTGCTCATGAGTTTGATTCCCGGTTGTGCATTGAGTAGGGATCCACCTTGTTGTCAATGGAAAAGGCGGAAGAACTCGGGCAGTGGTGGCACACCCCTTAACAACAGTGACTTAATCATAAGTTAGTGTTCAAAAAATATGTTAAGCTGATGCTTATATGATAAATAAAGAAGAACAATAAGCAACCAATCAAAACCAAACCTTATTCCACACACCATGTAGGATTGACTACATAGGTATGTTAGTCTTTTAACTCAAAAAAATAAGATGATGTTTATTATTTTAGCTCAACTTTTCAGACGGTTCCTCTGTCTCTTGTTGTTCATCATCTTACCTTCTTATTGAAAACCCTACAGAACCACCTTCTCAAATGGTAAGAGTGTCTCTCGTTTTATCCTCTAACAGTACCATACTTTTACTTTGGGGTACTCTTTCTGTCACACCAACTTTTTAGATGTCTCATAATCATTACTAAAAAAATAAATAATATTTTTCTTGTGATAGCTTCTTTGCAAGAAAATTACTGATAAGCACTCACGCGCTGCATTAGTAAATAACTGTATGACACTGTAAAAAAATCCAGCTTGGTCACTAAAAGAAAAAGGTGAAAAAAATATAATTTATTATTATATTTTTTCACCTTGCTGGGTTCAATAATTTATTATTATTACAATTCAACTTGCACAGGCTTGCCCGGTTCAATGATTGTGGATGTGCTGACGATGAGGAATGCATAAATTTCATGTGAGGATCACATTCACCATCAGAAGTACATGTCATGAGATAACCCACGTTCAATGGTTTCCCGTTGATATACCATGGATGGTGACATCCCATGGCCATAAAATAGTGAAGGGATTCTTTTTGTTGGGTACAATGGGGAGGGCGAAGCCAGATGCAGGCACCATGTAATGAACTCACGACCTTCAACTTGTGGATGGACCACCAGTGAGGCGAGATATTGCCCGTTGATATGAATCATATGATTTTCATGATTGCACGAACTGTATGTATGTACATATATACATATACTTTATATAGAGATAAAAGGAGGATCTTTGAGGTCTCATTCAATGTCTTGCTCCTCAAAGCTTGAAACCTCATGCAGTTCAGGTAAGCAACTTTCCTCTCAAAAAAATAAAATATAATTATTATACAATCCACTTTCCCTAAATAGTGCGGAACAACCCTTGACTTTGAATATAATATTTCTTCACACTGATAGTGTCAGCTCACCTGACAGGACTCTCAATTCACAAGAAATTGGTAGTGAGCTATACTGCTAGACATGCAAACCTGGCTTCGACTTCTCTTTGTGATCAATATATATATATATATATATATATATATATATATATATATATATATATATATATATATATATATATATATATATATATGAATGAAGTAGTTCATAATGTACTCAATGACTCATTTTTCATTTTTTATAATTTTACTGCTTCAACCACCAATAGTCATATTTCATCATCTTTCACTACTTCTTTATTGTTGGAAACCATCATCCATCAATCAAAACTACTTAAAAGCCCACAATTTTGATGATAAATATTTAACTTTTTAAAGGTAGTTTTGGTGATAATGATGTAACAATTTTGACCTGTGGAAAGCGGTTTCCTTCAATAGAGGAGTAGTGGTGGTGGTTGAAATAATGAAACTGCACAAAAATGAGCAATTGAGTACGATTGAGTATTTAGTATCAATTACTCCTTGTATGTATCTACATATATATCTATGTGTGTGTAACAGCTTCTCAATCACATATAGAACATCCGTCCTCGTGTGGTTGAAAGGCAGCCACATCTTTTGGGCACCACCCTAAACGCCTCATAAATTATGTGGAACTTTTGTGTGCTTTGTAGACTCTGCATTTGGCTAAGGTTTTGATGTCAGGTGATTCTACAATGATTATATGACACAATTTCTGGTGTATGTGGTGACAAAAACATTTCTTATGGTAAGTCAAGTAATCATATGTTTGCTCTAGACTGCCTGGACATTTCAAATGAAAACAATGAAAGACCAGTCCTCACGAGAAAGAGTACCAATCCAACTGATTGGAGTCACTGTTCTCAACAAGCTATCACTTGCGAACTGATCGGCATGTTAAGCTATTGAATGCTTTTTCATCAATCATCTCTTTATGAGCGTACGAGTCTATTGGTTGGTTACGGTTGACACCAAAACTCACAAAAAGGATCCAAGGAGTCACTTGTACGAGTAATTGCTTATTAACATATATGACTAAAGATGAACACATCCACCATGCACAAATTACATAAATTTTTAGTATCAACAGTTATAGAAAAGAAATCAAAGCAACAAATTGAGCTTGTTCTGGAATTATTATCTATACAGGGATATTTCTCAGAATCAAGCTCAAGTAATCACCCTCTCAAACTTTTCTCGTGTCGTCATTCTCTCCCCCCCCCCCCCCCTACTCATTGTCAGCAGCACGTGTGATCGAACATGGTATGAACTTTTTTCTCTGATATCTTTTGACACATTTCTGGCGATGCATGTCACCGTCTTTTCATGTTGTTTTCTTGGTTTGGATCGTTATTCATTCTTGGATGTTCGATCTTTTGGGATTTTTGGGGAGAATTGGTGACTCGAGGGTTGGATGGCTTTATTAAAGTGTGGGAATCTGAATGGTGAATACATTAAAAAGAAAAAGTAGAAGACCAAAGAGTGTTAGAAAGATGTAGCGTTGAGTTAGTTGTTAGTGTAGCACAGTAATCAAATCTTATGGAAACCAAGAATTCATGTACCTGACTCCATCTAATCTAATATTGGAAAAAGCTTAATGTTGTAGTAAATTCTTAATTCTTTAGATTTGGACCTTCAGGTATTTGTGGATTGTATGAAAGAAAGTTGAAGAAGCTGAAAACTGCGGCCTGTAACCTTACACATGATATTTCAGATTTGAATAATTTCATAGATGGCCTTGTGGACGGTAAGTGCGTTGGCGTACATATCTTCGTTCTTGGTCATCCGTTACTGTTCTCTCATTTCCTTGCTCACGAGCATGTCCATCGTGATCACAGGTATGATAGTGACGTACAAGCTTACTTACCAAACAACCGGAAATGGACAAAACAACGTCTTCTTCAGCATTTGAGGGAAATGGCAGCTTGTTGATGCAAAATATCTTATGAGAAGCTGTAGCTGCTGCACGAGAACTTTAATGTGAATATCTGTTGTTTGAATACCAAAGATATGCTGTTGTTGAATTATTCCTATACTCATTGTAGATAAATAACATGAGTATTGTTGAGTTGGCTTCTGTGTTGAACCTTTTCGCTACTGAAAAGCCTCTCCAGTTTCTGTCACTGGGAACAATCGGAAACATCACATATACTTTTCAAGCCACTCCAATGGAGGATATCATTTAAAGTTCTATTATAGAGCAATAATTAGACATGCTATATTTTAGAAGATACTATTAAAGTTGAAAGGTAAATGTTAGAGAAAAACAATTAGACTTATTTATAGTTTTGAGTATTGCGTAATTAATCATCAATATGTAGAAAAGATGTCTCTAGCAAAAACAAGGATGTTGAGATAGATGAGTGGTCACATGAAAAAAGACCTTATACATAATGAGGTTATTAGAAACAAATTGAGAGTAGCACCAATAAAGGATAAAATGAGAGAAAATCGTTTAAAATGGTTTGGACACGTAGAAAGATAACTCAAAAACGATTTCATAAGAAGATATTAAAAACTAGATTGTAAAAATTTTAAAAAAAGAAAAGGACGACCACAAAAGCGTTAAAAAGAAACAATAAAGAATGATATAATTTATATTGAGTTAAGTGCTAACATGGCATGTGATAATTTTATATGAAAACAAAGAATTCATGTAACCGACCCATATAGTAAGGGAAAAGGCTTAGTTGTTGTTGTTTGCTATGCTAGCCTTCATGGTCCCATCATCATTCACACGGTCGTGTATTGAATGAGTATCCTCAATTTATTGGTGACTGCAGGTTAGAACTTCACTTCAGATTCTGGCATTGCAGAGGGAGAGTAACAAGGTATCTTATGATATTATGACAGTATTTTGCTTCTTTTATGTGTACGGATTGATTCATAATTCAAGTGACTGTCTGTTAAGAGAAACTTGAACTTTTGCTTGCTGGACATGGATTTCATATTTCTTGTTGTGCCTGAAATTCTTAAGTTACATCCTTTTGTTTGTTTTATAGCATTTTGCGCTTGCTTCTTTCTCTCCTCGCCTATTTTTTGTTGATTCTCATGGCCCAGGTATGGTAAAACGGCAGAGGACTGCTTTTCCTCCCAATTTTGTTCACTCCCTCGATGGTTCCCATATGATGACGACTGCTATTGTTTGCAAGCATGCAGGAGTGCATTTTGCAGGTTTACAAGTAAACATGACTGTTTCCACTAATTAGCTTTATCTAGTTAACGATCATCATTATGACTTTGTCAAGTTCCCTGTTTCAATTGATCACTTGGAGAAATCACCTTTCAATGGCTGGAACAACCAAGCATAAACTGCAAAACCTAAGACCCTTTCTTTCGAAGGGCCCATGCTGCATTGTCTTGTATGCAAGATTCTCTTTTGAAGAAATTTCTATGTTTGAAGAAAACGGTGCTCCTCTCAAGAAGCATCAATTTAGCATCACACTATTTCTATAATTATCAGATAGTTGTCAAGAGGATGGTCTGCCAAGATCTTAAAAAAGTTTTCTGTCTGTTCGATTTTGACTGGTACTCTGGTGCCGTTTGGCAGAAAAATCAAATACTGAATGAAATACAATTTCATTTCTAGAGATATCATCTTGTTATTGACTGTAACGTTAAGGTTATAATTTGCATCCGTGCTTCCCTGTACGGGTGCATGTTTCATATTGGACACATGCACGCGATGTTGATGAAATGAGCCGCATTCTCAGACTAAAGTTTGTTGAGCTTTACAGCTTGCCAATTCTCTCTCTCTCTCTCTCTCTCTCTCTCTCTCTCTCTCTCTCTCTCTCTCTCTCTCTCTCTCTCTCTCTCTCTCTCTCTCTCTCTCTCTCTCTCTCACACACACACACACACACACACACACACGCGCGCGCGCGCATGCGAGGGAAAGCATGCTAACTTGACGTTCATCTGTGCAGTTATTGGAGAGCTTTCAAACATCTTTTCCTTCGCTTGTTTTTCCTCCATTACCGGACAGAGGTGATTTTGACTTGCAAGAAGTTCTTGAGTCTCCCTATTTTTTCATTGTTGTTCTTGTTTTATAAGCTAGCCTGGAGATCTTCGGTTGTCACAATGGCTGGGTGATTATCAAAGTGGCCCACCATTTCCATTATACTGTTCGTCTCAGCATGGACAATAACCTTTTGAGCTACAATGGGCTCTTCGGTAACAGCAAGCTGGTTGTGATATAGCCATGTAGAAAGCGCAAGGATGACGCTATGCAGAGTCCACTGGTTGGAGCTGGATGCATGTATAAAGAATCTCTCTGAATTCTGAAAAAGACTTCCAGGTAAGGAAAGTATGGGTATTAAATGTATTTATGTTCCATATTCATTTTTATAATATCGTGCAATAACAAGTACGGTTTCGTCAATCATGCGAATCTGTAAATTCATGTATTATGCCATCTATAATCAATACCACAGCTCTGAGTGTGCTTATGCTTCAAATTTGTGGAGGACGTGATGAGTTTTGCTTCGAGTGCTTTCTACGATCATGTAACCCATCTTGGGCATTGTTCATGAAGACTTTGTAACAGTATTTGATCCACATGCCAACATTGACCAATTGTAGTCGGTACTCTCTCTCTCTCTCTCTCTCTCTCTCTCTCTCTCTCTCTCTCTCTCTCTCTCTCTGTGTGTGTGTGTGTGTGTGTGTGAGACACACTCACGCACGCACTTTTGCATGCATGCATTCACACACAATTTAATGAAAGGCAGGATTAAACGCAAGAAGCACCTTTTAGACTGAAATCAAATGATTGATAGTTTTTTTTTCATAATTGAAAATTCATTATTATCCGATTACCACATAATCATGTTAAAATGAACCAAAAATGATAATATTCTTTAACTGTAGTCGCTAAAAGTTACCCCTGAAGTCCATATGGCTAACAAGAATGACCAACAAGAAGCATAAGCAGATTGGGAAAATCGTTCCCTAAAATCGAAGCTTTAACCGAGATCATAGTTTCATGGACCATTTGCTCTATCTTCCGTCATATTCTAATCTTGCAATTTAACAATTTATTTTTAAAGTATCTACGTAGTTTTTACCAGGCCTCTTTACCTAACACGATCTCTCTCCATCCGCGCATGGGACTGACTATAGCGAGTTGGAAGTAGAAATCACCAAACGTTCATACTTGAGTGTCCTCTTCGTCAACGCTTTATGAGATGCCACTTTGTCTTCAAGGCATCATTTTCTTTGTTTCTTCCACTGCTCTCCTGTTTTAGCAGACGGCACTCAACCTTCCCCATGTTTGTTATGGATGTGTATACGCAAAACTTTCGATATAAACACACACTGACACACACGCATACGTGACCTTTACAAGTTTTTTTGGTGGGTTTAAAAAACTAACACCGTACTCTGGAAACAATTGTACATTCAATTCTCTCCCTTTTCTTTCTTACCTTTTTTGAGAATATCTGCTCTTGATTCATACATCCCCAGAATAAGGCAACCACATGCGGCCCTGCTACCCTTGTTTTTGTTATTGCAAAGGGAGGCCGAAGCCTAACATGCACACACACAAATGTATGCGCCCCCCGAGAATTGAACCCACCACCAGAGCATGGCAGTCAAAAGAGTCCTGTCAGTTGAGCTAACCTCTGGGTGCATGCCTCCTGATACCTTGACAGATAAATCCTCAAACATCAGTAAGTGTTTTTTATCTGCTAATGGCATGGATGCTATATCTTGAAAGCATTAGATGTCAAAGGGAAATAGCATGACATTGCCAATAGAAATCAAATAACTAAATTGTCTCATATGCGATATTCTAGGATAAGGTTTCATTAAATACGCTGCATAATATATACATTCTATTTTTCAGTCTTACAAGTTCATCCACAAAGCTTCATGGCTAAAAAGAAACATGTAATACAATGAGCATGCCTAACTACCATAAGGAATCACATACAACTTACTCTACATTATTACACAACAAAACAATATGCAACTATATAATCTTATAACAGAATATGAATATGAATCATAAAAACCATATTCATTATGCATATATACTCACGTAACAAACCAATCGACAAGGACCAAATATCTCCTCTTTTTTTCAAATTTTTGTTACTGAAGAAACGCTGGAGCTAATCATTGTCCCTCCTTTTCTTCCTCCTCCACTTCCTCTTCTTCCTCCATTGCGCCATTTTCCTGCAACAGATTCATAAGAACTGCAATCTGGTTCTGAAGCATGAAGTTCTCCCTCTCAACTTCTGCCCTCTTGCTTCGTTCCTCTCTTAATTGAAACTGCAGATGTTCTAGGCATTGAGCATCCTCCTCCAACTGCTCGTTCAGACCATCGATCTCTCTATCCTGTGCACACCCACCAACTTCAACAAATTACCTTCTAAATCTTAAGTATTGTAAAACAGGAGCTCTTAGGAAACCGTGGTACAGAAAGCAATCTAATCACAAGCAGAAGGAACCAAGATTCGGAGTCTGTGTTTTATTTAGAAGGATGCGTTACCTTCCTATTCATCTCCTGAACGGCGATCCTCCGCATGCTCTCCACTACATCAACATTGACGAGCTTGCGCTTCTTCCCTATCAGCCATCCCTTCGGATACACGGCTGCGTCGAAGTCCGGCGGTGGAAGGAGAGATTCCGCAGGCAAACACCGCCGGCCGTTGGCGTTCAGAGGCTCCAGCGGCTCGAAAAGAGCTCTTCTCCGATCTGATAAAATACCGCTCATCGAATTCTCCGTTTCAGAAGGGCACTTCTCCGCCACCGCACGCGAATCCTCAACCTTAACGCTCTCTGTTTCCATTTTATCCCTCTCACCTTCGTTTTCCTTCTCCTTCATCGTCCCTATAAAAAAAAAAAGTTGGAGCTATTCCACAAGAAACGGAGAAACTGAGCAGATAGCTGCTACCTACTTCAGATGTAAAGTATACACCGGGAAGATGCCTTACGTGAAGTCCACTCACAAGACTACGTACCATAAAATTCAGATATAAAGTGGTGAAAACAAAGGAAAAGAAGGAAATAACGACGAATGAACAGGGTCAACTCGAGTCCACAAATAAAAGACCGATTACTCTCGTATATGTATTTGAATTCCCAAGATGATCACTTTAAACATTTCATACCCATAACCGAAAACATGGGCACGGATCATTCTGTAAGAGATCGAGTTGATAAAACGGACAAGAAACTACGAAATTGAGAAGATGGGTACGAGCTACTTCACAAAAAACACTGAAATTTGAGGCGCGTACAGATTGTCCGCCTAAAAGAAAGATGGGCACGAGTTAATCTGCAAGAAATAGAGAAACTTCCAACATTACGCCCTGTTCGGAAAGAAACAGGACCATCGAGGACATGGCTACGAACAGGAAACGAAAATTGAGGAGAGACGGGTCGAGCTATTTCACAACAACATGAAGAAAACTGCGATCATTGGTACGATTTCTTCACATAAAAGAGATGGAGAAGAGAGGTGAGCATCGCCGGAATCACCTCTTCTTTTCCTGGAGTTCCAAAAAACCCGGGTGGGCGATAGCGGAGCGAAGCCATCTAGGTGCGATTGTATCTTGGTCATCGGATCTGTTGCTTCAGGAAATCTACCCATCTTCTCAACAAACAGTAAAAGACGGAGGAGGATGTCGGTTGAAGGCCTATAGAATGCGTGCAAGACGGAGGAGGATTAGAGGACGCCTTCGTGCCGTCCATAAGTAAGCTTTTCCTTCACTATTTCTTTTTCTGTCTGACATTTTCTTTTACAAATTGTAATTCATTTCCGATGTTTCTTACGCCAACATGTTTTTCTTTAGAATTCTTGGGAGGAATCAACGAAGATTCTTCCTTGTGCAGCGCGGTTGTCGAGGAAATGAATGATTCCAACCGCAACCTTTTACATATTCTTGGATCGCCCTTGTCTTCTTATCCCCTTTCTCTGTCAGGTCTAGAACGGGTCATAAACTTCAGCTCCGACCCGCATCCATTCCTGTCGACTCGCAAGATCCCTCCGGTGCGTGGGTACGCACTAAGCAGAGTATGGCCGGGCCAGTTTCGAGTCAGACCCGGGCTGAACCGGTTTCATGCTAAATGGTTTGTGTTTGGGCTCTCTTGACCAACCAACCAACCACAAAACCGAGCCCCAGATGAAATTTTATGTCTATGCTCTATTTTGTATTAATTTTCATCAGTAAATAAAAGATCTGACTGAGCTTGGATGCAAAAGCTCACCATCCAGTCTACTTATGCCCATGGTTACACATTTTGCTATATAAAACGATTATCTCAGAGAGAGAGAGAGAGAGAATCAGGTTTGTGTTTTGGCAGGCAGTAGTTTGTGCCTAGCTCAGTCCTGGACTTGGATTTGTACTAGGCTCGGCCCCAAAATTGCACCCATCTTGCAAGTAGATATTATCAAGTAGATCTTTTTTTTCCTTGGTTCAGATCACGGGTGATCTCCTCGAACAAACTCAAAAGTTATATTTGAACCTCCTATTTGGGCACTATATATATATATATATATTGGTTAGATCGGGGATATGAAAGTCAGATATGCACATCATGAATATCAAACTCACGACCTTCAACGTGTGAGTTATGCCCCATAACATGTGAGCTCTTTGAGTATTATGTGGTTTTCTTTACAAGTTAGAATCGAAAACAGAGATGCACTCCCTGAGAATCGGACTCATGAACTTCATCACGTGAGTCGAGAACCTCAACAGGTGAGCTTTTGCACCCATAACATTAGGGCTCTCGATTCACAGGCTGCAGTTCGATTCATGGGGTGGCATGCATTTGTGGTTATGTTGGTCTTTGTCCACCTTTTGAGAAATCCATTGGATTGGATTAGACATACCCTCGGGGTAAGCACAAATCGATACTGTACTCCTGACCTTTTGTCAGAGTGCAGCTCCTAGCCAGTTAACTAGGGCAGACACTCGGTTAGATCATTCAATCTACTCTTCAAGTTTCAGATGCGTTGACATCTTCGCATTAATTTCACGCTGACAAAGTGACTCGAAACAACACATTTCTTCAATCAAAGGAGCGAGGTTTCCTCCCTATGGAACTTACAGATCGTGCCCAGAAGTACCCATTGTGTTTCACCTTGAGATCGCCGCCGGATCGTTAGATTCGAGGAAAATAAACCCTAGATCCCCCGGGTTTTGTTTTGGGTACACGTGAAGTCTGGCCAAGATTCTTAACCGGAATAAGTAGTAGTTGAAGGCGCACAAAGATTTCACTTCTGTGTAATCCGACTCTGAATCTCTGATGTTAGTCGGCGCCCACATTTCTAGGCTCAGTTAGACCCAATACAAAGCTTCTCGATTACTAATTAGATAGTAACCCCAGAGAATAGTGTATTTTACCCACAAAATACTAGCCGACGGAAAAGGTCCAAGGCTTTATTCCTTCCAATTCTCTTGTTTCCTCTTCTTTTAACAGGGAAGCTAAATCCAGGTCCGCACTCCCTGGGAATCGAACTCATAACCTGCATCCTGTAAGTTGAATACCGTGGCCACGTGAGCTAACGCTCTGAGTGCACTTCCTCTTGATTTTTTCATTCAGTATGAGAAGACTGGTAATATTTCTATATTTTGTTGCTAAAATAGCTTTATTGTTTTTTATTATTTACAATTAGTCCTTTCTTTTTCAGCAGCTTTTCTCCAATTTGTGCAACTGTCAACTGTGATCATACGTTTGACAATGATGTTATCCTTGCTGTACTGCCTAAGGTCAGGTTTGTTTATATCCCAAAATAGAACAAAAAGAACCAAACTCATGCAACAGACACCAATGATGGATTGTTAACAAACAGAAAGAGAGACGGAGAGAAAGACAGTCATCGCTACAAGTGATGAATTTACATAAATATGTAGAATGGTACTCACACGTCCTACATCAGGATTCGTCACATGCCATTATCTGAATCCTGACACCTAAGAGCTTCTCATCAAAGCTCTGCAACAATTAAATCCAGTTAAACGGAACACCAGAGAGAGAAGATAAGTTACCACAGAGCATTTCGATAGGACTTTCTACAATGAGATGGGCATCATTACCTGGCCTTGCTACCAGGATCATCCGGGATGTTGAACAAGAACTGGGGAAGCGATGCTATCCGAGGTAGGCTAAGAAGCAGATCACCGAGTGAGTCCTTTCTTGACATCGTTGAGTTCTGCTTGCTGCTACAACTGTTTTGTTCAGCATTAGACGATGACCCAAAGTCTGATGTCTTACCACACCGACACAGAGGAGAAACAGTGTCGTGGTCATCTTCATCACTGTCAGATTGATCACCCTCGGAGATTGTGCAGTTAGTTTGCGCTTCTTGATCGTTAGTTGTGTCTTTCTCTAGCAGACAATAGAGAGAATTCACTTTGGACATAAGACGCTGCTCATCAGAAGCCATGGGATTCTGTGCATCACCGAGTAGCTGTTGAGCTATCTCATCCAGAATGTCCTTATTCCATGTATTTTCGTCAGTGGAAAGAGGATTCCCAGAGGTCATCTGTTCCGTAATGCAGTTTTCAATGTGGTCTACCAGATCAGTTATAGACATTGATGGACGCAACCCGGGAAATTTGAACTGTTCCCAAATGTTCGGCCTCTGCAGTTCATCATTTCCATTACTGCCACGTTCTTCAATACCCCTTGAGTCCATGACTTCACCAGAGGATGGAAAACCAAGTTAGACGATCACCAAAAAAAAAGCATAATAGGGTCAAGCTTCCTTCCACTTGAACTCCAGAAATTTATAAAACTCGAAAGAAGTACTAGTAAGATCAAGTTTTGCGATACAGGAGAGACCCTTATCATCAAAAAAAGTTCTGTTGGAAGACAACAACAACAAAGCCCTTTCCCATACTAGACGGGGTCGGCTACATGGATTCTTTGTTTCCACAGATCCCTATCGTTTGCCACGTTAGCAGTTAACTCACAATAAGCTAGATCATTCTTTATTGTTTCTTTCTAACACTTTTGTGGTCGTCCTCTACCTCTTTTAATACTTTCTAAATTTAGTTTTTCTACCCTTCTTACAGGTTCTTCTTTTGATCATCTTTCTATATGTCCAAACCATCTTAAACAATATTCTCTCATTTTATCCTCTATTGATTTCACTCCTAATTTGTTTCTAATAACCTCTTTATGTATACGGTCTTTTCTTATATGACCACTCATTCATCTCAACATCTTCATTTCTGTCAATGACATCTTTTGTACATGTTGATGATTAACTGCCCAACACTCAGAACCATAAAACATGGCAGGCCTAATTGCTGCTCTATAATATTTACCTTATAACTTTAATGGTATCTTCTTATCACAAAGAATACCTTATGCTCCTCTCCATTTAAACCAACCAGCATTAATTCTATGCGTAACATCTCCACTAATTCTTTCATCACTCTGAAAAATTGACCCTAGGTATTTAAAACTTTCCTTTGGGGGAATGCAATGTATGCTAATTTTAATTTCTATGTCCTCTGAGGTAACCAAATGATCAAACTTACATTCCATATATTCTGTCTTTGTTCTACTAAGTTGGAGGCCTTTGCTTTCTAATGTTTCTCTCCATAGTTCCAATTTTCTATTAACTTCTTCCTTAGACTCCTCCACTAATACAATGTCATCCGCAAATAACATACACCAAGGTACTTCATCTTGAATATGTTTTGTTAACTCATCCATCACCATTATAAATAAGTATGGACTTAAAGTTGATCATTGATGTAACCCAATATTAACTTCAAAGAAGTTTGTCGTTCCTTCATGAGTCCTCACACATGTTTTTACACTATCATACATGTCTCTTATAAGGTTAATATATGTCAATGGGATACCTCTTTTTTCCAAAGTTCTCCAAAGAACCTCCCTCGGTACCCTATCATAAGCTTTTTCTAGATAAGGTCTTTTTTTTTGCTCTCAAAAGGTGAATAACTTCAATAGTAGATCTGCCTGGCATGAATCCAAATTGATTCAACATTGTACTTGATACTTGTCTTACCCTACGTTCGATAATTCTTTTCCATAATTGCATACTAACTTGATACCTCGATAATTCGCACAATTTTGAATGTCTCCCTTGTTCTTATATATGGGTATAAGTGTACTTGCTCTCCATTCCTCGGGCATCTTTTGGTTCTTTCATATTTCATTAAATAGTCTTGTGAGCCAAGTGATTCGTATTTCTCCTAGTATTTTCCAAACTTCTATAGGAATATTATCTGGTCCTACCGATTTACCACCCTTCAAGGGCCTCTTTGACTTCGTTCTTTTGAATACGTCGGGAGAAATTGTGGTTTATATACTTTTCTAATTTGGCTAACTCTCCTAAGCTAATACTAACATCTTTATTTTCATTAAAAAGATTATAAAAATAGTTTTTTCATCTATTTCTTATATCATCATTTGCCACTAGAACTTTTCATCCTCGTCTTTTATGCATCTAACATAATTAAGATCTTTAGTTTTCTTATCTCTAACCCTAGCTATCCTAAAAATATCTCTTTCACCCTCTTTTGAGTTGAGTTTTTTATATAAGTCCTCTCAAATTTTAGCTTTTGCTTTAGTCACGGCCTGTTTCGCTTTCTTCTTTGCTTTCTTATAAGCCTCTAAAGTTTCACTAGTTTTTTTAGCATAATATAATTTGTAGCATGCCCTCTTTGCCTTGATTTTATTTTGTACTACTTCACTCCACCACCAAGCTTCTTTTTGTGCTGGTACACCTCCCTTAGATACCCCTAAGTTCCTAACACATCTTTCGCTACTTTCCTAATATGTATAGCCATATTATTCCACATATCACAGGGTGTACCAACATAATTCCAAACATCTACTTGAAGGACTTTCTGTTTAAATATATCTTCTTTCTCGCTTTTGAGGTTCCACCATTTAGTCTGAATAGCTCGATGCACTCCTTTCTTCTTTGTCCATTTTTTTATTTGTAAATCCATAACTAAAAGTCGATATTAGGTGGTTAAGCTTTCTCCTAGAATTACCTTGCAATCTTTACAACACGCTCTATCTTTTTTTCTATAAATAAAGTAATCAATTTGTGTTTGTGATAAGCCACTCTTATAAGTAATTAAATGTTCATCTCGTTTTTTGAATATTATATTGACTATAAAGAGATCAAATGCCATAGCAAAATTTAAAATCTGCCTACCTTCCTTATTTATATCCCCAAAACCAAAGTTTTCATGAATCCCTTGATATCCTAATGCCTCTTTACCGACATGTTCATTTAAGTATCCTCCTAAACAAATCATCTCCCTTTGTGGAATCTTTTGAATCACCTTATCTAACTCTTCCCAAAAAGTTGTCTTTATACTATCTTCTAGTCCTACTTGGGGTGCGTAAGCACAAACTATATTCAAAACCTCTACTCCTAACACTAATTTCAACGTCATGATTCGGTCACCATATCGTTGCATGTCTACTACACTATCCTTTAAATCTTTATTTACGATAATACCAACTCCGTTTCGAGCCTTTTCGTTACCTGAGTACCATAATTTAAAACCTGTATCCTCTATCTCCTTTGCTTTTTCTCCAACACATTTTTTCTCTTGTAAACATAGAATATGAATCTTTCTCCGAATCATAGTAGTATCTATCACCTCCATTAGCTTACCGAATAATGTTCTCATATTCCAAGAACCAATATGAATCTTATTATCTAGGACTAGCTTCCTTACCCCTGCATCCGTCCATAATCAAAATAAGGAGACCTCTCTGAAAAATTTTCACTACATTCAAGCGGCAATGTAGCGGGACTAACTTCTTTACCCACACCCATCCATGATGTGGGAACCCTCTCTGCAATTGATTCACTGCATTCTTATGGGAGACAACCAATTCACTACATTCTGATGGAAGACAACCAGTTAAAATAAACATCAACAATGGTAAATTGCCCAAGCTTTGAGTATGTCGCCATTGGAAGCAAGCGGGGTGTGCCTCAGATATTGAAGCCTCCAGCTACACAACTTAAAAGCTTGGAGAATACGAGGAGGCACATAATCCATCAAGCAAATTGTGGAATAGTTCACAATTCTTTGTCTCCTCCCATATACACTTCACTTAATATTTACATAATTATACAAATAAAAGATGGTGCCATGCAGAGCAAAACTGCAAAAGCAATTTGGCTTGATTACCAGAGAAAGCTTTCAACATATCCCATGTTATACCATAACAGAATAAACTTCAAGAGTATACCTGAGCTAGGTGAAGGAGTTTGCTGAGATACAGGCTCGTGTACATGCGCAACATGATCCACTATCTCACTCTTAAAGCTCGCTGACTGAGCAGTACATGGTGATGCAGGGTCCTGACACCCAGAGAATGATGATCCAGAATCATTCAAGTGGTCAAATCCATGAAATTTTAGGTCATCTTGATCCTCAAAGGTTGAGCCCCTATGATCAAAGTAGGGAGAATCCAAGGTTGTATCACCTCTTTGACTAAGCAAGTTCAGGCGAGGATCACACTGGATGAGCTTCTCAAAATGTTTATTAAGCAACCCATGAGAAACCTGTAAGAAATGTCTCCTGCACGAAAAGATTTGAACATATCAAAGGTCATGATACGGGAATAGAAACACAACAAATGAACAAACAAATACTAGAAGCGTTTTTCCAAGCTAGAAGAAGAATAAAGGATATACACAAAAGTAGATTTCAATTCAACCGTTAAGAAACTAAGATGAATCTACATTGTAAAGTAGATTTGTCAAAGACACTATGATCTCGAATGATAGAAAATAAAACAGAGAAGTGTCTGAAATAATTGTATCTACTACCTTTGTAGAGTTGCTTGCCCTCGAGTAAAATCTGAGGTGGCCTGCCATAGTGTATGCTTTCTTGGCTGTGGATTGGTCTCCCTGAAAAAGAGAGGCCGCCTGGCCAACTGCACTAGACATGATATGAAGACAATCATGTCAAAAAAAGATAGAAGCTCAAGCAAGAATCCCTGGACCCCGACAAACATATATTACTGAAAAGGTGGCATTACCACTATATCAAGAGTGCCGGGCCCATTGTCAGGAAAGGTGGCTTTCAAAGCCGTGATATCTGACCACTGGATCTCAATCTTGCTCTTGAGACCACCATCAAGAACTTCCCACACAAGCTTGTGCTTTGCGAAGTAGCACTTCGCCATTAGATCACCCTCATACCTTGACACACACTGCATGGCGTACAATGTAAATTGGAGAAATGAGTCTGATGCATGAGTTCTACAATTACCACGAAGGGGTGACCTACAGAAGCAGAACATAACAGTTCGCCATTTTTGCATTCAAAAGATATAACCATGAAATAAAGCATACCTCCCAGGAACCAATCCTTAGTAATGAGGCAGGGAAGTTGGATGCTTTCAGCTTATCAGTTACAATGGATGTTAACACTCCTTTTGAATCCCTCTTTCTCGTTGAATCTAAAATTTCATTACCATTAACCCCAAATTTTGTAGCATCTTCTTGAGCAAGTCGCATCTGAATTAAATCCAACAGCGAAGGACTCTTTCTCAGGCGTAAACCAAGGGGGCTAGGTTCATCCAGTGGGTTATATAAAGCCTGTTGGGCTGGGGCCATGCTAGTTCCCGATCTCAACTGCCAGAAACACAACGTAATAGTAAATACACAGTACGTAATTTTGCAAAAATGCCAAGACCAAACTTCTTAAATGCCAGATTATACACCAATACGAAGTTGCAATCAATTTCAACATTTTTGGAATCAAAAGAGCCACAAAAAAGAGCTCACCTACCATACGTGCTCACCACCCGTTACAAACAGGATATTTCAAGAACCGAACCACTAAAGAATCATAGACCAACTATTTTCTATCACATTCAAACCCTTTTCATTATTAAAAATGGATTAGAAATCATTTTCCCGGCAATTGCATTCAGTGTTGTCTGACGCGTATCGTATCGCGTATCGCTGGGCTCCACGATACGGGCGTATCGTATAGTATCGCATCGTTGTGTTAGGCTTCCGACAGCCAACGTAAAACTTCGTCGGATTTTACAACATGGATTACAAAAATTATGAGCATTGCTTTGGGGCGTCCCCGCCTAGCGACGTAATGCAGAGCCCGAAAGCAATAAGAAGTAAGCAAGGGCCACTACATTTTCTCCCGAATGTAGTGAATCAATTGCAGAGAGGGTTCCCACATCATGAACGGGTGTGGGTAAAGAAGTTAGTCCCGCTACATTACCGCCCGAATGTAGTGAAAAATTTTCAGAAAGGGTCTCCGCATTTTGATTATGGACGGATGCGGGGGGGTAAGGAAGCTAGTCCTAGATAATAAGATTCGTATTGGTTCTTGGAATATCGGAACATTATCGGGTAAGCTAATGGAGGTGGTAGATACTATGATTCGGAGAAAGATTCATATTCTATGTTTACAAGAGACAAAATGGGTTGGAGAAAAAGCAAAGGAGATAGAGGATACAGGTTTTAAATTATGGTACTCAGGTAAAGAAAAGGCCCGAAACGGAGTTGGTATTATCATAAATAAAGATTTAAAGGAGAGTGTAGTAGACATACAACGATATGGTGACCGAATCATGACATTGAAATTAGTGTTAGGAGCAGAGGTTTTGAATATAGTTTGTGCTTACGCACCCCAAGTAGGACTAGAAGATAGTATAAAGGCAGTTTTTTGGGAAGAGTTAGATAAGGTGTTTCAAAAGATTCCACAAAGGGAGATGATTTGTTTAGGAGGAGATTTAAATGGACATGTCGGTAAAGAGGCATTAGGATATCAAGGGATTCATGGAAACTTTGGTTTTGGGGATATAAACGAGGAAGGTAGGGAGATTTTAAAGTTTGCTATATCATTTGATCTCTTTGTAGTCAATACAATCTTCAAAAAACGAGATGAACATTTAATTACTTATAAGAGTGGTTTATCACAAACACAAATTGATTACTTTATTTATAGAAAAAAAGATAGAGCGTGTTGTAAAGATTGTAAGGTAATTCCAGGAGAAAGCTTAACCACCCAACATCGACTTTTAGTTATGGATTTACAAATAAAAAAGTGGACAAAGAAGAAAAGAGTGCATCGAGCTATTCGGACTAAATGGTGGAACCTCAAAAGCGAGAAAGAAGATATATTTAAACAGAAAGTCCTTCAAGGAGATGTTTGGAATTATGTTGGCACACCCAGTAATATGTGGAACAATATGGCCATACATATTAGGAAAGTGGCGAAAGATGTGTTAGGGGTATCTAAGGGAGGTGTACCGGCACAAAAAGAAGCTTGGTGGTGGAGTGAAGTAGTACAAAATAAAATCAAGGCAAAGAGGGCATGTTACAAATTACATTATGCTAAGAAAACTAGTGAAACTTTAGAAGCTTATAAGAAAGCAAAGAAGGAAGCAAAAAAGGCCGTTAGTGAAGCAAAAGCTAAGATTTGGGATGACTTATATAAAAAACTCAACTCAAAAGAGGGTGAAAGAGATATTTTTAGGATAGCTAGGACTAGAGATAAGAAAACTAAAGATCTTAATTATGTTAGATGCATAAAAGACGAGGAGGAAAAAATTCTAGTGGCAAATGATGATATAAGAAATAGATGGAAAAACTATTTTTATAATCTTTTTAATGAAAATAAAGATGTTAGTATTAGTTTAGGAGATTTAGCCAAGTCAGAAAAGTATATAAACCACAATTTCTACCGACGTATTAAAAAGAATGAAGTCAAAGAGGCTCTTAAACATATGAAGAGTGGTAAATCGGTAGGACTAGATAATATTCCTATAGAAGTTTGGAAAATACTAGGAGAAATAGGAATCACTTGGCTCACAAGGCTATTTAATGAAATATGGAAAAACCAAAAGATGCCCGAGGAATGGAGAACAAGTACACTTATACACATATATAAGAACAAGGGAGACATTCAAAATTGTGCGAATTATCGAGGTATCAAGTTAATGAGTCATACTATGAAATTATGGGAAAGAATTATCGAACGTAGGTTAAGACAAGTATCAAGTACAACACAGAACCAATTTGGATTTATGCCAGGCAGATCTACTATTGAAGCGATTCACCTTTTGAGACGTCTTATAGAACATTTTAGAGCAAAAAAGAAAGACCTTCATATGATATTTATTGATCTAGAAAAAGCTTATGATAAGGTACCGAGGGAGGTTCTTTGGAGAACTTTGGAAAAAAGAGGTATCCCATTGACATATATTAACCTTATAAGAGACATGTATGATGGTGCAAAAACATGTGTGAGGACTCATGAAGGAACGACAAACTTCTTTGAAGTTAATATTGGGTTACATCAATGATCAACTTTAAGTCCATACTTATTTATAATGGTGATGGATGAGTTAACAAAACATATTCAAGATGAAGTACCTTGGTGTATGTTATTTGCGGATGACATTGTATTAGTGGAGGAGTCTAAGGAAGAAGTTAATAGAAAATTGGAACTATGGAGAGAAACATTAGAAAGCAAAGGCCTCCAACTTAGTAGAACAAAGACAGAATATATGGAATGTAAGTTTGATCATTTGGTTACCTCAGAGGACATAGAAATTAAAATTAGCATAGATTACATCCCCCCAAAGGAAAGTTTTAAATACCTAGGGTCAATTTTTCAAAGTGATGAAAGAATTAGTGGAGATGTTACGCATAGAATTAATGCTGGTTGGTTTAAATGGAGAGGAGCATAAGGTATTCTTTGTGATAAGAAGATACCATTAAAGTTATAAGGTAAATATTATAGAGCATCAATTAGGCCTGCCATGTTTTATGGTTCTGAGTGTTGGGCAGTTAATCATCAACATGTACAAAAGATGTCATTGACAGAAATGAAGATGTTGAGATGAATGAGTGGTCATAAAAGAAAAGACCGTATACATAAAGAGGTTATTAGAAACAAATTAGGAGTGAAATCAATAGAGGATAAAATGAGAGAATATTGTTTAAGATGGTTTGGACATATAGAAAGATGATCAAAAGAAGAACCTGTAAGAAGGGTAGAAAAACTAAATTTAGAAAGTATTAAAAGAGGTAGAGGACGACCACAAAAGTGTTGGAAAGAAACAATAAAGAATGATCTAGCTTATTATGAGTTAACTGCTAACGTGGCAAACGATAGGGATCTGTGGAAACAAAGAATCCATGTAGCCGACCCCGTCTAGTATGGGAAAGGGCTTTGTTGTTGTTGTTGCAATAAAAGTAGTAAAAATCCGAAAAAAATCAGGAAAATTTTGGAAAAATCTGTAATTGCTTTAAATTCATATAATGCAAAGTTAAGCACAAATTGAACATTTATTATTGAACAATTGCATCCAAAATTATATATTTTGAATCAAAAAATGAAATATATTTATATTTTACATATTGTAAATTTGTTTCAGGATCATTAACTAAATAATCTTCATCTTCTCCTTGATGATGTTGTTGCACTTACACTTCAAATTAATTTATGCAATGTCTTCTTCAGTTAGGACTTAGGAGTGCATTTTCTTTGTTATCTTCCATAATCCACTCATGTAATATATCAAAATTAACAAACTGCTATCTTTGTACATGTAGTTGTCATATTTGCTAATTTTCATATGTGAGCAAAACAAAGAACTCCATTTCTTTGATTATTGAGTCTATGACACCTCAATGATGTGATATTATTACTTGATGATGTCCCCTTTTTCTCTTATTGGAGACTAGCTTTTTAACTAATGCTTGAGCTTCATTTCTCACTTCACAGACTGAGTTAAGCCTCACACACATTGATCATGTTCAACTCAATAGAAGTCATGTAACGTGAACCCTAAAATAATGAAGTTGTGAAATCCCTACTCAATGAACCGAGAGAACTAAATGTTTTTAATTGTTTACGATCTTATGAAATTAGAAAATGTTAGCAAAAATATACCTAAAAGTTGTAACAGAAAGGGAAATGATTTTGTCATAAATATTTTTTTATATATTATTCTTATTAAATAAATGAAATTATAAACCCAAATTATAAGCATATTGGAGGATGCCTTTAAGGGAAGTGAAGAGAGGGGAAGAGAGGGCAGAAACATGCAAAAAAAATTTGAAAAAAAAAATTTAGGCGTACGATACGGGCCGTATACGGTGCGATACTGATTGCATTATCGACAATAGATTAATAAACTTATTTTTTTGGTATGACCATTCTAGCAAAAGACATGGAAGTTGCAACTTTACTTATAGGCTAAAAGCATTCTCTAGTGCTTCGGACTTTGTCACAAACATTCTGGGATCGTTTAATCCAATCTAGTCCTGTAGAATCCTTCACCAATCAACCCTCAACAGCACTCAAATAACCCGAGCAAACACAATCATTAGCCACATAAAAACGAAAAAGCTGAAAGTTGAATAGAGGGAAACAAACAAATTTCCGCCCCTCAGTCACAACCGCTATTGTTTTTACCAAGTAAACTATAAGCTTTACAACAACAACTAAGCCTTTTCCCACACTAGACGGGGTTGGCTACATGGATTTTTTGTTTCCACATAGCCCTATCATGCAGTGTTATCCGTATCGCACCGTATCGTACAGTACGACACGTATCGTATCGTGGGAAGCCACGATATAGTACTGTATCGTACGATACGACCCGTAGCCCAAATTTTTTTTTTCAAATTTTTTTTGCATGTTTCTGCCCTCTCTTCTCCTCTCTTCACTTTCCTTAAAGGCATCCTCCAATATGCTTATAATTTGGGTTTATAATTTCATTTATTTAATAAGAATAATGTATAAAAAATAAATTATGACAAAATCATTTCCCTTTCTGCTACAACTTTTAGGTATATTTTTGCTAACAGTTTTTAATTTCATGAGATCATAAACAATTAAAAATATTTAGTTCTCTCGGTTCATTGAGTGGGGATTTCACAACTTCACTATTTTAGGGTTCACGTTACATGACTTTCATTGAGTTGAACATGATCAATGTGTGTGAGGCTTAACTCAGTCTGTGAAGTGAGAAATGAAGCTCAAGCATTAGTTAAAAAGCTAGTCTCCAATAAGAGAAAAAGGGGACAACATCAAGTAATAATATCACATCATTGAGGTGTCATAGACTCAATAATCAAAGAAATGGAGTTCTTTGTTTTGCTCACATATGAAAATTAGCAAATATGACAACTACATGTACAAAGATAGCAGTTTGTTAATTTTGATATATTACATGAGTGGATTATGGAAGATAACGAAGAAAATGCACTCCTAAGTCCTAACTGAAGAAGACATTGCATGACTTAATTTGAAGTGTAAGTGCAACAACATCATCAAGGAGAAGATGAAGATTATTTAGTTAATGATCCTGAAACAAATTTACAATATGTAAAATATAAATGTATTTCATTTTTTGATTCAAAATATATAATTTTGGATGCAATTGTTCAATATTAAATGTTCAATTTGTGCTAAACTTTGCATTATATGAATTTAAAGCAATTACCAGATTTTTTCAAAATTTTCCAGAATTTTCTTGATTTTTTTCGGATTTTTACTAATTTTATTGATTTTTTAAATAATTTTTATAGAATTTTAATATTAAAGTACGATACGATACGATACGCCCGTATCGTGGAGCCCAGCGATACGCGATACGATACGTGTTAGACAACACTGCTATCATGTGCCATGTTAGCAGTTAACTCACAATAAGCTAGATCATTTTTTATTGTTTCTTTCAAACACTTTTGTAAACGTTTTCTACCTCTTTTAATACTTTCAAAATCTAGTTTTCCATACCTTCTTACAGGTTCTTCTTTTGATCTTCTTTCTATATGTCCAAACCACCTTAAACAATAATCTCTCATTTTATCGTCTATTGCTGTCACACATAATTTATTTCTAATAACCTCATTATGTATACGGTCTTTTCTTGTATAACTCATCCATATCAATATTTTCATTTCTGTTATGGACATCTTTTGTAAATATTGATGATTAACTGCCCAACACTCAGAATCATAAAACATGGTAGGTCTGATTGATGCTTTATAATATTTACCTTTTAACTTTAATGGTATCTTCTTATCACAAAGAATACTTAATGCACTTCTCCATTTGAACCAACAAGCATTAATTCTATGTGTAACATCTCCATCAATTTTTCCATCACTATGAAAAATTGACCCAAAGTATTTTAATTTCTATGTCCTCTGAAGTAACCAAATGATCAAACTTACATTCCATATATTCTATCTTTGTTCTACTAAGTTGGAAGCTTTTAATTTCTAATGTTTCCCTCCATAGTTCTAATTTTCTATTAACTTTCTTCTTATACTCCTCCACTAAGACAATGTCATCTGCAAATAACATAGACCAAGGTACTTCATCTTGAATATGCTTTGTTAACTCATCAATCACCATTATAAATAAGTATGGACTTAAAGTTGATCATTGATGTAACCCAATATTAATTTCAAAGAAGTCTGTCATTCCTTCATGAATCCTCACACATATTTCTACACCATTGTAAATGTCTCTTATAAAGTTCTTATAAGGTTCATACGTTCATGTACTTCAATGAGATACCTCTTTTTTTTTTGTAAGGTTCTTCAAATAACCTCCCTCGATACCCTAAGCCTTTTCTAGATCAAATGAAGGTCTTTCTTTTTTGCTCTAAAGTCTTAGATAAGACGTCTTTCAAAAGGTGAATGGCTTTATCAGTACATCTCCCTAGCATGAATCTCCCTAGCATGAATCCAAATTGGTTCAAAAGAAATTCTAGAAACCTCCCAATCCATAATTATGAGCAGAATGAATAAAATAACACTTATACCAAAAGAAGGAAAGGGGGAAACACCGAAACTAAAGCAAAGCAGAATCAAAAGTAATGGAATCGATACCTACCTGATGGAATGGCGTCGGAAATCTAGACCTCTTGATCGCGTGTCCGCTTTCCTCCTCGGACGAATCTTCAATCTCCGCTTTCACCTGCGACCTCTTTGCCGACTCCGATTCCGGCAGACCGGTAGTTGCCGTAGGCTTCATGGCAGCATTCTTCGAACCCAGGCCACCGGAGTGAGCGAACTGAACCATCGGGAGAAGGCAGATCTCCTAAGAAATCCTACTTTCCCTCTTCCCGAAAGACGGAAGAAAACGAGAAAAGCCGAAGGGCAACAGAAGGTAGGGCCGGTCGCGCGCGATCTACGGACTATATCGAGCCTTGACGGAACCCTGCGGCGTCTACGGCCGGAGAAGACGCGTTCCAATGGCCATCACCGCGATTCTCCTTCGAAGACGAATGCACAGAGAAAACAAAGAAAAATTTTCCGTCTCCTTTTCGCCCGTGCGGAGAAAAGATACACCGATTCCTCTCTCCGAAATAATCCACGTACGGCCTCCTTCTTGTTCTGTAATTTCATCGGCCTACACAAGCTGGGCTCGTTCTGTAATAGCAGTAATAGCCCCGTATAGGTCAACTATTTCAGACTATTTGGGGAAAGTAATTAATTTAACAGCAACACAAGCTGGGCTCGTTCTGTAATTTCATCGGCCTACATAAGGCAATGTACAGCAGCGCGCCCTGGCACTCCGGTGCATGAACGAGAATTGTCCCTTTCACAAAGACTCGTACAGATTCGATTCGAAGAGCAAGGACACTGGTATGTTTGACACCACTCCGAAATGAAGCAAGACTCAATTTTGTCCTATGAGCTTTTTCTTTTTGACCTGTGAATCCTTTTTTTACGTTAAGTTTGGCTTAAAAGTGTTATTATGGATAATAAAAATCGCTCAAGGTAAACATATCGATACGAGCTCTTTTACCTTTTCTAATGTTTTGGAGGACTCATGTGTTAGGTTTTTGAGGTTATACATGTGTAAAAATCAAATCCTGTCCACCTCTGCATGTATTTTCAGTCCGCTCATTATACAACCAATATCACGTTGAGATCCAAACACTAGAGAGAGACAAAGAGAGTATTGTCCATGCTCTAATCTTCTCAACAATAGAAATCTATAAAACAAAAAGCAAATAAAATCAAGTGCATTTAATACACCAGCAAAAAGTACCAAAATGCTTTTTCTTTTAAACTTTGAATTTCATTGGCTGATTTTATTGATCCAGCATTTGAGATGTTTGACAATGTTTAAGCATTGATGAATGTCCTAATATCCTAGTTTATTTCTCTCTCTCTCTCTCTCTCTCTCTCTCTCTCTCTCTCTCTATATATATATATATATATATATATATATATATATATATATATATATTAATATTACCAAAATGGGGCAAATAGCCCAAGGTTCCCAATAGTGGCAAGATTCGACGTGTGCATGTCACTTGTCATTAACATATTTTGTTTTGAACTGAGTTTTCATTGTGATCTTACCCAAAAAATGCGTCAAGAAAAAAGAATAGAATTGAACATCAAGTAGATCGAATATGGTTGTTCATAATACATTTATAGCGGTCTAATGGTTGTGTGTTAGTCTTTGGTTTCCTCTTGTAAAACAAATATAAAAGATCTAAGATATTGTATTGTGAAGTGTAATTCTCTTCACTCCTTTTGATTCGACAATCGTTTGCTGTTTTAGATTTTATTTTTTTTATAGCAAATGAGGTTGTCAGCCATCTCAGTATCACTGGTCATCAACATCAATATAGAAAATGTTGACGATGGTGAGTTACTTTTTACTATAATATGAGAGGTTCTACACACTCAATCACAATATGGTTGGATACTATTTACTAAAGTTACGAATAAAATACTGTTTTAGAACATAAATGGATTGGATTTTTTTAAGATTTTATGATCTGGATCTAAATTCTACCTCAAATCCAAATGGGGATTCAAATTAATGAGATTTTGTTGCTAGGAACGACATGTTGACATCCTTAGCACTTAACTGAGTGGCAACTTCGTGTTCTGGGTATTCTATTATTCTAATCACGATCAATTTGTTTTGGGTGGTCAAAGCATGAATCTTCTGTTATATTAACCGCAATTTCATGTTTTGAAATGAGATCCTGGTGTGTCATTTCATGTTTGTGCTAGAAATAGGATGACCCGAACACGACCTTGTCTCTGATGGACCAGAAATGGACTTCTTGAATCGTGTCATTTTCGTTTCGTGTATCGTGTTGTCACCGGCTCAGGACGTATTAATTGGGTCAACCGTGTTTGGGCATGGCTGTCAAAAGTATATGATGTGTCAAAAGTAAATGATGCATCCGCCGTCGATCCGTGAGAGAGAGACAGAGAGAGAGAGAGGATGGAGACGGGTTGTAGCAGCAGCAGCAGTAAAGGAGGCGGAGGAGGTTATGGTCGCAAGTGGGCGGTCGATCTCACCTCCACCAACGACTATTCTTCTTCTTCGTCTTCCCGAGACATCCCAGATCCACTTGGCTTCGCCCGCGCTTCTCAAGAACTCGTGAGGAATCTATCTCTTTCTCCGAGAGCAGTACATCTTTTGCTTTTGTTTGATTAATAATTGCTTGTGATTGGGTTCAGGAAGATGGTGCTGGAGGAAACCGTCAGAAGAAGGAAGCAGAGGCAGCATGGAAGGCGCAGGTACCCTTCGTTTTTTTTTCTTTGCCCTATTTGTTCTGTTTGTCTGTAGTAAAAAGAGGAGTTATTGGATTCGCTATGGATTATCATAATTTCATTGTTCCTGAGATCGCGGTTGCATCGTGGCGATTCCTTTTATGATTTGATCCCCTTTGAATGTTTTCCATTTGTTTGCTTGGTTTAATTTGAGAATATCTCCATTCGGTCCTCTCCATTCCTTTAAAGTGTCTCAGTCTTGGTAATATTTTCTGTTTAATTTGGATATTCTCTTGCACAATGAGTTTTGAGGCATTTGGTTGCATTGTCGCGTTCATGGTAATGTGAAGTTGGAAACTCTTTCATTGCAGCGTACAACCGAAACAGTTATGTGTTCACCAAAACCAAGCCTTTTTGCCCACTAAGGAGGTCTGGATGCATGGATTCTAGGTCATTGAGATCGATCATGTCTCTTATTAGCGTGTAACTCAAAAAAGAAAGATCATGATTTCTTGCTTCCAAGACTTTAGGGGACTCCCTCTTTTAAAGTATCCATTGTCCAAAACACCTGGAGCTTCACGTGTCCGCCCTTTCAAATGTCCCATTGCGTCTCTCTCATTTTATCTTCGACAGAACAGTACAAGGTGAAATTTTGATAAGAACAGTAGCCTGTTTCGGTTGCTATGAAAATCCATGAGATTAGTAGCAGCAAATGGTGGAAGTCTTGGGAAGTGAAAAAGTGGAGCGGTTTAACATTTTAAGAGATCTGCTCATGTAATAGAAGATTAGAGGAAATCTTTAGCATTCTGCGATCTCCTTTCCGACTTTGTCCTTTACTCGAGATAAGAAACGTGACTGCACTAAGCTTCTAAGACTATCATGTGTGTAGTTTGTTGTGTTTGGAGCTTTTAGAAACCTAGAGTTATGATATGTACTCCTATATTTTGTTGCTTTTGGCTGCTAATTGTCTTGCTCCAGTATAATTTTACGAGCTAATCAACCTAATGCCTCCAAATAACTGCTTTGCATAACGTTGCTTCTATCAGTTATGGCTTTAGACACTTCATGCAAGCATATCAAAGATTAAAGTTCTACGGATGTGGTCTAATTCCAGTATAGAAAGAGAAAGGTCATTAGAGGCAATTTTCTAATAGAGCATGTGGCTGATTCTTGATTTTCAAAGAACCATCTGTGAGTATGTGTCATCTCAATGTTACCCATTTTCTCCATTTCTGATAATATTAGTACTTGGGGACATTCACGCTACATTATTCACTTTCAGGGGAAAAATACAGCTTCTGGTAGGTGCTAATATTTTCTCCAAGTGTGTTTTATTTGTTGTATCTTTCCATGCAGGCTATTTTATTGCTAAGGGTTACAACTACGAGTATATGACTGTGGGATACATAGTATATGACTATGAAGTGCTCTGCATGAATAAGAATCGAGTATTTGTTTTATGTGCTTAGCAGTTTCATTGTGGTGCGCACCGAGCTTTATGTGTTGTGTTGCATCGATGTGAGATCCATCTTCTAGTTCTATTCCATTAGACCTACCAATGTCAGTTCTTCAATCACTTTGACTTATTTTTTTCCTCTTGCATGAGAAGAAAGCCTGGGAAATAGCTCAAGCCCCTTTTAAGAATTTGATGATGATGGGCTTCATGATGTGGATGGCTGGAAATACAGTGCATTTGTTTAGTATTGGCATCACATTTTCAGCTCTTTGGCAACCGATAAGTGCCCTTCAGGGTGTTGGCAAAGGTAGGTTTCTTTGACTTATACAGCGAATCTTCTTGATGCTGCAACTGAGATTACTTATGCATTATTATCTGTAAGTTTAGTGTGCTTCACTGCTGCATAGAGTTTCTTATGGACAATTGGTATTGGAGTTTTAACCTCTAAAGTAGAAGAAACTGCAAATTTAACTAAATATTTTGAAAATATGTTCCTGAATTCAGATGCTAATATATTTTAACCAATCAAATGCAAATATAATATTTGATCTTGTAATTTAGTGTTCAGTTTTTGTCCATAAGGACGGTACTGGTTAATATAATAATAGTAAAGTCACTGAAGTTGGTCATGGAATCTCTGTCTGAACATGGATACTGATGAAGCAGAATAGTTATTTCCGCATACTACTGTCCCTCTTCTTTCTTTTCTTGAACAACAAGTAATCTTCAATTCCCAAAAAAGAACTTAGTCGCTATTTCATTTCTAGGATCTTGGATATAGAATCTATACTTGACCTAGTTCAGGTTCTGCACAAAAATCTGGGATGATATTTCTTCAAAGCCAATGATTTTAGTCTAATGATTCAATCGGCTGAAAAAATTATACCAAAGGAATGATGAAAATGAAATTCCTCTTTATTTGAGAACTAGTTCATGGAGGCTCGTACTTCGGTATGATACCCTCCTCCCAATTCTTATGCATAAGTTTTTCATGTACATCTGAAAGGAACAACATTCTTGTTCAGAAGGAGGTAAGATTTCCAACTACTTCGTGCCCCATTTTGTAAAGAATCATCAACTTTTCGATAGAAGTAGGCATGTTAACTGCTTTGTTGCAGTTTTTGGCTGTTAATTTCTGACCAATCACTCCTTTCTCCTTGCAAGTTTTTGAACCTTACAAGGATTCAAGAGTTGATATTCTAGCACCCAAATTGGTATTTATGGCCCTGAACTTAGCAGCACTGGCGTTGGGTGTCTGGAAGGTAAACCATTTACACTAATCCACCTTGTTATATCGTTCTTCCTTAAATGCAGCTATCCCAGTACTTCAAAGTTTCTCATCCAACGAAATTTTTATTGGCAGCTGAATACCCTCGGCCTTCTTCCCACCCATGCATCAGACTGGGTTTCATCTTTGCCACCTGCTCAGGTACGTTAAACGAGTAAATTAATTCGAGGATTGCATTCTCTAGCTGACAGTTGGCGGGAAACTTTATCAGATCTTTTACAATTAGACCATCTTTCCAACATTAATGCACCGAGTTCCACCTGGACTCTGAACTAAGCCTGCTGGGGCAAGAACAACACTAAGATGATTAACCTCCTAGAAAGTCCTTACATTGCACTCTCTAGCGGAACTAACCTGGTGTGGGAGAAGGCCTGGTAAGGGGTAAGGCAAGGACTGGGAGGAATCATAAAACTGCAATGGATAATCTGGCCTATGTTCAATTTTGTTTCCACAATCTATTTTCTGCATTCAATGGGGTCCTCTATCTTGAGAACTGTTTGGCGTGTTGTGCTTTAAGTAAGTTTGCAGGAGTCAGTTGTTTGCTTGCAGTGCTCTTTGCAGGTTTTTCCATGACATGTTTTCTCATCTGTATCTTGTTTTGATTTTCAGGAGGTGGAATATTCTGGTGGAGGTCTCGCGTTTGTCTGAGATCTATGAACACGAAATTGGACAAACCAAGTATGGAAATCATGTATGCTTTGGTAGCACTCTATTCTATGTTTAGAGAGTAGCAACCTTGTGTGAGGCAGAGGATGATATGAGTTGAATGACCGACTTCAACATATTTTCAGCTGATTATTGCTCTTCTTCTTAAGGAAACTCATTTTCATGGCATTACGCTAAGGCACTCTTGTTCAACCTACTGTATATGGATTAGTCGCAAAATGTGTTAAATTTTAGGATATAATGACACCTTATATCATCCAGCTTCCACAGTTTAGCTTCTTCTTTTTTGTTTTTTTAATTTAAAAATTCCGGTGAAGCATACCACTGAGGACCCCGACTAATCGGGTTCACGTGGGGTCGGCCCACCTTAGGGGCAAACTCTCCCAGTGCTGGTTTTCTCCATTCAAAAGGCTCAAACTCAGGAGCTTTGGTTAAGGGAGCAAGTGCGGAACCACTTTACCATTAAAGTGTTGAACCAGCTTTCACGGTTTCAAAACCAGATCCAGAATTGAGGACCACTTGGTTCAGTTCTGGTTGGAATCAGAACCATCGGTTTCATAATTCTGTTAAAATTTTCTTTAAAAAAGTAACTTTTCAATGTTTTTTGACGGTTTCAAGTGAGTCCAGCCATGTCTATCTTCTCTCATTTATTTTATGGTGGTGTATTTATTCTTTAATAACCTTATTATGAATTGTTTTTCTTGTTCTATTTTATCTACATCTTCGTCTTTGCCATGAATACCCAAACTGGACCAGTGATCCGTATCAGTCACACAATCAAATCCGTTTAAAGGGATCCATGGCCATGGATGGGGTTGGGGTCTAAAACTTTGATCCTCTTTAGAAACGGGTTCCAATTCTGATATAATTATTTGAGGACCTAAACTGTTTAGGCTTTAACTAGTATAGACCCGGACCAAACAGTTCTGTAGAGATTGTACCCAAACCCATCTGAAACTGAACTCGTTCTATACCGTTACAGACTCCATCCGACCCTGAACCAAACCAAAAACGGAACCTGATAACTTGCGTCAAACTCAAAATTATCTTTTGTGAAATATTATTTCACTTCATTTCCATTATAACTTTTAGATGTACTGTTAACGGGTTGATTCACAAGTCCAAGGCCATGAGTTCAATACTCGGGGTGTCTGGCTTTGGCCTCCTCATTGTACAAAAAAAAATCTTTAGATCTACTAATTCAAAAATGTATAAGAACCAGAGCTGAGCTCAACCCAAGCCATACCTAAAACCAACTCTAAACCGATCAACAATGGGTTGTGTTCGATCCAAAGAAAAACTAAACCTGATTAAAAAAAATCAATCTTCTAAGACCCGACTCGCCATTATATGCTCAAGACTCGTTGGCCATTTTGGTTGATAAATTTTGACCAACCTGAACCTAAACCTGGAACTGGATCATCATAGGTCAGGTCAGGTTCAATACGAACTTCAGGCCTGATTTAGAACCAGATCCGAATTAAACCAAACCGAGGGAATCAACGTAGGGTAGTTTCGGAATTTTTTGCATTAATTGTGGTTCATAGGCAACACATACTTTTGCACACATAATTTAATAAAATAATATGCTAATAAATGTCTTGAATTTTTTGCCCTGAAAACCAAATTCATTACAAACTCTTACCCAGGAAAAGAAAAAAGAAGAATTCATTGCAAACTGTGGCTCACAACGGTCGTGTTTGGTGTGTCTTCACCCATCCACCCACCTTGTCTGGGCTACCTAGAGAGAGAGAGAGAGAGAGATGGAGCTAACGGAGCAGCAGCTGGGCGCCTTCAATGGTTCGGATCCGAGCAAGCCCATCTACGTTGCGATCAGAGGAAGGATCTTCGACGTGTCGACGGGCAGGAACTTCTACGGCCCCGGTGGGGATTACAGCGTCTTCGCCGGAAAGGACGCAAGCAGGGCACTTTCCAAGATGAGCAAGAAGGAAGAGGACATCTGTTCTTCCCTGGACGGCCTCTCTGAGAAGGAACTCGGTGTGCTTCTTGACTGGGAGAAGAAGTTCGAAGCAAAGTATCCCATCGTTGGCCGCGTAGTCTAGACTGAAATTCGCAGAATCTCATCATGGGTCTTTGTTATAATAATTGGGGCATCTTGGAAAAACTTGAACTGGTCTTTCTTGTACTTCCGTTGTCTTAATCGGTGTGTATGGAAACTATCTGACTGATGATCTTATTGTCACTGATTGATGCTTGGTGATGGTTCAATGTTCATTAATGTGTTGGGCATTGTCAGTTTTCTGCTTCTCAGCTTCTGTTTCGCTGTTATGGTAAATAGATCCTGTCATTTTGTAGCACCCACTTTGGTGGGTTAGGGGATTAATGTTCTTGTTGGTCAACTGAAAATTTGCCGTCTCAAAGCCAGAGGACTTAATGATAAATGTAATTTTCTTTCAAGTGCTTTTGTCCCCTAGGGGTTAGTGTTTTAGACCGATACTGCTTTTGTAAAGCGTCTATTTTGGTCTTAGGCCAGATGCGCTTAGCAAAGGTAACAACCAAAAGGTGATTCAGCAATCATGATATGAATTTAAGTTCTTTTCCTTTTGCAAAATCTTATGAACTGCATGGTTTTTCAAGGGGTATGAAAAAACTTTGGCTTCCTTCTGAAATCGCTGCTCTATGTTTGGTTTGGTAAGGAACAGTGTCAACTTTGACTGTGACGTGTTTATTTCTTACCTCAGAATGGTGGTGTAGTGATCTTGTTGTTATCAGTGGGTATAGGATCTCAAGGATCATGTAACAAATAGGGGGGCCCTTCCTTGAGTAAGATTTGGCTTTAAGTCGCACCTATAAATCATTTATAAGGGTCATGTGATGTGGGTGGTTACATGAGATCTGATCTTCTATCAAATTGCTCTCTGTGGGATTTATTGCAGCCTCTGCACCTTATTGTGATAGATTTTTGCTCCTATTGACAGCATTTCTGGAACATTCCATGGACATTGCTATAGATGAATATTAATATTAACCTCCTCATGGTAAGATTAAGAAACCATGATATACTTTAGATAGAAGTTAGCTGACAGAACTTTCTTGGCTTGTGGTTAAGTTTTCCATTCTATAGCAGTTACGGAGATTTACAAGTATGGGGTTTGATCGTGGTCCAAAGGGGTTGAAGTCTTGCCAACTTAAGTGAGTATTTGGAGAGTGTAAGAAGAGAACATAGGTTCGGGAGCTAGAAGTATGGAACTTTGGATTGTTAAGTGCATTAGCAACTTGGGACTGACTGTTTTGAGCTTTAAAAGGATTGGTTGGGGGTGGGAAGAAATGTCTACCAGTTACTTGCTCCAAAACTGAAGCGCATGGAAAACCCATCTCTGAAAGTCGTTGGAAGAATAATAGTACTAGGAGTGGTATGGGGTACTATCTGGTGTTCGGAAACAGAAATCCCCATATTCATGATAGTTTGGTTACACGACAGATGCTTAGAAAGTTAGAAACTATAAAGTATGCCGGTGTTGTCCAAGCAGCAACAGTGCAAAGAAGTATTCTCATTCTATTACTGGGTAATACTTCTGTTTATGTTTGTTTGTTCGAGCAAGTTTTAGCATTGAAGGAATTGCAGATCTACCACTTTTGCATATCTGGTTGCATAAATCATTAGCGTTTTCTGTGGCATCTCCAGGAATGGTTCTGCCTTCTGTCCTCCAACTGTTCAAGATTCCACGGAGTAATGTTTGAAATGCTTTCATGGATTTCATTTGTTCTTGGAGCATGGTAATTTATATTTCTTTAGTGTTCTTTTGCTTTTTGTGGGTACTGGAATTGTTGTGGGCAGTAAACTATAATGAACGCTAAGGAAAGCCCCATGCTCCTTGATTCGAGCTTTTTGTTGGTGAAAGGCATAAAATTTTACTTGGAGACTTTGATATGAAATGATTTCTTTTTAATGAAGTTCCTCCAGTTTGGACCTTTGGCTTTTATCCTAGAACCTACCCAATGTTATATGCAAGAAATAACTCTTCAATTGACTTAGAAGAGTCTACACCAAATCACAATGGAAGAATCACCAAACAATCAATATACCAAACACTTGGTATTCAAACATACAAATCAAGTCAAACAAAGAACTAACAAATCAAACAAGTAACCAACCTTTATCCACGGAGTACTTAATCTATGTGATGATTCTCATGATCTCACTCATATGAGCACTAATAACTGAGCAAACCGAGATCTTTCTTTTTTTGTTTCCAGTGATGATAATGTCATCAACATATAAAAGCAGAATTACTATACATGCATATGATTTTCTCACAAAAAAATTGTATCAATATAGCATGATACAAACTTATGCGCATGCATGAAACTTTCAAATCTATCAAACCAAGCCTTAAGGGCTTGCTTAAAACCATACAAAGCCTTATTTAATTTAAGAACATTATTTTTTGGAACATTAAGTCTCAGAAAAGAAATCATATATAACTCTTTGTTTAGGTTACCATTCAAGAAAACATTCTTAATATCTAATTGAAAGATTTTCTATTTCCTAATACCACTAAGGTTATTAGAATAATCTAGCAACATGAGCAAAAGTTTCCTAATAGGCTATTACATATTTTTTGGTATACCCTTTAACTACTAGTCTAACTTTCTTTCTAGAGTGCTATCACTATGAGTTTTTATCTTGTATACCCATCTACATCCAATAAGTTTATTTTTCATAGGTTTAAGTACAAATTTCTAATTATGAGACTTATCTAAAGCCTTTAATTTTTCTTGCATAGTGTTTTCTCACTCACATATGCCCTTCGCTTGATTATAAGAATTGAGTTCTTGAACTTATTGAATGATATGAATAAGATTTCTTCTTTGAGGTTCAAATGTTTCATAGGACATAAATCTTTGTTAGGGTTTTGAGGTTCTATAAACTATGTTTGCATTTTCTTATCTTCTAGTTCTTCTAGTGTAGAATAGAGGAAAAAGCTTTATAGTCTCTCTAGGCTCTCTAGTCTCTTGGTTTTCTTTCTTTTTTTAAATTGGTGTACTCATATTGTAGTTTAGGATCTATAGTTTCTTCATTTTCACTGTCTTCATTATCACTATCATTTTCTACATTTATAATGTCATTAAGAAAGTATACTTTTCTTTATCTTCATGATTACAGTCATAATAGTAATCTTTTTCTATAAATTTCACATCTCTTGACATATAGTTTGTCTTTTTTTGGTTCAAAATACCTATAACCCTTTTTGTTAATTCCATAACCTAAAAATACACTCTATAGTGATAACTTATTGTTCTTATCCCTATAGACAAAACATTTATACCCAAAAACTCTCAATTTTTTATAATTCAGGTTAAGTCCAAATAAATTTTTAAAGGGAGAGATATTACTAAGTTCGGAGGAATGCATCATATTTATTAGGTATATAGCGGTTTAGGTAGCTTCCACCCTATGTTATCAATAGCGGTTAGCGGGTTGTTAGCGGTCAACCCTGATATAGCGGTAGTGGGGATATATAGCGGATTTAGCGGTACACTTTTATTTATGATTAAAAAATTTTATATATATATATATAATGGATTCTCTAATTTCTAAGAAATATCAAGAAACACAACTTCTTTGATAAATATGAATCAAACTAAATAAACAAATTATACTTCTAAGTTCTAACTTCTAAAGAAACACAAAAACATAACAAAGATACAACCGAAGTCAGAATTGAGTACTTTGAAACTTTCAAAATTTGGTACAAACAAATTTTCTATTTTGTAGAATTCTTTTTATCTATGACATCGTCCAATCACCTTCTTTGATAAATGATTGTGTATTACGCAATTTTTGGATGAGAAAATGACTATAATTGTTGTCACAAATTTAAGCAATGGAAAATATATTAAGATTGAGTTTTAGTACAAAACTTATAGAGTACTTTGAAATCATTGGCTATAAAAACATGCTTATCAAAACCTTTTTGATAATTAAAAAAAAACTTTAAATTTTCATAAGTCATTCATTTTGGTACTTTGATGGGTTTCCTCTCCTAAGTCTCGAGTTTCTGATTATGTCTGAAATCATAGTCTTTTCGTACGAAGGATCTTCTTGGGTTCTAGAGGTATTGTTGCGTGCAGCAATTGAGTCTTCTTGATTCACATTTTGGTTTCTTCGGAGAAATTTTCTTGGATGATCGAAAATGGACTTCATCTTATGTCAGATTCTAGGCATCCAACTGAATGCGTCTGAATGAATAGGATTCTCATATGCTAGTCGTCAGATGAAAAAATCTGTAGGGCTGGTCTCCAATATGGAGACTAGATGGTCTGAATAATGGGATGTTCTGTCTCATATGGTAACATCTATCAATGAAGATGTCTCTCCCAACTAGATTAGTTATCATATTGAAGCTGAGTCCTAAAACCAGCATGGTGGTGGGCAGAAAATAGGATATAGACTCTATGAGCTTTACGGATCTTATCTACGGGCATCAGCCATGGCCTATTGGCACAGATATCGCTGTTATGGCATAGCTAACCCGATTGTGCGACTTGGATTCACTTAAATGTTGGTCTCATGTCTAGTTAGTGCATCTTTTTGGTTGCTTCTGCAAGTGTTTCTCCTATATTTCTGTCAGTGTCTACTTCACTGGCTTGTTCTTGTACCTTTATCTTTTCTTTTTATTCATTAGAAGAAGGTTGTTGATGTCCTAGATAAGAATACCTCTTTACTTTTACATGTTGCCCAATAAAGAATTTTAAAATTTGTTCCTGAGGAATAAATACTTGATGTTTTTAATGATGTATTGGTTGGACATTTCCTCTAAACCAGTTCAGTTGAGTTCATGAATCTCACTGTTTTTTTGCTTCATCAGGGGATTGCTGTATGGCAAAATCCTTGGAAACATGTAAAGAATCCCTTCAGTTTATCATCCAGACTACTTTGAATCAGTGTCCTCTTGATTGCTCTAGGTTCCTTGATCACAGTTTCGGAAGTTGTGCATTGGATTGATTTCCTTGATAGTTTTCTACTAATAAACCATTTATGTGTAGTATTGCATTTCCTCCTCTTTTTTCTGGTAATTTAGCTTATGAATGCTTTCCTATCTCACTGAGATTATTTCTTGTGCCAAAAGGAATTTGCAAAAAGTTGTACATATTTGTCTTTATGGTCCGAATAATAGGTTGTGCAGAACTGCTTATGAAGTGCCTGATATTGCAGGATATCCACCCATCACGGAAGCATATTTGTGTTGTAAGCCATCTTTCCCTTTTGTAATCTAAAAAATGACTGATTAGTGTCTGCTGAGCTTTTACACTGTTTCGTTAACTAGCCTGGAAATCCTGGATGTGTGGTTTATATATTGATCAAGCTTCGTGATTGCACGTATACTGTCAAACTTCCGATAAATAAGAAACAAGCTAATTCTGGTGGGGCTGTTGATTCTGCATTGTCATATTATTTTTCTTTCTAGATAACAAGAAGAAACCACTATTATGTTTTTGGACTTTCCTCATACAAACTAAGAGGTATGTGGGAGCTCTTGCAGGCTGGAGGGCATGCAAGTTGCATTAAATTTTGTTAATGAGTTTAATTTGTTGATATTTTCTATTTCCATTTTTCTATGATATCCTTTTTCCTAGGTAAAAAAACATGCACTTACTAAAACCAGTTAATAAACATATTCTAACCACCACACACTCAGTGTTATGCTTTTGAAATTAGCTTTCCTCAATGTGCTTGTGTTTCCTTATAAACTCCGCCCATGTAAGGGATCACCCTTGCATTGCCGGTCCCAAGCCCGGATAAAGGAGGAGGGTTGTGTTAGGCTTCCGACAGCTAGCGTAAAACTTCGTCGGATTTCTACAACATGGATTACAAAAATTATGAGCATTGCTTTGGGGCGTCCCCGCCTAGCGACGTGCTGCAGAGCCCGAATGCAGTAAGAAGTAAGCAAGGGCCACTACATTTTCGCCCGAATGTAGTGAATCAATTGCAGAGAGGGTTCCCACATCATGGACGGGTGTGGGTAAAGAAGTTAGTCCCATTACATTGCCGCCCGAATGTAGTGAAAAATTTTCGGTCTCCGCATTTTGATTATGGACGGATGCGGGGGGGTAAGGAAGCTAGTCCTAGATAATAAGATTCGTATTGGTTCTTGGAATATCGGAACATTATCGGGTAAGCTAATGGAGGTGGTAGATACTATGATTCGGAGAAAGATTCATATTCTATGTTTACAAGAGACAAAATGGGTTGGAGAAAAAGCAAAGGAGATAGAGGATACAGGTTTTAAATTATGGTACTCAGGTAAAGAAAAGGCCCGAAACGGAGTTGGTATTATCATAAATAAAGATTTAAAGGAGAGTGTAGTAGACATACAACGATATGGTGACCGAATCATGACATTGAAATTAGTGTTAGGAGCAGAGGTTTTGAATATAGTTTGTGCTTACGCACCCCAAGTAGGACTAGAAGATAGTATAAAGGCAGTTTTTTGGGAAGAGTTAGATAAGGTGTTTCAAAAGATTCCACAAAGGGAGATGATTTGTTTAGGAGGAGATTTAAATGGACATGTCGGTAAAGAGGCATTAGGATATCAAGGGATTCATGGAAACTTTGGTTATGGGGATATAAACGAGGAAGGTAGGGAGATTTTAAATTTTGCTATGTCATTTGATCTCTTTATAGTCAATACAATCTTCAAAAAACGAGATGAACATTTAATTACTTATAAGAGTGGCTTATCACACACACAAATTGATTACTTTATTTGTAGAAAAAAAGATAGAGCGTGTTGTAAAGATTGTAAGGTAATTCCAGGAGAAAGCTTAACCACCCAACATCGACTTTTAGTTATGGATTTACAAATAAAAAAGTGGACAAAGAAGAAAAGAGTGCATCGAGCTATTCGGACTAAATGGTGGAACCTCAAAAGCGAGAAAGAAGGTATATTTAAACAGAAAGTCTTTCAAGGAGATGTTTGGAATTATGTTGGCACACCCTGTGATATGTGGAACAATATGGCTATACATATTAGGAAAGTGGCGAAAGATGTGTTAGGGGTATCTAAGGGAGGTGTACCGGCACAAAAAGAAGCTTGGTGGTGGAGTGAAATAGTACAAAATAAAATCAAGGCAAAGAGGGCATGTTACAAATTACATTACAACAACAACTACAACAACAACTAAGCCTTTTCCCATACTAGACGGGGTCGGCTAATGTTACAAATTACATTACGCTAAGAAAACTAGTGAAACTTTAGAAGCTTATAAGAAAGCAAAGAAGGAAGCAAAAAAGGCCGTTAGTGAAGCAAAAGCTAAGATTTGGGAGGACTTATATAAAAAACTCAACTCAAAAGAGGGTGAAAGAGATATTTTTAGGATAGCTAGGGCTAGAGATAAGAAAACTAAGGATCTTAATTATGTTAGATGCATCAAAGACGAGGATGAAAAAATTCTAGTGGCAAATGATGATATAAGAAATAGATGGAAAAACTATTTTTATAATCTTTTTAATGAAAATAAAGATGTTAGTATTAGTTTAGGAGATTTAGCCAAGTCAGAAAAGTATATAAACCACAATTTCTATCGACGTATTCAAAAGAATGAAGTCAAAGAGGCTCTTAAACATATGAAGAGTGGTAAATCGGTAGGACTAGATAATATTCCTATAGAAGTTTGGAAAATACTAGGAGAAATAGGAATCACTTGGCTCACAAGACTATTTAATGAAATATGGAAAAACCAAAAGATGCCCGAGGAATGGAGAGCAAGTACACTTATACCCGTATATAAGAACAAGGGAGACATTCAAAATTGTGTGAATTATCGAGGTATCAAGTTAATGAGTTATACTATCAAATTATGGGAAAGAATTATCGAACGTAGGTTAAGACAAGTATCAAGTACAACGGAGAACCAATTTGGATTTATGCCAGGTAGATCTACTATTGAAGCGATTCACCTTCTGAGACGTCTTATGGAACATTTTAGAGCAAAAAAGAAAGACCTTCACATGATATTTATTGATCTAGAAAAAGCTTATGATAGGGTACCGAGGGAGGTTCTTTGGAGAACTTTGAAAAAAAGAGGTATCCCATTGACATATATTAACCTTATAAGAGACATGTATGATGGTGCAAAAACATGTGTGAGGACTCATGAAGGAACGACAGACTTCTTTGAAGTTAATATTGGGTTACATCAAGGATCAACTTTAAGTCCATACTTATTTATAATGGTGATGGATGAGTTAACAAAACATATTCAAGATGAAGTACCTTGGTGTATGTTATTTGCAGATGACATTGTATTAGTGGAGGAGTCTAAGGAAAAAGTTAATAGAAAATTGGAACTATGGAGAGAAACATTAGAAAACAAAGGCCTCCGACTTAGTAGAACAAAGACAGAATATATGGAATGTAAGTTTGATCATTTGGCTACTTTAGAGGACATAGAAATTAAAATTGGCACATATTGCATTCCCCAAAAGGAAAGTTTTAAATACCTAGGGTCAATTTTTCAAAGTGATGGAAGAATTGATGGAGATGTTACACATAGAATTAATGCTGGTTGGTTAAAATGGAGAGGAGCATCAGGTATTCTTTGTGATAAGAAGATACCATTAAAATTAAAAGGTAAATATTATAGAGCAGCAGTTAGGCCTGCCATGTTTTATGGTTCCGAGTGTTGGGCAGTTAATCATCAACATGTACAAAAGATGTCATTGATAGAAATGAAGATGTTGAGATGGATGAGTGGCCATACAAGAAAAGACCGTATACATAATGAGATTATTAGAAACAAATTAGGAGTGGCACCAATAGAGGATAAAATGAGAGAACATCGTTTAAGATGGTTTGGACATATAGAAAGAAGATCAAAAGAAGAACCTATAAGAAGGTTAGAAAAACTAAATTTGGAAAGTATTAAAAGAGGTAGAGGACGACCACAAAAGTGTTGGAAAGAAACAATAAAGAATGATCTAGTTTATTGGGAGTTAACTGCTAACATGGCACACGATAGGGATCTGTGGAAACAAAGAATCCATGTAGCCGACCCCGTCTAGTATGGGAAAAGGCTTAGTTGTTGTTGTTGTTGTTGTTGCTTGTGTTTCCTTATAATTTGGCATCTTAAGCAAGAAGCCGTGGATTCAAAACTGACCTGCAATTCTCATCTAGTCCAAGATTAACCAAAACTAGGCTAACGAACAATCTTGGAATGATTGGTTTTTGTCAGAATATTTATATTCATTTTGTGTTACATGTTTTATTGGCTTTGACCTGAGACTGCTGTTTTGCTTGCTTCAATCATTTGAAGGTTGGAGCATCTTCAGGGACTGTTTTTGCTTGGGATCTTCGACGGCAGCAGCAGCCTACCTCATTTTATCTGGAATTGGGCTTGGTGGGATGACTCAGTCACTCTCTGAAAGTGAGGTTTGGGAGGTCCAGTACGATTCTTATTTACATTCTGCAAACCTGGCTGCTTCAACAACCCAAATTCCGCCTGTCATGATGTGCTCAGAAGATGGAGTGTTAGCAGTTATAGAAGCAGGTTTAGTGAACTTACTTGGGTTTAGTTCTGTGCTAATATTGATGATTCGTTTTTTTTACTGTGTGGTATTGCTTTTCTCCCTGTCCAAAGGAAGAAAAAGCAATACAGAAACAACTTGTAGTATTGCCTTCCAAATTGCTTATTGACTATCTTGCTGGCAGATAGAAAAGATAGTAATTTCTGTAGATGTAATTGATTCAGGATTAGATTGCTGCAATTGGTCATAGGCAGATTGATTACGAAGTTTATCTTGCTTGGGTAGGTTCTGTTTCTTTGTGGAGACACACCAACACTAAAGCCTTTCCTTTTGGTGGTTCACTATCTAGTCCAGGATGAGAAAATTATATAAGTTTTGAGTTTGGTTAGGAAGCTGTCTGTATGTTTCTTCAGCACTCATCTTACAGTCTTGCTTTTCTATATACAGGCAAATCACCCATTGAATTATTGGCTGAACCATGTGCAATCAACTCCTTTGATATTGCTCCCCAGAACCCATCTGTAAGTGTTCATCCTTCTGAATCATAGTTTTGTTGTAAAAGCAATGAACTTGGCTAACCTTTGTCTCTCCATTGTGTAGTCTGTAGTTTGTAGTCTAGAATGGGAAACAATAGCCGTCTTAACGCGACATTGAAGACTTCCAGTGGAGAATATCTTAACCGCCTTTAGAAGATACCAGTACCGGGAAGCAACTTTTTGCCATCTTCATCCACCTAATTATCGTTACTAGGAGGAGGCTCTCGGTGGCACTTAGCACAACAATTCACCTTCAAAAATAGAGCAGCATTAACAATCATTGAACTACAGAAACAAGAACATGTTGAAGTTCTGAACTTGAAACCTGAATTTTGTACTGTGAATATTGACATGCATTACCTTTCCATCACGTATGTTTTCGGTACCATGTATGAGTTGAGAGGGCAGTGGAGAACTGTCATGCAGTTCTTTTCTCTTTTCCTTTCTCTGTGTTTGGATGTAGAGATAAATCCAGGACTAGTGTTTAACTTGTATTGCTTTGTATCTCTCCTTTTCAATTGCTTTATTAAGTGTCCCGGATGTCAATGACTTGGGTTCGTTGTGATGAACATTACTGAAAGCAATGTTGAACGAGCATTTCCTTCATGTGCTGTTTCACGTGTTCTTTTTTTTCATAGGAAGCATTTCACTCATCTATACCCATCTTTAAATTCTCATACATGGTCCTTCTTGAGAGGCAAGCTGGGGTTAGGCAGATCCCTAAGTACTCTATGCACACCCCCTTATATTGAGCTTGGTACCTTCGACTTGAAGGTTTGGTCGAGTCGAGCCTCTGTAAAGGAGGGCTTGTATTGTTAAAAACAGTAAGGGAAAACTTGCTAGTCCCAACTGGTTTTTAATGGTTATCTTAGCGGTATTTACTGTTCTCTTTTCTTCCCTTTCTAAGCCTACAAGAATCGAGTGTACGAAGCTGCAAAATATCATTTGGGGTTTGATTCAGCTTCATCTGCTAACCATTAAAAACCACCCTGTTATTTACCACCTTGTACCCGGTTAAAAATATACGGGTTTTCTTTGAAGCCGAGCCCGAACCCATTCAGATTAGGCAACAGCCACTTCTTGAATCGAATCGGGTCGGGCTAATATCTGCCGTCGCCCGTGATGCAGCTTCGCGGCACACGGGGGACGATCAGCCGCCGCGAGCATATCCTGACCGGTCGATCTTAGAAGCATGCGTTTCGTTAAACGTACGAAAGAGGAAGGCGATCTTGAGAATCGGGCACAGAGAGGAAGAAGAAGAAGAAGAAAGGGAGAATGGAGCCTTCCTCGGCGATGGTTCCGTTCCCATTGCTGGCGACGCCCGTCGGAGCGACGTATCGGCCGTGCACCATACCATATAGGTTCCCCTCCGACGACCCCCATAAGCCGACAGCCACAGAGATCGAGTGGATAGAACTCTTCCGCAAATCCATCCCCTCATTCAGGTCCGCTTTCTTTCCGTTTATCCGCAATTCAATCTCTTGAGTATCTCATTTTCGGACGGACCTATTTATCCAGAAAAAAAAGTGACATAACATAACTTTGGCGTTGACGTAAATTTCCCAGATTATTCTGCTTTTGACGGATAAGCGGTGGTTTGCAAACGCTTCTGTGATCGTTATGCTTGACCGGTACTGATTGGAATTCGGTTTTGTTGTAGGAAGAGGGCGGAAGAAGATCCATCTGTCAATAATGCGGCAGAGAAAGCGGCGAAGTTCGAGCAAAGGTATTCCTGGATTTTTGTCTTGTCAGGAAGAGGTCTTGATACTATGGTTGAAGGATGCGAATGAACAGTTTATCTGTTTTTCCTCTAATCAAGATCGAGTTGGATTTTAGCAAGACATTTCACCATTATTGGCAGATTTAAAACAAAGTTTAATTGCTTCATCTTCCTCGAACGTTTCTTTTGTTACGAGTCTTATGACTACTCTCTCATATTGAAAGTACCTCATGTGAAATATCATTCCTTCATCATGAAAGTGTAGCTTCATGGTAGGAGATTCATTTCATCTCCTTGATCATGTTAAGTTGTATTATACTGATGCCTACTTGCGCTAGAAGAGTGAAGGATGACAAGCCCAGCGTGGACAAAAAGTGAGACATGGGCATTGAGTTTTGAAAGGTGAAACCCAACTATCTGACCATATCAAAGGGCCGATTACCACTATTGCACGGTACGGAGGATCAATCGGATACAAGAAAGGTTTAACGTTCATTATTGTTACAGAAGTACGTTTATCAAATGCATGTTTGCAGTGGTCCAAGTACATCCAGGGATGCTGGGTACTGACCATTGATTTAGTTCTCCCCCTTCAAGGTGTTTGTCAGCATGAAGTTATGCACAAGAGTTTTAATTATTTAATATTGTCATCAATAAGACGTTCAAGGTTTAAAAGAAGTCTCCCAGTCAGGGTCTTGTTTCCCTGTTTGACGTACCACTGTGTGGGCATCTCCTATATTCTTTTGTGAAGTTTGTGAAATCTACAAGTAGCTGGGATTGAGAAATGGCGAATTGGAAGCCACAGGCATCTTCCTGCTATGCTACCATGAAAACATCTTCTCCATATTGAGTTGCAGGAAAACTTTGTCAATTGGTCGAAACAGTTCATATAAAATTCTGGTTTGGTCCTGAAACTTTACAAGATCTTCAAGAGCAGCTTCTAGCTGGTTTAGTGTAATTTCTAGTTGAGGTCTGATTTCCTTTGATTATTCTATATGTGTACTCTGGTGAGGATAAGGCAAGATGTAAGGTATATTATAACATGTATATGAAAGCATGTGTATCTATTTATGGACTGTATGCATGCCTCTTTGATGAACCCTCACGAGCCCCCATGAGTAGTTGTAAAAATTCACATTTTGGGCAGTTAGTAGTATCTATATTACAAGGAAATACACCATAATGTCCTGTTCTTTATCACCTATTTCAAACTTTTATGATTTACAACAAAATAGTGGACTTAGTACATTGATTTGGCACTATCTAGCTTCTTAGGTACTATTGAACTAGTTTAGATGGTATCTCTGTCCAAATTGCTTATTCTTTTCTGTATCGTTATGATTGCAAAGGTATGCAGAAATACTTGATGACCTAAAAGCAGATCCTGAAAGTCATGGTGGCCCCCCAGATTGCCTTGTAAGCAACTTTGGTTGATCTCGATAAGTATTGAAAATTTATCTGCTTCTAGTTGTCGATAAGGCAGCTCTAAGGTTATGGTTTACGTGGATACTTGACTCGGTAACACTTTTGGATATTACTAGCTTCTTTGCAGGCTCCGTGAGCAAGAGCTCAGGGAACTGGGATTTATGGATATATTCAAGAAAGTGAAGGTTAACATTTCCAACGAGGAAACCTATGATGGAATTATTAAAATTTCCTTCCTTGACTTTTAATGTTTTCGCTGAAATTGATCTATGGTTTTCTCATTTTCATATGCAACTACAACCACCAGAATGATGAGAATGCCAAGGCAATTGCTCTATTTGATGGCGTTACCCAGATGAATGATGCAATTGGAGATGGAAACAAGAGGATGGAAAATCTAATAAGAGGGATTTTTGCTGGTAACATATTTGATCTGGGGTCTGCACAGGTAGGACATTATAGAAGGGAAATCTGCTATTGATCTTCCTGTTACTTGTTTGTTCTTTCAGATTGATGAACTATGAATAGACTCAATAACTTTAAAAAAAACTTTAACATACTGCCTGCATGATATGATTGAACGTTGAGATTCCGTTATTACAAAGCATCAAAGCTTTATTTTAGATATTTGGTGGCCTATCTATTTGTCATTTGCTGCTTTCAATTCATTTTGCCATCCGAGGCCAAACTGTCAGCCTTATGCACATTAAAGAATCTCTTCCTCTAATACTTTTTGCTCCTCTATAAAAGCCCCCTACTATAGTTATTAGAAGCTTTTCAGCAGCTGAAATGTCTGGATTCCTTTTTGATTACATTGTTTTGCTTTTATAAATGGTTCATGGATTTATAGCATTACTTTCAACATCTTTTATGATGTATATTCTATCTTTCATGTAACTTTTTCAAATTATATGCTAATTCGTCTCCTTAAATTTTGTTGTTGAAGCTTGCAGAGATCTTTGCTAAGGATGGAATGTCTTTCTCGACAACATGTGAAAATCTAGTATCTCGACCCTGGGTTATTGACGATGTGGATGCTTTTAAACATAAATGGAGTAGAAAATCATGGAAGAAGGCAAGATAATAATGCAATGACATTTTGTTTGCTGATGATTTCTTTTCACGTCTCGATATTTACTTCTAAAGGAATAGTTGCAAATAGCATCAACAAATAGAGATGACATATATTGAAGAATTGAAATTTCATAGGGGTGGTTGTATAGTAGAAAAGTATTTAAAAATATATCGTACCAAAGTCAACTCATCTAGCGTTGTGGCTGAGCATGAGTTATTTATCTTGTGTGTTTCCAATTTTCAAATTGATTAATTATGCTGATGAGCGTTGATTGCCCTAGTATTTAAATGCTTGAGGGTCCCTTCTAGGTACTTGACTGGCCAAAAAAGCACTAATGAATCACACACCATACACCTAAAGGAGAAGCCATTTTTTCACAAAACAAGAATCAAAATCGAATTTGAATATGGATCATTTTGCAATTCTTCTTGCCATATACATACGAGGGCTTGCTAGCGTCCATCATCAACCAGGAAGTGTAGACTTCTGTAACTTTTTTGCAGAAAGCACTCAGTTTTGCATGCAATAAATCACATTAGCTTTTAGAATTTCAATGAAGACCATTGTCCTTTACCATGTTATAATGTTTTTTAAAGTACAATGTTATGATTTTTAGCATTATGTAAAATTCAGATTTCTGCAATGTTTAGGTATGCTTATCTGACAGTCCATGCATAAAATACTTCAATATTGTAGCATATTGAAGATGTCTCAAGAAAAAAAGTGTATAACACTTTTAACATATAAAAGGAATATTATAAGTTGTGCATACACACATACACAAACTTGTGTGCGTAATACTTTGTCTAACTCATTCATCTTCTTTCCTTGGCAGGTTGTTATATTTGTTGATAACTCTGGCGCGGATGTCATTCTTGGGATATTGCCCTTCGCAAGAGAGCTGCTTCGGCGAGGTACACAGGTTGGCTGAATCTGCTTTCCTGTTGATAATGCTGCCTTTTGTGGTTTTCCTCGTGGCCCTTTCCACATAGATCTAGCATCAGCATGTGCAACAGCTGCTTTAGTAGTATACGGTGCACTACTAAGGGGACCGCCTAATTAGCCTAACGTGGCACAAAAATGTTCTCCAAATGAGAATTTCTGATTCACTGCAACCTTGATTTATTCAATATGGTGTGCTTATTAAACTATTTTTTGCGGGGGATCATTATGTATTTTGTTTTAGTGTTTTGCAATAATAGTTCATGCACCAAGATTTTTCTTGCTGATTAAAGCATGCTCTCCTTGTGCATTGTCCTTTGCTGAGCGTTGTATATATGCTGTTTTGGTTTCAAGGACTATCGCCATTGTTCTTTTGAATAGGATAATTACTAGTGCATTCTCAAAATATTTGCATTTTCAGAACCTTTACTACAACAGATTGATTTTGCTTTTCATGACTTAAAAGTTCAGTTTTCATCTCTACAGGTGGTTCTCGCTGCTAATGATTTACCCTCCATCAATGACATAACCTATCATGAATTGTTAGAGATTATCTCAAAGGTATCCTTGTTATCGGTGTTCACATCATTTTTCGTGCATTGGGGTTTAACACTAACAAGTAAATGCTATTGCGTACCAGTTGAAAGATGGGAATGGCTGCATCTCGGGAGTAGATGCATCCGGCCTTCTGGTTGCAAATTCTGGCAATGACTTACCGGTAAGGGGTACCTCAGTGTCTTAAGGCACACAGGAACTAAACTGGATTAAGCTGTAGATTTGAATTTGTTATTTTTTTTGTTGCGTTTGAACATTCCAGTTCTTTTGTTGGTTCATCATAATTTATATGATGCTAATTTATGTATTTGTGTCAACTTCTTTGTAGGTTATTGACCTCTCTGCTGTGTCCCCTGAGTTGGCTTACCTGGCAAATGACGTGGACTTAGTTATCTTAGAGGGGATGGTAAAGAAGTATAAATTTTGTGGTAGTTAATGATGCTTTTTTTCTTCTAAATTTTGATGTTTGTACTTTTCTGCAGGGCCGTGGGATTGAAACAAATCTTTATGCCCAATTCAAATGTGATTCCTTGAAAATTGGAATGGTACTATTTGTGATATTTGGAATCTTTTATTCTGCACAAGCCTTATTTGTTTTTGCTTGAGAGACAACCACGCAATAACACCGATCCCATCTGTTCAAGGAAGAAAAATTATGGTAAAAGCTAAAAGTTTGTAAAAACCAGTAATATTATTTGATATAATATATGATATATCTACCATATAGGATGATCTAATATGATCTGCTCTGATAAACAGGTGAAAATGATACACGTACCCACGTTTATATATATATATATATATATATATATATATATATATATATATATATATATATATATATATACATATACATGTCGGTCTAAACCATAACCATCTGTTTTGAGAAGCCGATAAGGACCCTAACTAACCCAGTTTGAGCTGAGTCAGCCCGCTTTGGGGGTAAAGCTTTGCGAGCACTGGTTTCTCCATTCACAAGACTCGAACTGAAGACCTTGCTTAAGGAGAAAACATGCCGAACCACTTGAACCAACCAGTATTGCGTACGATGTTTATAATATTTGTGAAAACTACTGATCTTTCATGCCAAAATCATGTAACATGAGATCTCCATCGATGTTCACATACGTTTCTGTCTGTGCTGTAGTCCTGCCTTCCTTTTTTTGGATCGTCTTCCTTTTGGTTTTGGATTGTGATCTTCTGTTTACCATGCATTTACTGCTCGTATTTTCAGGTAAAGCATCCAGAAGTTGCTCGGTTCCTCGGAGGAAGGCTTTACGATTGCGTTTTCAAGTATACAGAAGTTCTGAATTAGTTCTGTCTTATTTGGTATGGGATGATTTTCATCTTGTAGAATAATTCCAGACTCGACGGAGCTGACGTTTTGCAGTCGTTTTTTTCTCTTTCAATAATTCTGTTTCATCTTCCATCTTATCGACCCCAAATTAGACAATTTGTTAGTTTACTCTGTGTGTGTGTGAGGCGGTTGCCTTAGGGCATCTGATGCTTTTTGTTTGAAGTGAAAATGAACATGTTACTTGTTTCGAACTGACTCAACGTTTACTTGTAACATCAATTACTTTCTTTCTTTTATATTCATTATTTTTATCACATTCCAGCTAAACTTTCTCTTCTATCTTGCTGTTTTAAATAATTTATTATAATCAAGTAATTCCTTTCAACTCTTTTTTATATTAAATCAACTTATCCAGACTGCAAAATACTTTGTCCTCTATCATCTTCAGACAACCAATGCATTATTCATATGTTAAGATTCTACCCAATCATTTGCTGTAGATAATGAAATACAGATCAACAAATAAGAATAAAGAAATCAAAATAAAAAACAATATGGCAGACACGCATGGACATATGTGTAGACAGAAGGGGATGCACCTACTGGCGTGTCTACTCATACCCATAAGCCTTAGGGTGAGAAAGGAAGGGAAAGAGGGAGAGTGGGGGCGAGAAAGGGAGGAAGATTGGAGAGCGGGAGGGAAGAGACTTACCTGAATGTATCAAGAACACCTCTCATGAATACAAAGGTCGGAACAACGAGATACGAGAATGTAGCATAGAGAGAGGTTAGTTTTGGTATTAATGGTGTTTGGGGTGCAAGAATAGCAAAAAGGGGTTTGCGCATGTGTTTATTTGTGTAACTAGGTCTTGATTTGCTGTTATATGCTGTATCCATCTTTTCTTGGCATCAAGTGAAAGACGTGGATGTAAAGGGATACGATGGATTATATCAAGAAAGCTTCTGAAAGAAAGTGAAGAACTTGTACTTATTATCAGATTTTTGCTTGTTCAGTGTAGACAATTCGTATCTCAGATATGAAGGTAAGATTTTCATCATATTCTTTACGTACATTTTGAAAAATTTAGTCACCATTCTTTGCCATTTAACATGATTACAGCTCATTTTAGCCCAGCCGGCCAGCACCGGCAAAGTACTGGTGACAAAAGAAATCGACAACTCTATCAAGTATTCTTAAAGCAATGTGTGTGTAGTGTAAGGATCTCCAGTTATTACGTGTGGGGCAGGATCTGCTATAGGATCGAAAGTCCACAAAGTGCTGATCTGTGAGATGCGCTAAAATCATAAAAAGAATATGATTTCATTATCAATCCGGCCTTTCAACTGGACCTCTAGATACCCTTCATAGAAGATGCCATTAACTTAATATGGATCTTGGATAGATGCAATAGAATTGAAAATTGTTAAATGCTGAAGAAAAATATCCAAATAGGGAAATGCTCGTGGGCCAGGTTAGGTACTCCTGCCCATCTGCCTCATAAATCATTCTGCAATTAGATGTATACCTTATTTGATTGGCAAGGTGGGGTTACTTAGACTCCCCCGATGTCGAACTCTTGGCCTTCAACTTGTAGTTTCTCCTTAATCGACCTACTAAACCAGGAGAGCTGTGGCTCATTTGCTTTAAAATTTTGATTTTCCTTTAAAACAGTGATTAGTAGTTGACAACTCAAGGCAGAATTCATGACCTTTCTGTCAACTCTTTGAAGTTTTTTTGTTTAATTTCTAAGTGCAAAATAATTTACTCTGGAAAATAATATCCTCAATTCATATTAATTTTTGGGAGGTCCCTTTTATTTGCATCTCAAACTTTATCATATACGGCAACCCAATCTGCGACCTATATATTATTGGCATACTTAAATTGCATTCGTGTCGTATCCCTTGAAGTAGTGAATGAAGTATATCGTGTCTGTGCGAGAATTGCACCTACTTGCAGGGCAACTTCTGCTGCATTGGAGTCAATGCTTTGAGCCCACTTTAGTCAACACGAAAAGTGTTGGCATTTTCTTTGTGTTGGGCGGAGGAGATACCTCATCAGAGGAACTTTGGGGCCATAAGCTATGACAGGGATACGTAATTCAGTAGCTTATATACGCAAACAGAGGCACGTCTGTGTGCTGTAGCTAAACATATAGAAAGGCTATCACACAGAAAGTTGGGGAGGGAGAAGTCTAGGATTTGTTTTTGTCTGGTTATATATAACAAGGGTTCACCGACCGCAGGCTACGATCAGGTTGGGTCGGTCAATTGCACTAGCCCTTCGTTCCTCGAGGACACGACACAAAAGATGCACAAACTGCAAGGCATGTCTGGGGTACATGTTAAAAAATGTAATAAACTGCAGGTGGCTTCAATACACACCTCCCCCCTCCTCCTCTTTGTGATAAATAAAAAAAAACCCAGAGAAATGGGTCAGCCTTTTTTTTGGTATGGCATATGTTTCATGATACGATTCTTAATCAAAGAGTACTTGATCATATTTGGAGCTTTTCATTTTCTGCTCACCTTGCCACAGGTTTTGATGAAAATTATACCAAATAATAACTCTTTTATGCTACAAAAGCAGATGATTCTTCAGCCACACTTTTGGGCTTCGGGTCTCGCCTGGCTGAAGTCTTGAGCAGCCTCTGCTATGCTCTTATGTGAATGTAGGCAGTTTAATTATTGTTCCCATTTCCTTCTCATTACAGTAAGCTAATTTTGTCCTATGAAATGGCTTCCATATTTAATAATTTATTGAAAACGATCAAGTAACAAAACTAGTAGTAAACTTGTATGAAGTATGGCTGTATCAAAGAGTTGAAAACCTCATTCTTTTACCAGTAAACAGGTGTATACACATACATACATATATACAAACTCACCACCTGTGAATGGGCATCAGAGAGTCCTACGAGTGTATATTCTCTCTCTCTCTCTCTCTATATATATATATGTATATATATATATATATATGTATATATATATATATATATAGAGAGAGAGAGAGAGAGAGAATTATAAATGCATAATATCTTTCACTGTAATGCATAAACATTTTCGCCATTCAACCTTCGAGATTAATAAAATGTATAAACATTGAAGTGATAAAATAAAAAGTAATTAATGAAATGTATAAAAGTACAATAATATTTTTTAATTCAAATCTTTATCATTGATGATGTCAATCGAGCAATTAATATGTTTATGTACAATTATGCACCGAAAGGCATCTTGCATTTATATATATATAGAATCCTAGCCTATATAAATCCTACCATTACTTTTGGAAAATATGAGTGTTTGCATATTTTCAAAAAAACTTCAAAATTTTTAGATTATACTTATACTACTTAAAAGCAACGGATGGACATGGTTGAACATGTCACAATTGGGTAGGATCCGGTTTTCCATATATATATATATATATATATATATATATATATATATTATACATATACATATATAAAATAGAAAGACCTCAACTAATCTCCGAATTTAGAGTTGCATTTCTTCTTTGTGACACTGCCTCTTTAAAGGCGTGATCATAGAAATGTTCTAATCATCTCATATATTGCCAAAAAGTCTTGCTAAAATGGTGGCTTGTCTGTTCACAGTCCATAAAGTCCAGTATATCATAGTCGTCGGTCAAGGTCTTCAAACATACATAAAATCCATTACTTAGTAAGGTATTTAAGTCTTTCGTAGGACCACTTCGTTCATATTGCTTACATCATAACAAATGAGTTCCTTTTGGGACCTGCATGGCCCGAACTGTCATCATTTCCCTCACTTATGGCCAAGTACTTTTTCGTGAAGTTGGTAATTTCTCGAGCAAACCCGAACCCACCAAACCTTTCGGACATTGACAGGGTCATCTACGTTGGTTTTTGGATTCGGAGTGAACAGCACTATCTGAATCCGAAATTCAGGATTACAGAACAGTTATCTTGTATCGGACCTTTCCATAATGAATCTCTCTCTCTCACACACACACACATCATTTACTCTCTCTCTCTCATATGTCATGCATTTTAAACGGTGATGGACCATTTGTATATGTTTTGGAACTTAAAAGCCAAATGGGTGAGTCGTGCTTGGACACCAAATAGCATTTGAAAGCATTGAGTAACGTGTACGTTGAAACTTTCAGAAACACACAAGTCCACTCACAAGTATTTCTTTCTAATACTTAGAAGGAGATGATACGTTATGCACCCACACAAGGAAAGCCAGTAGCAAACCCACTTTGAGCCCAGGTGAGTCCCCCTTTAGAGTAATTGGGCTTGATCTTGTGTCACACTCTAACTCAACTCTTAGAACTAAAACCATGCTTTACCTTATCTTGATTTTTTCATAGAGGCCGGAGCCAAATGCACACCAGGGGGAATCAAACTCATGACCTTTCATCTCCTGAGTCCACACCATAACCAGATGAGCTATTGCTCGTTGTGCATGCTTTTGCCATATTTTTAAAGCATTCGGAAAGGAAGGTGCATTGCCGCAAGTAAAAGGAGCCACCTCGTGCAACCTACGCAACCTTGTAAACTTGAGACATATGATACAAGTAAATTAAGCATCCAAGATATATAAAATATTGACAAAAGCCAAGATGAAACCACTTGTTGCTCTTCAATAATGCGCATTAAAGTTTTATAAGTTCCAGCATATACAGTATTTTTTCACATATGAAGAGTCATACAAAAGATCTCTCTCTCTCTCTCTCTCTCTCTATATATATATATATATATATATATATATGTCTGAAAGTGATTGGAGTGAGACGTATCATGAGAAGAAGACGGGTAGCACATCAGTTAACACAAAGTGACTATATAATCAGGTGAGTAACCTTGTACCCTGCTTCTTCTCTGTTTGTTTGGATGTTTGGGCCTCTCTCTGTCTGACCCAAATCATGCACGGATTCAGTACTGGCATTCCTGATTTCAAAGCATGAGGAAGCCTTTCATCAATTCCAATTCCACTCTATCATCCTCTTCTTCTTCGTCCTGCCATTACCATTATCACCAATGCATCTGCTAGTCTCTCTCTCACACCTTCCTCTCTCAACATCAAATCTTCTAGGCTTCTCCACATAACCACTTCTCTCTCTCTCTCTCTCTCTCTCTCTCTCTCTCTCTCTCTCTCCACATACATATGGAGAGGCCCATCAGCAGCAGCGGTAGCACTACCAGCGCTCCAACGGTGACGGCGACGACGACCAACGTAAGCATATCGACCTCGCCGACGACGTTCGTGCAGGCGGACCCGCGTTCCTTCAAGGAGCTCGTGCAGAAGCTGACGGGCGTCGCGGATGACTCCCCCGAGAAGATGCCCATCACCATGCCGGCGAGGTTGGCCGGCCGGACAGCCAACGCAGGCGGAAACGAAGCCGTAGGGCCCCGGAGATCAGCCTTTAAGCTCCATGAGAGGAGGCAAAGCATGCGTAAACTGGAGATCAAGCTCGGCCTCACATCTCTCCGCCCTCCCCTCCACTCTCCGAGATCGCATCTCCTCCTCACTTCTCCGACCACCGGAACCACGCCGGAGATCCTGATTTCGAGCCCGGTTACGCCTCTAGACCCGTTCGAGAACGGGCTCTACAGCCCTAATTCCAGCTGCTTCCGGCGACTCACAAGCCCGGGCTCCGGCAGTGAATCGCCATCTCCGGCTGCCACCATATCCGAAGAGGAGAGGGCCATCGCCGAGAAGGGTTTCTATCTTCATCCTTCGCCACTTAACACTCCCAGAGGCGCTGAACCAGAGCTTTTGACACTCTTCCCCTTGCAATCCCCAAAACAATCTTCTCCCAACTAAAACTTTCTTCTGTCTTCGTTCCTCTTCATCACAACACGGCCTAAAACAAAAATCGGTATGCGAAAAAAAATCGGTTTTTGCTCTCTCTCTCTCTCTCAAAAGCTTAGGAAGAGATTTCCTTATTGCCATTCTGATGGCTCGGAAGAACGTAGAAGCATTTGAGCCTATTAAATCCATCAATGACCTCTAAATCTTTGTCTCATTTGTCCACTATCTGTGTTTTGAGGATTTGAGATGTTTCTTATTGAGCTCTTATTTTAGAACTTGATGATGGATGTATTGACTATTGAGCATGCATTTGATTTCCATTTGTGGAAGCTATATCATTAGCGATGATAAGTATCTATGAGTTCTTCATCTTTCTTATCCTTGGTTGCAAAATCATGCGTTTTGTTTGATTTTATGCTCGATTTACGTGAGCAGGATTCTTCCTGACGGAAATCATAAGCTTTAGTGTCTATTCCATTGATAAAATCACGGTTTTTGGCAGATTGCAAACAAGATACAGGCGGCGAAGTGAGGAGTCTAATCGGTGTCTCCACTTTTTGTCCAGTTACGTTCAATTTCTACAGCACGAAGAATCAAACTCACATCCAACCACTTCCTCTCTTTTTCTTTGGTGCGCATCATTGATTTCTCTCAGTGATTTGATGTATGACGATCACCAACCAACCAAGCGTTTTTTATTATGAAATGGGTGAAGATTTACTAGAACTCGTGACATAAAGAGGTGAAAAAATAAACCCAAAGATGCCAACAAGCGCAAAGATGGATCTTGTGTGAACATGAAGGACCATCCTGAACAAATTCACTGAGATTCTACCAATACGATTATACGACACATTAACAATGCGAACGACGCGTCTGTGTGTAAATATGGTGAAGTTGATTGATTCAAATTCTTGGTTTTCAATTCATCGGTTCTGGTTGTAGTTTCGTCGCCTGGTCATCACCGGTGGCGCGGCCGGTTCATCCGCCAGCACTCCGTCAAGGGCACCCCGGGAAAATCGGGCAGCGTTTGCGTCTGGCTGGGCCCACACTGAAGGCTACAGACAACCGTCCCTGTCCCTTCCCTTTCCTCGCCGACCCCACCCATGCGTTGTAACGCGTGCACTCTTTTTCTCTTACGGCGCCGTGCATATTCTTCACCGTCGGATGATTTTGGAGTCCCCCTGAAAGCCGTTCATCTTCTCCGCTCCCTTTCTCTCTCATCTCCTTCACATGGAGCTGCTTCCTCTCTCTCTCTGGGCCCACATCCAACTATTCACTCTTTCTTTCCCTCTTAATCACATCATTAACACGTCATTAATTAATATAATGCGATTTCTTTTCGTTTCTTAGTGAACGTTAATGAAGATTACACAATGGTGCTTGGTAGAAGGAGCCACGGTTTTTCCTCAAAATGTGGTCGACTCACAAATCCATCGAAACGTCATGAGTTCGAAACACGGTACAAGCTTGCACATTATGCAGCTCGTACATCCAATTGCATTTGGAGCTTAAAGATCCTAGCCTTCCTTGGAAAAAAAAAATCATGAGACATCGAGGAACTTGTAGCCAGGCTCCACTGTCGGACCCCCTCGTTTTTCGTCGTCGTTGTGAGAGCGAAGATCTTAAGTTCATTTTAAGATGTTAAAGAAACTTCGTTAGCTAACATAGATCATTCTATTTCATTGCAACTGATAATATACAACAACAATAACAACTAAGCTTTTTTTTCATACTAAGTTAGACCGACTACATATTTCCGTCCGATCAACTGATCATATATGATTAATGAAATTCATGTCTAAAAAATTGCTATTGAGTTAGAAGATGGTGGTGTGCTTAGACATGACCCCTTCTTAACCGGTTCGATGGTTTCAACTAAAATCAGACCAGAAACCAACCGAATCCAAAACGGAAAATTATCTGGTTCGGTTTCATTTTTTATAAAATCGGAATTGAAAACAATGCTTAAGTGTGCCATTTCTCGCACTTGATTTTCTACCCATGATCCAACGGCACTGTTTTGGTCCGAACGTTAGCTTGCAATAATTGCAGATGAATATGTTACCAATTATTTATTAAAGTTTCTGAAATTTCAAGTAATTAAAGCCCTTTAATTTTCTCTCTTGTAGCTCTGACTTTGTGACCCACATTTTCAAAGTTTTTCTTCGCTTACTTTTGACTTTTTTTTCTCATCTTTTCTCTCTCATGACGCCATAAATGCTCTCTTGTTTTCTGTTTAATTTTTATTGATTTTCTGGTCAATTTCGTTAGGTTTTTATACACAAGGTTTGTTGTCGAGTCACATTTTTGGAAGTTTCTTATGTATGTAAGTGGTTGAACCCGGCCAAGTTTGTAAATGGACCAACAGTGGGTCTGATGGGGATCGAGCCAGGTCCACCCTAGTTGTATGAACGCCCCTAGTGAGGACAAAGGCTCGGTCAAGGTTCGACCGGACCCAGCTTGGTTTTATGAACCGACAAATCGGTGCTTCTCTCACCTATGTAGGGTTGTTTCCAACTCAGAAAAGATAATCAGGTTGTGTTCAGGTTAACCTGTTTTTGACACAAATCAAAACATGAAACGACCATCACTATAGTTTATGGCGGGTTACAACGCGAACACGAAGCTTAGCACACAGACACCCCGGGATTCGAACTCACCACTGCAGCATAAGAGTCAGAGGGTCTTGCCAGTTGAGCTAACGCTCTGTGGATCTAAAGAATTGACTCACTTCACCTTTTCAAGAAAAATTGAAGGGCTTTCAACAACATGTGAGTCCCATGGCATCTGCCCTACAATGTAGGTCACTGGATATGGACCACACCCTCCAAGACCGCAGCTGTACCCATACTTTTAGCCGTCTATATCACACGGACCCGACAAAAGGACACGAGATGCACAAATACATATTTGGTGCAATTCTTTATTAAAATCAACTCATTCAGGAACACGACACGACACAACAGGACACGAGTGAAAATTTCGAAGCACCCCGTGACATAGACGATCACTAACCAACCTTCCCCGCTTTTCTACTTGTGGTCTCCCTCAATATTGTCTAAATTTTCATACACAGAACTCATGCATCCCGTGCCCCCCCTCTCTCTCTCTCTCACACACACACACACAAAAACACACACATCTGAGGAACATTAGTAAGTGAAAACGGGTAAAAGAAATCTGCATTGACTTGACAGAGAAGGATATGTGTGTGGTGGTTGGGCTGCAGTTCTGACCATGTCTCGTGAAAAACAGTAGCAGTAAAATGGTGGTTTTGTCTGGTTATATCAGCCAGCTGCGGATCCACATCAATGGTGTGATTGGGTGACCGCCCCACCCAAAAATTTGAAAATTTGTACTTTGTATTGAAATTTCAAAAAAAAATTTAAAACTTTTAATGCCTCCCTTACCCAAATCTGAAGTTCATCCTACCCGAAACAAGTTTGTGAATCCACCATTGCTTTAAATCTAACTCATCACAAGGACACAAGATACTCAAGAGTTATCTTTCCGTGTGACACGGAATATTTTATGTTAATAATAATGGATAACATATTTTGTCTATGTCATGCTTGAGGAACAATTCTTTTGAGAATGTAAGAAACCAAAACCAAGCCTTATACCACACTAAGTTTAGATACATAGTTTTTCTTTATCATTGTATAGGCCCCAATGCAAGCGCTTAAACCTCGGAGTTTGCCATTGGTGGCACTCCGAAGGCAGTTTTGGGGAGTCATAAATCATAAAAAAAGAAGTCTTATATTGCTATTAAAATTTTTGGAGTTGCTTGTAAGGGCTATTTTACAAATTCTCTCTCTCTCTCTCTCTCTCTCTCTCAATCCAATTCAGACAAAATGGGTCCATGCAATGTGTACTGAAAATGAATCCTTTAGAGAAGGACAAAGGCATTATATGACAACGTTTGTCTAAGAACAACAATCCAGTTTCCCTCACTCAAAAGGGAAATGGTCAACAAGCCAACAGATGAGGTCTCTCCAAGGTTTAATGCCTTCCTTTCATCTCTAGGAAAGGTCTCCCAAAGATTTAATGTCAAACATGAAAGAATTTGATTAGGGTATCTATTTTTGTGATGAATGAATTTGTGGGGACCTGTCCTTTCTCGTAAAAGTCACATTAAAATTATTACCCGTTGTTTTTTTTTTGTTTTAATAGGCAAGCTGACCACCCTGAGGTATCGAACTTGGGACCTAAAACTTGATCGTGAGGCACAGCTTCTTTCTTCATAATTATTGATTGTTCTGTCAATTAGATACTAAATTTGTTAATGGGTGGTGTTGATGGTCCAGTCACATTTGCAGGCATTGGATTTATGACTCAACCAAAACATTTTTACTTGAAGAAAGTGAGGTTGCTTTCCTTCTCTTGTTAATAGGTTTGAATCCGATGCTGGTCGGTATCGACTCCGTAGAACAACATTTCCTTTCAGGCTTTTCAACCAATCAATACGACTGTATTGCTTTCGCTAAAACTCGAATGGTTTCTCATCTAAATATGCAACCATTATTCGTAAAAACCATCTCTACATATTAAATTATTCCTTTTTATTTAGAAAATACCACTTACATATAATAAAACAGCCTAGCCTTCCCCCTTTCCTTTTTTATTATTTAAAAAATAATAAATAAAATCATGATTTATTGCATAAAGTATTGAATAGGTTGCTTGTCGTTTCAACAAGAGTGGATGCTTTTGTTATTGTGGTGGGGGAGTTTGAATTCTACGGAGATAGTGGGAAACAAGGATTGAGAGCGACGGACGCATTTCGGTAAAAGCTAGCGAGCACTAACACACAGCTTTTCCCATGTCTGCAGAATTAAGAATAATGGAGGAAATGATTGCCAAAGTACCCAAGACTCAGATCATCTCTTCAAATAACCTTCACCCCATTCTTCACACACACACACACAATGTTAAACTTTGAGAACGACACAAGCTTTATGCACATGCCTCACACACACATACACACACACTGAAAGAGCTCTGGTTCAACTGGGAGGTGCAAGTGACCTGACCTGCTCACAAGCTACTGGTAATTGATGGCAACTCAAACTCGACTTGATTGTCTCAAGTTCCGGTAGAGATCGACCCGAGCTAGTCAAGTTAGAGTGAAGATAAGTGCTACAAGAGGGAGATTATGGTGTGGAGGAAGACTGTAAGATGGAAAGTACTAGCAATTTCAAATGGAATATGTTTCCAGTATGGTCCCATGGGTCCACCGGCTAATGTATTTGTTTCTATTGGGAAAATCTCGCCTCCCCCACCTGTTATGCTGCTCGATGAGCTCGCATGGGACCGAGTTCCAGTAGCTCGAACATGGTTTGAGTCAAGCTTGGCCTGAATAATGAAACTCATTCGAGCTCCGGTTTCAGCTTGTTCTAAGTAAATCTTAAACTAGTCGAATCAAGCTCGAGTATAGTCGAGCTTGACTCGGCTCAATTATACCCCAAAATTCCAACCTCGAATAGATTTGAGTAGTCCACTTTTGCGTCCTTTGACACCCTTCAATGGTGCGAGGATTCTTTCATGAAGAAGTCGAAGCCAGATGCATGCCTCAGGCATTGAACTCATGACCTTTAAGTGAACCTCCTAGCCAGGTGAGAGAGATGAGCTCAGTTGGTTCTGAGCCAATCAACCCCGGGTGTTCTATGCCGTCCATTTTGGTGGGGACGGCATTCAAGGCGGTTTGGATGATGGGCTAAAGCTGCATTGACCTCATCTGCTCTCTCTCTCCCCCCACGCACACATGCCCATATGCTCCTCATCATGAACACCAGCGTGTTTTTCTTGTTACAAATCCCACAATTGCAGATGTAAACTTCTTTGTCCAGATTTGGTCATCGGTTCTTCTCGGCAGAGAATGGATCCAAAGTTCAAATCCCGAACCACCCAGGGAGAAACCCCAGCCGCTCCGGCCGAGACAAGAATACTAAGAGCATTACTATGTGCACACCCTCTTTATATATACACACTCCAATTCTCGTAAATACTAAAATTACCTTCCATATAAATACTCTTTCCTACGGAATGATCTAGCTTAAAGAATGATCTAGCTTATGATAGAGCTCTGTCGAAACAAAGAATCCATGTATATAAATACTCTTTCCTCTTAACATTTCTCTCCTCTCTCACCCAATCTCTTCTCTCCCACTCAATTTCTCCAAACTAAGATAAAGAAGGCAAGAAATCCTTATGATTTTAGGTTATTATTATTACGTCTCAGTCATTGAAGGAAGAATTAACAGCACGTGCCCTCAAGCCCGAGGAAGGTGAAAGCTCTTCAGGCGGCCATTGTAAATGTTTTGAGAAACAAATCTTTGGAGTTATCATCATTGACATAGCAAAAATGAATAATCAAAGCAGTGACCATTAATAGCAACTCCAAACACTAAGAATCGTGTTTGTTAAAGAATTAAAATAAAGAATGATCCAAAATACTCATAGAGAAAAAACAGAGACAGAGAGATAGGGCATTCCGACAAAAGAAACGTGAGTCTCTTCTGTCGGGATGCCCTAGTTCTTCGATTTTCAATTCCGGTTAAAATATCAATTTAAAATCAATCAAAACAACTAAAAATAGAAAAACTAAAACCAAATCGATGAATCCTTCTTTGAATTAACCATTTTAATAATTTTTCTTTCTTTCAATTCTTGTTTTTTTATTTTTTGACAAATTTCGATCCATTCTTTTGTTGAAAATAACTGTGGATCGAGTAAAAGGTGGTTGAAATTAGTCGAGGAGTAAAGAATAGACTGAAGAATGGCCGAAAAGAGGCTCGCTTCGGAGGAGAGAGCACACCCCATTTTAATTGAGAGGTATTTTCATAATTACTGAAAACGACCAAGGATATTTTGAAAAAGTGCATAAAAGAAGTGTGTGTATAGTAAAAGGAGTGTGCTTGTATCAATCCTGAAATACTAGATGACTTTACATATGTTTTAGGCTACAAATATGTCAAATTCAAACTGAATCATAGTGGAATTGAGTCCACCACTACAACAAAATCTAGAGAAGGTCATTTATTCATATTTCATAGTAATCATGTTTGGAGCGATGTACACCATGCTTTATCTTTATTGAGCTCCTTGGACATGCCATTGATAATGTGTTTACAAGGTGGGTCTTCTTTTGGTTACAAGAGTAGGACAAAGCCTGGCACCCACACATGTATCCTATGGGAGTTGAACTCTCCACCAGTAGCAATGGTCCTAGAGCAGCTCTACCGTTGAGCTAACACTAGAGGTTCGTGTAGGCATTGAACTATGTATATTGTTATTACTAGTTAAACATTTTCTAGATAATGTTCATTTTCTTGAACATGTCTTCTAGATCTAGAAATTGAGGTAAATCTATCTTCTTTAAAAATTGTATCTCTTAACTCTATCACCATTAATAGGATATGAGTCATTTGATTTAACTAAATGAATCTATATGCCTGATTATGTTCGGCATATCTCAAAAAGATACATTTAATTTCTTTTTCACTCAATTTCTTTCATTTGAGTTTTAGAACTTTGACAATAGCCCTAAATTTGAAACTTTAAGAAAGTTTAGATTATGACTTCTTTTATTCTAGAGTTTAATAGGGAAAATCAATTCTTTTTATTTACAACCCAATGTGAAATAAAACAAGTAGTTAATAATGCTTCACCCCAACAGCCGTTTGATAAACCATAATATAACAACATAAATTTTTTATTTATTGTAAAACTAATTTTCCTTTCTACCCCACCATTTTCTTGTGGAGAATAAGGAGCCATAATTTGAAGTATAATTTTTGTAGACTCAAAATAATTAAGATTATATTATTCTCCTTCCATATCAGTTGTCACACTTAATGAAAGTTTAATGTTGAAGTTCGACTTAAATTTTTTGAAAATCTTAAACTTTTCTAATACTTCATCCTTTTCATACATTAATTATACATCGCAAAACATATTATTAGTCAAATAAGTAGATCTTAGTGCCAAAATATGGCTGAAAATTTCTCAAGTTACAATGACTACACGTGCTAGTAATGAGTATAATTATCACTTAAGAAAGTAACTCTTAATATCACAATATGGCTAAAAATACTCAAGAGTTATAACCACTATATGTGATACTAATGAGCACAATTATCATTAAGAAAGTGTTTCTTAATGCCACAACATTGTTAGAAAATACTCAAGAGTTACAACCACTATATATATGCTACTAATGAGCATAATTATCACTTAAGTGACTCTTAATACCACAAATATGACTAAAAAATACTAACGAGTTTCAACCACCACATGTACTACTAATAAGTACTATCACTTAAGTAAGTGGTTGTTAATACCACAACATGGTTACACCTATAACCTTCACCAAATATATTTTAGTATTTTGAAAATCATTCAACATAAAAACCCATGGTACTAACCCTATTCAATGTGAAAAAAGGCTTGCTTTTGGTTTTGGTTGATGAGGATGCTCTTTCAAGGTCAAGCCCAACCACTTATCAAACTTGAACCTTCAACGTGAAGGTTGTTGTTAATGGAGCCTCCGACTAGGAGTGAAACTCCTTGTGTAATATAATTGTATTATACTGATTTGGAACTATTCTGTTTATATATAAGGCCAGATTCTGAACCCATAGTTATATTTAAAGATAGACCATTCATGGAAGGAGAGTTAAAATGGAGCTAAGTTAAATTGGCCAGGGGGCTCTCTGTTGTTGTTTCTCAATCCTCGAACTCGATCGAGTCCAAATCAACTGGTTATATCTAATTTGGATCCAGCCACAATATAGTATAGGCTAATTCTTATCAGGTATTTCTCTTGGGTTTTATCAAGTAAAACATAAAACAATATTCTTCTACGTCTGTGTTTCTTAGTAATTTAATTAGGGTAATTTTTGCTAATTTTCTGATTCGGAAAATAACCCATTATAAGTTAATTGTGTTCGGTCCTTGCAAAAGAAACCTAGAAGAAAAGATTACTGATCGAGGAGACTCATATGCGTATGTGAATAAATTGTTATCTCCCAGTCACTCCCAACTAATGTATAATTTGTATATCTTTTTTGTTATGAATATATCCGGTAAGTTGGGGCATTCAAGGAACTGGACCAACGAGTTTGGTTCGGCTGTAGATGCCAAATGGTTTGATTTGGTTTGGTTGTAATAGGAAAAATAATTGGTGGTTTGGTTCGCAGTTTAATGTTGAAATCAAACATTGAGAATCAAATCGAAATAGGGTGAACTCCAAAGTCTTTTTGAGTATATGAAACTCCTAGTCCCGTATTGAGCAGGCAACGTGAAAGCTTTTTTTTGGGATAGCTAAGTTTAGAGATTAGAAAAACTTATGAAAGCTAACCAAATCAGAAGAGTATATAAACCATAATTTCTACTTACGTATTGAAAAGAATGAAGTTAAAGAAACTCTTAAACGAACGAAGATTGATAAATTTGTAGGATGAGACAATATTCCTATAGAAGTATAAAAAATCCTAAGAGAAATGGGTGTTACTTGACTTACAAGATTATGAAATATAGAAAAGCTAAAAGATGTCTAAGGAACGGATGAAAAGTATAATTGTACCCATATAAAAGAACAAGGAGATATTTAAAATTGTGTAAATTATTTAGGTATCAAGATGATACTATAATATGAAATTATAAAAACGAATTATTGAAGGTAGGTTGAGGCAAATATCAAGTACAACAAAGAATATATTTGCTTTCAGTCTACATGATAATAAATCCTTTTTACTATCTACACATCTTTTTACCATGATTTCAATTTTGCCCCTTCTAAAATTCAAAAATTACCTCAATGTTCCTAACTATCTTAATATCTCTCTCTGAGGGTTCTCCCCTTTCCGTTGATCGTTCCACACCATTTCTTTAGTGACCTATGACTTGAAACTTAATTTAATGCACAATACTAAACCATTCATCGTCTTATAGTGTTTTGAATTCAACTGAAAATGGAAGAAAAAAAAGAAAAGATGGTCATTTTGAAGAGGGTTTCAGTGATTTGGTGGGACATTTCATTGATTTGATGTATTTTTTATTGTTTATTTGATGTATTGATTTCATTTTCTGCTGAAATCAAAATAAAAAATGACGTTAAGTTCCTAACTCGAGACGTGATATAAGCGTATCTCCCTCGCCTCAAACTCATCTCTCCATTCGTAAGAGATGTGGCTAAGGCGTGTCTCTCCCGTTGGGGAGTTACGTATGGGACACGTCTCTAGTGGAGAACTTGAAGTCATTTTTTTATTTTTCATATGTTTCTTGATTTTCTTTTTCTTCTTTATTCTAATTGTTGTAGTTGTTTCTTGTTATTGATTTTGTTTTTCTTCTTTTTGTTTTTTATTTTTTACAACAAGATTCATAGAGTATGCATTGCCTGACTCTCAAGAAGACAACAATGCTAAAAACTAATAGAATGTAGATCACTAGAGTAAAAGGATCGACGAGAGACCCTTGCTGGAATTGGGTGAGAAAAGAGAGAAAGTACTGACGGATGAGAGATAATTTTAATATTTTTTGAAAAAGAAGTGCATCAATAGTAAAAGGGGTGTGTAATCCCTTAAGTGAGGGTATTGCTTATGGTAGCTTTCTATTTTACTCCTCGATTGTCGCTCATGTGTTGCATACAAACAAGGGAGGTTTGATGCATCTTATATATATATATATGTGTGTGTGTGTGTGTGTGTGAATTTTATAACTTTATATACATATTAAATTTGAACTGTAAGTCCAAATACTAAGATCACGTAATATTCAATCTTTAACTGAACCCTATAGAACCGTGGTTCAAAATCGAACCTTCGATTTAGTTTTAATCATGTCACGTCTCGATTTGGTTCGATTCTCAAAATAGTTCGAAATTGAAACCAAAACGTATCAAACCAAACCGTGAACGCCACTACCAGACTACGAGTACGGGAAAAAAACAATGTACTCAATCAGTAGCTTTTGTCGGATGGGGAGTGTCGCCCCCAAGATTGGTCAACCTCACACTGACCTTCCTGCGTGGCAACCAGCCCACGGACATGACCATGTGGACACGGAGACCTAAGCTCAAAAAGTATATTATTGGATTTATAAGCAATAAAATGTCAGTGATCACTTGGCTTACATGTGGGTTTCTCATGTATAATGATAACTCCACACTAACGAGTTATATGAAATATTAAACTTAAAAGAAATGTATAGAAAATACGTCCAAGCCCAATGTTTTCATGGAAACAGATTGCTCGCTTAACGTCAACTACGCCCAACTCATCTACGTGAGCTGATCCACTTGAGAGCCTGCAGGAGCTCAGTGCGTAACGTTAAAAACACATGCATCTGTGCATGTATGAATGTTTGTGTGTGTGTGAGAGAGAGAGGAGATATTATATCATCCAACCCAAATACGAGTATTGATTTAGTTGAAGAATGAACTCTCTAAGCCTATAATATACTTAGTTTCACATTGGATTTCGGCAATTCAGTGGCTGATTTCAAGGGAATCGATCAATCCAAACACATCTGCACAGTTGAATCAACAAAACGATAGTAGGTTTCACGTCCACGCTTTGCTCCTGGAAATTAAAACTTCTCTCTCTCTCTCTCACACACACACAGTGGTTGGTGCGTCACCTAAAACATGCACCATAGCTTATCAAGTTCGTCCATATACTGTCAACTCAACTCTTTGCCTTAACGTGACAAAGATACACTCACGTGATTTCATGTACACCAAGCAGATTTACAACTTATTTAACGCAAGATCCAAGGGCATATCTGTTTATTTTATTAGTTAATTAACTTTTGCGCTTTAACGAAGGACGACAACCTCTCTCTGTCCACCCGCCAACTCAGTGAAGGGTGGCACACCTTTAAACAAATGTACTTGGCTTGGCAACCAAAAGACCAAGTCCATAGATTTGTATGACTGAGCACTTCCAAAGCAAGTGCTTTGATATCAATGCAACTATCAAGTGTAGTATGATGACAAAGACTCGCAAGTACAGATATTAAGGATGCTGCTTGAATTTTTCGCTATGTAGTTCGGTTGATTTAGAAACATTTTGATTAAAATCATTAGTACTTAATGTATCTCAAATTTGAAGCTGTTGAGATGTTTAAAGATGGCCCATAAAAAGGATTAGATAAAAGATTATCTTGTTTAATTCAAATTCAGGTATGACCTAAACCAGATCAGCATGGTGATTCATAATTCATGTGTCTGCCAAATATCTTGTGGTTTAAGCATGTTGAGAGACTAAATGTATCTCAAATTTGAAGCTGTTGAGATGTTTAAAGATGTCCCATAAAGAGCATTAGATAAAAGATTATCTTGTTTAATTCAAATTCATGTATGACCTAAACCAGATCAGCATGGTGATTAATAATTCATGTGTATGACTAATATGGGCAAGACTTGGTTTTTTGGTACAATGGGGAGGCCGAAGTGAGATGAACACCCCAGGTAATCAAACTCATGCCCTTGAACATGTTCAGTGACCCGCTAGCCGGGTGAGCTAATGTTGTGTGTGCACGCAAGCCTTGGTTTTGGTTTTGTTTGGTGATGTGCCTCCCTTACATGTTAAGAAGAAAAGCAATAAGTGCAAGCAATCCATTAAAGGTCACTCAAAGAGTGTGATTCAGTTTAGATGTCTATCATGAGATTAGAAAGGGGATTATAGCAAATAAAATATGCTTTAACAACTTCGGTTCCGTATCGACACAGAATAGAAACTCTGAAAATCAGCATTTTTTCGGGCTTTAGTCGAACAACTCTCAAAATTGGTATATGAAATAGACTATGCTTTGTAAAAATAGTATGCTTAGGTGACAGATTAAATTGATTGATTGTGCAAAACAGACTGCTTCTAAACCACCACTATATGGAAGCCACAAGATCAGGTTCGAGCTGGGTTGGCCCGCTATGGGGTAAAGCTCTCCCAGCATTAGTTTTCTTCATTGGCAAGACTCAACTGGGTTGAACCAACCAAGCGTGATCGATTTCTCTCTAAACTCGATTTTTTAATTGAATTAATTTTCTTAAAAAATAGGTATTTGACTAAATTGAATTGAATTGAATTGAATCAGAAAATCAAACTAGAAGAATTAAGAAACTTTGACAAATGCAAGTGACATAAAAACAAATACAAAAAAAAGAGGGAGACCACTAGGTTGAAATCATGAGGAGGCAGGGTTCTCATGACTAATGTGTAAACACAAAGTCATGAGTTCGATACGTGGGTGTGCATGTTGGGTACAGCTCTGCCTAAGCCAGCTTTTAGTTTAAAAAAAAAAGGGGTGGAATCTGACTTAGTCTGTCAATATGCCTTCTAGGTGGGTTTCACATGGATGATTGGTCATGTTGAGTCACTGAAATGATTCGATTCAAATGGATCCAGAACTTTGTTAGATGTCCCGGAGTGAATCTCTATCTGATGCATGCACGTACAGAAGATTTTGGCTGTTGTTATTGATCTGCATCAAGCTGCAACTCCACATGCGAACAAATCAAAGTCCTTATCCAGATCCAAAATGGAGCCACATTTAATGGATCCATTCATTCAGTTTCTGTTCCCCACCCTTAAGAAAGGTGCCTGAGCTCATGCATGTGATCAGGTTCAGGAGACACGACCTGGTCATCCAAGTCTGGCCGGGTCTACCATGTTGGTTGAGTAGGTTTAACAATGTAATAGGGGCCCCTTTGTTTGTTGGGGTAGCTCAAACAAAAGCAGACTGGCTGATAACATGGACCCGAATTCAACTCAAGGGTGAGGGAGTTCTTATTGATCAATCCTGACTTTTTGAACGGGGCAGCCATTCAGGAGTTTAGCAAGTAAATTTCATGATTAACCTAACTTTTCAGAAACTCATGATGACTGCCTTAACTATCGGGATTTTTATGAGTGCCTAAATTTATATTCTTAGATTGCTGGCTGCCTCACAGGTTTTTCATGTACCATTTCTCTGTATGCAGTTAACTGCTGTGTACTTGGAAACCATGAAAGCTACATTTAGTGTAAGTTCAGTCCCTATGTGAAGTATTTACAAGTTTTTATTTTTAATATGAATCCCTTTCATACCTCTTGAGATGTCAAATTGGAGTCTTTTCAAGTTAAGAGGACTCGATGCTAAGGTGATCCACTTTTGTACCTATGATTCATCTTGTCAATGGCTAGAACCTAGATCTGGATTCTAAAAAGTTTGAACCTAAACTAAATTCACATGATGAGAAAATGATCTGTCTTGATTCAATCCGACTGAAGAATGAACTCGCGTAGATAATCAGGAAAGCAGTCTCTTTATTAGTTCAAACTGAAGTTAGAAATGGGAGCGAAGAAGAAGCTTTTAGAGGGTTGAAACTCTCCTTGAAACTTCAGCGCCCTTGATGAAGCTGCCCATTTGTTTTTTCTTCAAGGACTGAGTACGACCCCCATGATTTAAATCAAGCAAACTTTCCTTTAGTGCTTTCAACCATTTTTTGTTTGATGGCTTCAGCAAGTCGAAGAAATTGATGTGTACTCCTTCAAAAACTTGGTTTTATATGAAAAAAATTGAGAAAGAAGGTGGTTAAAGGTAAATTAATGCTAGCCTAGGATGTCAAACGTGTGATTCCTCTTTAGGAATGAATTTTGTAGCCTGAATGGTAATCGTCAAGTTGGGTTTTGACAGTTGGCTTTATTACACAAGTGGTTGGGTGGTAAATGGTGACATCCTTTTCAGAGAGAGAGAGAGAGAGAGAGAGAGAGAGAGAGAGAGAGAGAGAGAGAGTTCCTGGTGGGTGGGTGTTAAGTTGTAGCTGGCAGTTTAAATGATGTGAGCATTTTAAATTCCGCAATCTGTTCATCGTCAGGAGAATCACCATCCTTGTGAAACATAGGCACAAGCGTATAGACTATAGACTGATTCTCTGCGTTTTTTCTTTTTTAAATTAACTCGCATGTCTGCCACTCGAGAACTCATGGCACCATGACAAAAATCTCTCCCCAACACCCACTAAATCATACTAAGCACAGCAACAGCAATCCCACAATGAAGCCGAAGAGAAACAGGAAGAGTTTGCCGAGGGACTCCCCTCCTAAAAGGAGCTCATGTTTCCGCGGAGTCACCAGGTAGTATGGCATCTTAATTCCACAATTTCAGATTTTTCCCGGTAACTAGCATTTCCAATTTGGGCTTTTCGATTCTTGGTGTTCATACAATTGATTGCCGACGAACTCTCCTCCTCAAAGGAGCTCCAATTTCCTCGATTTTTATTGGGTGAATATATTGATTACATTGAAGGTCATGTATTTCTAGCTCATTTGATGTCAAACTTATCAATCAGTTATCTGATTAACTGGTGTCGTTTCATAATCATCCTTCTTGTTGGTTTATTTTCTGAATCGCATTCTGTTCTGTTCTTTTCAATGACGTAAGAATTTGTAGGTGCAAGTTACAGCATATCGATTAGCTTTCGCTTCACACAATGGTCCATTTAGATGCTTTATTTAATCTTACGTTTCTTTGTTCTAGTGTGTGTATGTCCGTGAGTTTTTCCGTGAATATATGAATATAAAACATGAAAATTAAATGTTGAACTGGGAGTGCGAAATTTGGCAGGCATCGCTGGACTGGCAGATACGAAGCGCACCTGTGGGACAAGAATTGTTGGAACGAGTCTCAGAGTAAGAAAGGACGGCAAGGTTGGTGTGAGGAGTCCTAACGTTCTTGTTTTAGCATATTTCTTTGGTACCCCAAATTCTGTATGCAACTAATTTCTTTCTTTGCATCTATTCTTCACCGGGGTGTTCTTCAAACTCTTTACTTGATGCTGCAGTTTATCTAGGTGAGCTTGTTACTAACTTTTCCCACCCCTTTCAGTTGTATCTTTAGTTGGTTTTCTTGGTTCCTCTAGCTATTAAGTTGGCTAGATTTTGAAGATACTTGGTCTTTAATTATATATAGGTGCGTATGATGAAGAAGAAGCTGCAGCGCATGCCTACGATCTTGCAGCATTGAAGTACTGGGGACACGATACGGTGCTCAATTTTCCTGTTAGTATAATGGAGGATTCTCTCATCAGAACTCATTGATCATTTCCTACTACTCCGGAAAAGACGTCGGTTCTTATCTAACTTTACTGTTCTTTACTGCAGATTTCGACTTACACTGATGAACTGAAGGAGATGGAAGCTCTCTCAAAGGAAGAGTACATTGGATCTCTCAGAAGGTATTGACTATATCTACTGAAAACGGTTGATATAGATAGACCCACACGATAAAATTTATTATATTAATCATGCTTCTTAAACAGGAAAAGTAGCGGGTTTTCAAGAGGAGTCTCTAAATATCGAGGAGTTGCCAGGTAAAAGACGCCTTTAAAATCTTGCTTTCTTGAATTTTAACTGTACTAGGATAACCAAAGAAAAGGTAGTTGAATGGCAGACATGCATTAGATTTCACTGAACCACTGGATTTCATAGAAAAATCTTCTGGTTTCCTGTTTTCCTGCTGCTACATGTTTAATCAAAAAGTTCAGACAAACCGGGGTTTCCACGGAATTGGATCATTTGATTACAGTAGGGAATATGTTGTATGATGGTTAACAAAGACCGGAAATTACATTTCCCTTCCTTAACCTCACCTTACCTAGGCCTTTTCCCAGACTAGATGGGTTCTACTAGACGGTGCAACACGAGAACTTCGTAGGAGGTCACCCATCCTAGTACCATTTTCTAAGTCGGTATAAATCAAGCAGCCGTCAACCTCAAAGATGAATGAAGTAATCGGTCATGTTCAGTATTGTCTGTCAAGATTATAATTCTTTGCATCTGTTTCATTCAATTCTGCAGGCATCATCATAATGGACGATGGGAGGCTCGAATTAGCCGAGTCTTCGGCAACAAATACCTGTATCTAGGAACATATGGTATTCTCCTGACACCTAAAAGTTTCCCAACTCCCTAAAGCATTCAACTACATAGTCGCAGTTCATAAATTCCATACCAAATACTTTGTATGAATGCCAACTGTGGAATTTATTGATTTCTGCTGCCTACTTTTGTTGCACGTCATCATCAATGACTTGAAATTTCTTTAACTACTGACCAGCAACCCAAGAGGAGGCAGCTATGGCCTACGACATGGCTGCAATTGAATACCGAGGCCCGAATGCAGTTACCAACTTTGATCTGAGTCGCTATATCAGTTGGATCAAACCAAACTATGCTGCTTCTGATTCCACCGACAATGACACTAATGACAAGAATTGTATGACTAACAATAGCAACACTAACATCACAAGCACCATTAGTGATGATGAAGCTAGAAGTCAATTTATACCAACCGGGTGGCCATCAAGCACCATTAAAGATGCAAACTTAGGCTCATGTCAGCAGCAGCCTAACCGCAACCACCACCTCACACAGCCGCGAACTAGTGCTGGTGCATCATCTGCAATTGGGATAGTTTTGCAATCCTCAAAGATCAAGGGGATGATTGAGAGGTCCTCAGTAGGTTGCATGACAACATCTCCGCGGTCTGAGGAACTGCCGGCTTGTAGTTTCCCAGATGATATTCAGACTTATTTTGAATGCAGGAGTTCTGATAGTTACTGTGATCAGATTGATGATTTCCATGGAATACTTGGAGATTTGAACGATGTTGGATGCTTAGATGAGTGTGATGACCATTGGAGATCTTACCTTCTCCTGTAAAGAACGCATGAAGCCATGACTCTTGAGGCAAAGCCTGGTGTCTCCTCTTTCTTACCATGTGTAACAAAGAGAAGAAAAGAAGAAAAGGATGAAGAGGTACTTGCGGATAGAACGTCTCATTGAGCTTTAGAATCCAAAACTTTCTGCTGCTGAGAGTTAGCACCATTGAGTTAATTGTTTTTAGAGAATGATGACATATAGATATGTATTGAATCATATTGCTTTGCAATAAGTTCCGCATGGTTGCATGACGACTTGCATGTGTTAAACATGCACCCTCAGCCAAGACTTTATCTCAGATGCACAGTTGCGTCATTACAGCTTTCTTTTCTTGCTGAGCAACTTTACTCGGAATTATCTTTCGTATCATCTTTGAATATAAGCTATCCATACCCTCCTGGGAGCTCTGCATCTCATTTAGTCAGCAAATATCCGATTACGTACAGCCGCTACGCCATCCTCTAGGTATACCTGAGGTCTCTAGATAAACACACCTACATACCTACACACACACATACACACGCAAGACAGATCTTTGAACTGCGTGTGCTGTGCGTATCTTCTTCATCGACAGGAGGAAAGTCAAAACTCAAGTTAATATAGGCTCTACTTGCGGAGTTCACTTTGGACTGATTTCATTTCCTATATAACGTGGTAAATCAAATTCAATACAAGTTACTAGCTCCACCTAATCGAAAAGACCAAAAATCTGCATCCTTATAACCAGTAATAGCGTACTTCTAAGACCATGCTTTCCACAAATCAAATTAAGAGATGGGGATCAGGGATGATAGCCTGAGTTGACCCATCTAAGAGAAAGTAACTTCTAGCATAGCTTCCACAACACATGGAACGACTAACAAGGAAAGTCTGTGGTATTCAAAAATACTCAAATATATGCATTACCCCCTCGAAAGCACCTGGTGGAAATGTTCATGGTGAGCCCCTAATACTAGAGCAGAGCGAGAGTCGAGGTTGGCAGAACTTAACGTGTTCGCAAGCGGTCCATGTCCCGCTTTTCTGTTTTTCACGGTTGATCATTAATAAGGTACTTTACAGATATCATTTAATGGGCCAGCATTATAGTTTTCAAAGAAAATAAGCCGGTGAACTGTCTCGTCTAGTCTTCATTAGGCTTTAACTGGGAGCCGGAGATGGGTACTGAAAATTAAATCAATGAGCTAAATCAATGACAAAAAAATAGGCCGGTGGGAGCAGAGTAAGTCGAGGATGCACCAAATGCAATAGTTTTCTGATTTGACATGGCTTATGAGGGTTACACAGATGATCCCCGTGCATATAAAGAGGAGGGTTGTATTAGGTAGCTAACAGCCAGTATAAAACTTTTATGGAGCTTTTACGGGGGATTGCAATTTTTCAGCACCAAACTACCAGATCATATCACAAGTACAAAGTTAGGCATGCTTTTGTGAAGGTAATATTAAGATGGGTGACCTTCCAGGAAGTACTCATGGAAAGCTCGATTATTTCCCTTAATTTAAAAGAAGTTGGGATGTGGGATTTGGTTGTTAATTCCATCTTAACTGTCGGTATGTTCAATCGGGGAGAGAGTTGAAAATTGATGCCGCATGAGCCAGGGTTTTCACTGCGTGGGTTGTTTAATAGGAAGTTTTTTTTTCTCCACACATTTGGGCAGTGGCCAATTCAAAAGCATTCAAGTTTGAAACATATGACATTTCAAAATTGACATTTGAGATACGCATCTCTTTCCTCAAGGTCAAAGCTACACGCTCGTTCAGAAAGAGGGAGCAGTTATAAAGATTTCACACCGATCAATGGATCACAATATCTGTTGAAGATCGGCCTTAGTGCAGTTGCGCAATGAAGCTTGTGCTCACTTTCAACTTCTGTTGAAAACAATATATTTTTTCATGTCCATTTTGTTTCTCAGCAACTTCTGTAAGGACTAGTTTGGGAGAACAGAAACGTGTCTCGTGTTTAGAAGTTTCTGTGGCTTCGGAGCAAAGATTCACGGAAACAGTAAATAGGAGGTGGGTTTGACAATGCAAAATAATCTCCAATGCAGGATTTTCAGCACCTTCAAGTACAGGTAGTTGTCCAAACCAAGAGTCCTACCCATTTGGTTCCATCTGAATGTTGACTTCATGTATAGACAATGACATCCGAATAATTTACTAAAATTAAGAGAAAGCACCTTAGCTCTTACGAACTATCTCATCTTCCCAACAACTTCAATAACTTCATACCAACCCCAAACTTAGATTGGTATTCTCTCAATACAATAAGGTTTAAACCGATTATAACATGATGCATACAGTCATCCCCCTTGATGATATAAATATATGAAAATGGGAGACCATGCATCATAACAACAATTCTGAAAGGGACAAAAGAAAGAATGAAAGATCATGCAGATCATATGGGGAGGCAGGTGGCTTGGTCGCGCCAGTCTAGCAGCACGAGGCCTGCACCATAGTGGGCGAGGGCTCCTGCAATGACAAACACATGGAAGATTTGATGACTGTGACCCACTGTATCAAATGAACCAGGCTTCCACCTCTCAGGCACCCTGCTCACATAGAACCCAGCACCAACTGCATAGGACAAGGCCATGGCCAGCTCATAGCCCAGGGTCAAGAGGCAGTGGGGCTGGTCCCAGTTGAGCCACAAGGCGTGAGTTGCAGGGACCACGCCAGAGAAACCCATGGCTAAGAAGAGCGCGGCCCGGAAGGGCCGGAATCGTGCAGAGGAGAAGGCCGGGGTGAGGAGGGTGAGGACTGTGAACACTCCCAGGGTGGCAATGGATGAGAGATAGAGGTAGCGCCATAGAGGTTGGCAGAGGAACACATAGTAGATAGGGGGGGAAAAGGAGGCGACAATCATGAGGGAGATGCCAGCATAGTCAAGGCGCCAGAAGAAGAGGTTGAGTTTATGGGAGTGGCAGGCCAAGAGATGAGAGAGGGTGCTGCAGAGCAAGCAGATCATTCATCCCGCAAGGAAGACGAACCACGGATGCGGAGGGTAAGGAAGCTAGTCCTAGATAATAAGATTCGTATTGGTTCTTGGAATATCGGAATATTATCGGGTAAGCTAATGGAGGTGGTAGATACTATGATTCGAAGAAAGATTCATATTCTATGTTTACAAGAGACAAAATGGGTTAGATATAAAGCAAAAGAGATAGAGGATACAGGTTTTAAATTATGGTATTCAGGTAAAGAAAAGGCTCGAAACGAAGTTGGTATTATCATAAATAAAGATTTAAAGGAGAGTGTAGTAGACATACAACGATATGGTGACCGAATCATGACGTTGAAATTAGTGTTAGGAGCAGAGGTTTTGAATATAGTTTGTGCTTACACACCCCAAGTAGGACTAGAAGATAGTATAAAGACTTTTTTGAGAAGAGTTAGATAAGGTGTTTCAAAAGATTCCACAAAGGGAGATGATTTGTTTAGGAGGAGATTTAAATGGACATGTCAGTAAAGAGGCATTAGCATATAAAGGGATTCATGGAAACTTTGGTTTTGGAGATATAAACGAGGAAGGTAGGGAGATTTTAAATTTTGCTATGGCATTTGATCACTTTATAGTCAATACAATCTTCAAAAAACGAGATGAACATTTAATTATTTATAAGAGTGGCTTATCACAAACACAAATTGATTACTTTATTTGTAGAAAAAAAGATAGAGCGTGTTGTAAAGATTGTAAGGTAATTCCAAGAGAAAGCTTAACCACCCAACATCGACTTTTAGTTATGGATTTACAAATAAAAAAATGAACAAAGAAGAAAAGAGTGCATCGATCTATTCGGACTAAATGGTGGTCAAAAGCGAGAAAGAAGATATATTTAAACAGAAAGTCCTTCAAGGAGATGTTTTGAATTATGTTGGCACACCCTATGATATGTGAAACAATATGGCTATACATATTAGGAAAGTGACAAAAGATGTGTTAGGGGTATCTAAGGGAGGTGTACCGGCACAAAAAGAAGCTTGGTGGTGGAGTGAAGTAGTACAAAATAAAATCAAGGCAAAGAGGGCATGTTACAAATTACATTATGCTAAAAAAAACTAGTGAAACTTTAGAAGCTTATAAGAAAGCAAAGAAGGAAGCGAAAAAGGCCGTTAGTGAAGCAAAAGCTAAGATTTTGGAAGACTTATATAAAAAAACTCAACTTAAAAGAGGGTGAAAGAGATATTTTTAGGATAGCTAGGGCTAGAGATAAGAAAACTAAAGATCTTAATTATGTTAGATGCATAAAAGACGAGGATGAAAAAATTCTAGTGGCAAATGATGATATAAGAAATAGATGGAAAAACTATTTTTATAATCTCTTTAATGAAAATAAAGATGTTAGTATTAGTTTAGGAGATTTAACCAAGTCAGAAAAGTATATAAATCACAATTTCTACCGACGTATTCAAAAGAATGAAGTCAAAGAGGCTCTTAAACATATGAAGGGTGGTAAATCGGTAGGACCAAATAATATTCCTATAGAAGTTTGGAAAACACTAGGAGAAATAGGAATCACTTGGCTCACAAGACTATTTAATGAAATATGAAAAAACTAAAAGATGCCTGAGGAATGGAGAGGTACACTTATACCCATATATAAGAACAAGGGAGACATTCAGAATTGTGCGAATTATCGAGGTATTAAGTTAATGAGCCATACTATGAAATTGTGAGAAAGAATTATCGAACATAGGTTAAGACAAGTATCAAGTACAACAGAGAACCAATTTGGATTTATGCCAGGCAGATATACTATTGAAGCGATTCGCCTTTTGAGACGTCTTATGGAACATTTGAAAGCAAAAAAAAAAGACCTTCACATGATATTTATTGATCTAGAAAAAGCTTATGATAGAGTACCAAGAGAGGTTATTTGGAGAACTTTAGAAAAAAGAGGTATCCCATTGACATATATTAACCTTATAAGAGACATGTATGATAGTGCAAAAACATGTGTGAGGACTCATGAAGGAACGACATACTTCTTTGAAGTTAATATTGGGTTACATCAATGATCAACTTTAAGTCCATACTTATTTATAATGGTGATGGATGAGTTAACAAAACACATTCAAGATGAAGTACCTTGGTGTATGTTATTTGCAGATGACATTCTATTAGTGGAGGAGTCTAAGGAAAAGGCTAATAGAAAATTGGAACTATGGAGAGAAACATTAGAAAGCAAAGGCCTTCGACTTAGTAGAACAAAGACAGAATATATGGAATGTAAGTTTGATCATTTGGTTACTTCAGAGGACATAGAAATTAAAATTGGTATACATTGCATTCCCCAAAAGGAAAGCTTTAAATACCTAGGGTCAATTTTTCAGAGTGATGGAAGAATTGATGGAGATGTTACACATAGAATTAATGTTGGTTGGTTAAAATGTTTATGGTTCTGAGTGTTGGGCAGTTAATCATCAACATGTACAAAAGATGTCTGTGACAGAAATGAAGATGTTGAGATAGATGAGTGGTCATACAAGAAAAGACTGTATACATAATGAGGTTATTAGAAACAAATTAGGAGTGGCACCAATAGAGGATAAAATGAGAGAATATCATTTAAGATGGTTTGGACATATAGAAAGAAGGTCAAAAGAAGAACTTGTAAGAAGGTTAGAAAAACTAAATTTGGAAAGTATTAAAAGAGGTAGAGGACAACCACAAAAGTGTTGGAAAGAAACAATAATGAATGATCTAGCTTATTGGGAGTTAACTGCTACATGGATTCTTTGTTTCCACAGATCCCTATCGTGTGCCATGTTAGCAACAAAATCATGTTGTTGTTGTTGATGTTCAAAAGCATAATCATCATTTTCTCTTGTCGTAATTTGTCAACAACAAAATCATTTTCTTTATTCTGAGCTTGAAGATCTGCTTTTGTCTACGCTTCCTTTTTGTTCTCATTTTTCCTATGACAATAGGAGTCTCTTTGTTATTTATTCATCTAAATATATCAAGATTCTCAAAGCTAATCAAGTCATATGAGATAGTTCTTTACCTCTTTACCTCCCTTTGCAATTGCCTAATAACAAATGAGCATTTAAAAGGTAAGATAATCATACCTAGCTTATATTTAATTGAATGTATATCATCACTTTATGAATTATAGATGGACCATGCCTCAACATCATGCTGTACACAACAAGACAAGATAAATTAGCTGTGAATGTTTCAATTTGTTCATTTTCTTCGTCCGGATGGTTTAAAATAAACTCAGTTTTGTTTACATTTAGTACAAGTTGCAAGTTTAGCCCAATATACACCAAAAGAACTTAAATGTGAAGTTTCTTTACCAAATGAAGTGAATTATTTATCTAAATAACCAATAAAAATATAATAATTAGTTGAGGATTACATCCAACCCACAAATAATTACAGATAGGAATGTATAAAACGAAGCATAGAAGCATTTTTTTATGGATTTGTATAACAATTGGTTTTTCAAGATCTTCCTATATTTGATGTAACTACCAAGGTCAAAGTGAATGGTATGATTCTGAGTAAGATCTTAATTCAAGTCAATTGCATCCACTACTGCCTTTTGCTCTTCTCTTTCAGTGAAGTTGGGGGAACATTTGACAATAGGATAAAGGAAGTATGCAATAAGTAGACCATAATGAAATATGGAGAACCCAAAAAATGTCCGAGGAATGGAGAGTGAGTATACTTATACTCATATATAGGAATAAAAGAGACATTGAGAATTGTTCGAATTATCGAAGTATCAAGTTAATGAACCATACTCTGAAATTATGAGAAAGAATTATCGAATATAGGTTAAGACAAGTACCGAGTATAATAGAGAACCAATTTGGATTCATGCCTAACAGATCTACTATTGAAGTGATTCACCTATTGAGACGCCTTATGGAACATTTTAAAAAAAGCAGAACCTTTACATGATATTTATTCATCTAAAAAAAGCTTACGATTGGGTGCCAAGAGATTCTTAGAGAACCTTGAAAAAGAGAGGTATCCAATTGACATATATAAATCTTATAAGAGACATGTATGATGGTGTAAAAACTTTTGTAAGGACTCATGAAGGAATAACAAACTCCTTTAAAGTTAATATTGGGTTATATTAGGGATCAACTTTAAGTTCATATTTATTTATATTAGTTATTCATGAGTTAACAAAACATATTTAAGATGAAGTACCTTGGTGTATATTATTTGCAAATGATATTTGTTAGTGGACGAGTATAAGGAAAAGTTAATAGGAAATTGAAACTATGAAGAGAAATGTTAGAAAGTAAAGGCTTCTGATTTAGTAGAACAAAGACATAATATATGGAATATAGGTTTGATCATTTAGGTACTTCAGATGACATAAAAATTAAGATTGGCACACAATGCTTCCTTCACAAGGAAAGCTTTAAATACCTAGAGTTAATTTTTTAAAGTGATGAAAAAATTGATAGAGATGTTTACAAATAAAATTAATGTCTGTTGATTAAAATAGAGAGGGGCATCAGGTATTCTGTGTGATAAGAAGATATCATTAAAGTTAAAAGCTAAATATTATGGAGCTTCAATTAGACCTGCTATGTTTTATGGTTCTGAGTATTGAGCAGTTAATCATTTTAAGATGGTTTGGACATGTAGAAAGACGACCAAAGGATGCTCCCGTAAGAAGATAGGAAAAACAAGAGAATTTGAGGAAGATTAAAAAGAATAATGTCTGAAGTGGGGCAACTGTATCGCTTCTCTTTAGCGTTTCTTCTTGTTGGTGGATCAGAATCTCAATGATTATGAATCCAACCAAGATAGGGAAGTGTTACAGACGACACCCACCTTCTGGTTTCCTCTACTCGCCAACCATGCTTCCTCTTCCTCTACTTCCCGTCTTTCCTCCGCTGCTTCTGAACTCCCCGTTTTAAATGTGCCGAAGATGGTCCAACGCATCACCCAGTCCCAAAAAATATGGCAAATTGGAGACTTCTTTGTTTTTTTCCTTTTTTTTAATGCATATTATTTTGCTCTCTCTCTCTCTCTCTCTCTCTCTCTCTCTCTCTCTCTCTCTCTCTCTCTCTCTCTCTCTCTCCTGTTTTTTTAATGCATAATATTTTCATCCGCACTCACTTCAATTGGCTGTTTTAAAGCAGCGGGAACCGGAACTCGTCAAATGAGCCCCGAAACTACAGACCATTATATAAAATAAAATAACATATATATATAAAGAGTGGATGCTGCTCATGCGTACTCGTTCATAAACATGTTCTTCACTTTTTTAGTTCCAAATTTTTGGTGATTACTTTTTGTTCCTTGCTGTTTAGGAATTAAGCTAAAATTGGGTTGGTTTTAATTCATGGTTTCACTTTTTTTAGTTCAAATTTTTAGTGATTACTTTTTGTTGTGTGCGGTTTAGGAATAGCATATATATATATATATATATATATATATATATATATATATATATATATATATATATATATATATATATATATAAATAAATAAAAAGTGGATTCTGCTCATGCGTACTCGTTCATAAACATGTTCTTCACTTTTTTTAGTTCCAAATTTTTAGTGATTACTTTTTGTTTCTTGCAGTTTAGGAATTAAGCTAAAATTGGGTTGGTTTTAATTCATGGTTTCACTTTTTTTAGTTCAAATTTTTAGTGATTACTTTTTGTTGTGTGCGGTTTAGGAATTATGCTAAAATCGGTTTGGTTCTAATTCATAGTTTCAGGAAACCAAAATCAATGGTTTAAAAATGACAGTTCCAATTTACCACAAATCAATCGTGTCTATGTTTTATGGTCATCTATTCTAAGTATTATTTAAAAGTTATAAGTTATTCAAAAAAAATAAAAAACATCTTATTATCCTCATACTCATTAAAAGTAAAGAGTGAAAAGGAGAGCATCCAATCTCTCCCTCTCAAGAGATCTTGAGAGAGAATGAGAATTGCTAGACATTTCTTGAACCATCCATATTTTTTATCAGTTGCTCACTTAAAAAAATAAAAATACAAAATATGCTTTATTTTTTGAAAAGTTACTTTTTTTTAAAATATAAACCATCTAATAAAAAAATTCTTACAAGAGTTTAGCAACTCTCTATATATAAAAAAACTGAATCGTATCTACTTCTAGCATGTTGATCTATTATTTTTTAGTAGCATAAGTGTAATTTAAATGTTTTTTAAAGTTTTTGAGAATGTATCAAGAATAATGTTATTGCATTCATGACCCAAAAACATCATTGACTAGTATTGATGGTGAGCATGATCCAAAATCAATGTATGTAAAGAGAGGAGTAAATGCTCAAACCCTATCCATATCTAAAACCACTCAAACATCTTTATTATTTGATTAACATGATCAACAATAAAGATTTGAACTAAAGTACAATTGTGCCTTTTTTATTCTATTTGCTTTATCACTTCAACGTTAATCTCAAAGATTGAACAATTAAGATAATAAAGTAGATTTGATGGCTGATATGATTTTGAGCATCTCCGCGACACACACACACACATATATATATATATATACATATGAGAGAGAGAGAGAGACCTTTAATAATTAATTTTGACCATTTCATGTTATGAATATATGAAACTGTAGAAGGGCAATCATGCGGAGCGTTCGGTCTAGGTTTTTTTTGCCTGGTCTGGAGCCAAGCCATCAAGGCAGTGGGCTCGATTATTATGAGAAGTAGGTTTGGTAGATTACCCAAGCAACCCATCTTTTGGCTGAAATCAGTTCGTACTGGGCTCGCTCAAGTCCAGCACTGGTAAAGCTTGCACCCTTGGCATTATCCAGCAGACATTATCAGGGAGACATGTTCTTTGAAGAGAAAGATGCGCAAAAAGGTTTTAAAACATGGTAGCTAGAACATTTATTCTACCAGCCAGCTGCTGGCTTCCCCACTGATGATGACACAGGGTTGAAGATGCCTGTAGGAAAAGCCATGGTTGGCCTGGAATCTGGATGGATGGTGAGACACTGCCGGCCGACAGTGGATTTGCCGGACACGGCTTCTCTGGCCAGATCCAGAGTCGCCACACAGAGGAAGAATCTGAATTAAGTGAGGTGAAGCGTTCACCCTATTCAAACTTTACAGTTTCTTTTAGAAAGCGAAGCTCACGGTTGAACCTGTGGTCTATAATTGTTGCCCACAGCTTGAACCGTAGGTTTGTAGTCCTCCAAAAGAAAAACTTTATGAAATTCTGTTGTGATACTCCATCAAATGCTACGAGAAGTCGACCATAAAACCATGCAAGAATTACAGAAAAGAAGAAATTAATAAGAATAATCAAACATATTTAGGCCCCTAAATAAACAGCCGATCTTTCAAACTGCATTGATTTTGTACTCATAATGGAAAAGTAAACCCCAACTCCCAATGAATCTGATTATAATTTGATTTCTCCTTAAATAATTTGATTCAAACTTACCTTGTGGTGGTTCCATGTTCCTTGGATATGCTTTTCTTTTAGGACCCGAATAGGGGCTAAATTAAGGGCAGCGGCAGATCTAGAAACTCTTGTGGCGGAGCGAATGGTCCCTTCAACGGTTTCGGGTGTGGCTAACTGTATTTTAGTCCATGAATCCCACCATGGGATATAGACTTTAAGCTGATTTTTCAACTTTGAGGTGAGTGAATGCGCCACCTCAGCTCAATGTAGATCTGCCACAGGTTAAGGCTTGGCTCCTGACAAAGAGCTTAGAGCTTGATACCTGAGTCTGAATCACCAGCCTCACTAACATATGATTTTTTCAGCCAAACCAAGTGAAAGCCAAATCTGGGTTTGTACCATGGAACCCATGAAGTTCACCATCTTTTAGTTTAGAATCTTTTATATTATATTATATTATATATGTTAGTGAGACCTTCACATGATATTTATTGATCTATAAAAGCTTACGATAGGGTATCGAGGAAGGTTTTTTTAGAGAACCTTGGAAAAAAGAGGTATCCCATTGACATACATAAACCTTGTAAGAGACATGTACTATGGTACAAAAACATGTGTAAGGACTCATGAAGGAATGAAAGATTTCTTTGAAATTAATATTGGGTTACATCAAGGATCAACTTTAAGTCCATACTTATTTATAATGGTGATTGATGAGTTAACAAAACATATCCAAGATGAAGTACCTTGGTATATGTTATTTGCAAATGACATTGTGTTAGTGGAGGAGTGTAATTAAAAAGTTAATAGAAAATTGGAACTATGGAGAGAAACATTAGAAAGTAAAGGCTTCCGACTTAGTCGAACAAAGACATAATATATGGAATGTAAGTTAAATCATTTGGTTACTTGTGAGGACATAAAAATTAAAATTGGCACACATTGCATCCCCCAAATAGAAAGTTTTAAATACCTAGAGTCAATTTTTCAAAGTGATGGAAGAATTGATGGAGATGTTTTTCGACCTAGAATTAATATTGGTTGGTTAAAATGGAGAGGAGCATCAGGTATTCTTTGTGATAAGAAGATACTATTAAAGTTAAAAGGTAAATATTATAGAGCAACAATTAGACCTGCCATGTTTTATGGTTATGAGTGTTGGGCCGTTAATTATGAATATGTACAAAAGATGTATGTGATAGAAATGAAGATGTTGAGATGGATGAGTGGTTATACAAGAAAAGACCGTATACATAATGAGGTTATTAGAAACAAATTAGAAGTGACACCAATAGAGGATTAAATGAGAGAATACCATTTAAGATGTTTTGGATATATAAAAAGAAGATTGAAAGAAGAACCTATAGGGCTATGTGGAAACAAAGAATCCATATAGCCGACCCCATCTAATATGAGAAAAGGCTTAGTTGTTTTGAATGTTGTTGTTGTATAATATATACATATTAAACCGAACCGAATAGAACCGAATTTAACACAGAAAATTTGGCAAATTCAGTTTGATTTTTCATTCTAAAAAGTTTTCCACATGAGTCACTATTTGATCTCTTCTATCTTCATCGTTCAACCTTTAGTCAAACCTTTTGCTGGCCTTCTTTTTGATAATTAATCAAAAGTTTCCACACTGTTTGACTTCGCCGCTCAACCTTTAGTCAAATCTTTTCTTAGTCTTCCTTTTTATAATTATTCAATCTTTCGACCTCACTTCTTTCGTGTAAGAATAGTATTGGATGGCATGAGACGTGTAAAGAAAGCAAAATCCACAAAGTTGAGATCAACTAAGCTTTTAGTCATACTAAATAGGATCGGCTACATAATTTTTTTTTGTTATGTTAATAATTAATTTAATATAAATTACATTCTTTATCGCTTTCTTCCAATACTTTTTGTCTCATAAAAGATGTGTTGCTTTCTTTTGTTTGAATTCTTTTTTAATTCTTGGGACGCAGCTAGTTGGGATGATTAGAAAATAAAAGAAATGTTTAGGTCCTACGTATATGGCACTCGAGAATCAAACCTTTTTCTTTAATAGGGTTAGATTCAGGCTTACTAGATGTGCATTTTCTCCACTTTATTTTGTTCCGAGATAAACAAAATTGCATACAAGTTGTGTGGGTTTACTGCATTTATTTAGCTTTTCTAATCCAGAGCCTTCATGATTAGTGATAAAATATATAAGAAACATATGATTAGGTACATTTGAGATTCCTTTCGACTTTTTTCAGTCCTAAATTCGTGATTGTGACTACATGCATATTTTTTTCTGATTACAAGAGGCTGGTCTGATGGGTCATGGGACATCATCGAAGAACTTCTCGCTTTGGATCACCAATAACAGTGTATTGACGGTCTTTCCAACTCATGAGACATTACCTTTCACGTTGTAACAATATTGGTCACCACACAATGACGAACGTCTTAAGAACTGAGACTGATATGAGGGCTCCAAGCCTGACACACACACATACACCCCCAAGAGTCGAACTCCTCACCAGCAACATCAACGCCAAGGCGTGCTGTTGTTGAGCTAATGCTTTGGGTGCTACATTTTTGTCTAAAAGCAATTTTATATGTTCATGTTATAATACAAGATATGGATTCTTGGACTTTTATGGATGATATATGCTTTGTAATCAATGCAAATGGTTAATTGGTAGAGACTTAATTTTGTGAAATTTTTATTATTTTGTTCTTGCGTAATATAATCTTTGAGCTGCCCGAAAAAACATTCTACATTCGCCACTGCCTACTCTTTTGGCATTGTTAGATGATGTGTTCAAGTTTGTATTGCAGTGTATGAGAAGTGCATTTTCTTAAAAAACTTGAGTTCTAAGTGGTATCAATTATACAAGTTCTTAATCAACGCCGTGCTGTTCTTGGTGTCATATTAGTATTTAGTTTTGAAAAACCTAGACGTTGTTTTGTCGTCTCCGTCCAACACTAACCATATAATCATTTATTTGTCGTTTTTAGTCAGGATTGTTGAATCGTTGGTTCCTTTCGCAATACTGCATTAGGTGCTTAAAGCTAATTGTTGAGATTATAGGATGGCAATGGAAATAGTTTAAATCGGGCCCAATGATACGAGTAATAACATTGTCTTTCGTATTTTTTTAAAACTCTTTAAAAAATTTAAATTATTATCATTGAAAAGTAATGAGTGAGCATATCATAAGTGAACATGATTTGGTTTTCTGTTTGATCCCATTCATTTATTGTATGCTCACTCATTATTTTTAGATGACATGAGTATAATTTTAAAATTTTAAGAGATTTTAAAAAATTACCAAAAATAGTTTTATTATGAATGGTCTCTCAAAAATTATAGTAGAATTCTTAATCTGATCTAGTCATTCTTACCACTTACCTATAAGCTAATTATATACGACTTCTCAAGGTCATAATTCAAAAAAAAAGACTATAATCGGTTTTGGATATGTCCAAGAAACAAGAACCTGAATATGAGCACGATTGGTATCGGGACATGGTTTCGGATATGGACCAAAATCGAATATATCCAATCGTTGTTTGTTTTCGGGAAGGGAAAGGGCGGAAGGCGGGAAGAGGGAAAATGGGGAGCAGGGGAGGCCATGCCGTCGACGATTTGCAGAGCTTCTTCGCTCGCTCCTCCCGCGATCTCTCTCTCATCCAGCGCAAGCTAGAATCTGAGTTCCGCCAATCTTATCCAGACAACGTCCTCTCTCTCTCTCTCTTTGTGTGTGTGCTTATGCGTGTACGTATTGTGGGATTTTCTTAAGATGATGGTATTTGCAGGTGAATCCTCTGAAACTAGTTTCTCGCATCAAGAGGATCCAAGAGGAGCTATCTTCACTAAGGGAGCAAAGCCGCGAATTGCTCTCCGCCAAACAGGTTGGTTTTCTCTTCTAGGGGGATTTTATTTATCGAATTTGTGTCGGATTCAAATGGGTCTTGCTTGTTTGGATGCTAAATATATCTTAGACTGGTGAATGACTCATCCACCCATGTCCTTTTAAGTATAGAGATGCTTTGTGCGTTTAATCATCAGCATTCACGCCTATTAAGTTAGATATATTGCGGGGATTCTGTTCTTTTGTTAGTGGTAGTTGTTAATTCCGTGAATGAATTTGATCTGTTAGACTTGATACACTTTTGCTTTCAGGATCTAATTGACAAAACTAGAACAACCCTTGTTGGAAATAGAAGCCTTCTGCAACGTGTACAAGCTTGCTCTGGTATATCTCTTGCTAGTGATGATGATGACTCGGCAATCGATCATTTGATCCAGGTAATATCTGTTATGTCCGGCTTATAAATTCAATCAGTAATTGATCTCATTATAATGCATTAGCAGAATTAGTTCCCCCACATCTGTTCTCTGGTATGATATCATGGAACTACTCTCTTTTCCTTCCCTGGCATTGTTTAGTATCTTGTTAGCCTCATAAAACATGTCATCTTACTAGCATCTGAATCTCATATCTATGTCCTAAGAGAGTAGAAAATTGAAACAGAATAGTGAAAAGTGAGCATGTTGTGGCTTCAGTCGTGTAAATGTGTTAACAGTAAGCTAACATTAGTACCGGATATGCGTAAATGGCATGTGTAACACATGCAATGTTGCAGGCTTGTCCTTTCCACAAGGTATTTTGCCAAGTTCTCACTGCCGGTAGGAGTTACTGCATTAGCACACCTTCTGTTGTTTAAACAAGACTATTCTCATGTTTCTGGAAATTTATTATGCGTTCTATAGATATTTTGGGATATTACAGTGTTCAGTGCACGAATATGATTTATTGACTGTCCTGGTACCTTGTTTACAGCTGCTTATTTAGCAATGTTGATCCCTAAAATGGTTTGTTTGGTCCTTGAACATAAACCTGTCCAAGAAGAAGACTAATATAGTACTATAGTCATACAAGATTTTATTTTGATTAAAGCTTTTTGTCATGGTGACCATGTAAGTGGCCGTTCCACATGCATTTGAATGATGAGTGGCAGGTCAATGTCCAAACGACACAATAATCTTGCTCAGGGATTGAATCTCTAGAAATTGATGGTCACATTTGATTTGACTGACTTGTTACAGGATGACCCAGTGTTTTTGCACTGAATCTATTCCTTGTCCTCGAGCTTTTTAGCGACACTGACACTAAGTGATGATTAACCAGACCATCTTCTGTAGATGCTATCTGAAGAAATTTGTGGGAATATTGGGAATTTGCAGTGAAAAAACATGTTCACCCTGAACTTTCTGAATCTTACATGTGTCATTTGGAAAGAAAGTTTTCTTTCTTTCTTATACTTGATGATTGCATCTTGAGCACTAACAACCAGTATAGCAAACTGTTGCCGTTAATATTGTACGTTAAATCTCTCACAATTATATAGGAGCTTGATTATTATGCTATATCTCTAGGTCCTTTATGCATGTGATCTTATGTTTTACTGTCAAAATGTGACGACATACTTACGAATCCTTTATCTTTAAATGGTGCTTTGGAACTTGGGCAAATCGAAATCAACTTCTTTTTCTCATTTTGTGCCATTTTTGTTAGAAGCTAACATTTTAGTTGAGGATAACAGTTTGTTCAAGACTCAATACATCTACCCCAAGATGCCAAATCTAATAAAGAATGTGCTGTGAGCAGCTGTGGCGATATTTTTCCAAGTTGTGCTATAGTGGTGCACTGCTTGTCAGCAAATCGCCGACAATGAATTTGGCAAGTTGCTTCCTGTCATGGAAAATTGTGCCTTGGGTTGAGGAAGCTACAACGACATTGCCACATGGCTACAAATTTTCTACTGGTACAAAGGCTGGCAAAGTTTTTGACTTTGGCTCACGGTAGTGCTTAAAGATCGGTTTTGACTATCTCTAAAACCATTGCTACTGGTGATAAGAGAGAACCGAGAATAGACACCTCGCCATTGAGAATGTGAATGAATCTCTCTTTGTGTATCTTAATCTTAAATAGGGTTCCCCTCTTGCATTTTAGAGGCCCAATTTGTTTTCTTTGGACATAAAGATGGTACGCCTTTCTTTGTTCTGGAGAAAAGGATAAAATTGGGCGTTTATTTGACTTTTGAACTTTTGCCAACTATTCATTGTTGTTCAATTTAGGTTTAAATGACTGCCTTCAGTTGCTACTTTCTTCAGCTACAAAACTTTATATTTTTACCTGCATACGATCCTTTTTAAGATTAGTGAAAATATAAATCAGAATCTTACTGTTTCCCCCTTTGGAACGTGACAGATAATTGATGAGTGGAATGCTCAAGTTGGATTAAAAGCAGGTATGTATTTGCTCATGCCAGTCTTTACCTGTTGCTTTTCGTAGTTGCATTTACGTATGCTTTTTTTTCCAAGATAATGAGCAACAATCTTCTGCCGACGAGGACGTCAATCAGTTGCTTTTCTCTGCAAAACTTCAGAATATTTGATTTGCCTTTACGCACACTGTGTTTGATGAGCTACTGTGTATCGGCTCAAGGTGGGGGGTGTACGCCTTGGACTCTTGACAGCAAAACCTTTGAATGCACAGAGTGCGGAGTGAGTTGGGAAAAGAAAGACGGTTGCAGTGAGTGAAAATTTTAGGTCACTTTGGATTATGCTTTATCTTGGTTGGGATTCAAACCAGCATAAGGTTTTGTATAAATTTTTATAAACCACTTCCACCTCCATGTGTTAGTTGGATCTTTTGGATTTGACCCGAATATCTAGCAGTTCTAATTGGTTTTTTGGCAAAACCTCACCCTCGTGGGTTCCCGACAATGCAAAGCTCATTAAATGATGCTTTTGAAATTTTGCCTAAATCATATCCTAAGTTAATTGTATTAGGGTATTTAACGTCCATGAAAAGTCAATTTCCATTGAACCTTTGTCAAGATTTCTTTTTTAACTTGGTTCAACTTGACCCATAAAGGAATGGGATCTGTTCGTGAACATGCGCAAAGTGAGTGTCCGGCAAGCGGTTTCGGTTACCTTATCCATACAGAAACCGAGCAACCAACGAAGAAGGGTTCAATTCAGCGGCTTGTTAACCAGCCCCATTCAAAACCAAAACCAGCTTAGTCCTAGTTCGGTTCCGGTTCCAGTTCCAGTGGTTTCATAAAAAAAAGCTGGAACCAGCCATGTCTGAGGTAGGAACTCCCACTTAAATCTGCAGAAAGTTACTTTCCTTGACTGAACCTGAGATAGCAAAAGCCACATCCTTTTGCTGGTCAACGGTCAGAATTTGAATTTGGGTTCTCGAAAAGTAAAGAACCTTGCCAAATTCACCGGTAAAACAAACATGTAGTTTCATTCATCGTCAATTCATCAAGAGATCCCGCAATCAAGCACCGCACTTTGATGCCCATCCAACTTTCTTACCATAAAAAAGGAAATTATTCATTCATAAGCTCACATATAAGCACAGAAGTACCAGAGACACCGAAGTTTTTTGCACAAGATTCTAATTACAGTTGTGACTTCACACACCATGTCTATTTATGTGAACCACAAAAACAAGCACAAGACGATGCAATTGTATGAGCCAGAGGCTTCAAGGAGGCGCCAGACTCGCACATTATTACAGGAAATCCCTGTTGGGGAACAGCATAGGTGCAAGAAGGGACCATAAGTACAAGGCTGCAGTCACCCACCCAGTCACCGCACGCACCCAAACAGATGACCAACCAACATCAACAAGCCTACCACTCTCTCCAACCGAGCTCGTCCATCCAGTTAGAAGCATTGCAGAGTACATGCTTGCCAGAGAAAATATTAGGTGGAAAAAAGTGTACGAGTATGATACCGGACGTGACTTGTCTTTTGTTTGTTCTTCCTGCTGCTCCAACTTATCGAATGAAAGCAAAGGTTTCTCCGAGCCTTACATCAACAAAAAGAGAAGGCAGGCCTTCAGTATAAGCTTAAAAGCTAGGCTAACATGTGAGAATGTAGTGTGAAGAACAATGCTATTCGAAACAGAAAAGACATAATACACCATGAATTCATAAACAAATCTCAGATCTCATTCACGGGCTTCTCATACATTTTTATTTTCAGTCTCAGAATTCTCAACATATTCAGTGTCTAACATGCCCCCAGCTTATCTAATCCATTATGACTTTCAACAGCTGGAAAAGAGCTCATAAACCAATAACAGCCTTTTCCCTTACCAGATGGGATGGGCTACATGGATTTTTTTTGTTTCCAGAGAGCCCTATTATGTGTCATGCTAGCAGTTAACTCAATATAAACTAGATTATTTTTTATTGTTTCTTTCCAACACATAATCTAGTTTTTCCCATCTTCTTAGGAGAGCATCCTTGGGTCGTCTTTCTATATATCCAAACCATCTTAAACATTTTTCCCTCATTTTATCTTTTATTGGTGCTACTCTAAATTTGTTTCTAATAACCTCATTATGTATATGGTTTTTCTCTGTGTGACTGCTCATCCATCTCAATATCTTCATTTTTGTTTCAGCAAGTTGGCAAGTTGACGATTAACTGCCTAACACTCAAAACCATAAAACACACCAGGTCTAATAGTTGCTTTATAATATTTTCCTTTCAACTTCAATGGTATCTTTTTATCACAAAGAATACCTAATCTCCCTCTCTATTTTAACCAACCGGCATTAATTCTATATGTAACATATCCATAAATTTTTCATCACTTTGAAAAATTGACCCTAAGTATTTAAAACTTTCCTCATAAAGGATGTAATGTGTGCCAATCTTAATTTTCATGTCCTCTCATGTACCAAATGATCAAACTTACATTCCATGTATTTTGTCTTTGTTCTACTAAGTCGGAAATTCTAGCGTTTCTCTCCATAGTTCCAATTTCCTATTAATGTTTTCCTTAGACTCATCCCCTAACACAATATCATGTGCAAATAACATGCACCAAGGTACTTCATCTTGAATATGTTTCGTTAACTCATCAATGACCAATATAAATAAATATGGACTTAAAGTTGATCCTTGATGTAACCCAATATTAATTTCAAAGGAATATGTCATTCCTTTATGAGTCCTCACACATGTTTTTGCACCATCGTACATGTCTCTTATAGGATTTATATATGTCAATTGGGTACCTCTTTTTTCTAAGGTTCTTCAAAAACCATCTCTTGGTACCATATCGAAAGTTTTTTCTAGATCAATAAATATCATGTGAAGGTTTTTTTTCCTCTAAAATATTACATAAGGCGTCTCAATAGGTGAATCGATTCAATAGTAGATCTACCGGGCATGCATCTGAATTAGTTCTCTATTGTACTCGATACTTGTATTAATCTACGTTTGATAATTCTTTCCCGTAATTTCATAGTATGACTCTTTAATTTGATACCTCGATAATTTTGATAATTTTGAATGCCTCCCTTGTTCTTATATATTAGTATTAGTGTTCTCACTCTCCATTCCTCGTGCATCTTTTGGTTTCTTCATATTTCATTAAATAGTCTTATGAGCCAAGTGAACCCAATCTCTCCCAAGATTTTTCATAATTCTATAAAAATATTGTTTGGTCCTACAAATTTACCAACCTTCCTATATTTAAGAGCCTCTTTGACTTTATTCTTTTGAATATGTCGATAAAAATTACAATTTATATACCTTTTTTATTTGATTAACTCTCCTAAACTAATACTACCATCTATATTTTAATTAAAAAACTTATAAAAATAATTTTTTCATCGAGTTTTTATATCATCATTCACCACTAAAATCTTTTAATCCTCATCTTTTATGCATCTAACAAAAGTAAGACCCTTAGTTTTTTCTAGCCTTAGCTATCCAAAAAAGTTAAACTTTTTATATAAATTCTCACAAATTTTGACTTTTGCTTCACTAACGGCCTTTTTTGTTTCTTTCTTTGTTTTCTTATAAGCCCTCTAAGTTTCACTAGTCCTCTTGTTATAATGTAATTTATATCATGCCCTCTTCACTTTGATCTTATATTATGTACTTCAGTCCACCACCAAGCTTTTTTTATACCGGTATACCTCTCTCAGATTCACCTAACACGTCTTTTGTCACTTCTCTAATATGTATAATTATATTATTCTACGTATAAGAAGGTATAACTACATAATTCTAAGCATCTCCTTGAAGAACTTTTTGTTTAAATATATCTTTTTTCTCACATTTGAGGTTCCACCATCTAGTCTGAATATCTCTATGCACTCTATTCTTCTTTGTCCACATTTTTACATGCAAATCTATTACTAAAAGTCGACATTAAGTAGTTAAGCTTTCTTTTACAATTACCTTACAATTTTTACAACACGATGTATCTTTTTTCCTACAAACAAAATAATCAATTTTTGTTTGTGACAAGCCATTCATATAAGTAATTAAATGTTCATCTCATTTTCTAAAACTGTATTGGTTATAAACAAATCAAAGATCATAGTAAAATTTAAAATCTTCCTACCCTCCTCATTTACCGACATGTCCATTTATAACCCTAAAACTATAGTTTTCATGAATACCTTGATATCCTAATGCATCTTTACCGACATGTCCATTTAAGTCTTCTCCTAAACAAATCATCTCCCTTTGTAGAATTGTTTGAATTACCTTATCTAACTCCTCCTCAAAAGCCTTCTTTATACTATCTTTTAATCCTATTTGGGGTAAATAAGCATGCACTATATTCAAAACCTCTACTCCTAATACTAATTTCACTATAATAATTTGGTCACTATGTATACAACACATTCCTTTAAATCTTGATTTATAATAATACCAACTTCATTTTGAGCCTTTTTCTTTTCTTGAAAATCATAATTTAAAACCTATATTCTCAATCTCCTTTGCTTTTTCTCCAACTCATTTTGTCTATTGTAAAAGTAGAATGTGAATCTTTCTCCGAATCATAGTATCTACCATCTCAACTTGTCGGTGAATGTTCCGATATTCAAAGTACCAATATGAATCTTATTATCTAGGAGTAGCTTTCTTACTTCCGTATTCGTCCATGCTTAAAATGTGGAGACCCTCATTGTAACTTGTTAACTGCATTCAAGCGACAATGTAGAGGGACTAACTTCTTTACCCACACCCATCTATGATGTATGAACCCTTTCCGCAATTGATTCAATACATCCGAATGAAGATCTAAAAGCTCTTTTCACTTTTCACTATATTCGGGCTCTTCAGTGCATCGCTAAGAGAAAACGCCCCAACGCAATACTCATAATTTGTAAAATCCATGATAGATAAGTTTCACAAAGTTTTACGCTTACTGTCGGAAGCCTAACGCAACTCTCCTCCTTTATCCGGGCTTGAGACCAGCCATGCAAGGGTGATTCCTTACATGGGCGGAATTGGAAGAGCTCATAAAATAAGTATAATCATACTTTGGAAGAATGAAGCCTCAAAGAATTGTGACCATATTTGTTCTTGAAGACAGTCGCATAAAAACATAGCCTTCGGACATAGGAGTACCTTGTTACTAAGAGCAGCCACATAAAAACATCGACTTTGGACATGACTGACTGGAATATAACTGTCTGAATATGTTTTATCATAGAATAAAGCATTTTCCCTCCCCACTTGATCGATCAGTCCTTTGGGCGATGAAGGGGTTCATCCATCCTGTCTGCAGGTCGGCTAAGAGCGTGATCAACTATAGAGGTCACTCATATACCCGGACAGGACGGGGAAGGTTTGAGTGAAGCACACTCTTTGGAGAAACCCCTGTGTCCTATCCCTGAATAGAGACCTTAAAATATTTGTCCTTTTCAAGGAAAAAATTAACAATTTTGGTACTCCATATTGGAGGAACGATTGGATTCAAGCAACCACACAAGTTGCTAGAAGGAAATATGATCAACATCTTTCATGAAAAAGCTTAACCGTCGTTATTACTGACCTGCACGTGGTGAACTTGGTGGAGAAAGCAAAGCAGTTGAAGAGCCAGCACGAACAGCAGAGTAGACAACAGAAAGAACAGTTGTCATTAGCCCCAATACTAGGGTACCAGTCGAAATAGCCTTTGAATGGTTGTGAAGGCCATTGCACTCATAGTCTCGTGGTTCACTGGAAAGAGCGCTGTAGCACAGATAAGTGCAATACAATGAAATAACAGAGGCAGGCAAAAGACTACCGTTGACCTGCAGCATCAAATTTAAATGTGTTAAGGACAGGATCAAAACCAAAAGTAAAACTGAATGGTCCTAGTAAAAAAAAAGAAAAGGCAACTAAAGGAAAGGTAAAACAGTGCTCTTTCAAAAGAGAAAAAAGGCACTAATGGACTAAATAACAATAATCATTGAGGGCATGGATGAACCAGTTTGTGTTGCGTGTGTGTCACAGACGGACGGACACACACACAGAGACTCAAAAGTTTTTTATCGCTCTTCACATGGTCACCAGATCATTACCTATCACAGAATCACAGGTAACCAGGATCCCACCATAACTAAGACCCATCGTTTTCCCTAAACTATGTCAAGATCCAACAATTTAGTTTCAAGCCTTCATTATATTTTGACTATGTCCGTTTGCTATAGGTCGCTCCACAAAGAAACGATATGCATAGTAGTGTCTACGTTCAAAAGCGACATGATCAAACCAAGAGTCACTTGCAGAACAACATGAACCAAAATGAATGAAATGGGTTATGGCCAGAAGCTGCATTTGATCCATGAGACCAACATATCCACAGGGTGGTCGACCATCATCATTCAATTTGAATTAAATTCCCAGGTCCACCTGAATTGAAATCAGTTTTTATTGGACCCAATGCAACATAAAATGCTTTCCTGTCAAAACCGGAGGTCTTTGCGGTTACCAATTCATGTGATGAGGTTTAGCATTTCGTAGGTGTCCATGGAAGGATAAAAACAAAGATCTTGAACCCAGCAAAGGGACCATAATGGCATGGTAGACAAAATACCATACTATCCGTCCTAGGTAAAGAAGAGGTACCAATATATTATTGATGACACAACCTATATCACACGGTTGCGGGTGCGGGATACGGCAAATTTCAAAAATTTTGGGTGTGGCGACACGGCTAGTTATATAATAGTATATATTATATATAATATTCAAGCTACATAAATCAATCATAATACAACTAGTATTTGCTAATTTTGGGTGCACATAGGTATCAATTAGCAAGTTCCCTCATAATGATCTCAAACTTAGAATGATTTTATGAGCTGCAAAATATCCAAGTTATGGATTCAAAGAGTTTCCAGATCTTTTGTAGGATATAGCATATACTAGTATTTGTGCTATGATCCACTAGTGATGTCATACTCTTCTGTCTTATTGATCTGGTTCCTGGTCTTCAAATGTATTTGGTGACAGAGATTATTCTGTGCAAAGGCATACAGTATGGAGTCAAGAATCCAATCAGATTGAGAAATAAGAAACCAATTATCCGCACCCAAAATCATTCAAGCTAATATTGTAAACAGCTATAATAGCAAGTACACAACTTTATATTAAAGCAAAACACATAAATGGTAAACTACTAATTTCATCATAATACACAAATCAATATTCATTATCTGGACCCATTTATCCGTCAGTTACAAAAAAAAATTGCATTGTTTTTGTCGTACTGCACCGACACGGTGTCGGTGTCGCACCAGTGTCGAGGTTGACACTCCACTCCTTAGAAGTGTCTGTGTGACTTAGGACACAACACCCAACACCATTTTGGATGCAAACAAAGTTCAATGACTTTCGTCCAGAATATCCTTTGTGATCATTGGTAAACCTTACCTTCGGATGCAAAGCAACAGCTGCAAAGACAAAAACAAGGATCAAAGTCATCACAAGAAAGAAGGTGTTGAGAGAGCAATCATGTCCAGATGGCGTGAACCAATGGAAGAGGACCCCAGTAAATGAGAAGGTTAGCACGTAACAGATGAGCGAGGCAATAAATAGTGCCGCATACCTGCAGAAATAATAATACTTTAGATTAGGATACAACAACAAAAGGTCTTCCATCATGAAAACTGTCACCATGAAGTGTATTACAGATATTAAGCATCAAATGAAGATGAACAGGAACAAACCAGAATTGTTCATCCTTCTTAACCCATCTGTCGTTCCATTCGTGTACAAAGTCCAACAAGAGAACAACTTGAACAAGAAGAAACAATCCTGCACCGAACTTGGAGACAGTCTCTGTATTTTGAATAGTAAAAAAGCGAGATCAGATTATTATCCGCTCTGACTTTTATGAAAGGGAACATTTTACACCAAAGAATAACATGGACTAGCATGGTGTTGGTTATATAGTTGGATGACTGTGCAGCCATATTAGCCACTCTCTTTCACGTCAATAGAATAGGTTGATAGCCATGGAACATCAGTACTTCTACTGATTACCTGATTACCGGTATCGCCATGTAAACATGGCTTCTCATACTCACTCAAAGTACAGAAAATCTATTTCTGGACTTAAACTGACACACTTTAACCATCTTCTGATCAGATTAATTGGTAGTCAACATTCAAGACCAAAGTTTTTTTCTCTTTCACTGGCCAGCCAATGTACTCATGTAACAAAGGCAAGAAAATTCCTGGAATTACATATTCTGTTGTTGGTCATGGTGAAATTTCAACTAAAATGCCAAAGGCTTGCTTGTAATTACATACCTCCCATCACTATCATTTTCTGGCTGTCATCAATAAGCATAAATGGTAACCATAGAGTTGGAAGAATTACTTAAATTTGTCGATCTTCGAGTGATTTCTTGAAGAATCTTACATGCTAATGATGCATGAAACATACACTATTAGGGACAGCTTTACTACATAAAGAATCTTACTAAGAGGTTCTTGAACACTATGTTTATCCAGTCTTTAGTATTAAGCACAAAATTGCACAATAGAAGTCCTAGAATCTACAACAAGAACTTAACAATATGAGATTATACCATACAAGGAAAGAGCTACACAGTCGATTGGTGAGAGAGGCTCAAGAAGCTTCTACCCAATATATGGGTCAGAAGAAAACTGAAATTTAAAAATAAACAATAATGAACATCACCTTTTCTTTTCCAATGTAGAGTGCAAGAAGATAGCATATGACCAAGTGCTAATACACATGTTAAATGAATAGTTCTCAAATAGAACATGCCAAGATGGGACCACAGAGATAAAAAAGATATAAAAATTTATGGGGTTCTTCTAGAAATGATACTGTCATGGATCATTTTAGCATTAGGGTTGATCAACTCTGTTACAGAGAAACACTTACCGTACAAGCTGACCAAACCATTAGGGAGGAAAAACATCAACACTACCAAAATAAACCAGCTTGTAATCTTTGCCATCCATCCACCATGGTGGAGAGTGTCTCTGACATCATTCTGGTCCTTGACGCCAATCATTATAATTGCCAGGATGGAGAAAAATAGAAAGTTCCCCAAGCTCACACGCAAGACAGCATCAGCTTGAAACCATTCTGAGTCTGGAGTTTGGTGAAAGTGGTTTATCCCTGCAAAATTCAACAGGTTAACTTATCTCTATTGTTTTGTGCCATGAAAAAGATCAAAGGATTAAAGATGTTGCAAAAATCACGCATGTGAGCATGCATGCACGTCTGTGACTAATCAAGTAATTTCATCTAGTGTTATATCATACAATTAAACAGAAAAAACATGACTCCTCAGTAATCATAAGTCCTAATCACAAAATTATTCATCAAGATACTCATTAAAATGTAGCCGACCCCGTCTAGTATGGGAAAAGGCTTAGTTGCTATTGTTGTTGTATACTCATTAAAACAACAGACAAGATGGGTTGTGCTCAGAGAGAAGGATTAGGCTTGAAGACCAGAAGAGACTGACTGTTAAAGAAAGATTAACAGCACGGCCGCAACTTGTCGATTTCATATTAAAGATAAAACATGGATCACGTTGCAACCATGAGATCTACCTAGAAATAATACGCAAAGAACACAAGCAAAAGATAGACCTACATATAATACAAAATATTTCCACAATAAACCCAAACCAAGCCTTCTCCCACTCTAAGTGTGATTGCTCCAGTCAGCTACATGGATTCTAAGTCACCAATTGTTACCGATCTTGTATCATATTCACATTCAACTCCGAACGAGCAAGACTGTTTTCATGGTTTCCTTCCAATACTTTTTAGGCCATATGTGTGGTGTATTGTCATATTTGCATTTAACTCCAAAAGAGCAACATCATATTTTTTTGTTTACTTCCAAGACGCTTAGGTCCTTCGATACTTGTTTTAAAATGTCATTTCTCACACTGGGCACCGATATGCCTGTACAATACGTGCAATTTTTTCATTTCTTGATAAAAAAATCGAAAGTATTAATAAAATTCAAAAAAAAATACAAGAATTGAAATGAATGAACAAAACATAAATAACACAATCAACATTAAACAAAATCAAATCCAAAGTTTGATTTGAAAGATAATTCTTAATAAATGACTATGACTATAAAAATATTTAGAAAGATTGTGAGAAGAGAATAACAAAGTTAAATAACATCTCATAATGAACAGGCATTCATACCATAACGTGAATACTGAATACTTTTAATTAATAAACTACAAAGTTACAACTTACAATCATCCATACCATAACATTACAAAGTTACAATTACATTTAAAAGTTAAAACAATCATCCACAACATGGATCATAATCAACAAAAGCATTGTAATCGACATAGAACTTATGATCACCATCATCATCATCTCCTCCCTCTTCCTTCTCTACAATTGGATCCGCTCATCCAACACCTTCATCTTCATCATTATCATTATCTCCAACTCTAAGTTCTGCTTCAGCTTGGAGTGCCGTATAGTTTTCATCGTCTAAATTAATGGGGGGCTCCTCTTTGACCCAATCATCAAGAATATCAACATTTTCATAGCTCAACGGGTCATATGGTACATTCTTACATCCTTTTGCAATTGCATGTAAAAAAAGAATATCCAAATTATAAAGAATATCAAATGTAATATAAGCACATCAATAATTCATTATTAATAAGAAAGAACTAGGCAACAGTAATACATATTTTTAAAATGGTTACATTTCTCTTAACTTCATATTATATGCAATATATACCAAATCACGCATTTGAGCATGCTCCAATCTGTTTCTCTTTTTCATGTGAATGCGTTCAAAAAGGTTTTAATTTGTCTCACACTCACTCGAAGTACATGTTTGACTCAATATACGTTGAGCAAACCTTGCTAAGTTCAGTGCATCTACACCAAAGCGAGCCATTCATCTTAAATAAAACACGATAATGATTAATAAGTAACACTCAAAGTCAATCAATTGATAAATGAATATCAATAAAAACACATAATACTTTGTCGCATTTGGGAGCATAGTTGGATTGCAAGTGACCTTCCAAAATCTCCAACACTTTGTATATACTTGCGTAACTCTAAATGGATATTGCAACGAGTAAATTAATTTTGTACTAGGTCAATTGTATTCAATATACCCTTTTTTACAAAAATCGAATAGAATGATTAAAGAAATATGCAACAACATGCAAATCATGATTACTATGTAAGGGATCACCCTTGCATTACCGATCCCAAGCGAGCCCATGTAAGGGATCACCCTTGCATTGTCGATCCCAAGCCCGAATAAAGGAGGAGGGTTGTGTTAGGCTTCCGACAGCCAACGTAAAAGTGTCATATTTTTACACCATGGATTACACAAATTATAAGCATTGCTTTGGATGTAGTGAATCAATTGCAGAGAGGGTTTTCACATCATGGACAGATGTGAGTAAAGAAGTTAGTCCCGCTACATTGTTGCCCGAATGTAGTGAATAATTTACAGAGAGGGTCTCCACATTTTCAATATGGACGGATGCACGGGGTAAAGAAGCTAGTTCTAGATAATAAGATTCGTATTGGTTCTTGGAATATCGTAACATTATCCGATAAGCTAATGGAGGTGGTAGATACTATGATTCAGAGAAAGATTCATATTCTATGTTTACAAGAGACGATGTGGGTTGGAGAAAAAGCAAAGGAGATAGAGGATATAGGTTTTAAATTATGGTATTGATGTAAGGAAAAGGCTCGAAACAGAGTTGGTATTATCATAAATAAAGATTTAAAAGATATTGTAGTAAACATACAACGATATGGTGATTGAATCATGACATTGAAATTAGCATTAGGAGCAGATGTTTTGAATATAGTTTGTGCTTACGCACCCCAAGTAGGACAAAAAGATAGTATAAAGACAACTTTTTGGAAAGAGTTAGATAAGGTGATTCAAAGGATTCTACAAAGGGAGATGATTTGTTTAGGAGGAAACTTAAATGGACATGTTGGTAAAGAGGCACCAGGATATTAAGGTATTCATGAAAACTTTGGTTTTGGGGATATAAATGAAGAAGGTAGGGAGATTTTAAATTTTGCTATGGCATTTGATCTCTTTATAGTCAATAAAATCTTCAAAAAATGAGATGAACATTTAATTACTTATAAGAGTGGCTTATCACAAACACAAATTGATTACTTTATTTGTAGAAAAAAAGATAGAGCGTGTTGTAAAGATTGTAAGGTAATTCCAGGAGAAAGCTTAACCACCCAACATCGACTTTTAGTTATGGATTTACAAATAAAAAAATGGACAAAGAAGAAAAGAGTGCATCGAGCTATTCGGACTAAATGGTGGAACCTCAAAAGCAAGAAAGAAGATATATTTAAACAGAAAGTCCTTCAAGGAGATGTTTGGAATTACGTTGGTACACATTGTGATATGTGGAATAATATGGCTATACATATTAGGAAAGTGGCGAAACATGTGTTAGGTGTATCTAAGGGAGGTGTACCGGCATAAAAAGAAGCATGGTCGTGGAGTGAAGTAGTGCAAAATAAAATCAAGGCAAAGAGGGCATGTTACAAATTACATTATGCTAAGAAAACTAGTGAAACTTTAAAGGCTTATAAGAAAGCAAAGATGGAAACAAAAAAGGCCGTAAGTGAAGCAAAAGCTAAAATTTGTGAGAATTTATATAAAAAACTCAACTCAAAAGAGGGTGAAAGAGATATTTTTAGGATAACTAAGGTTAGAGATAAGAAAACGAAAGATCTTAATTATGTTAGATGCATCAAGGATGAGGATGAAAAAATTCTAGTGGCAAATGATGATATAAGAAATAGATGGAAAAACTATTTTTATAAGCTTTTTAATGAAAATAAAGATGTTAGTATTAGCTTAGGAGAGTTAGCCAAATCAAAAAGTATATAAACCACAATTTCTACTGACGTATTCAAAAGAATGAAGTCAAAGAGGCTCTTAAACATATCAAGGGTGGTAAATCGGTAGAACTAGATAATATTCCTATAGAATTTTGGAAAATACTAGGAGAAATAAAAATCACTTGGCTCATAAGACTATTTAATGAAATATGGAGAAACCAAAAGATCCTCGAGGAATGGAGAGCGAGTACACTTATACCCATATATAAGAACAAGGGAGACATTCAGAATTGTGCGAATTATCGAGGTATCAAGTTAATGAGTCATACTATAAAATTGTGTGAAAGAATTATCAAACGTAGGTTAAGACAAGTATCAAGTACAACAGAGAACCAATTTGGATTCATGCCAAGCAGATCTACTGTTAAAGCGATTCACCTTTTGAGACGTCTTATAGAACATTTTAGAGCAAAAAAGAAAGACCTTCACATGATATTTATTGATCTAGAAAAAGCTTACGATAGGGTACCAAGGGAGGTTCTTTCGAGAACCTTAGAAAAAAAGAGGTATCCCATTAACATACATTAACCTTATAAGAGACATGTATGAGGTGCAAAAACATGTGTGAGGACTCATGAAGGAATGACAGACTTCTTTAAAATTAATATTGGGTTACATCAAGGATCAATTTTAAGTCCATACTTATTTATAATGGTGATTGATGAGATGAAGTACCTTGGTGTATGTTATTTGCAGATGGCATTGTGTTAGTAGAGGAGTCTAAGGAAAAAGTTAATAGAAAATTGGAACTATGGAGAGAAACATTAGAAAGCAAAGGCCTCCGACTTAGTAGAACAAAGACAAAATAAATGTTATTTAGGTTTGATCATTTGGTTACTTTAGAGGATATAGAAATTAAAATTGGCACACATTGCATCCCCCAAAAGGAAAGTTTTAAATACCTAGGGTCAATTTTTTAGAGTGATGGAAGAATTGATGATGTTAGGCATGGAATTAATGCTGGTTGGTCAAAATGGAGAGGAGCATGTTGATTTGACCCTCCAAAATATATTTTATTCATTAGAAAACAGAAGAATACAAGAGGAAATAAAGAAGGGTGCAGGTCGACACCCCTTGGCTGCCGCCACCTGCTGCCCACGTTTTTTCACACACCCTAACCCTAATGACAATATTTTAAATACTACTAATCTAACTTGAAAGACTAAAATGCCCCTAATTAGTAACTAATAGGATTCGGATCCCAATGGATCAGAACCTGATCTATTGTGATCCAAACCGTACATAACTCACACTAATTACATAGAACTGAACATAAAGACATTACACGACACAACCTAGACTCTAAATATTCTGTCAACTTGCTCTTCACAACAGAGCATTATGTATTCTTTGTGATAAGAAGATATCATTAAAGTTAAAAGGTAAATATTATAGAGCAACAATTAGACCTGCCATGTTTTATGGTACTAAGTATTGGGCAGTTAATCATCAACATGTACAAAAGATGTCTGTGACAGAAATGCAAATGTTAAGATGGATGAGTGGTCATACAAGAAAAGACTGGCATAATGAGGTTATTAGAAACAAATTAGGAGTGACACCAATAGAGGATAAAATGAGAGAATATCGTTTAAGATGGTTTGAACATATATAAAGAAGATCAAAAGAAGAACCTATAAGAAGTTATGAAAAACTAAATTTGGAAAGTATTACAAAGAGCTAAAGGATGACCACAAAAGTGTTGAAAAAAACAATAAAGAATGATCTAGCTTATTGTGAGTTAACTGCTAACATAGCATATGATAGGGCTCTGTGGAAACAAAGAATTCATGTAGCCAACCCTGTCTAGTATGGGAAAAGGCTTGGTTAATGTTGTTGTTGTATGCAAATCATGATGCATTTTGTGGCTCCAATGTGCATCAATTATCCTCCAAACGTTTTTTAGAAGTGACCGCTTGCGATCAAGGTTTGCTTGTATTTTCAATTTGGCCTTATACATAGCATCATATATATAAGGCATAGCAAGCCTATTTTCACTGTCCACCATCCTCGTTACCTTAACTAAAGGTACAGTCATCCTAAAAAAATTATTACAATTTTCCCAAAAATCTGTATAGCAAGCCTATTTTCATTGTCCACCATGACATTTTTGCATGCATTTGTAGTCCCTCTTATTTCATTCATTGCACTCAAATCTTCAAGCATTAAATCTATGCAATGTGTAACACATGGAGTTCATACAAAGGATGGATGGTTATCTCAAGCATCTTACCAGTTGCTCTAAAATTTGCAACATTATCAATAATGAATTGAACAACATTTGAAACACTTACATCCTCAACAACTTTCTCAAAAATAGGAAGTAAATTATCTGTAATTTTATCAATATGAGACAAGTAATATGATTTCAAAAATAATGTCCCCTTGGGACAATAGACCAGGAAGTTCACCAAAGGCCTACGTTAACCATAATAGAACATCATGTGTCCTTCCACGACTCCCTAAATTCAGAACTCCATCCATTAACAATATCAACCCATTTTTGCAGTAAAGTATGTTATACCCCTTAAAGCATGACAAACAGGAATTCTATAACCCGATCCCTCACTGGAAATAGCATTCACCATACTTTGAAATGAAAATGAGTTTGCAATATTAAAAGGGAGGGCAACTTTCATAAAAAAATTGGCACACTTCAAATCTACTTTCTCAATTAACTCTTTTGAAGTCATAACTTATCTAATGCCTAGTTGAGCTCCAAGAGTAGTACGTGGAGAAAAAATAAAGGCATCCCACTACCTCTTGCTTTGGCTCCTCCTTTAGTACCCCTCATAGGCATCGGGCGAGTATGAACTCTAACACTAAAACAAGAGTCAACTTCGCTGCTACTATCACCATAACCTACACTACTTTGAAAACTCGAGGACAAGCACTCCTACCGTTCTTGGTTCCCGCAAGGTGATGTTTCATACAAGAAATACCACCATGCTTTACTACATTGCAAAACATGCACTTGTTCACAAGCCTATTGTCTTTGTATATTGAGTACGATATTTTCATGTTGGATCGACCCGATCGAAAGCCATTAAGACGAGAGTGGGCAATCAATAAGAAAAAAAAGGCTTTTTAGAGGTTAAGAATGACAGAATCTGTAAAACTCCAAATTTTTCAAGTAAAAAATCGGGTATAATATAAAAAAGAAAGGGGTATGCCACGAATTTGACAAAAGTCCTAGAGATGGGGAGTTGGATTGAGTGAAACACTTGAGAATCTTGTGAATAAACCACGAAATCAACAAGAATCAGGATGTGAAAAAGATTTGGGAGCAAAGAAATCACGTAAAAATGGGTTTGGGAAGAAGCAAAATTGATTTTAGCAACTTTGGATTCTCGAAATTTATACAAAAAAAATCAGCATTCACTCGTAGGATACGATACAATACGGCACGATAAATCACTTATTATGATACATGTACCTTACCATATACTCATATGATACGTTATAAATTTGTATCATATCATACGATACGATACAATTTTTACAAAATCGATCAATACTACCTTAAGTAAGTCTCTAAGTTTAGCTTCTACTCTTGCTACATTAACTTTTTCTCTAGTATCCTCATTTCGAATCTGGTTTTTCCTCAATGGCTACACATTCATGCCACGCCAGCATCTTAATTTCTTCTACTGACATCTTATGTTCCACATGTCCGAGAAATCCTAGACTCGGCAGTAGGCACCATAAAAGCTTTGTGGACGTTACTGTTGCCATAATTATTAGCTTTTCAATATTTACAGTGTATTATCAAATTCATATAAAAAGTTGCAAACGACAACATAGTTATCCATCCCAAGCTATTAAGTACCACATTCACAACGTTTTGCATAACAATGATGAAATTGATGAATGACAAAGAAAAGGAAAATAGAATCCAAATACAGTATCTTGAAGACAAGAGAACCAAGAACCAATGATCAGGTTACTCAGTGAAACAAATTCATCATTACTCTTAACAATAAAATAATTGAAATTCTATTTTCACTTGATACAGAAGCCAGGAAACGTATAAAGGATGGTCAATATTCCATATACAACAAAACCCTGGCAATTAATCATCTACACTCCGTAGCACGAAGGAGAAACAGCTATCTGGCTTCTGGACGGTGCACAAAAGGGGATAGTGGAAAAAATAGAGAAGAATAAAGCAATGGGGAGAAAAAGAAGAAGACATAGGGAAACAGGGGAACTGGGAACTAATAAAAATCAGAACAAGAGAAAGAAAGCGTTTGGCTTACAGGGGATCTTCTCCAGGAGAGGCGCGGCGACCACCCTGAGGATCCATGAGACAATCAAAGAGAGCGCAAAGAGTCCGCAATAGGCGATCCTGGCGGAACGCCGGCTGATGCTTCCGGCCACCGATCGGCAAGCCTCGCAAGCGCACGCCGCGCAGCACGACGCCAGGCAGGACGCTGCCCACATCTCCGTGCCCCTTCCTCCTTACTTCTTGCTCCCACTTTCCTCTCTTTTCTGTTCTACAAAGAAGCAATCCCCTCCTTTCCTGTTCCCACAAGCAATCATCAACCAATAAATCAAACAAACACGATCGCTACGCGAAAACGAGGTCCCAAAGAGAAGAAAGGTGGATAATCATCAAAAATGAGAGAGAGAGAAAGAGAGACCTTGGCTTTTCCCGGTAAAGGAATTTGTGTCGTTCTTCCACGACGGTGAGACAACGATAGCTTATGCCCGTCTCCGCGTGACACCGACGCGGTAGCCGACCACGATATTTCGTCACCCGGCTCGTTTTCCCACAGCGAAGTTCCAACGCTTTATCACCTTGTTTTATCGGCCTCAACATCAAATTTACGTGTACTTTCATCAACTCCGATTTCAGGGTAAGGCAACCCTTTTCTTTCTCGGGCGTGAAGGATAAGAACTTTTTTGAGTTATCTCTTCTACCTTCACAAGATAGAACGCGGGTAACCAAGAATCCACGTACCTGAATGCGAGATAAGACTTGGCTATAGATTATCCCTTTTCTCTGTGGTACATAAATTAATTTAAAGGTATCCTTCCCAAGAAGATTTAATAAAATGGTTCAGTTTCTTCTACAATTTAGTTTAAAGGCATGCCCTATCAATTATCACATAAAAATAGGTGCTAACTTTTATTTTTTTAAAAGGGCGCTAAGAACGTATAACGAGCAATTATTTAAGCGATTGCATAGTTCAAATTCTCGAGCAATGTACTTTCTCCATCTCGTCCCATCTTCTTTGTTTCTTATTTACCATCTCACAGGCGATAAGGTTGTCTTGCCTGAATGCTTCTCCGTCCCCTTGAGTTAATTATCATACATTAATTATTCATTGCAACACCACTGATCTTAAAACATGATATCAGTAACAGCCATGTAGAGGAAGATACAGACCCTAATAGAATGATAGTAGGTGATTTCAATCCATGCTCAATATTCGAGATCGACACGATATTAGTATCCTTTTTTTTCAGCATTCTGCCAGATTGAAAAATAAATAATCACAGCACATGCCTCGTGACAGCATAAGTACTCAAATATATGTCATATATAGACACGAGTTGTAGCTCTTAAAATAAGGGAGATAAGGACTGAAATGGCTGATATATTTTATTTCATCCTTTGCTTCTTACAGATAGGCTGATTCAACCTCAGAAGGAGGGAATTCAAACCGACAAACAGAGGAACTCTCTCTCTCTCTCTCTCTCTCTCTCTCTCTCTCTCTCTCTCTCTCTCTCTCTCTCTCTCTCTCTCTCTCTCTCTCTCTCTCTCTGTGTGTGTGTGTAAGAACACATCAAGGCCAATGCTCAATAGAAACATCAACGGTCAGGAGGTCAAGTCACCCCTTTTTTTTCCTACAGTGGCCCAATGCGCGGGTTAAGGTGACAAAGGGAATAGAAAGTATTAGTTTATTAAACAAGCAAGGGTCCTGGCAGTGGCCCTGAGGTTTCATGCACTAGGAGATTGGGCGCGCAATCAAGTCTCACCTCCCAGGTGTGGTATCCCCTTAATAAATTGCTTCTTTCGTTGATCGCTAGGATCTCAATGCACTAAATTAACCATGAGTCACCATTAAGGTGTTTGTGTTGGGAAAAACCGTAGACATACATGCATAATAAGATAATATGCAACAAATGTAAATATGTCTCAATCATAAACAACAGTCGTAAATCTAAAATAAGTCATAATCATGCCATGCAGAAAATGAATGTAGAAGCAAAATTAGAAACTTATCTCTACGAGTCGCTCTTGTGAACTTGTCTTAGATAAATCAATGTCTCGCTATGAGTACGTATTGGTACCAGTGCCTTCCTCCCAAGATAAAATGCACACACAACTCGAAGAGCACGTATTTGACTTCAAGTTGGCCTTGAACACACCTCAGTCGCCTATGGTTGGAGCAGAGAGACTAACCACGAGTACAAGGACTGCAGCAACACCACGAGCAAAGAGACGAAACCAGGAGACAGAAAGAGAAAGAGTGAAAACTGTGTATTTAGGGAGGACCCCTAATCACCTATTTATATGATACGCGTGTAGATCACAGATCATGGATATGATCCAAATGACACACCATTTTAGGCACAATTGTTCCTCCTTATCCAGAACCGTCTCACCTTATCCCTATCGGTGATCGTGAAAAACTCTTTATCATTAAAAGAATAATCTCTTGCTAAACTTTTAGTCATACACTTTAAGTTTAGAGGGGACAAACACACAAATATTAAAAGTATCATATAACACAAAGTGTCATTCTATTCACCCAACAACTTGTTACTATCATATTGAACCTACTTTGTGTGATCTTCACTTAGTTAGGTTGAGTTGTCACTGCTTGTGAATAAATCATGGGTTTCAATTTTATCCTCAACCTGGATTTCTCAACTAAGGCTACTGATAGACCCTTAGTCAAAGGATCAACTGTTTTATCCTTAGATCCAACAAAATTTACAGCCATGATCCCATTAGACACAAGAGCCCTTACAGACTTTAGTTTCACTTACATGTGTCTGTGTTGCTTTTGGTTGTACTTTGAACTACTGGTCTTAGTAATTATAGTCATGGTATCAAGAAGCAACTTCTTTATTATTGATAAACTGGACATAAGTCCTTTAAGCCATTCAACTTCTAATACATTCTCATCCAAAGCATATAATTCTACCTCAAAGGTAAAACGAGCCAAAATAATTTGTTTCTTTGATTTCCAAGTGACAGTGTCACCAGCCCACGAGAAACACATATCTAGTGACCCTATTACTCCTAGAATTCTTTTTTATCCAACTAGCATCACTAAATCCTTCAAGAACCGAAGGATGTTTATCGTAATGTAGTCCAAGGAAAATTGTTCCCTTTATGTAGCGAAACATTTTGTGTAGAACTCCTTAATAAGTTTTATCTGCACAACTGGTGTATATACTCAACTTACACACAATAAATGCAATATCTGGTCGTGTATAATTAGTTAAATAAAGGAAGAGGGTTACAAAAATAAACTCCGCCCATGTAAGGGATCACCCTTGCATTGCCGGTCCCAAGCCCGGATAAAGAAGGAGGGTTGTGTTAGGCTTCCGACAGCCAGCGTAAAACTTCGTCGGATTTCTACAACATTGATTACAAAAATTATGAGCATTGCTTTGGGACGTCCCCGCCTAGCGACGTGCCGCAGAGCCCGAATGCAGTAAGAAGTAAGCAAGGGCCACTACATTTTCGCCCGAATGTAGTGAATCAATTGCAGAGAGGGTTTCCACATCATGGACGGGTGTGAGTAAAGAAGTTAGTCCTGCTACATTCCCGCCCGAATGTAGTGAAAAATTTTCAAAGAGGGTCTCCGCATTTTGATTATGAACGGATGCGGGGGGTAAGGAAGCTAGTCTTAAATAATAAGATTCGTATTGGTTCTTGGAATATCGGAACATTATCGGGTAAGCTAATGGATGTGGTAGATACTATGATTCGGAGAAAGATTCATATTCTATGTTTACAAGAGACAAAATGGGTTGGAGAAAAAGCAAAAGAGATAGAGGATACAGGTTTTAAATTATGGTACTCAGGTAAAGAAAAGGCCCGAAACGGAGTTGGTATTATCATAAATAAAGATTTAAAGGAGAGTGTAGTAGACATACAACGATATGGTGACCGAATCATGACATTGAAATTAGTGTTAGGAGTAGAGGTTTTGAATATAGTTTGTGCTTACGCACCCCAAGTAGGACTAGAAGATAGTATAAAGACAGTTTTTTGGGAAGAGTTAGATAAGGTGATTCAAAGGATTCTACAAAGGGAGATGATTTGTTTAGGAGGAAACTTAAATGGACATGTTGGTAAAGAGGCACCAGGATATTAAGGTATTCATGGAAACTTTGGTTTTGGGGATATAAATGAAGAAGGTAGGGAGATTTTAAATTTTGCTATGTCATTTGATCTCTTTATAGTCAATACAATCTTCAAAAAATGAGATGAACATTTAATTACTTATAAGAGTGGCTTATCACAAACACAAATTGATTACTTTATTTGTAGAAAAAAAGATAGAGCGTGTTGTAAAGATTGTAAGGTAATTCCAAGAGAAAGCTTAACCACCCAACATCGACTTTTAGTTATGGATTTACAAATAAAAAAATGGACAAAGAAGAAAAGAGTGCATCGAGCTATTCGGACTAAATGGTGGAACCTCAAAAGCGAGAAAGAAGATATATTTAAACAGAAAGTCCTTTAAGGAGATGTTTGGAATTATGTTGGCACACCCTCTGATATGTGGAACAATATGGCTATACATATTAGGAAAGTGGCGAAAGATGTGTTAGGGGTATCTAAGGGAGGTGTACCGGCACAAAAAGAAGCTTGGTGGTGGAGTGAAGTAGTACAAAATAAAATCAAGGCAAAGAGGGCATGTTACAAATTACATTATGCTAAGAAAACTAGTGAAACTTTAGAAGCTTATAAGGAAGCAAAAAAGGCCGTTAGTGAAGCAAAAGCTAAGATTTGGGAGGACTTATATAAAAAACTCAACTCAAAAGAGGGTGAAAGAGATATTTTTAGGATAGCTAGGGCTAGAGATAAGAAAACTAAAGATCTTAATTATGTTAGATGCATAAAAGACGAGGATGAAAAAATTCAAAATTCTAGTGGCAAATGATGATATAAGAAATAGATGGAAAAACTATTTTTATAATCTTTTTAATGAAAATAAAGATGTTAGTATTAGTTTAGGAGATTTAGCCAAGTCAGAAAAGTATATAAACCACAATTTCTACCGACGTATTCAAAAGAATGAAGTCAAAGAGGCTCTTAAACATATGAAGAGTGGTAAATCGGTAGGACCAGATAATATTCCTATAGAAGTTTGGAAAATACTAGGAGAAATAGGAATCACTTGGCTCACAAGACTATTTAATGAAATATGGAAAAACCAAAAGATGCTCGAGGAATGGAGAGCAAGTACACTTATACCCGTACATAAGAAAAAGGGAAATATTCAAAATTGTGCGAATTATCGAGGTATCAAGTTAATGAGTCATACTATGAAATTATGGGAAAGAATTATCGAACGTAGGTTAAGACAAGTATCAAGTACAACAGAGAATCAATTTGGATTTATGCCAGGTAGATCTACTATTAAAGCGATTCACCTTTTGAGACGTCTTATGAAACATTCTAGAGCAAAAAAGAAAAACCTTCACATGATATTTATTGATCTAGAAAAAGCTTATGATAGGGTACCGAGGGAGGTTCTTTGGAGAACTTTAGAAAAAAGAGGTATCCCATTGACATATATTAACCTTATAAGAGACATGTATGATGGTGCAAAAACATGTGTGAGGACTCATGAAGGAACGACAGACTTCTTTGAAGTTAATATTGGGTTACATCAAGGATCAACTTTAAGTCCATACTTATTTATAATGGTGATGGATGAGTTAACAAAACATATTCAAGATGAAGTACCTTGGTGTATGTTATTTGCCGATGACATTGTATTAGTGGAGAAGTCCAAGGAAAAAGTTAATAGAAAATTGGAACTATGGAGAGAAACAGTAGAAAACAAAGGCCTCCGACTTAGTAGAACAAAGACAGAATATATGGAATGTAAGTTTGATCATTTGGCTACTTCAGAGGACATAGAAACTAAAATTGGCACACATTGCATTCCCCAAAAGGAAAGTTTCAAATACCTAGGGTCAATTTTTCAAAGTGATGGAAGAATTGATGGAGATGTTACACATAGAATTAATGCTGGTTGGTTAAAATGGAGAGGAGCATCAGGTATTCTTTGTTATAAGAAGATACCATTAAAATTAAAAGGTAAATATTATAGAGCAGCAATTAGGCCTGTCATGTTTTATGGTTCTGAGTATTGGGCAGTTAATCATCAACATGTATAAAAGATGTCTGTGACAGAAATGAAGATGTTGAGATGGATGAGTGGTCATACAAGAAAAGATCGTATACATAATGAGGTTATTAGAAACAAATTAGGAGTGGCACCAATAGAGGATAAAATGAGAGAATATCGTTTAAGATGGTTTGGACATATAGAAAGAAGATCAAAAGAAGAACCTGTAAGAAGGTTAGAAAAACTAAATTTGGAAAGTATTAAAAGAGGTAGAGGACGACCACAAAAGTGTTGGAAAGAAACAATAAAGAATGATCTAGCTTATTGGGAGTTAACTGCTAACATGGCACACGATAGGGATCTGTGGAAACAAAGAATCCATGTAGCCGACCCCGTCTAGTATGGGAAAAGGCTTAGTTGTTGTTTGTTGTTTGTTGTTGTTGTTGTTGTTGTATAATTAGTTAAATACATCAAACTACTGATAATCTGATAATATTATAGTTGAGACACAGGAATATCACTTTCATCCTTATAGAAAGCCTTAGATAAATCATATGGGCCTTAACATGTCTGTAGTTTGTATATCTAAATCTCTCTAAAACTTTCTTAATGTAAGTTCCCCCCCCCCCCCATGTAGGTAGGTAACCCAAAACTTCGAAGTAAAACATTAACCATATTACAAAGGGTTTTATTATTCTGTTCAGTTATCTCATTAAACTGAGGAGAATATAAAGCAGTAATCTCATTAACAATATCATTGTTTTTACAGTATACTTGGAAAAGATTTGAGGTATACTCTCATTCTCTATCAATCATTAATCATTTAAGTAACTTTCTTATTTGAGTTTGTGCTTTATTTCTAAATATTTAAAACTTTTCTAAAGTTTAATCTTTACTTTTAAGTAAGTAAATATAATAATATCTAATACAATCATCAATAAGCTAATGGAGGGGGTCTCCGAATGTAGTGAAAAATTTTCAGAGAGGGTCTCCGCATTTTGATTATGGACGGATACGGGGGGTAAGGAAGCTAGTCCTAGATAATAAGATTCGTATTGGTTCTTGGAATATCGGAACATTATCGGGTAAGCTAATGGAGGTGGTAGATACTATGATTCGGAGAAAGATTCATATTCTATGTTTACAAGAGACAAAATGGGTTGGAGAAAAAGCAAAAGAGATAGAGGATACAGGTTTTAAATTATGATACTCAGGTAAAGAAAAGGCCCGAAACGGAGTTAGTATTATCATAAATAAAGATTTAAAGGAGAGTTAGTAGACATACAACGATATGGTGACCGAATCATGACATTGAAATTAGTGTTAGGAGTAGAGGTTTTGAATATAGTTTGTGCTTACGCACCCCAAGTAGGACTAGAAGATAGTATAAAGACAGTTTTTTGGGAAGAGTTAGATAAGGTGTTTCAAAAGATTCCACAAAAGGAGATGATTTGTTTAGGAGGAGATTTAAATGGACATGTCGGTAAAGAGGCATTAGGATATCAAGGGATTCATGGAAACTTTGGTTATGGGGATATAAACGAGGAAGGTAGGGAGATTTTAAATTTTGCTATGTCATTTGATCTCTTTATAGTCAATACAATCTTCAAAAAACGAGATGAACATTTAATTACTTATAAGAGTGGCTTATCACAAACACAAATTGATTACTTTATTTGTAGAAAAAAAGATAGAGCGTGTTGTAAAGATTGTAAGGTAATTCCAAGAGAAAGCTTAACCACCCAACATCGACTTTTAGTTATGGATTTACAAATAAAAAAATGGACAAAGAAGAAAAGAGTGCATCGAGCTATTCGGACTAAATGGTGGAACCTCAAAAGTGAGAAAGAAGATATATTTAAACAAAAAGTCCTTCAAGGAGATGTTTGGAATTATGTTGGCACAGCCTCTGATATGTGGAACAATATGGCTATACATATTAGGAAAGTAGCGAAAGATGTGTTAGGGGTATCTAAGGGAGGTGTACCAGCACAAAAAGAAGCTTGGTGGTGGAGTGAAGTAGTACAAAACAAAATCAAGGCAAAGAGGGCATGTTACAAATTACATTATGCTAAGAAAACTAGTGAAACTTTAGAAGCTTATAAGGAAGCAAAAAAGGCCGTTAGTGAAGCAAAAGCTAAGATTTGGGAGGACTTATATAAAAAACTCAACTCAAAAGAGGGTGAAAGAGACATTTTTAGGATAGCTAGGGCTAGAGATAAGAAAACTAAAGATCTTAATTATGTTAGATGCATAAAAGACGAGGATGAAAAAATTCTAGTGGCAAATGATGATATAAGAAATAGATGGAAAAACTATTTTTATAATCTTTTTAATGAAAATAAAGATGTTAGTATTAGTTTAGGAGATTTAGTCAAGTCAGAAAAGTATATAAACCACAATTTCTATCGACGTATTCAAAAGAATGAAGTCAAAGAGGCTCTTAAACATATGAAGAGTGGTAAATCGGTAGGACCAGATAATATTCCTATAGAAGTTTGGAAAATACTAGGAGAAATAGGAATCACTTGGCTCACAAGACTATTTAATGAAATATGGAAAAACCAAAAGATGCCCGAGGAATGGAGAGCAAGTACACTTATACCCGTATATAAGAACAAGGGAGACATTCAAAATTGTGTGAATTATCGAGGTATCAAGTTAATGAGTCATACTATGAAATTATGGGAAAGAATTATTGAACGTAGGTTAAGACAAGTATCAAGTACAACAGAGAATCAATTTGGATTTATGCCAGGTAGATCTACTATTGAAGCGATTCACCTTTTGAGACGTCTTATGGAACATTTTAGAGCAAAAAAGAAAGACCTTCACAGGATATTTATTGATCTAGAAAAAGCTTATGATAGGGTACCGAGGGAGGTTCTTTGGAGAACTTTGGAAAAAAGAGGTATCCCATTAACATATATTAACCTTATAAGAGACATGTATGATGGTGCAAAAACCTGTGTGAGGACTCATGAAGGAACGACAGACTTCTTTGAAGTTAATATTGGGTTACATCAAGGATCAACTTTAAGTCCATACTTATTTATAATGGTGATGGATGAGTTAACAAAACATATTCAAGATGAAGTACCTTGGTGTATGTTATTTGCAGATGAGATTGTATTAGTGGAGGAGTCTAAGGAAAAAGTTAATAGAAAATTGGAACTATGGAGAGAAACATTAGAAAACAAAGGCCTCCGACTTAGTAGAACAAAGACAAAATATATGGAATGTAAGTTTAATCATTTGGCTACTTCAGAGGACATAGAAATTAAAATTGGCACACATTGCATTCCCCAAAAGGAAAGTTTTAAATACCTAGGGTCAATTTTTCAAAGTGATGGAAGAATTGATGGAGATGTTACACATAGAATTAATGCTGGTTGGTTAAAATAGAGAGGAGCATCAGGTATTCTTTGTGATAAGAAGATACCATTAAAATTAAAAGGTAAATATTATAGAGCAGCAGTTAGGCCTGCCATGTTTTATGGTTCTGAGTGTTGGGCAGTTAATCATCAACATGTACAAAAGATGTCTGTGACAGAAATGAAGATGTTGAGATGGATGAGTGGTTATACAAGAAAAGACCGTATACATAATGAGGTTATTAGAAACAAATTAGGAGTGGCATCAATAGAGGACAAAATGTGAGAACATCGTTTAAGATGGTTTGGACATATAGAAAGAAGATCAAAAGAAGAACCTGTAAGAAGGTTAGAAAACCTAAATTTGGAAAGTATTAAAAGAGGTAGAGGACGACCACAAAAGTGTTGGAAAGAAACAATAAAGAATGATCTAGCTTATTGGGAGTTAACTGCTAACATGGCACACGATAGAGATCTGTGGAAACAAAGAATCCATGTAGCCGACCCCGTCTAGTATGGGAAAAGGCTTAGTTGTTGTTGTTGTTGACAATCATCAATAAATATGATAAAATATCTTTTGTTATCTCTTGTAGTCGTTTCATTGAATTCACAAATATTAGTCTACACCAAATCCAAAATCTCGGACTTTCTTTTAACCGTATGGAAAGGTTTCTTAGGTTGCTTCACTTACACATATATATCATATTTGTTTTTTATATCTATGATAGTTTTCAAGATAAGATTTAGATTCATCATTATTTTAATGAAATCAAAGTTTACATGACCCAACCTAGCATGTCATACATAAGATGATTCAATATTATATACTAAAGAAGAAGATAAAAAAGAAATAGAGGCTTTATTATCATTAAAATTCATAAAAAAATCAATAATTAGTTATACATTAATTTTAAAAAGATCCTCTACATCACACAAATAGCCCTTTTCTCTCATAATAAATTCTCATGTTTTCCTTACAATTAAGGCAAATTCAAGTGCCCTAGACAATGTTTTATAATTTTTTTCTTCAAGTTTAATGTCATTGATTTGTATTGCATATATCTTACTATTGCTATAGTTTTCTTCCAAACATTGAATAAGATCGCCAAAAAATACACCTTTTCAGTTATATGCCTATTTCGAGATTTACATTGGTTGCCTCAAGATGTGTGCACACACTCTAGTTGCCTCGGGATGTGTGATGTGCATTAATCTTGCAGTAGATGTTGATGGATCTTCTGATTTTTATCCGATATGACAACTTTGTGATAATTTTTCACACTTTTCTTCAACGATTAGGGTTTATACTAAAACCCTAACTATAAAAAATTTTGGTCGTGTGTGCTTCACACGACCTAAAAACGTGATTATGCTTTGATACCATGTTGAATAATCAGCAATCAACAAAGAAGTGATGCTAATCATGCAGAAAAAAAACTGGAAATCGGGTTCAACCTCTTTTCTTAACAGACGGCTAACCTCTCTTTCTTTATTTTTCTTTTCTATTGTGGTCAGTTGACCACTAGGTTTATAATACAACATATGAAGGAAAAAGATGACATTGTCCCTCATATGTGACTCCTAATTTAAATAACCTTTTAAAATATTTTAAAGCACTAGCTTAATACATTGCCTGTAACGACTAACACATACTATATTCTACCAGTATCAAGTTAATGAGTTATATTATGAAATTATAGGAAAAAAGTATTGAAGATGGGTTAAAACAAGTATCGAATACAATAGGGAATCAATTTATATTCATGTCTGACAGATCTACTATTAAAGTGATTCACCTATTGAAACGTGTTATGAAACATTTTACAGTAAAAAAAACTTTATATAATATTTATTGATCTAAAAAAAGCTTACCACAAGAGATGTTTGTTGGAGAACTTTAGAAAAGATAGGTCTCCCATTGATATATATAAATCTTATAAGAGACATATATGATAGTACAAAAATATGTGTGAGGACTCATGAAGGAACGACAAACTTCTTTAAAGTTAATATTGGATTATATCAAGGTTTAACTTTAAGTTCATATTTATTTATATTGGTTCTTGATGAGTTAACAAAATATATTCAAGATGAAGTACCTTGATATATATTATTTGCATATTACATTGTGTTAGTGGATGAGTCTAAGAAAAAAGTTAATAGGAAATTGGAATTATGAAAAGAAACATTAGATGGTAAAGGGTTCCGACTTACTAGAACAAAGAGAGAATATATTAAAAAGTAAAGGCTTCTGACTTACTAGTGTTAGAAATATATTGTGTTAGTGGATGAGTCCATAGAAGGCTTATTTACAATGTTACAATGATGTGTTTATATACACAGGAATTTGTCATTAGCGAGCATCCAATGGCTAGAAACTAGTTGTTGGATGCTTGTTGGTTGTGAAAGGTCGGCCCAACGGTTACTAGTTGGGTCATGCTGGCATGGTCCTTATGGTCTTGGTTCGGATGGTATGGCCCTGGTGGTCTGGGTTCGCTGGGACCTGATTACAAACATAAAGTTATGAGCCCTATTTGCCCAACACTATTACATTTTAATACTCTTCGTCAAACTTATAATGTGTATACCAAAAGTTTATTTCAATCCTTAATGTGTGAAACCACACTTATTGTTTCAAAAGGATTTCAAAAAAGAAAATATAACTACAAAAGTCTTTTCCGAAGTTTCAGCCTTGTGATCTTCCTTAAGACATACCTAACATTACGAGAAAAGCAATAAGTGTGGCTTATATTACAAAAAGGTCATTTCATTCAGGAAATTCATACTGGAATATCAATGAAACGTTATGCATTATGAGACCCTAACATTTTAAGCTTACACATCTAGACTCTAGTGATGAGATTCATGAAAACTAACAACGGTAGCCATGTAGGAAAAGATTCTAGTTCACCCTCATGTCTAAATATAAGTCAAAGATCATTATGACATGAAATGATCCATTGCTGGAAACTAGATATTGCATTTTTTGTGGATCATGATACTGGTAAATGTGGGGATTTCTTGTTTGATGAAAATCAATTTTATCAATCAAGACCAAATTATAAGTTGTCCATAAATCTCAACAAGCATAACATATGGACAGTTACATAACAGACTTCACCGCCAAATAAGAAATCTCTTTACAAATTAAAGATCATTTACAGAAAAAGGTCAAAAGCTTAGAATGAATTGGACATTAATGACATATGTTTGTTCATCAACTAGAGAGTAATGCTCAACAACAACAACTAAGCCTTTTCCTTTACTAGATGGGGTTTGATTCCACATAGCACTATCATAATTTGTAGAATATAAATAAATCCGACAAAGTTTTACGCTGGCTATCTTAAGCCTAATGCAACCCTCCTTTATCCGAGCTTAGTACCGACGGTGATCTCTTACGTGGGCGGAGTTACATAGTAACGCTCCAGCAAAAAAAATACACAGTAACGCTAATATCATTTCTGGCCGTGCTTCCAGTGTTTCACAACTACAGTTCAATAAAATGTTAGCGTTTCAAGTTTCGACTTGATTTTCTCAGGGAAGCCCAACTACTGGATCATAATAAATGAAAAGCTCCCTATTTGAGCCCACGGTTCATTCATCTTCAAGGCCGATATGTCTGCTTTTGTTTATATACCTAATGTATTGTTATCTATCCTAGTTGCAAAGGGCTTGGTGAAAATTAATGCAATAGCTATGAGAAAAGCAAACAAGCAGAAATCGATTAAAATAGTTAGTGCCCAGGGCAGAGGAGATAGCACTAACCACTCCTGAACGAACTCAAATATCAACTCGAAAGCATCGTCTGGTAGTTTCACGCCCAGCTCCTCTTCAAGTTCCCTCCTAAGATGTAGAATATCGTAAGGTACGTAAATTGGCAGTTTCAGCTCCTATTTATATTCCCCCGCGTAGTACTTCATCCTGAGAACAGTATAAGATCAACAACAACAACAACTAAGCCTTTTCCCATGAGAACAGTATAACATCGAACTATTTAAATATCACCATCTACATCCAGAAAGACGTGTTTTGAAGAAGCTTGTTCATCAAACAAACAAGAAACCCAGTACGCTGGCCAGCGGGAGTGAGAACGTCCAGCAACTCCTCCGTCATCTCCCTGAATCGACGGCGTCGCGCTCCCGCGTTATTTATTCGCCGAGTGGAAACCTCCCTATTGGCGATGGGTGAAGCGGTCCATCTCCCCAAACGGCTTCTGATGCAAAATGCGGATTACTCCCAAAAAGTGAAAAACTTCAAAAACACGGCTTTAGATTATAATATTATAAAACCCTCGTAAAGAGGATTTTAATAAAGTTAAAAAACACACAAGGAAGCTTTGATGGAAACTGCCATGAAAAAAAATCACTAAAAGCTAGTTGATTTTGGCAGAATATAATAGCCTAAACTGTCCTGCCCCGTCGAAGCAGATTTGCTTGATTTGGCTCGATTATTCCAACAAAATTTTGATAATCGCATGGTTCAAGATGGATGCTAGACAGTGGTGGATCTACATTGAGCCGAGATGGGCGTTTGCCCCACCTGAAACCATTCAAGGGGCCATTCGCCCCACCCCAGAAGAGTTTCTAGATCCTACACTGATGCTAGAAACAAGCTTGTTTTGACAAAGTCCTAGTGGACCATTGATAACCCTCTGTCCAAATTAATGTGCAAATGAATAACGCACGACGATCACGATATGCTAGTCCAGTATTTGTTGAAAGAAGCTAACCATCTGAGCATTAGATTAGGCTAAATCGGCAAAAGAGAGAAGACTCCGCCTTTTCATGGAAATGATCAGCTTCCACTAAGAGATGCCGTGGTCATCTCTGCCTGTCGAAGAGACCAATGGACTCTTGCAGTAAAAGGATTTGCTAAAATAACACTAATGTCTTATTGTGGTCTCAATCAAGATAATATTCGATTCAGTAAACCTACAATAACACTAATAATTTCGGGTCAATTTTTCGCATTTTTCCTCGAATTTTGATGGATACATTAAGGTGGGTGAAGTGCTGGCAAATTTGAAACGAGCACCTCCATTCATTAGATGGAGAAGATCATTGGTGAGCTTCAATGCCTCAGGTCCGGGCTAGCAGGATAGGATTTGGAGCTCAACGTTGATCAATTGCTAGCAAGCATTATCCCCTTACATCTTCTCTTTTGAGATTATTCTGAATCCCTTCTGCTACAATAGGTTGAGGGCTGTCAAATAGCTGATCTGGCCAAGACGAATCAAATTGGCTTAAATTAACAAATCTCAGAATAAATGACTGCTTTCCTTCTTTTTTGTTGGCAAGAAGGTAGAAGGAAATTATGATTTGTCAAAAACAAGTAAAAACATGCACATAGGAAAATTGCTCACAGAGCTAAGGGGTCGACTCACAAGTTGAAGGTCATGTGTTTGATACCCAAGACATGTATCTGGCTTTGGCCTCCCCCATTGCACCAAAAGGAAATTCATACAACCAAGCATAGTAGAGGTGTTTGTTACAAGACGAAGCAAAGCGAGAGAGTTTGCCGATTCAAGGGGACTTCAGAAATACGGGCAGATCAAAGCCCAGTGGGAGTTGAATGTCCATGAAAAAAACGTAGTGTTCCCAGTGAGTCGAGTGAGATTTGGGGATTGCCAATCTTTTCGGGTACCTTTTTAGCATCTAAAAATACATAGCTGTTCTTTTGTTATTATCGATCATTTGGGTACATCAAAGAAAACATTTTGACAGACCTCCCTTTTGGGGGAGGTAGAGAGGACGACGCAACTCCCGGCAATGTTGGAAGTCATGCTAAGCTTGGATATGAATCTCTCTCTTTGACAGAGTATGGTAAGTCAGTGAGAGACTAAATAAGTTTAGAAGAATCACACTCGACTGAAAGTGATGAAGACTCTGAAGAAACAAATTAATTCCGAGGGCATTGGGTTTTTAAAGCTTGCACCATACAACGGGGAGTACATAAAAAACACCAACTGGCTGTGGGAGCTTCATGTTTCATAGATGATGGCTGGCATGGGTTACCGCGAGGATATGGGCTCAGGCGCGGCTGATCAAGGTGTTGTCAATCAAGTCAGTGATAAAATTCTCGATGCTAACTGAAGCTCTAATAAGTTCACGTGAGAATCAAGCAAGAATATTGTAGCGAGATTGTTCCGGTTGCTTACTAAGAAGAGATCAACAAATTTAAGGTTTCTGACCAGAAAACCATAAAAAATGGCATATGTAAAAAATAAGACGACTCTACTGAACAAGACTTGCAAAGCTTTAGCAGAAGCAGAGGCCGCACCCCATCTTGGCTTTTGTTAGACTATCTGGGGCTAAATGGAAGATATATATATATATATATATATATATATATATATATATATATATATATATATATATATATATATATATATATCCAAAATTGCTTGGAGTTCTCTTTTTCTGATGGATAAGTTCATAGGTAGATAGTGCACAAAGCAGATAGTGTCCTCATTGCTGAAGCACTAGGCAACCAATGGTTACCAAAAACCATGAGGCAGTAAGCTCACCAAAGAATTTGCATAATTCAAGTCCATTATGGCAGTGTAGAAATGAAGAGCAATTGGACAATTATATTGGGAACTGAAGGCACCAACGAGATACAGAAGTCTGCAGCCATATTATCTATAAGAGAAAATTCAAAAAGACCCAGCCGAACATCCTATAATATTGATGAACTACGAATGAAGATTTACACTTTCATATTCCAACTGCCCAAAAATATACTTTTTGTTGACTGGAACACTTAAAAAAGGAAAAAGAATGGCACAGAATGCGGCCTTCAGAAGAATCTCAGTTTGCCTTTTCTCATTGAAGCTTTTGCCTGTTCCAATCGGCATGCTGCCTTCTCAGCGATGTTCATGCCAGCGCAAGGTTCCGGAGGTGCTAATGTTACTGCAAAATATAGATAGATGGTGCACAGAAAAGCCAGCAGAACAAGCATGGTTAGGAGAAAACGATGCCGATGTAGTAGAGGACCCCATCCCTCACCATCTTCACGAGCATGTATCTGCTTCTTGGATGCTGATGAAAAAGCCGTAGAGTTTTGTGCTCTTCGGTGTGGTGATGATAATGTGTCAACGCCCATGGTTACCCTGGAATGATCAAGTTGGCAGACACTACCCTGTTCAATGACCTGGACCATAGACAAATTCTAGCGGATCAATGTCACTAAAATTTACAACTCTTAAAACAATAACAAGTCCTGCAAAAGAGGAAGTGGAAAGGGAAACAAACATGACACCTAGCTGACAATCGTTTTTCATACTGATGTGATGTTGGTATATTTGTCAGGTGTGACTACGATCCAGCAGATTGGGGACGATGTGGTTTTTAAGAAAGCAAGAAGCCTATGCTTAATCCGGATGACATTAGCAAAGGATTTCTTTTGTTCAATCCTGATGCTTGTCGTCATTTCCAGCAGGATGGAAATGACCCACCAGAAAACGCGTGCACACACACATACCTACATACACACACATATACATACATACATACATATATATATATATATATATATATATATATATATATATATATATATATATATATATATATATGTTTTTATATATACACACACAGGCATATTTGCATGTTTGTGTGTGTGGATTTGATATTATTTAACGCTACACAATAACCACAGTTCACCAGGTAGTGTCCTATTAAAATTATTGTTAGCACAGCATTAGCTCCACACAACTAGAAAGGATAATTATTAAAGTGTAATAGGAAACGGGCCACTAAGGCCCATTGATCTCAGTCTATCTGGCCCGGCCACTAGGGTCGGGCCAAGGGACTGTTGGCCCCAACTAGCCGTTGGGGGCCAGCTGTTGGGGAGCCGCAACAACTCTCCTTTCACTCTCTTTCCCTTTTTGCTACTGTAAACTCTCATTTTTGCTCTATAAATAGAGTCACAACCTTCATTAAAGAAGGTCCTAATTTTGAGACAGCACCTTGGTTATTTGTTTGATTCATTGGTTATTCATTTGACTTACGTGTATGTTTGAACACGATGTATTGATTGATGGGTGATTCTTGGATCGTGATATTATCATTTGGCATATACTCTTAAGTCAATTAAAGAGTTATTTCTTACGGATAAGTAATACCTTCTTAATGATCGTGTACTATTAAGAACTAGGGGTTCCTTCCTTGTGGACTAAATGTGAAAAGCATGTACATGGAAAGTGAACAACTAGTGATGGGCAAGAAAATGAATGATGAGTAAAGCTGTTATTACGCTGGCAGAAATAGCAACCCCGTAAGATACAGCATAAGAAGATTTCCGACCTATTTCTTTAGAATTCTTTTTTCATCTTTCGTGTTATTTATTATGCACGTGCACCTTATCAGGATTTGGAGGGTGGAGAAGTACCACATCATTTTCAGAAAAAGCCAATCTTATATCAACGGAATGAACAACCTCAAGTTTCATACTTCACATCCGGATCCTTCCACTGTAAAGACACAGGCCCATGACGAGGTTGCACTCTTTCCAGTAGCCTTGATATACAATCGTAAGCTTGATTTCTTTAAAACAAGATTTGCTAATAGTTTAATATATCAGATTACCCCAACCAGTTAGTAATCCTGCCCATGTTAGCCCATAGGTAAAGACACATGCAGTTATACGCACGGCACAATACAGGTATTTCAACACAGCCACCATAAGAAGTACCAGGAGAATTTCCTAGCAGGGTATGCAGTGGCAACTTTGCAGATCAACTTTCCCATTAAGTATGTCAATCATATACATTCTGATTTTCCTTTACCCTCTTTACATTACCTTTCTAGGTGGCTTTTCTTTTCAATGGCAGTTTTTTTAACTACTAAGGTTCTTTTTTTTATCTTGTTTGTCTCTTATCTTTTTCTTCTAAGCACCCAAGCATGCCTGGAGATTTTTAGGAAAAAATATTTCAAACTAATGTTTGACGAAATGTTGCATAGAAAATGCAAAAGAGGAACTTAAGATTATTCATGATCAACTAATCGAGCTGCAATAAGTTTTCTAAAAGATGACCATTCTATGTGGGAACAAACTTTTCAATTAATACCATGTTCGTAAAAGACAAGACCATAACTTAGAATTTCACCTATGGAAACCCAAACCAAAACCAAGGATTTTCTCACGCTCACACTTGTTAATGTAATACCGTTGGGAAGCCCCAACGGCTAGTAGCCGTTGGAGCTACCCAACGGCTAGTGCTGGCCCAGCCAGCAACTAGCCGTTGGATCCCAACGACTAGTGCTGGCCGGTCAGCACTAGTTCAGCCCATTTGATGATCTTGCTTCTTGCTACTTACTTGCCTCTTGTAAAGTGTCTATAAATAAGACCTCATTCCATGAATAAATTATGCAGTCTTGCACTGCTTCTTGATTCGTTTTGTGTATACTTCCGCTCTTGTCAATCATTCTTGAAGATAGACATTCGTCAGTGAATGTCATTTGACTCTCGGCGACTCGGTAATATTGATTGATGCAACATCAACCTTTGATGATCGACAATTATTCACATGGTATCAGAGCCTCGGATCGAAGAAAACGAGTGCATCGGGAAGCGTGCCGAAAGTGCAAAAATTGAAGATTTGCATCAAACTTGAGGTTAGTCTTAAATATTCATTTTTTGCACAAATGGAAGGCAAAAATGAGTCGTTTAGATGTATTCTAGACCCAAAAAGTTATCAAAGTTGGGCTAGAACAATGAAAAAATATTTTTTATCAAAAGATTTTTGGGATTACATTGATGGGACTATAAAAGAACCAATTTTGGACATTGATGGCTTAGATGATGATGAAATCATCAAAGCACATGAGAAATTCAAAACCGATTTGAAATTGTGGGAAAAAATGAATGCAAAAATCACATGGATCATTTGTCAAAACGTGGATGAAAAACTTAGAAATCGGATTAATGCTTTTGAAAATGCGTTTGAAACTTGGGAATATTTGAAAAAGCTTCATTCTCAAGATGATTTTGTCTTTCAAATTGATCTTATGAAAAGAATGATTATGCTCAAACAAGAGAACCTAAGCATTAGGGATTATCACAATGCATTTTCGGAACTTTGGACTCAATTAAGGAGTTTTGACAAATTTGGAAAACTTCACAAACTAGACGAATTTCAAGAATTTTTGGAAAATCAATATTTTTTCTTGTTTATGCGTGGTCTAAGAGACGAATTTGAAAACATTAGATCAAGCCTTATACATAGGAAACCTAGACCTAGAGGGGATACCTTTCTTGCCGATCTTGTTATGGAGGAAACAAGATTGAAAAACATGCATGTTGCAAAAGAAGCAGTACTTGCCGCATCAAGACCCGGAGCAAATTTGAAGACTTACAAGCCTCCACATACCAAGAACAATGAAGGCACATTCAAGAAGCCCACGGGACCATGGCCTAACAAGGATACAATTTGCCATTATTGCAAGGAAAGTGGACACATTAAAACCACTTGTCCTCTACTCCGAAAAAGGGGTGGAAACGTGGGAACCGTGGAAGAAGGAGGTGTCTTACCGAACAACATAAAAGCGTACATAGAAGAAATTTTTAAAGAAAAAGCAAGCATCTCCGGGAATGCTCTATCTACTTCGCAAGGTATGTCTTGGTTTTTAGATTCTGGTGCATCTTTTCATATGACACATAGTGAAGATTCTTTGGTTAATTCTTGTGAAACCATTGGAAAACATGTGTTTACGGCCGATGGAACAAAACTCCAAATCAAAAAATTAGGAAACCTTGAAAAACAAGACTTTAAAATTCAAAATGTAAGTTTTATACCTAAGCTAAATTTAAATCTACTTTCGGTTGCTCAAATATGTGATAACAACTGTATAATCACTTTCTCATCCCAACATTGTGTGGTGCAGGATCACCTATCGAAGAAGGTGATTGGTCAAGGCCATAGAGAAAGTGGACTATACAAAATGGACTATCTTGTTATGCCAAATTCGGGTTTTTGTAACATAACCCAAGATGCTAGACTATGGCATAAAAGACTTGGACACTTGAACTCTCAAAAGATGTGTAACATTCCTTTGATGAAAAGCATTAGAGAGAAAAATTTTGAATGTAAAGATTGTCTTCTTGGAAAAATGCATCATCTTCCATTTGGAGAAAGAAATTATGTACCAAAGAAAGCTTTTGATTTAATACATTCGGATGTTTGGGGCCCCGCGCCCATTGTTTCTAAAGGAGGATTGCAATACTATGTGATTTTTGTGGATGACTTTACTCGATTTACATGGATATATCTTTTAAAACACAAATTCGAAGTATTTGAAAAATTTGTAATATTTTGTAACATGATCAAAAACCAATTTGGAGCAACCATTAAAATCTTTAGATCCGATTCGGGAGGAGAGTACATGTCTAATGAATTTCATAACTTTATTGAAACTAATGGTATTATTCACCAAAAATCATGCACTAAAACACCTCAACAAAATGGTCTAGCAGAACGAAAACATAGGCATATTATTGAAACTTGTAGAACTATGTTAATTGCTAGTAAGGTTCCTAAATTCTTATGGCCGAAGCTACTCTTACCGCCATATATCTTATAAATAGAATGCCTTCATCTAACCTTGAGAATACTTCACCTTTCGAAAAATTGTATAACATCCCTCCATATTATGAAAGACTTAGGGTTTTTGGATGTAGATGTTTTGTGTATACAGACAAGAATGACAAATTGTCACCTAGAGCTATTGAATGTGTTTTTCTTGGTTATGGCATTGACAAAAAAGGATATAGGTGTTTTGATCCTATAGCAGACAAATTGTATGTGTCCAAGGATGTGAAATTCTTTGAGAATGACATTTATTATGAGTCCAAATCCTTAGAAAATTCGGAACCTTTCATTCCTAAAGATATTTTTGAGTTAGAAGAAGATAATGATTGTGACTCAGTAGATCATCAAGACATTCAAGAAGATCATGTTGAAAACAATGATGTTTCACACACCACTGTTGATACTCGGTCAATTGTTGAACCCTTTCCCTCAAATTATCCCAGACGACCTAGAACAACCCATTACGCCCACACTGAACCTGATATTACAAGCTTTGAACCCAGGGCTTCAAGACCACCTCAGCGATTTGTGTCATATGAATCTTTTGAACCACAACGAAGAAATTTGATTGCCACCCTTCGTCAAGTAAAGGAACCTAGGTTCTATCATCAAGCTAAAGGTATTCCAGAATGGGAAGATGCTATGAAAGATGAACTCAACGCCCTAGACAAGGCTCAGACATGGATAGTTGCACCCCTGCCTAAAGATAAGAAAGTCATTGGATGTCGATGGGTATATAAAATCAAAACTCACAGCAACGGGTACATTGAGAGATACAAGGCTAGATTAGTTGCTAAAGGTTATGCCCAAGAATATGGAATTGACTATGATGAAACGTTTGCCCCAGTAGCTAGAATGACCACGATTAGAATTCTCATTACCATTAGTGCAATAAAAAAATGGAATATATACCAACTTGATGTCAAGAATGCTTTTTTGAACGGTTACTTGAATGAAGAAGTCTTCATGAGTCCTCCTCCTGGCATTACTCTCCCTCTTGGTCATGCTCTTAAATTACGAAAAGCCTTGTACGGTCTGAAACAAGCTCCAAAAGCTTGGTTTGATCGATTTGAAAAATTCATGCATTTGCATAATTTTGTGACTTGCTATACTGATACTGCATTATTTGTACGCAAAACACAATCTGGTATTGTTATCTTGCTTTTGTATGTGGATGACATGATCATCACAGGAAGTGATGAAGTGGGAATTGCTGAAGTTAAACTTAATCTGCATCACGAATTTGATATGAAAGACTTGGGTTTGCTGAATTACTTTTTAGGTATTGAGATAACCAAAAATAGTTGTGGATACTTTATGTCTCAAACCAAATTTGCTAACGATATTGTTGAAAGATCTGGGATTACAGATACTAAGGTTGTTGACACACCCGAAGTCCTAGGCACCAAACTGCGTTCCACAGATGGTGAGAAATTAGAAGATCCCACCCCTTATCGACAGCTTATAGGTGCACTCACTTATCTCACCATTACTAGACCAGACATTTCTCATGCAGTACACACAGCCAGTCAATTTCAACAGGCACCTACTTCTGTCCATATGAGTGTTGTTTTGCGAATTATTCGATATATTAGAAACACTGCTCACAAGGGGGTCCTCTTAACTTCCTCTTCATCTTTTGATTTATCTATATATACGGATGCTGATTGGGGTGGAGATGTCAACAATAGACACTCTACCACTGGTTTTTGTGTGTTTTTAGGTGAATCTCTTGTTTCTTGGAAGTGTAAAAAGCAACAGAAGGTGTCCCTCTCATCCACAGAAGCTGAATATCGAGCCATGACTACAGCTGCGATGGAGATTTCTTGGATCACATCCCTTCTAGCAGACATGGGCGTTCAGGTCAAACACCCCGCCATCATGTATTGTGACAACAAAAGTGCCATGTACATTGCCTCCAATAACACTTTTCATGAGAGGACGAAGCACATCGAGATGGACTGTCACTTTGTTCGAGAAGAGTGTCTAAATAAGAAGATCTCACTTTGTTATGTCACATCTGAGATGCAGCTCGCAGACTTTTTCACCAAATCTCTTTCAGCTTCTCGATTTCAGTTTTTATTAGACAAACTTTCAGTGTATACCCCGTAAGTTTGAGGGGGGGTGTTAATGTAATACCGTTGGGAAGCCCCAACGGCTAGTAGCCGTTGGAGCTACCCAACGGCTAGTGCTGGCCCAGCCAGCAACTAGCCGTTGGATCCCAACGACTAGTGCTGGCCGGTCAGCACTAGTTCAGCCCATTTGATGATCTTGCTTCTTGCTACTTACTTGCCTCTTGTAAAGTGTCTATAAATAAGACCTCATTCCATGAATAAATTATGCAGTCTTGCACTGCTTCTTGATTCGTTTTGTGTATACTTCCGCTCTTGTCAATCATTCTTGAAGATAGACATTCGTCAGTGAATGTCATTTGACTCTCGGCGACTCGGTAATATTGATTGATGCAACATCAACCTTTGATGATCGACAATTATTCACACACACTAAGTGTGGTTCGAATTCTTAATCGCCATTCAGCACTATCTTCTGTCATTCTCATAAACTCTAGAATCCATGGTAAAAGGTAAACTGAAATTTATGCAGACTGTTCGCTACCTAATGCAACCCGCCTCTCTCTTGGAGACGGGAATATAAACCCGTATAAAGAATTCATACAAGTAGAAATACGGCAACGGAATCATGGAGAAATAAGCACAGAACGAACATCAAGGTGAACTACAGTCTCTCCCTAACCACCAATCCTCTTCTTTTCCCACAATAAATGGGGAAGTTCTGTTCCCTACTTACCAATAACGGAGAGAAAGTGTAAAGAACACAAATTGAAGACCTATGGAGGGCACACGAAACAACAAATGATATTCAAGAGAAAACGAGAGAAAAAATCTTCATTCTTGGCATCTGGTACAGCGATCAGTGCGAGCATAAAACCACGGGAACAGATGCCAATAAAGATACATGAGTAAACAAACCTCTTTGAAAGCGGAACACAGCAAATTTCCCTTGGAAGGTAAAGAACCTCAACGTCCAAGATTCTAGATAACATCCGTTCCCATAATTGCTCCAAAAGATCGAAAATAAGCATAACATACAACTTCCCGAGATTTCGTTTCATCGGGAACATGAGAAAAAGCAAGATTGACCGTCCTCATTTCCATGCTAACGAAGGAAATCACTTCGATTCAGAAAGAACTAAACCACACCCACCATCATCGAAAAAATTTTGAAAAAAAAAAAAGCAGAATGAAACACCATAATCATCTCTCGCAGTGCATTTACCTCGACAACTAAGCCTGAACAGTTAAATCGCCTAAAATCAGCATGAAAGAGGAAGTGCCTTCACCACCGGAAGAACCTCACTACCCCGGCCAACCTTTCGCGCGGAGAGAGAGAGAGAGAGAGAGAGAGAGAGAGAGAGAGAGAGAGAAGGCACTTCCTTTTCCGTGAAGTGCCTTCACGCGTTCTCCCTCGACCACGGGAAATGAACGAAGGCATTTCACGCGTTTTCAACCAGCCAACAGCTTTTCTAACCGAACCGGATCTTGACGACCGACCCACACAACTATCAAAACTCCTCTTTCCAAACTCTATCCCCCTCTTCTCGTCTACGCCTGAACTCGACCTTAACTTTTGTCACTGTTATGCATCATAAGTGTAGCATTAACGATCTAGATGGAGCTCAATTGGGGCACCCAATATTTTGAAAATTAACAAAATTTTAAGCTTTATGAGGTCAGGCAAAGTTTAGTTGAGTGAAATTCAAGTTATGGCAAAACTCAGGCCACCTGTAAATTTCTTTTTTTGATTTAGTCGAGTTTTATGTGAGATGAGTCATGTCCCATAAGTACGTCTCTTAATAATAGGTAGAGTTAGATATGCCGGTTCGGAACCGACCTGATAGTTTCAGCTGGAATCAAACTGACCAAGCAACCGATTGGAACTGCAAATACACCCGAAGTTGGGGACAATTCAGCTCGGTTCCAGTTAACCTTTCATGGAACTAGAACTGTATTTTTTTATTTCTATATATATTTTTAAATTATTTCAATTCTAAACGGTTTAGGAATCAAACTGAAACCCGTTACATCTTGGTATGTATTTTTTTCTCATTTGCAGTTAAAGGGTCTATTTATTTTCTTACTCCTTCAGAAATTGCTTTGGTTGTGTAACTTGTGTTATACTCTAGAAAATATTTTTTTCCTTTTTATTTCTAAGAGTGACAAAGGGAAGAAAGGTAGTCTTTCGTAAATTGCAATTCAAGGAACCTCTCACCTTCCAAAGAGTAGGACGGCAGAACACCGTTTTTCATTATTTGTAATTAACCCCCGTAAAAAGGGCTACTTGCATTGTCATTAACTAATTTTTAAAATAAGAAGTTGTCGATGAGCTAACATTTCTCCAAAACATTGTCACAATTAATCAATAATTGTTTTGGTAGGGTCAAAATAGGGAGATAAGTCTGTGTGTGTGTGTGTGTGTGTGTGTGTGTGGTGGTGGGGGATTGACACGCACGCATACAAGCACACACAATATGCATCAAGATACGAGGGGTCAATGGAAACCAAGTTCGTTCATTTCCTGTCCCAAATAGAAACCCCGATTTGGTTTTCCGAGTCCCGAGGGAAAAGGCATACCTGTGTCGTATAAGAAAACTGAATTATGCGTGGTTAAGATAGACTTGTTCTGTTTCCAAACGGTGGTTTCAATCGGAACTGAATCGAGTAAAAAACCAATTGGAACCGGGCAGGAACGGGTTCTGTTCAGGTTTCTATAATTTTTGGTTAAATTAAAAAAATTATTTTGGGTTCCAGGCATTTTAGGGCCTAAACTGGAACTAAAACTAATGGTTCCAAACCAGCACCAGAATCGGCCTAATCTCGGCTTAGTTCTGGTTCAGGCTCTAGGCATGTCCATTTATATTAAAATAATGATGATATTCGTTGTGACTTGGATGGGATGTAGATGTAAATCATGCCTACTCTACCCGGTTCTATATATTAGTTTAATTAACTTTTGAGGTCTGGTCAGAATAGTTAATAGATCCCTTGGTTTATTGTCAAACCTTGACTCTAACAGGTTTGTTTCCACGGAATTGGGTCAAATCCGATCCAATTGACACCCGTAATCATTGTGGCACGATGCCTCTAAAGACTACTAATACTCTTTACTACAAACTGTTGAGAACAACTAAAGCATAATTAGAACTGAAACTTGGAAGATATTTCTTTTTTCTAAAGAACCACACACTTTTGCCTGTTTAATAAAAGTTCAGCTCTGAACAAGTGGGAGAGAGAGAGAGAGAGCATAGTCCATGCATACATCCATTCATGCTCAAATCTACTTTATCATATCAGTTGTTAGATTACTGAGATAAAATGATAAAACAAAAAATACATTAAATATAACATACTAAAAATTACTTTTATATTCTTTTTACTTTTTAATTCAAATATCTAATCTTGATCATATCAATAAACAAATGGTAGAAATATTTAATTGGATTGGAATATGAATGGATGAATAGAGAGGCATTCCTTTATGCACCCTTCATATTCATGCATTTCCTCTACCTTTTGGAGTATGAGTGGTATTCATAGAGTTACAGAAATATTTAAAAATATAAAAATAACTTTATTATTATTATTATCATTTTTATTATATATATATATATATATTAGACAGACAAATCCATAGATATTGACACGTTGGGTTAGGCAGAGCACGTTCTTGGATTGAGTTCTAAACCTACAACAAAAAGGGTCTTTTGAGGCAACTCCTACCCAGGCGAGTCCCGGTTCCTTGTACCAGACCCTATTTATCCAGCAGTTGGGCTCTCCTGGTTAGGAGTTGCCTCAAAAGACCCTTTTTATTGGAGGTCTAGAACTCAATCTCTTCATTAGGCGATGAATTTTGGCATGGTGTTCATGAGTCTCCCCGTTCACCAAAAGGGTCTTGAGTTCATGATGAGTTACCATATTAACACTTTATCTTGGTTTGCGCTGTTGGCTACCAAAAGGTTTCTGGATGGCACGAACTCGGGACAACTTGTTGTAAACCGAAATAATGGGTTGCCAGAAATGGTTAAAAAAATCAACGTGATTCAGGGAGGTTGACTACCCAAAGCTTTTTGGGAGGCACGATTTACGAAATCTTAACTTAAAGGGTAGGACAACTATTTAAGGTGACATGGAACCATAAAGGGTATTATATAAAACATTAACTATTAAAATGTTTGACATATACATAAATTGGAAAGATCTTAAATGGAGTCTCCTTTAAGCCCCAGATTGTGGAGGCTGTGGCATCAAACATGATGTGAACTTATGACTAAATCATAATACCACTAAATTTATATTTCTCTATCTATTATATATATATATATATATATATATGAGAGAGAGAGAAAGAAACAAATTGGATCGTACTTACAGCTGATACTGCTCATTCATGACCGATAAGAATTGCTTGTGGGTGAGTAATTTCAAAGATGGTATGGAGTATTTAAAAATAATAAAGACAGTCTTGTTAAACTTATACTACCGAAAAATAATTGTTGAGCACGAGTAAACATCGTCAATGGTCATGGACTCTCTGTCTGTCTGTCTCTCTCTCTCTCTATATATATATGCCAGTGCTGAAGAGTCAAACATTGGCCTGGATGAAGATCTCTAATGAGGGTATATAAAAGTTGATAGAAAATAAAATGACAGTTTAAGTGGCTCAGGTATTTCGAAGGCAATCACATAAATCTTAAGTAAGAAGGTGCAAGTAATTAGATAACGATTATTGACCATCAACAATCTGACACAACCAAATGCAGAATAGGAGGGTTCTCCTCTTGAGGGGAACCCAAACATAAGTGACCCTAGTGCCGTTGGGCCTAGAGGCAGCCACAACACTTCATCTTCTCCCACTCTTCAGTCCTGATAACAAGTGGTGGGGGGAGGGGATTCGCAGAGTAAAGCATCAAGTGAAGCAGCGATTGCAGTTCATATAACAGAGACCTCGAAGAGACCGATGGTTCGTACAACCAAATAGATGCAACCATGGACATGGATGTTATCAGCGGAATTTTCTGGGGAAGCAAGTTGTAAACGTATGGGGATTGGTTTTATATTTGAATCTGTGACGTTAGTGGGAAAATATGCCGAACATTCAGTTTATTACTGGTCATATTCCTTATCAAACTCTCTTCTGAGGAGGAAATAAACCATATTTTAAGGATGGGAGTGTGGAAGCTGCCCGATCGTACACTAGTGGTGAACCGCTAGAATCCCTGCAAAGAAGGGAAATTGGAGGTCACTTCTACCACTCCAGTATGGATTAAAATTATTGATCTTAACCCAGGCCTGCAGAAGAAAGAAGAGTTCTTTCAAGCAGTAGCAGAATATCTCAAGGGTAAAATTTTGTTTATGGACGATAGAACAAAAGTTCAGGATTGGCTTGCTTTCACAAGAATATGTATTAAAGTTCCACGGAATGTAGATCTTCCAGATACCATATCCTACTCAATACGAGGGGATTTCGTACGATCACTGGTTATTGAATATGAACAAAAGATTGTTTTCTGTAAGCAATGCTTGTGGGTCTACTTATCATAGGGATGGGGCTCGTAAAGATAGAGCACAGGCAAAACAACTACTAGGGCAACATTCGGAAGATTGGCAGCAAGTCAATAATCCAAAATTTTGGAATAAGAAGGATCAACCCTCTCTTAACCAACTAAACTCCTTCACAAAGCTGCAAGATATGGATGGTGAAACACTAAGTGGAGGAGGAAAATACAAATAAAGGAAACCAGCCAAGCCCTTCAGACGTTCAAGAGTCGCCAGTGAAACTAACGGGAAAGTGATAAGGAGTTGCTACCATTTAGATCTAAACGAACTCAAGGAATTAGCCAACCTGATAGAGCTCTCGACTTGTGTGTCGTACACTGCAAGTTCAGCTCTCAATGCGATTTTATCACATGAATAAAGCGAGGGTGAACCTGTGGCTCGCACGCTTCCGAAATAAAGAAAACCAAATTTGAGGTGTTCTTCCAACAGAACTACTGCCTTTTCAATACTATACTCTTGGATCCACATAATTTATAACCGCAACAAAAAATGTTTGATGCAACAGAGAGAACTCAATGCCCCAACACGTGCGCAAAGCAGGCGACCCCCCCTGCATGCAGAGAGAGAGAGAGAGAGAGAGAGAGAGAGAGAGTACATGAGGACCCCCTGGAGTACCATGGTAAGCACACTGTTGCCCCCACCATGTATCAACCAAATCTTTCACTATGAACCAACCTTTTCTCTTGAAGTGGCGGAGAGAACGGGTTAATACTTCACGAATCCGGTCTCCTTGTGCACTTTGCCAAGAATCGCCTCGACATCTCCCTCGTATAAGTTATGGTGCTTTGCAGCAGCAAATCCACAGTACATGCCGTCGACTGCAGCACTGATAATCCCACCAGCAAAGCCAGCTCCTTCTCCAGTCGGATACAAGCCTTTTAGTGACAAGCACTCATAGGTATCATTGCACCTCGGAATTTGAACAGGTGAACTTGTTCTCGTCTGCAACACCTTAGCTGGTTATAGCTTGAAGATTTGGACAAAAATTTACAACATCAACGCAATAAACCTATTTGAACACTAAGTTATAGACAGTATCCATAAACTATGTTTTCAGCTACAGTACCTCTACTCCATGAAGAAGAGCATCGTTCGTGATAAATCCCGGCATCTGAAAATATTTTCACTTAAAGATAGGAACACATTAACATATTTTAAACTCTGATTTTAAGAAAAAGATATGTCAATGACCTCTTCATCGAACAGAACTATTGACCGCTGCAAAGCCTGAGTTATATGGGGAGGAAACAGTTCGTGGAGATTCGATGCTTTCACTCCCAGACGATAACTTGATGGTGGCAAGGAGCTTACTGAAATATGTACCAGATGAAATTGTTATGCATAGAAATTCAAGTAACATGGTCTGAAGTACTGATTCTCCTGAACCAATTACCTGATAGTCTGCCATCAAGGAAGTCTGGAGCTGTCTGAACGGGTACAACAAAATTCCCTCCTCCCATTGTGGCTGCCTTTCTTTCAAATTCTCTCTATCACGATGTAAAAGGTCACAGTTGATAAGTATTTTGCATATGTACTTGCAGTATGTCACAATGACTCAATAATCAACAGTTCAAACGATATTCAGCAGATGACATGGAAGAATGAGACTGATATACTTGAGACAGAAAAATGGAAACTAGCAACTTCTAGGACTAATTTTACTTCCATGATAATACGGAAGTCGCAACAGCTACCTGGAATTTAACACCTGCTAAAGGCCCATAACAACCAAAATCGACAAAGTCATCCTGCGAGACTGTAACAACAAGTGCTGCATTTGCCCATCTGGATGCACGCTTAGAAAATGACATGCCATTGATACAAAGTTCAGATGGGTTTGTGCTGGTAAGGACAACCTGCCAGCATTTCAGCACATCTAATCATGAGCAAGGAAAAAGAAAATGTCTATCCAGAAAAGAGAAAGGAAAATAAATTAATGAATATAAAAGAGGAAGTCGCATGCCTGGCCTCCGGGACACATGCAGAATGAGTAACAACTACGCTTCCTTTCTCCCAACTCGTTGGATGTACCAAGAGTATTTTCATTAACGTATTTTACTAGCTTGTAGTCCGCAACAGGTATCCACCCACGTCCTCCACGAATTTCTGAAGCCAGTTTAGCATACTGTAAACGATGGCAATCAAATATAAGCCATGACAACAAGATATTTCTTGGACACAGAAAAGCAAGTCTTTGAATGTGAACTATTATCATATCAATAAAGGGAAAAGATATTTATGCATCAACTAAAACACCAATACAATACAATACAATTTCTCAATAGCGTTGAAAAATGTTATAGATCAGAGTGACGCACCATTTGAGGGTACCACTGATCTAGTGGTATGAAACGAGGAAGTAAAGTGGGAAAACGCTAGAAATTGATAATACTAGAACATATAAGTTTACCTTATCTTCTAATTCTAATGAGGAACTAATGCCAATGATAACTAATAGACTTAAGAGGAGCAAGAGGAGATGAACAAAGCAAAGATCTCTTTAAGTGGAGAGCATCTGGGATCACAACGCAGGCAAGTGACGTTTACCACTTGCAGAAAAGGGTCATGATGTCATTGATGAGAGTGCAATAGTCCATAAACAAGGCAGATAAAGATTTAAACAAATATTTTAAACACATACGAGGATCAATTTATCAGTGAAGAACAGACAGAACCCTGACCTGTAAGTTATTTATTAGCTCTTGTGGGTGCTCGATTCGTAGACCAATCTGTTTCAAGATAGTATCTGTAACTGTAAGTGACTGTCTACAATCAACAAATACTTCACAAAACGATCACCCATAACTCCAAGCACTCTCTAACAATATTCACAAAGCAGTGAAGGTCCTCTTGAAAATAATATGCCTCTGTAATTACACTCCATATGGCACAAGATTATGCAAAATTTCTGGCAAACAACTAGATTCAAGTTGATGATTAAAAGAGAATAAATGATTTGAGTATGTTTACTCACAGAAAAATCTTTTGGTTTTAATTCAACACTATGCTGGAGAAGCATTTGATATACATCACGAGCCGAGTGCCCCACAGCAAGGATAACAGCATCATACTCCAGCTTCCTTCTACCCATTCCTGAAGTTGCATTGGAGACTTCAACTCCCACAACACATGAATTTTCTACCAGAAGATTATCCAATCTGGTTCCAAACATGATATCAACCTGCATTTAACAAATAAAAGCAAAAGTAAAAAGAAAAAGAAAGTAATTAATATCTGTACACATATGCAAGTCGAACAAGATATAAGTAAAATCGGTGATCTACCCCAAGACTCTGCAGATGTTGCCTAAAATTTCGGATCAATGGGACCAGCCTGTCAGTTCCTAGATGAGGTTTTCCATCAACTAAGATGTTTGCAGGAGCACCAAACTGAACAAAAGTTTTCATTACCTGAAGATGTAAAATTTGACCAAACCAGATCACACAATAGAAAGAGAAAAACATCTTTAGAAAATACAAGCAAAATCAGAAAGTTGCTTCAACTACTGCTCCCTGAATATCACTTTCAAGTACAATAATAAGAGGGCTCCTTGAAATTATGGCCGAAAGTTGAAAAGCATGCAGTACTGATCTTTGTAGAAAATGAAATGAGTTCCAGAAAAAAAGAAGTGTTCAATCATAACAAAGGCTTCTAGCTTTGATTAAGCGAGACAGCTATAGAATGAAAACAAATGGTTTTTGGCATCGAGTCATAGTGTTCATTGAAACCTGTTATGAAGATTTAACCATACGCGCAAAGAGTAGTTGATCATATATAAGCATTAACTAAAGGAACTCCTCCAAAACTAGGACACTATTTCCAACCCGAAAAGAAAAGATGGATGTAATGCTACCAAATAAGGGGCACTGATTCGGACCACATCTTAATCATAAAGAAAAGAACTAAGTTCAGTATGACACAATTTCCATCCATGAAAGCACAGGGTTGTGATGTTGTAACCTATAGACGCCAACTACAGGACAAATTCTTGATAATTTTACCAAACAAACAGGAATTTATTATAACAGGTTCTGAATCTCACAGCCTGGACGCTGTCACTGTTCCTTCCAATCCTAGTCACCAACTTCCCATCACTCCAGGTACCTGCACCACCCTGTCGTGCATTAAGTACATAACAAATCCTTGTTTGTATAGCAAACTAAGAACAATGCAGCAGTTTCTGTATGGAAAAAACGGTAATTAACTTAGAGAAGCCATTTTCCAATGATTAATAACCAAGTTCCACAGAAGCCATGCAATTATACATTGATTGTTATTAACCTTATATGATTAACTTCAGAAGCGTTAAAAAAGATCCTTTTACATATGATATTCTCTGATAATGTGGCTTTAAAGAAGTTATATCAAATGCAATAAGGTATTAAATGCTTAAGTGGCAAAACAATAATTACACCATCAGTGAGACACATCTAAACAATAGCTTGGAAACAGAATAGGAGATTAAATTTTTAGAACTTCGTGGGCACCATTAATTGAACAAAACAGTCATGGCACTGTGCTTTAGAAATAGAACAAGAAAAATTACAGTAGGATTAAAACTTACAATAGAAACAGCACGGGTTTAATAGTGAAAGTAAAAGCAAGAGCTAAATAGTGTGGTAAAAGCACCAATGTCCTATTAAGCATCAAGAAGATAGATTAAATCATAGGAATGAGCTTTTGACAATATAATTCGCTAGTCCATAAAAAGCAATTTTATCGATATAATACAAAGGGTTCTCTCTTTGTAATATAGAAAATATCGTGGAAAATAAGATACAGATACAAATAAGCATTTTTAAAATGACAAAATTGAAAAAACTGAAAGATGAATACATGAATGAACAAAAGTACCTCCCCAAAGCAAAAGTTGCTTTCTGGTTGTAAAATCCGTCGAACGACTAATGCACCAATATCACGGCCTCTTTGCTCAACTGCCTGACCCCTCTCAATCAGAGTAACGTCAGCCCCAAGTTCTCCCAGAACGAGAGAAGCAAACAATCCAGAAGGTCCACTACCAATGACGGCAATTTTTGGTCTCTTTTCAGCAAGAAATTTGTGAGAATGTTGCGAGTGGACACCAAGCTTTCCATTCCCAGGAACACCATTAACATCGTATTTTTTATGATCACTTAAGATGCTCATCAAGTCGCAAATATTCTCTTTGCTAGGCATGTGCTCCGCAACACCTATTTTAGGTTCCAACTGCAAAACAAAGTCCTGGGTACGAGGCTGCAATTCGAGCAGCTTCTCCGTATCCATATCAACGGTATATACGAACTTCGCTTCCTTCATTACCTGAAGAATAAATGGAAAGGAAAAGCACCACGGTTGTCATGAGAGACTGTGAAACCAACCTCGTTAATAGCTCCATCGACTAAGAATCAAGATTCAAAACGGGGCTGGCCAGGAAATGCTCATTTTCCCTAACTTAGCTCAATCATTTGAATAACCAGAACGGTTGGCGCTTTTCAGACCCAGCAAATTGTGAGCTGGAAGGGAAACGACAAAGCGGTTCAAGTTTGACACAGCTTGCCCTTAAGCAAGCAAACGTTACGCTTGATGCATCGGCAATTACCAATCATGTTAAACCGAGGCATGCAACAAGGAATGTACCAGTCCCATTAAACCAACCAATACGCGTTGAAGAAACCAACTAGGAAATATAATCACGACAGCACACAAAATAGCAAAATACTGCCAAAGAAACTATAAAACGCAAAAATAATATTAGGAATAAAAGTCAAAGAAGGTTCATACACTGTCCTGTTTGTGTTAAGTACAAAACTAGAAAGAAAAAACATGCTACAGTAGCAAACAACGTTTCCGTCAAAATATATAGATCGCAAAATGAATGAGAACCGAAAGTAATACATGAAAAGAAAATACGTGCGTGAACTAACCTTTCTGGAGTCAAACGATTTTCGGACGACGGAAAACGCCTCGTGGGGCAATAATGAAGCGACCTTCATGTTGTGAGATGGAATAGTTAGCGTACATTATAAGTTTGACTCCGCCAATGAGAAAGAAAGAAGAGACAATGAAATGAACAAAGAAAAAACTGGGAATTTAAATTACCGGAAATTTAAGAACCTTGGCGACGGCATGAAGGAGGGCGTCGGAGACACCGACTTTATCCTTTCCAGGGTCTTTCTCCACAGGAACCTCCAATTTGTAGAATCTCCAGTAACCCTCATCCTTTTTGTCAACCCTACTTAGTGTTTTCAACTGCCTCTCTAGTTTCTTCTTCTCTGATGGGTACCTCAGCTTTCCCCTTCTTATAGAGCGCTTCGCGCACAAAAATGACAACGACGAAGGCAAGGCCGGAGATAGCAACGGAGACGACGATGGCCTCTTAGATTCGGTGACCGTTGAAAACCCTTTGAAATTTGGAAGCGGAAGATGTACGAACGAAGATTTCATCGCCATGGATAAGGTTTATGCAAGTTTGTACCCTTCCGTTTATAGGGTAAGATCCGAGGCGGGAAAGAGATTGAACGGGTCGGACTAATCTATTATTGACACTAGAAACCGAACCAAAGGAAGCATTGGGGCGTGGGTCCGGGTCCGGGTCATGGCAGTTTATAAATCTGAGAATCTCAAAAGGTTTGGTTCAGATCCGAACGTGTATACTGGTATAGAAAGCAATTAAACTCTATAGCTGCTTGTGGTTTGGCATAGTGTTACTAGATCTTTTTCGCTTGTGTTTGCTTCAGGATTTAAATGAAGAAACACACGCTGACTCCTAAAGCTCTATGAGCTGAAACTTCACGATTCAGCTTGGCTCATATTAGTTCTTCTAATTAAGTACATGGACCTTGTACATATTATAAATGCCTCCCCTAATCTTGACGATGAGATGAATGATTTAGAATTTCAAAGCAGAAATTGAAGCGAATGTGTTACTTTAAGTGCTTTGATTTGGAGCATCCACCCCCATGGTCAAATGATAAAGATTTTGGAAGATATGATCGAGTATGTGTCTTTGTGATGCATGTGAGGGTTATAAAACCATGTTAACCCAATTGATTGGGCGAGTATAATGTATTAAATGAATAAATCTTTCAATTTAATAGGAAATTGTATTAAAAATAAGATTTTGACTTAGTTTTAAATCAAGAAACTAAATTTTCTAGGCAATTTTTCAGGTGAAACGTTATAACACAAAACCGAAACAAACAATTCCAAAAATTGAGAAACAAGGAGACGGCAAATGTATACATACTTGTATATAGGTATACATAAAAAATAGAAAAAATGGTAAACAAAATATAAAGGGCGTCGTTAGGTTTCCAATTGAACACATCCATTTTACCTGAAAGATATTATAACAAACTAACATATAATTAGGCGTGATACTTTAAGTATGATATCCTTAATTCAGTCGAAGCATTCACAAAACATTTCGCATGCCTTTCGTCACTTGCGCATCATAGAATTAAAACTTTAACAAGCAACTTGTGGTCTGCTGAACTAATTCACCTTCCATTGGTTCATATTTGATATAATTTTCACATTATTACAAAAAATGCCAGGATCAGCCCATAAGCGCTCTCTCAGCTTCCCTCCTCACAGTAGCAACCCACTGTCATCAGATCTCCTTCATGGTTTCATCTAGTGAATCCAGAGCATCTTAAAGCCATCGTTCGAGGATCGCCTCCCATAGTTCTAACCATCTCTGACTCCCAATTACCTTTTGGTTAAACTTACTATTGTTCTTGAAAAATCCTCTCCAGTGCCTTCCATGATCTCTTACTGGTTCACTGTCAATCCATCTACGTTTAGTTACCAGGAGCCGCACAAAAACTTTTTGGAAGGTGAACTGGGCCGCATTGTACACAATAATAAAGCTAACCATTCTAATTCTTTATCGAATATCACGGTGGTCAACCCACCGCAAATTGAAGGTTGCGAGTTCGATTCCAAGGATTGGAACTGGCTTTGGCCTCCCATTGTAACAGAAAATTTATTAGACCAATTCGGCCGCACCAGCAGGGCAGACCTATTCATGGGCACGGTGAACTATGCGGATGTCTCCACCTGAATTTTACCTGATTGCAGCCACCCTGAATTTTGGTCTCTCACTATCCAGGTCTGCTGTTCCGACGTCCCTAAGAAGTGTGGAACCTAAGGTTCATTCATCTTTGGCTGTAACGTAACTGAAATCAATACCTCGAGAGCTACACAAATTTACTGGGTTTTAACCGCTAGCTCTTTTACCATAGTCTCATTGCTCCGGACTCCAAACCGCAGAAGCCACTGGAGTTGCAGCTTGTGGGTGCAGGGGTATGACAATCAAACTGATCAATCCAGCCATGCTATTAAAACCGATCAGATTGTCAAAAAACTCCGAAAGAAGATCAGTTAGATCCTGGTCTATAATCACAAACTTCAAATAGATCCGTACCTGTTGCCATTTTTTCTCCAATCCTTTACAGAAATCACTCATCAATCAGTTATCAACTTCCAAAATTGAAGGGTATCGGAAAGAAGAGAAATCTCATCTACAGCTCACAGTAGTGTTGAACCATCAACACCCAATGGCTATGAACAACTAACACACAAACATCCCCAAAAGAAGCAGATTTCGCATCTTAGATCAGATCCTGAAGAGTGGCACCACTTATCAGCCCAGAATATAAGCAAAAGAAACCAATAAAACCATGGCTGATGGAGAAAAACAATAAATTTGGAAACTGGAATCATCTAAAAGCCCCACATCAAAATACAAGCAAAATAGATAAGTTAGCAGACACGGCTCTATCAGGGTCAGTGACCTAATTCGCATATTGTTCCCCCTTTCTACGTAACGAAGCAAAAGTTTTCTATCAGTTCCTTTCCAGCCTGAAATTCAACAGCAACCCGAAGAATTTCACAACCCATGTTAGTCAAATGCCAGCTCGTCTCGCATAGTGTACAAAACAAACAAACGACTGTGTTCTGGAAAACAAGTCACATTGCCAGACTCAACGAGTGCCAGCAACCACCTGGTCCCAGCTCAATCTTCATCCTGCATCACCATAAAATGTGAAGAATAAGTAACCTCAGCAACCACCTGTTACTTTATAATGTTTCTCTCCATAGTTTTAATTTTCTATTAATTTTTTTCTTAGACTCGTCCACTAATACAATGTCATTCACAAACATATACCAAGAAACTCCATCTTGAATATGTTCTGTTGCCTCATTAATAACAAAAAAATAAATATGAACTTAAAGTTGATCCGTAATATAATCTAATATTAACATCAAAGAAATCTGCCATTCTACTCTTAACACATGTTTATACACTATCATACATATCTCTTATAAGATTGATTAATGACACACTAATACCTCTCTTTTACAAAGAATTTCTCTTAACATTCTAGATCAATAAATATCATGGGAAGGTTTGTTTTGCTCTAAAATGTTACATAAGACATCTAAATAGTAGATCTTCCCAGCATGAATCTAAATTGGTTTTCTATTGTATTTGATATTTCTCTCAACCTACATTCAATAATTATTTTCTATAATTTCATAGAATGGCTTATCAACTTGATACAACAACAACAACTAAGCCTTTTCCCATACTAGACGGGGTCGGCTACATGGATTCTTTGTTTCCACAGATCTCTATCATGTGCCATGTTAGCAGTTAACTCCCAATAAGCTAGATCATTCTTTATTGTTTCTTTCCAACACTTTTGTGGTCGTCCTCTACCTCTTTTAATACTTTCCAAATTTAGTTTTTCTAACCTTCTTACAGGTTCTTCTTTTGATCTTCTTTCTATATGTCCAAACCATCTTAAACGATGTTCTCTCATTTTATCCTCTATTGGTGCCACTCCTAATTTGTTTCTAATAACCTCATTATGTATACGGTCTTTTCTTGTATGACCACTCATCCATCTCAACATCTTCATTTCTGTCACAGACATCTTTTGTACATGTTGATGATTAACTGCCCAACACTCAGAACCATAAAACATGGCAAGCCTAACTGCTGCTCTATAATATTTACCTTTTAATTTTAATGGTATCTTCTTATCACAAAGAATACCTGATGCTCCTCTCCATTTTAACCAACCAGCATTAATTCTATGTATAACATCTCCATCAATTCTTCCATCACTTTGAAAAATTGACCCTAAGTATTTAAAACTTTCCTTTTGGGGAATGCAATGTGTGCCAATTTTAATTTCTATGTCCTCTGAAGTAGCCAAATGATCAAACTTACATTCTATATATTCTGTCTTTGTTCTACTAAGTCGGAGGCCTTTGTTTTCTAATGTTTCTCTCCATAGTTCCAATTTTCTATTAACTTTTTCCTTAGACTCCTCCACTAATACAATGTCATCTGCAAATAACATACACCAGGCTTATCAACTTGATAATGCAATAATTTGCATACTTTGCAATGTCTTCTTTTTGGTGTATATGGGTATAATTATATTTTTCCTCCATTACAAAGCATCTTTTAGATTTTTTATATTTTATTAAATAATCTTTTAATCCAAATTAATACTTGTCTCTTTTACGTTTTTTCATACTTCCAAGGAATACCTTGTTCTTGGATACCAAGATTTTTCTAAGGAATTTTTTCGTTTAAAAGCCTCTTTGACTTCATTATTTTAAATATGACAATAGAAATCTTGATTCCGATTTATATACTCTTGATTTGAGTAGCTCTCTTAAGCTAAAACTAAGACATATATTTTTGTTAAAAAGCTTATCAAATTAAATTTTCTATCCATTTTTTATATAGTCACTTACCACAAGAATCTTTTAATCCTCATCTTTAATGCATCTAACAAAAATAAGATCAATAGTTTTCTTATCCCTAATTAACTAGCATAAAAATATTTATTTCACATTCTTTTGAGTTGAGTTTTTATATAACAACAACTAAACCTTTTCTCATACTAGATAGGGCCGGCTACATGGATTCTTTGTTTTCACATAGCCCAATCTAGTGTCATGCTGGTAGTTAACTGAACATGAACTAGATCCTTCCTTATTGTTTCTTTCCAACACTTTTGTTGTTTATCTCTTCCTCTTTTAACATTTTGACAATTTAGTTTTTCATATCTTCTTACTTGAGTATTTCTTAGTCGTCTTTCTATGTGCCAAAACTACCTTAAACGATTTTTCCTTATTTTATCCTCTATTGGTGTCATTCCCAATTTGTTTCTAATAACCTCATTATATATGTATCTTTCCTTTGTGACCACTTATCCATCTCAACATCTTCATTTCTGCAACAAACATCTTTTGCACGTATTGATGATTAATATGATTAACTGCCCAATACTAAGAACCATAAAACATAGCAAGTCTAATTATTGCTCCATAATATTTACCTTTCAACATCTCCATCAATTTTTTCATCACTTTGAAAAATTGACCCTAGATAATTAAAATTTCTCTTGTGAGGTATGCAATGTGTGTCAATCTTAATTATTATGTCTTCTAAAGTACCCAAATGATCAAACTTACATTTTATATATCTTGTCTTTGTTTTACTAAGTCGAAAGCCTTTACTTTCTAACATTTCTCTTCACAGTTTCAATTTCCTAATAACTTTTTTTCGAGACTCATGCACTAACATAATGTCATCTGCAAATAACATGCACCAAGGTACTTTGAATATATTTTGTTAACTCATCAATTACCAATATAAATAAATATGAACTTAAAGTTGATACCTAATGTAACCCAATATTAACTTCTAAGGAGTTTGTTATTCCTTCACGAGTCCTCAAAAATGTTTTTGCACCATCGAATTATACTGTCTCTTACAAGATTTATGCATGTCAATGGGATACATTTCTTTTCCAAGGTTCTTCAAATTACATCTTTTGGTACCATATCGTAAGCTTTTTCTAAATCAATAATTTTTTTGCTCTAAAATGTTCATAAGATGTCTTAATATGTGAATCGCTTCAATAGTAGATCTACCGAGCATGAATGTGAATTGATTATATGTTGTACTTGATACTTCTCTTAACCTATGCTTGATAATTCTTTCCCATAATTTCATGGTTAACTTCATATCTTGATAATTTGCACAAATCGGAAGGTCTCCTTTGCTCCAAAATATTCGCAAGTATCGCCCGTATCGTACGATATGGCTAAAAACACATTTAAAGGGTCCCTGGCCGAACAAAAATACAAGTTTGTAGCATCTATTCAGGGCTCCCCAAGGCTCCCTCCGGTGGCTCTCCCCCTCCTTGGTATTCAAGAATCCAAAAAAAAGTGTTCTATGACATTAATGCAAGGATCCTAACCCAGATTATGATATATTTCGTGTTTTTCAGAATTTTTTGTTTGTATATATTATATTTTGTTATTTGCATTTTTCTTTTTTTAAAAGACAAAATATGAAGTCATGAAGTGTGTGGATATGATTTTTATTGCATTCGTGAAGTGGGAGACACTATTTGAGTGTTGAAGTTACGTGAAGATTGAGGATTTATGAAGTGTTTATTTTTACGTTTTTATTGGATTGAAGTGTTAAATTGAGATGGCGGGAAAGGGTGTTATGGACTCCCAATTTCGGTATGATAATCTGACATGGCAATGGGGTACCACAATTGAGAGAAACATATTAAAGATAAAATGTTTGTTTTGTAATAAGGTGGTTAGTGGTGGAATTTCATTATTAAAACATCACCTACAAAGAACTAGGAAAGAAGTTACTCTTTGGACAAATAGAGTTAGAAAATTGTAAAGATATCCTCAAATTTATCTAGAACCATGCCCTTGTATTATGTATGATGAGGAGATATAAAGAAAATTGTCAACATAGCATTATGAGACAAAAAAAAAGTCTTGAAGAGAATATTTTCCTCAAAAAAGTGGCAACAATTTAAAGAGTTGCCTCTAAATAGAAGAAACAAAAAGTTAAATAAGATTTCAAAGACATTCTTCAAGAGTACATTTTGGAATGCATGTATTAGACTATTGAGAATTACATGTTCCTTAGTGAAGGTTTTGAGATTGGCTGATAACGAGGAGAAATCATTTATGGTCTATCTTTATGAAGCAACGAACAGGGTAAAAGAAGCCATTAGAAGTAATTTTATAGAAGAAAGAGAGATTATGTGCCCTTGTAGAACATTATAGATAATAGATGGAACAAACAATTGCATCAGCCTATTCATGCAACAACTTATTACATAAACTCAACATTCATGTACTCATGAAACTTTAAAAGAGACAGTGAGGTTAATCACGGTATCATTGTATAAACAGATTACTCCTTGATGAGAGTAGAACATATGCTATATATCGAGAGATAGAGATCTATGATAATGCTCTTCACTTGATAGGTTTGTTTGTAGCAATTCGCAACTGCACTAATATACACCCAAGTAAACTATTTATCTTTGGTATTTAAGTTTCTTAAATCTTATATTTATTGTAGATTAAGTCCTTGATGTTTGTCTATTTTTAAAGATGTTTGGTAAAATAGGCTTGAAAGTGATTGTTAAAACCTTAGAGATTTTGCAATAAGAGTTATTAATCAAACCTATAGGGCAACAGGTTTTAAAAGGAATTGGAATGTCTTTAAAGACATCAACACAAAAAAATGCAACAAGTTGGAACATAAACGGCTCAATGACTTAGTTTTCATCTGTCAGAAGATAATAAAGCAAATGCACTCTTAACTGAAGAAGATATTGCATGGATTAATTTAGAAGGAGCGTAACATCATCAAGGGACGAAGATTTTGATTTTTAAGCAGAAGGTGGTAAGGATCTCTAGTAATGAGAAGAAAAAGATTATTTAGTTTATGATCGTGATTACAATATGTAAATGTATTTCATTTTTTGCTTCAAAATATGTAATTCTTTTTCAATCATTGAATGATGAATATGTACTAAACTTTGCATTATATGAATTCTTTGTAATTATCAAAAAAGAAATACTATTTTTTCTATTTTTTATTTTTTTTAGTATTAAATTACAATACATGTCTAGTACGGGAAAAGGCTTAGTTGTTGTTGTTGTTGTATTAAATTACGATACATAATGATACGATACGCATCGAACAACATTGGGTGTAATTGTACTTGCTCTCCATTCATCGAACATCTTTTGGTTCTCTATATTGTATTAAATAATATTATGAGACAAGTGAGCACATCTCTCTTAGAATTTTGTAGTTTATATACTTTTGTGATTTGGCAAACTCTCCTAATCTAATATTACCATCTTTATTTTCATTAAAAAGCTTATAGAAATAATTATTTTATCTATTTTTTATATAATCTTTCGCCACTAGAATCTTCTCATCCTCATCTTTCATGAATCAAACAAAAGTAAGATCTTTAATTTTCTTATCTCTAACTAACTATTTTAAAAATATATTTCTCACCTTCTTTTCAATCAAGCTTTTTATATAAATCGTCTCAAATTTTGGCTTTTGTTTCACTAACGGCCTTTTTCATTCTTTCTTTGCTTTCTTATAAGACTTTCAAGTTTCACTACTCTTCTTGGTATAATGCAATTTGTAATTTATCTTGCACCACTTCACTCCAACGCCAAGCTTCTTTTTATGCCGATACCCTTATCTTAGATTCGCCTAACACATCTTTTGTCACTTCTCATGTATAATCATATTCTAACTACTTAATTATAAGCATATCCTTTAAGAACTTTATGTTTAAATATATCTTCTTTCTTACATTTGAGGTTCCAATATATAGTATGAATATCTCTATGCACTCTATTCTTTTGTGTCCACTTTTTTACCTACAAATCCATTACTAGAAGTCAATCTTGAGTAATTAATTTGTGTTTTAACAAACCACTCTTAAAAGTAATTAAATGTACCGTAAAGAAAAACACAATCTCTTAACTAGGACAGTTGGTTTTAATATGAAGTTTAAGATAACGGGAATTATACTGAACAGAAAGTTTAAACCTTTTAAAATTTCGTTTATATAATTGAAATAAAGACAACCATGAAATGCAATGGAATCTCAAGCCCACCCAAGACACAAAATACCTCATCTCCACTTTGCTCCCCTGAGTCAGACTTTCCATGAGAGCCTGAACCTTCCCCGCCAGCATCCTGTTGGATTCAACAGCAACCTCATAAAAGTCGAGCATTAAAAAGCTTTAACCGTTTTACCTCTTCATTTTGAACCATTTTTACCTGCTTCTTTTGATAATCAGCAACCGAGTCATCGTACTGAGCCTTCTTCTCTACAGCCTTTGCCACATATGGAGCTTTGTCCTGAAAAAGAAAAGAAATGCATCAGAAAACATCCAAAGCCACGTCATTTTACTCAATACCATATTCCATAAGTAGGTCCCTATGTCATATTTTAATTAAAAAAAGAATTTTATATTTTAGACGCATTTTTTTGTGTGGCCCAGGGCCATAGTTCCTGTCCATGAAGAGTCCATCCACTGCGCCCAGCCAGATTGCTCTGAATGGCCACATAGGGATGCAATGAAGACCATACGGACAATGGAAGAAAAGTAGCATAAACCACGCAGATGAAACTTTTCAGGCACAACTTCTTGCCAATAGCACCAACATAGTTGCAGTCAGTGTTACAAGAATTTTTCCATCTTCCCCAATAATCTTCCAAGCTCAAGATGAAACCATGGTATTTGGCATAGTATTTTATGCTACCATGGACAACTAAGTCTCACCTCTAGGTGCACTTTACCCACGTACTTAAAGGAACCAAGCAGACCTTTCATCCAAGATCCCCATCATCACAGACCAACAGCGAGAGAAGACTCAATAATTCCAGACAGCCACAACTTGAAAGGTGAAACCATCAAGCCAGGTAACCAGCACACGGCCACCTTCCGGGCTTATATAGGAACAACCCAGCAGCTTGCCCATTTTGCATATGACATGCCCCGTAGATACAAAATGAGCGGCATACCACCCGAACAAATACCACAACACAGACAGTGAAGCACAGATCTTATTTAGCACTAAGAAGCAATATATAGCACAATTGTGAGTATGGTATTAGTCACATAGTCTAGACCAAGACATACGTGACGTTCCGAGAACAAATTCCACTTGTAGGCAAAACACAGATCGAGTATCCAAGTACAAATATTTCACCAACAGTACATACTCATATTCAAGTATGGGGGACACACTTTTTTCCTAAAACAAGTTTTTTCCAGCACAAGCACAAAATAAACATTATCAACATTCCATGCAAACACTAGAAAACATAGTGCAACAGCCTACTAATATCCCAAAAATCACAAGCAGCAGACCTCTTCGCTCATTGATCTCCATTTTGCACCACAAGCTTTTACAACCTGATAAAAGGCAGGATTATGAAACATTAGAAGATGAACCGAAAGACGATGACTAAGACGTAACTCTAAGGTGCTTACAGCAATCACTCCTTTAACGTTAGGGTTATCCTTCTTATATTTCCCACGAAACTCCTCCCTGTTTGAACAAATAAAACAAGAAAATTAATCATGCTGTAAGGTCACAGAGACAATGTTAATGAAAAGCATAGGATCTCAATGACATACAAGAAAAGAAAATAAGCAGTGGGTGGCTTCTTCGGATGAGCATGATCTTTTCCTGTCTTTTGCTTCTTTGCTGCCTTCACATTTTTGTCAGAATCAGACCGCTTCCTGCAGATAAACACAACATCCAAACAATAGTCATGACAATGAATGACAAAGCATCAAAAGCGATGATCAACAAAAAACAGATTTGAAGCCAAAAGTCTCATGCACGCAGAATAACCAAAGTACATTAAGGTAAAAAGCATGCTAAAATGGTCTCCATGGTAAATAACTTCAGATCAAAGAAAGAAATTCTAGTTGCAAAGTCCACAAACATATTAGGCGCTTCCTCCACCAACAAGAAACGATATCACCTACAAGCAAGATACCTACAATTTCTTCAATGCAGATGTTTGGATGTACCTTTAAGTAATGTTCACTGGTCCTAACTCATAACAGAACTAGGATTTTGGCAGTGCATTATTATCATCCGTGCAGTACAACTTTTCAAACCAATTTTGTGTCTATAAGCATCATGTCGCAGAGGAAACTTCCTACATGTGCCACACGCACAAGAACACAATTTTCAATATTAAAACTGATCTTTGATTTAAGCATAAAAAACTGTTTTTACTTGAAAGTTTCATTTTATAAAAATAATGATGTAAATAACAGAACAATGGCCATACTTATTGGAACCCCTGTTAATGGTGCGTATGTACATTCTGTTCTATCCTTAGGACATAAAGTTCCACCCCAGCAAAAAATTATGAAAACATCCAAAGGAAAAGCAAAAATAAGAAGAAAGACCTTTTGAAGAAATAGAAAATACATAAGCTTAAAAGCATGACACAAAAATTATATAAAAACTGTCAAGTATCACATTATTATTAAGGCATTGAAAAGATTTGTGATTCTTATTAACTGTCCCAAAATGGATAACAATATTTCCAAATCGTTGGCACCACATGTCACTGTGATCTAGATCACCAATCACGTTTCACAAGATCTCATAAAAAAGATTATTACGAGTGTTCACAACCAAATTAAGAAGCAACCAACTGTGAAGGAAACAACTGGAAAATCATGTTATTTCAGAAAGGAACGGAATTTGCCCATAATGAAACGATCAAAATATGATATGGAAAACAAGGCAACATCTTACTTGCTGGTTTTTGTATTCTTCATTATGCACCTGCTGCATAGAGCGGAAAGTCAAAAGTGAGAATAGATAAACTAAAAATATACACTATACAGATGAAAGCAAGAGATTCAGATCCGGGGAATTGTAAACAAAGGTTGGGAATTGGGATCAATCCCTCTCACATTTAGTGTGAGATCGGTAAATCAAGCTTAAAGAAAGGATAAAGCATGGAACAGTTGAAGAAAGAAGAAGTGAATAAAGTCTAACGCTAGGTTCACATATAACCATTCATAGCAAACACATACTACACAACAAACTTAGGGAGGATAAAAAAAAAAACCATTCATCAACAGTTACACGAGTCAGGACTCGATTACTCCTTAAGTCATGTGCGACATGATCAAACCAGCCATGTGTAATCTCTTTTCAACACATCGGGGTGGTATCAAACCGTGACCCGTAAAGCATTGTTTTCAAACCATAAACAAAAAAAAACGACAGAATGAAAAGAAAAACAACGGTCATAGTGCTGAAACTTGTGATGAAAAGCATATGCGTCCGTATTTGCCCTGAACCAGGAACTTATGTGGAAATCTACACGGAAAAGAAGAATGTAGCGGGCAATAGGATTGACTAAAGCATGATAAGATGCATTAATAAACTGCGACGTGATTTGCCAACAACGCAAACAAGCTACAGCCAAAGCAAAAGGTAGAACACAGAAGGCATTTCAGCCCAGCGCACGAGAATGAATAAGAGAGGGAATGCCCTCGGAACGTGCATCAACGAGAGGAAACACGCAATCTGAAGAGAAGAAACAGAAGAGATTTACACAAAACGATCAGAAGTATCGTTTCCGGTATCCAAAACCTAGCAAGACAGAAACGCTTCTCCAAAGCAAAACGAACGGTAACAACGAGCGAACACTTAAAGCGAACTAAAAAGAATCAGCAAGCGCGTCATCTAAAAGTCAAACGCCGGGGAATCTTCGAATACCCTCGCCCGAAAAAGACCCAAAAACCAATTTTCCGACTTAAAACCCTAAGCCACCTCAGAAGAAAACCTACCCGAGCAAAAAATGCCGTAAACGGCATAAAAGCACAAAGCTTCACCGGGAAGCCGATTCACGGGTAAAACGGAAGCGTAGACCATGAGAAATCACGAAGTATGCGAGAAACAGAGAGAAGAAAGGCGACAGTTATACCTTGAGATTGTTACACTTCTCTTGCCCTATTTGCTCTCTGCGTTCCTTTAGAAATGGAAGCTACGGTCTTGGGTAAAAAGGGCGGGCAACGGTATTTATAGGAATATTTTAAAAGCGGGAAAGAGGGGTAGAAGTGAGAAAGGGGGTGACCGGGCGGAAGCTGTTAGCGAAGCAGGGTTTCAATCGACGAGGACAAAGGTGAGCCCTTGGTGAGGATAACCGGTTACCGGCTTCGTGACCGTTTCGGCCGGTGAAACACAGGGACCTGCTTCGCTGTCTAAAGCAAGCCTGTTCCCTCTATAGACGTGGCCAGACGTCAATGGAAATGCCCTTGATTGCCACTGTTATTATCAGGATTTACTCATCTGCCACTCAAGTATGTGTCGTTGAGTTTAAGTTTTGGGTCTTTCGGTGTCTTGGTCGAAAGACCCGTATAAGGACCTGGATCTCACCCGAGAATGGAAAGCGCTGATCTGTGACCAAGATGAGTCTGACTGAGAGGCCCAAGAAAACAATATCTTCGTGTCAGAGGAGGCCAGTTTCGTGTTGCCAGTCATTTTCATGTCCTATCCCTGTGTCAAAATGGATTAACTCGTACACAAACTAATTTCATATTACTTTGGGTGGACCTTAACATGAACTGCATGGGTTGTGTTCATGTTGAAGACAAGCAATACGAACACATGACCCAAAAAGTCCTTGTTTTTGTCGACCAAAAGTGACTGCAAAAACGGGTTGTGTCTACCTTAACCTATTTTCACAAGAGTACGAACAAAGACTATCTAAGACCCGACTCACCATAGATCTAGTACAATGTCGTCGCTGAAGCCAGACGCATGCCCGGAGTATTGAACTTCTGACCTTCGATTTGTTAGCCGATGCCCCTAGCTAGGTGAGATATCGTTCTTTGAGTCTTTAACACTTACCACTTCTCAAACAATTCCATCCCAGATTTTAGTACCGGCTATCAGGTAGAGTTTTGTTGCAAGTATTCGCTTTGGCTTTTATAGGTTTGTCTTAGAGATGGCAATTTTGACCCGACCCAGTACCTAATCCGAAACTTGCCTACACCTAACACACACATCTCTCTCTCTCTCTCTCTCTCTCTCACACACACACACACACACACACACACACACACACATATATATATATATATATATATATATATATATATATATATATATATATCCGTCTTTGTCCTGAAATTCACTCCATACCTGTCGAGGTAAAAGTGGATGTGAACCCGTACATGCCCGTTAAAGTTTGGGTCGGTCTCGATATAGTTTTACCCGTTCCTGACCCGCCGCATTCCCATCCCCAGTTTGGTCGAGTCAGGTCCGATCCAATCTCCGGATATACATGCCCACTTCACTCCGTAGCCACCTTTGGGGTCGACAGTGGACGTGGACTGATGATCTACAGTGGTCTACACAAAGAATCCACGACGGAACCACCCCTTCACCGCCCTTCTAAAAGAGCAGTAGGCCGGAGCGGGGTGGATTTCTCGGCTACCCAAAACCTTTCAACGTAAGGCGTTGCAGTTGAAGACACCGAGAAAGATGGCACCAATTATGATGTTTAGATCTCTACACAAACGGCAACTCCCTTCTCCGTCGGCACTCCCTTCTCTCTACCGTTCTGTAAGTGTTTTTCCTCTCCCACCTCATCTTTCATCGGACCCTCTTCTCCCTCGGTTGAGAACCCACCTGTCCGTTTCATTTATGTGACCTTGTTCTTGGTCGCCGTTAGGGAATCAGTGGTCCTTACTCTGAGCGTCATTAGTGGTTCTCCATGTAACCTCATGTGTATATGAGAGAGAGAGTTCATGAAAGTTGGAATGACCATGAAAGGCCGAGATGGCTCATATAATTCAGATGGTTTGAACATTTGGAGAGACAGCCGAAAGCCAGATGAGTTTGAAGCTGGGATAAGAAAAATTGGACGTTAATACTTTAAGGAGAAAAAAGATTCGTAGTTGTTATTGTGCTCTACTATATCGTCACTGGTAGTTTCCTTAAACCTTTTGAATTGTTAAGGCTTCCTTTTCCTCCTTCAAGTATTAAGCATCCAAATTTTCACATCCGCGCTTCTGTTCAAGGAAAAGTATCATTTGAACTGACAGTACACATTTAAACTACCAATCCAGGGCCAGATTGGCCGCTAAATCAATACTCAGTCGTCATCGTGCCCTATTATATTGTCACTGACATTTTCCTTCCAAACCTTCAATAGAAAGAAAAGTAGTTCGTTTCTGTACTGTGTTTTCTGCTTGTAACAAGGAAGGGCAAATTAACCATCGTAATCTTAGGATCATGACTGCGAAAACCATGCTTAATGAATGCCGAAATAACTTGATGGTACTGTGTTATTGCTTGTTAAATTTAGGTTAACAATTCAAACAGTTCCTATGTAAGTTCCTCTTTGTGTTACAGATGGATGAGAGCCTTCAGGCATTCTATCTACCAATAATTCTATTCTTCGACGTTTGAATATGCTACTCCTTTGTTTTCCCCTATATGATATAAATACTGTCCTCTGCAGCAAGAATACCTGCTTCAAGCGATGTGGTCGGGATGGCCAAGCGTCAGGCTGTGACTAACCCAACGAACACTCTTTTGGTACCAAGCGTTTGATTGGTAGGCGCTTTGATGATCCTCAAACTCAGAAGGAGATGAAGATGGTACCATTCAAGATTGTTAGAGCGCCCAATGGAGATGCATGGGTTGAAGCTAATGGGCAGCAGTATTCCCCTAGCCAAATTGGTGCTTTTGTTCTCACCAAGATGAAGGAAACTGCTGAATCATATCTTGGAAAGTCAGTTTCAAAAGCTGTAATTACTGTACCGGCTTACTTCAATGATGCCCAGAGGCAGGCAACAAAAAGATGCTGGTAGAATTGCTGGTCTTGATGTGCAGAGAATTATCAATGAGCCCACTGCTGCTGCACTTTCATATGGGATGAACAACAAGGAGGGTCTCATTGCAGTTTTTGATCTTGGAGGTGGAACATTCGATGTTTCCATCTTAGAAATTTCTAATGGTGTTTTTGAGGTATGAACATTTATTTCTTCTATTCCTTCCTTTCTAAATCTTTCATAAGGAATAATGCTGGAAACTCTTACTGATCACATCTTCTTATCCAGGTGAAAGCAACAAATGGTGACACTTTCTTGGGAGGAGAGGATTTTGACAATGCTTTATTGGACTTCCTTGTGAATGAATTCAAAAGAGCTGAGAGTATCGACCTTTCAAAGGATAGGCTTGCCTTGCAGAGGCTTCGGGAAGCTGCTGAGAAAGCTAAGATAGAACTGTCTTCAACATCTCAAACAGAAATCAACCTTCCTTTCATCACTGCTGATGCATCTGGTGCAAAGCATCTAAACATCACATTGACTAGATCTAAATTTGAGGCTTTGGTAAACCACCTGATTGAAAGGACAAAGTCACCGTGTAAGAGCTGCTTGAAGGATGCTAACATATCTATCAAGGATGTTGATGAGGTTCTTCTTGTTGGAGGGATGACCCGTGTGCCTAAAGTCCAAGAGGTGGTTTTAGAGATCTTTGGAAAGAGTCCTAGCAAAGGAGTAAATCCTGATGAGGCAGTTGCCATGGGAGCGGCTATCCAGGGTGGTATCCTACGTGGAGATGTTAAAGAGTTACTGCTCCTAGATGTGACTCCACTCTCTCTGGGGAACACATATTTGGTAAGTTGAGCTTTACTGCTTTATGCGTTTGAAAACCCTGGGTAGCTTGGCCAAGGTCAAGGTTGAAGGTTCGTGTCCCTCGAGTGGAACAACTGAAACGGGTGATGGCTCTCTTAACCATTGCAAGTTTCAAATGAATCGAAGCAATACTGGTTCCATTCTACCAGTACCATATGGTCAATTCAACTGAGTGGTAGTTGACTATCCTTCAACAGTATATCGTTTCACATTGTCTTTAGACAATCAATTGTTGCAGTCATCTCGCGCATATCTCATCCTGTAACCGTGCACACAGATGACCAAGTGGATGTGCATATGCAGTAAGAATTGCTAATGTTCATATTTGATGACTTAACCAGTCTTTCTCAGGCTAAAGAAAGTATATATCGAGTCATTTGAACATCGAGAGGACCTTTCCCTTTTAAGAGATGATCAAGAAGCATGACCCGATCTGCTCTATGATGGAACACTGTTTCTTGGTGTTGGAGAGAATCCCAACAACGATGTACAGATTCTGATCTGCATTGTTTTGGTTTTGATGTGTGTGTGTATTCTTGCTTCTCTTCAGGTCTTCTTGACTGCGACTGACAACCAGACACAAGTTGGGATCCGAGTATTGCAAGGAGAGCGGGAAATGGCGACAGATAATAAATTTCTTGGGGAGTTTGAGCTGGTAGGAATCCCTCCAGCTCCGAGAGGAATGCCACAAATCGAGGTGACATTTGACATTGAGGAGGCCGAAGCCTAACACATGCGCATGCACCCTCTAGGAGTCGAACTCCCCACCAGCAACATCAGCGCCAAGGTGTGCGGCCATTGAGCTAACAACCCTCTGGGTGGAGATTGTCACTAATTGCCAATTTCAGAAAATGGCAAGTGGATATGATAAAAATCCAGTCGTGTTCGAGTTGACCTATTTTGACACGAAGGGAACAACCAGAAACATAAAGTTGCTCACAATACACCAAGCATATTCAAGCCACACATACAGTCACAGCCGAGAAAAACAAGAGCTATCTATACAAAGTCAATAATATGGGTACAAACATGACAAAACGGAATCGTCACAGTATCTGCAAAGGACAAGGCAACCGCAAAGGAGCAGGCAGTAACCATCAGGTCATCAGGAGGCCTTTCTGAAGAAGAAATCCAGAAAATGGTGGAGGAAGCCGAGTTACATGCACAGAGAGACCAGGAAAAGAAAGCTTTAATAAAGGGGAGGCAAACCTCCATTAATACAACTCCTTTTCAATTGAATAATGAAAAGAGATAAAGATCTAAACAAGTTAGAACCAACACTTACTCGGATTCTCTTGAAGATGGCCTTCAAAAGTGGTGTTCGACCCTCTTTTTCCTCACTTTTCACTCAAATTTCTTACCCAAACCCAACCCAGGAGTTTTGATACCCGCACTCTTTTCCCTCTCTATACCTCTCCCTAGCAGCCTATTCCCTCGCTCCAACAGCCCAAAGTACAGTACTCCCTAGCACCCCATGAAAAGGCCTAGAAGGACCCCTCCTTGGCCTGTATTTATAGGCAAGGGGGGTTCTTCTAGGCCTTTTCATGGGACGGATGGCCCAAGACCCAATTTAATCCAATCCTTCATAGTCTTCATGAGGGGAGTGGTCTCCTTTTAGTCAGTTATGGACGAGTCCCATGTGGGCTGGTTATAGACTTGATTGGGTGCACCTAACCATGACCGGCTAGGTGCCTTGAACCCCTACTTTAAATCGGCTGGTCTTTGCCTGCATTTGTTGAGTTTTTCATTTGATCAATGGCTAGGTAAGAAAGGGATTTTGATAAATTTTGGCCAAGGATATAAGGTGAACAAGGCATTAAAAACATTCGGTTCAAACAAAACTTGATGTTTAATTCAAACTGCTCAGGTCTAACACTAGGTTCAATTAAGATAGGTTTGATGAGGCCGTTACCTGATGAAGTCGATGGCTGAGGATGACATAGATGAGGTAAGATGACATAGATGAGATAAAAGCCAAGATTGATGCTGCAAACAGAGTGGTCTCAAAGATTGGTCAGCACATGCATGCCAGAGGATCCACTGGTGTGTCTCTAGATGATCAGGCACAAGAAGCAGAATACGAGGAGGTCAAGAAGTGAAGTTTTGCATGTTCTTTCAGCTTAAGAATGTTGATAGCTTTCCTTTTTCCCTTTTCTCGATGTGGTTGGAGTACAAGCTTGTATATACCCTTAGTGTAAGTTATGGCACGTAGAGTTCTGTTCGATAGACTTCATATACTCTTCAAATGAGGAAAATGTCGATACTTTTCAATTCGAGGATACCACTTTGATCACAATAATGCTGATGCGTTTTATTAAGAATTTTATCGGAAATCAAATACTAAAACTATCAACAATACGATTCAATATATCATTTTAACTTTAACTCCGTTACACAGCTCATACACACATTAGGTTATATTACACAGCTCATACACACATTAGGTTATACGTCAGCAGGAAGAACATAACGAAAACCTTTTACGTCCTCCATGCTACAACAGACTTCAGAAGGTAGGCAACTCTTTATCGCATCAAACTTTCCTTTTTCAGGATCTGAATATCTCAGCTGTACATGGATGATGGGTTAGCTGAAGCAGTACTCACCTGGACCTCCAGCACTTCCAAGCGCCTCTCGAGTCCGTCCAGCTTCTCATTCAAGGCTGCCAATTTACTTTTTGTTGTGGATTCTGGAAAATAAGATGTCCTTAGAAAGAAGTAACCTCAAGAACCCGACATGAGCACAATGCAAATATTTGATGGTGCAAAGCATTTTCGATGCAACTCAGTGAAAGATGGTTATGGTTTCCTTCTTCTGTAGACAGTTCAAAGCGCATATGAAATAGGAGGATTGTGTTAGGTAGCCAACAATCGACATAACATTTTCTCATATCGCTTCCGATGGATTCAAACTCCGCCCATGTAAGGGATCACCCTTGCAGTGCCGGTCCCAAGCCCGGATAAAGGAGGAGGGTTGTGTTAGGCTTAAAACTTCATCGGATTCTTATAACATGGATTACAAAAATTATGAGCATTGCATTGGGACATCCCCGCCTAGCGACGTGCTGTAGAGCCCGAATGCAGTAAGAAGTAAGCAAGGGCCACTACATTTTCGCCCGAATGTAGTGAATCAATTGCAGAGAGGGTTCGCACATCATGGACGGGTGTGGGTAAAGAAGTTAGTCCCGCTACATTGCCGCCCGAATGTAGTGAAAAATTTTTAGAGAGGGTCTCCGCATTTTGATTATGGACGAATGCGGGGGGTAAGGAAGCTAGTCCTAGATAAAAAGATTTGTATTGGTTCTTGAAATATCGAAACATTATCGGGTAAGCTAATGGAGGTTGTAGATACAATGATTCGGAGAAAGATTCATATTCTATGTTTACAAGAGACAAAATGGATTGGAGAAAAAGCAAAGGAGATAGAAGATAAAGGTTTTAAATTATGGTACTCAAGAAAATAAAAGGCTCGAAACGGAGTTGGTATTATCATAAATAAAGATTTAAAGGAGAGTGTAGTAGACATACAACGATATGGTGACCGAATCATGACGTTGAAATTAGTGTTAAGAGCAAAGGTTTTGAATATAGTTTGTGCTTACACACCCCAAGTAGGCCTAGAAGATAGTATAAAGACTGTTTTTTGGGAAGAGTTAGATAAGGTATTTCAAAAGATTCCACAAAGGGAGTTGATTTGTTTAGGAGGAGATTTAAATGGACATGTTGGTAAAGAGGCATTAGGATATCAAGGGATTCATGGAAACTTTGGTTTTGAGGATATAAACAAGGAAGGTAGGGAGATTTTAAATTTTGCTATGGCATTTGATCTCTTTATAGTCAATACAATCTTCAAAAAATGAGATGAACATTTAATTACTTATAAGAGTGGCTTATCACAAACACAAATTGATTACTTTATTTGTAGAAAAAAAGATAGAGCGTGTTGTAAAGATCGTAAGGTAATTCCAGGAGAAAGCTTAACCACCCAACATCGACTTTTAGTTATGGATTTACAAAAAAAAAAATGGACAAAGAAGAAAAGAGTGCATCGAGCTATTCGGACTAAATGGTGGAACCTCAAAAGCGAGAAAGAAGATATATTTAAACAGAAAGTCCTTCAAGGAGATGTTTGAAATTATGTTGGTACACCCTGTGATATGTGGAACAATATGGCTATACATATTAGGAAAGTGGCGAAAGATGTGTTAGGGGTATCTAAGGAAGGTGTACCGGCACAAAAAGAAGCTTGGTGGTGGAGTGACGCAGTACAAAATAAAATCAAGGCAAAGAGGGCATGTTACAAATTACATTATGCTAAGAAAACTAGTGAAACTTTAGAAGCTTATAAGAAAGCAAAGAAGGAAGCGAAAAAGGCCGTTAGTGAAGCAAAAGCTAAGATTTGGGATGACTTATATAAAAAACTCAACTCAAAAGAGGGTGAAAGAGATATTTTTAGGATAACTAGGGCTAGAGATAAGAAAACTAAAGATCTTAATTATGTTAGATGCATAAAAGACGAAGATGAAAAAATTCTAGTGGCAAATGATCATATAAGAAATAGATGGAAAAACTATTTTTATAATCTTTTTAATGAAAATAAAGATGTTAGCATTAGTTTAGGAGATTTAGCCAAGTCAGAAAAGTATATAAACCACAATTTCTACCGACGTATTCAAAAGAATGAAGTCAAAGAGGCTCTTAAACATATGAATGGTGGTAAATCGGTAGGACCAGATGATATTCCTATAGAAGTTTGGAAAATACTAGGAGAAATATGAATCACTTCACAAGACTATTTAATGAAATATGGAAAAACCAAAAAATGCCCGAGAAATGGAGAGCAAGTACACTTATACCCATATATAAGAACAAGGGAGACATTCAAAATTGTGCGAATTATCGAGGTATCAAGTTAATGAGTCATACTATGAAATTATGGGAAAGAATTATCGAACGTAGGTTAAGACAAGTATCAAGTCCAACAGAGAACCAATTTGGATTCATGCCAGGCAAATCTACTATTGGAGCGATTCACCTTTTGAGACCTCTTATGGAACATTTTAGAGCAAAAAAGAAAGACCTTCACATGATATTTATTGATTTAGAAAAAGCTTATGATAGGGTACCGAGGGAGGTTCTTTGGAGAACTTTAGAAAAAAGAGGTATCCCATTGACATATATTAACCTTATAAGAGACATGTATGATGGTGCAAAAACATGTGTGAGGACTCATGAAGGAACGACAGACTTCTTTGAAGTTAATATTGGGTTACATCAAGGATCAACTTCAAGTCCATATTTATAATGGTGATGGATGAGTTAACAAAACATATTCAAGATGAAGTACCTTAGTGTATGTTATTTGCAGATGACATTGTATTACTGGAGGAGTCTAAGGAAAAAGTTAATAGAAAATTGGAACTATGGAGAGAAACATTAGAAAGCAAAGGCCTCCGACTTAGTAGAACAAAGACATAATATATGAAATGTAAGTTTGATCATTTGGTTACTTCAGAGGACATAGAAATTAAAATTGGCACACATTGCATTACCCAAAAGGAAAGTTTTAAATACCTAGGGTTTTCAAAGTGATGGAAGAATTGATGGAGATGTTACTCATAGAATTAATGCTGGTTGGTTAAAATGGAGAGGAGCATCAGGCATTCTTTGTGATAAGAAGATACCATTAAAGTTAAAAGTTAAATATTATAGAGCAGCAATTAGGCCTGCCATGTTTTATGGTTCTGAGTGTTGGGCAGTTAATCATCAACATGTATAAAAGATGTCCATGACAGAAATGAAGATGTTAAGATGGATGAGTGGTCATACAAGAAAAGACCGTATACATAATGAGGTTATTAGAAACAAATTAGGAGTGACACCAATAGAGGATAAAATGAGAGAACATCGTTTAAGATGGTTTGGACATATATAAAGAAGATCAAAAGAAGAACCTATAAGAAGGTTAGAAAAACTAAATTAAAAGAGGTAGAGGACGACCACAAAAGTGTTGGAAAGAAACAATAAAGAATGATCTAGCTTATTGGGAGTTAACTGCTAACATGGCACACGATAGGGATATGTGGAAATATAGAATCCATGTAGCCGACCCCGTCTAGTATGGGAAAAGGCTTAGTTGTTGTTGTTTGTTGTTGTACTTCCAATGGATTCTAGCACTTAGCTGACCTCACCTGGTGCGCGTAAAGGCTTAGCTTTTAGTGTCCCTATAGAAACTGCAGAAACTGAAAACGTGCAGCAAAACAGACTTGGAGAGTGATTTCCTATTTGTATTTGAAGCTAAGAAACGGGAAAGCTTATTTTGTCATGAAGAACTAAGACACTCCACTGGAATTTATAGAGACACAGAAACAAGAACGACTGAATTTATAGAGATAAATTACTTTCTCTGGACACCTCTTTTTATGTAATGGTGCAAGTAAGCTTTAAAAGCTGTCTGAGAGGTTCAAAGTATGCAACTACTAGCTATATGTCTTCTTCAATCTGGAGTGGTCACTAACGTTTATATTTTCTAAATATTGTTCCTGAAGAACATTTCTGCGATGTTAAGGGAGAACTTAGCATTATACGCCGAAGTCCTTTCAAAGGAGAATGTCTTTGTACCACATGCTGACGTCTATTGTGTCTGTATAAACTCATTATGTGGAGAAATTCACAAGGCTGCGTAGCGAATACATGCATACTCATTATTGCGTGGGTTATATGAGTTATCATGTTAATACAATAGTTAGTAATACACACGCTATTTGTTCTTGAGGACCTTAAGTGCAAAAATCACATCCGTGCTTGTTGATACTTTCCACTCAGTCTCGAATAGCTACAAATTCTGGGTTTCAGCATACGGATAGCAACGGTGCAAAAACTGGATAATCTCAACGCGTCAATATCGGCATTATAGATTTCTTCTATGTTCATTAAAAACTCAATAATGGCCGAAGGACTATTTGGGCCGTCCAGCTAAAAGCCCTAAAACTTTTAGCCAACCCAGATTTTGGGAGCTACCATAAGGAAAAGGGATCCCCTTGCGGATCTTATAATACAAACCACAATCTCTACAACAGATTCAGAAGGACGGGCTGTGAAAATATTAACCATCAAATGTGTGGCACACAAAAGAGGAAGCATAGAGGTCAATATTCGTTCAACATGAAAGAAGGTTAACATCCAACTAGATAAAATTTTGAAAGAAAAAACGAAATCATGCTTACCGAATTGGATAAGGAATTCGAAGAGCCGGCGAACATTGAGAGAGATGTTAGAGATGAACTCCCTGTTCTCCCAATCAGCCTGCACCGCTATCCCCACATTGACTGCATTAGCGATCCCCCCCTTTTTAGACATCTCTTTTTTTCCTTCTTTGCCTAGTCAAGCCTCTTTGTCCTGATCACCCAACAGAATGCAAATTATAAGAACAGCAACAAACATCTTTTATTCCATCAAACTGCCAAGGTTCGAATCAAATTTAGGCAAAAAAGTACCGATAAAGTACAAAGTGCAGAAACGAAGGATCTACTACTTTTCATCAAGTTTTGCAAGAAACCGGAAACAAGCTCAATTCAGAAGATTGAGCAGATGATAAAGAAATGACTTTCTACCCAGAGCTTCTATAAGGAAGACGAAGAAGAACGCCTTCTTGTTCTCTCGTTCCGTGTATCACTTCACGGTTTCCTCCCATATCGATTGCAGGGGGCTCTTCTGTCCTAAACTAGAGATATCAATATGGGCCAGGCCGGGCCACATACTAGAGAGCAAGTCGATTGTTGCTGGATATACTTTTTTTTGTAATTTCGTTTAGTTTTTCTCATTTGCTTTTGCTTTCATGTTTTAATAGCAAGTCTCGATCACCACTTTTGACATGATAGAAATGTTATCGTTAGCCTATGATTCATTAGGAGGTTAAGATAACAAGATCTTTAACAAAAGCTGAATATGATCTAACAATTAGAGAAAACAAGAATTTTACAATAACTTATCTAAAAAAATTATGAGTTTAATGTGTCATCACCCACAAATCACAATGTTTTATACTTCTATGTCATCACCCACAAATCACAATATTTTATACTTCGATTCGTACGTGTTATTTCACGAGCAATGAGATTCAAATTGCCAAACAAAATTAACAATCTAAAAAGACGATTACCTTAATCACTAATTACAGAAGAAAAGAATAATGGGGATTTTGGCAGAGCATTACCCACAGACCATACGGTCGACCCATCGTGCAGATTGGGAGCCAGAAGTCTCTTCAAACGTGCTTTAAACCCTTACTTTTTTCAGGTGGACCGTTGCCCAGCGGGCCAGCCCTCGTCGGGCCCCAGGACTAGATGGGCCGAGTCATTCGACACGGTTTCAAATATGGGCCAGGACAACGAAGGAGGATCGAGTTTGACGTTTGACCATATCATTATTGCGACACACAGTGTCACGATTCAAGCCCCACCCACTACAACAACCAGGTGTAAAGGGTGCGTCCGCATACAGATGAGCTTTAGTTTCGGCCGGTCCAACTTATGCTTCTACTGAGCACAACCGGATAGGGTTGATCGGATCCGGATCATACGAAACCTTTAAGATCTGGTTCTGGTAAGAAAGAAATGGCACGCCGAGGGGTTAGCTCATCTGGTAGGGCTCTCTAACTCCCAAGTCTCGTACGTGGTGAGTTCGATTCCTGAGGCACCCATGCTTGGTGTGTGTTAGGCTTCGACCGACCTCCCGTTGAAAGAAAAATAATAAGTGTTGTAGCTCATTAGAAAGGGGGTTGCATTCTCTCACAAAAGGTTACGAGTTCTGTTAGTTCGTTGGCCAGACCCATAGATACGGCTAAAACATGAAGCCGGTTATGAACTATGAAAAAGTATTCTAAACTTCGACTTGGACCCCTAGCGGATCAAAAAAAATTTAAATGAGGGTGGGGTGGCAAAAATATAGGCAGCAGGTGCGACACTGACATGTAAAAAAGTTTATCAATTAACATATGAAAAAAAGTACATGCATGCTATCGAAATATAAGAGATAATGAAAAACGTATATATATATATATATATATATATATATATATATATATATATATATATATATATATATATATATATATATACTCATACTCAATGAATGGATAAGAAAAATGTGGTCATTTTTAGTATGTATGTATATGTGCTAGACTAATTAAATATGTGTGCTTATGTTGTATGTTAAGTTTCACTCTTTCATTCTAAGGAAAAAAAGTGCTTTAAAGGCAAATATAATAAAAATTAGATGCGAACACACACTCGAATAGGCAGCAGAATATTGAATGTAAAATACATTAAGGGGTCATGATATTTTCATTAGATTGAATGTAAAATTGGATGCGAACAAACACTGAACCAAATAATTCAAAATATGTAAAGGGCATCAAGGGGCGATGTTTGACATGCCCAACCTCTACAAAATCTAATTTGGACAAGTGCCTACAGCAAGACATAATACTTTGATCAGACTCTCGTGGATAAACTATGGAGGCAAGAATGGCATAAGGAAACTATTTAGGCAAAACCCGAAACCCAAACTGCTTGAGTTAGATTACGATTTAATTTTGATTTCAAAATGTTAAAGAACATTAGTTTTCCAAATATCATTGGTGAATTTTTTTTTAAGCTTTTCATATAGGATCTGAGTATTGATCGAGCCTCGAGGCCTCCTATCTATCTTTCAATATGAGTTTTTGAACCAAGGGCAAGTCTCAAAGATTCACATCCTGGGCGTTATGTAAGTCCGCCAGTGCCTGAAAGGCTGGACCAGACCTGACTCCGAATTAAGATCCGCTCAACACTTCAAAAAGCACTATTGCTTATGTTTTCTTTGTAAAATCTGGCTAGTGGTAGACCCGATAGGGGTCCATATCCAGGTACGTTAGGAACAGACCTGAACTTAACTGGATCTGGACTAGATCCTTGCAGTTCTAGTCCAGATCAAGTCTATGTGGCTGAGCCAGCTTCCAAGCTAAATAAAAGCAGGCAAAAGCCTCGAGAGGAATCGTGGTCCAGATCTGAATCTTTTCTTGCGGGGGTGGGTGGGGTGGATCCCAATGGAACCAGGTCACTTCGCAAGAACAAATCGGTGTGGAAAACGCTGTTTGAATCCAGCCTTCGTTTTGATGAAGGTGAGACAAAAGGAACTAACGAGAATTTCTCAGCTAGACCTAGCCATACCGGATAGTCTGGGATCAGTAGTTTTCAAAGCGCTGGTTCTAGTTCAACTAGAACCTGAAAGCAGACCGAACCTGCCCCACAAGTTCTGGTTCTGATTTTTTGGGGAGAGAGAGAGCAGCAGCAGAGTGGGGGAGAGAGTATAGAGATAGAGTAGAGCAAGTAGCAAACGGGAATTTGTAGGAGGTATTTATAGAAAAAAATTGTTTAAAATGTGGAAATTCAAATTTTGAAAAATTGAACTAAAATGGAGGGAGCTGGAAGTTACCCATTATTGTTTCAGTCCTGAGTTACATTCTCCAGTAGGCAGAACTGCAACCAAACCAAGGGAAATCAGTTCTGGAAACTGAGGTCGTTAGAATCACCCGCCCGATGGTATAAACCGGCCAACTCTACCGTCTGTATTGAACCAATCTGGTCTGAATGCATCTAATCAATGGGTAGGATGAAGGTCATTGCTTCAGACAGATGAGGAAATGGTAGATCCCCAACCAAACCTTTATACAGCAGGAAAACTTTCTCCACCTTTACACACGGACAGACAAACAGAGCGCTGGTTCTAAGTTAGCGGTGTAGTATTGCAGTGTAGAAGTTTGAAGCTTTGATAATTGGATTGATGAAAGGAATGAACCATCAACTTTTTATTGCCTTCTGTTTACCTGGAAAAATAAAGAAATATGCTAAAATAGCAAAGATCTGTAACTTTCGATCATGGAGACCCATGATTCACATAAGATGCACACACGATGGTATCGATATCGGGGCGTTTGACTCGAAGTTTTTCTTTAAAGTCGTCTCCCGGAACCCTAGTTGCATCAATAAGTAAGCCAAGATATATGCCTGAAATAGAATATACACTAATGAACTGCATCTTTTAAGTATTTTGAAGTCTTCGGTCTCTTATTTCCTACTCGTTATTGACCAACTCCCTTGTAATTTCATGACCACAAGACGGGATAAGAAGCACTTTGAGAAATTTCGGATTCATGAATTGGAAATGGACGTCTGCCAATTACATATTCTGCTGCTTTCTGAATAAATAAAAATGCATATGATGACAAATATGCAAAACCTTTCATGTTCCTAAATTTCCAATAAATATATCTTGCATATTCATTAAGCCAGTTTGGTCCTTGATCAACAAAGACGAAAACAGGGGGGAAACGATATTAGTTACTAACAAATCCTGATAGACTGGCAACCGCAAAAATTATGTGCTGAAATGCAGGTGACGCACGAAATTCGACTATAAAGATGCTATCGCAGTTAAAAGGCCATTATGTCTCAGCAAGGCATGTGGAGATGGCTCCCGCCCACGAAATTCCACAAAGACCTGAAACGTAAAGAATTAGATGTTAACCCAACGGTATGCCACAAATAAAAAGGGAACTGGCATAGTGGAAAAACGAAATTTTAGAAAAATGACAAAAAAGTAACAGTAAACCACTAAACAGATATAAAATCTAAAGAAGGGATAACGACAAGTCAATGACAGACACATGCAAGAGAGTGATAACTAAATAGCCTATAAGCATGGACCATATCAGAAATGAATGATGGTGAATAAGATGGTGTCTCGGGTTGCAGAACACGAGATCGTTACATATCAGGATATTATGCGGCAAAATAAAAACCAAAACTACGCCTTGTCCCACACTATGTGGTCTCCACTATGTAGATTCTTAGCCTCTGTTATGCTTGATCTTGTGCAATATTCATGCTTAAACTCAGGTACAGCTTCAAGGCCTTCCTCTTGCCTCATTTCTGGTATTCACTAACCTTCAAATTAACTCTTTCCCTATAATTTCACAGAATAGCTCAAAAAAATAACTAATCCATCAGACCCCCTTTTAACAGCACCTGTAACATACTTTCATTGAAGGAACATGGACTCTTCATTCATCCGACATCTTGTTCTTCTATACAAAATTGAATATTTTTGAAAGCTACGTGATGCACCTGTTTCTTAGTTTCTCTCCCTACTCTAGTTTGCTCTCACAAACTTGCTAGATTTTATAAATCTCAATTTTAGTGACATTCACACTTCATCCAAAAGCTTAATGGAACTAATTCTTTCATCAACTTAATATTCTGGGTATTCATATGATTCGTGTATGATGCTTTCTTCCATGTCCTCTAGTTAACATACTCTTTCTCTTTATTTTGTATTAAATTTTGTACTTAAAAATCCTTAGTCTACCATATCGTATAAGCAATTCTTCAAGATTCCAAACATCTCATTTAAGAAATTTCTCTTCAAATAAATCTTTTAGCGCTTTAGCTCATTTTTAGGTTTCACAAGTCGGTATGAGTGTGACTGTAACTGTCAAGTTATACTCTCTCCTGAGACCTCGTAGTCCTTAAAGAAGATCAGTAGGCAGGCAAGTACCAACATTTGTGCAGCCAAATTTAATAATACAGTAAAGTGCATCACCAAGCAGCACATCAATATGTCACTCTTTAGGCATCTTGCTTGCCTCCATGCAGTTGATATAGAGCATGAAAAAACAAAAGCTTAAATACGCTGAAGAATGAAACAAAAAAGAGAGGCATCACGGGAGAAGAGTTTGGAGAAGGGGAAAAAATGTCAAGTACCGTAATGAGTAAAAAGCAACATGAGTTGATGCATGGCTGACAAAAGTAGTCCAAACAACAACAACCAGTGTTATCCGTATCGCATCGTGGGAAGCCACGATACAATACGATACTGTATCGTACGATACCCGTATCGCCCGTATCATACGATACGGCCCGTATCGGCGATACGCCCCCAAAAAAATTCAATTTTTTTTTCAATTTTTTTTTTCAAAAAAAAAATTAATTTTTTTTAAGGTTTCTAGCCTCTCTTCACTTCCCTATGCTTGTAGTTTGGGTTTATAATATTATTTATTAAATAAGAATAATTTATAAACAAATAAAATTTGTGACAAAATCATTTTCCTTTCTGTTGCCAACTTTTAGGTATATTTCTGCTAGCAGTTTCTAAATTCATGAGATCGTAAACAATTAAAAACATTTGGTTGTCTCGGTTCATTGAGTGGGCATTTTACAACTTCACTATTTTAGGGTTCACCTTACGTGACTTCCATTGAGTTCAACATGTTCATGATCTTCTCTCACAACTTCACTATTTTAGGGTTCACCTTACGTGACTTCCATTGAGTTGAACATGTTCATGATCTTCTCTCACAACTTCACTATTTTAGGGTTCACCTTACGTGACTTCCATTGAGTTGAACATGATTAATGTGTGTGAGGCTTAACTCAGTCTGTGAAGTGAGAAATGAAACTCAACCATTAGTTAAAAAGCTAGTCGTAAGAGAAAAAGGAATATCATCAAGTAATAATATCACAACACTGAGGTGTCATAGAGTCAATAATCAAAGAAATTGAGCTCATTGTTTTGCTCACATATGAAAATTAGCAAATATGACAACTACATGTACAAAGATAGCAGTTTGTTAATTTTGATATATTAGATGAGTGAATTATGGAAGATAACGAAGAAAATGCACTCCTAACTGAAGAAGACATTGCATGAATTACTTTGAAGTGCAACAACATCACGAAGGAGATGAAGATTTTCATTTTAAAGCAGAAGGTGATGAGAAACTTTCAATCTTTATCAAGTAGAAGATGAATTATTTAGTTAATAATCCTGATACAAATTTACAATATGTAAAATGTAAATGTATTTCATTTTTTGCTTCAAAATATGTAATTTTGGATGCAATTGTTCAATGTTCAATGTTCAATGTTCAATCTGTGCTAAACTTTGCATTATATGAATTTAAAGCAATTATCAGATTTTTTTCGGATTTTGACTAATTTTCTTGATTTTTTAAATATTTTTTATATTATTTTAATATTAAAGTACGATACGATACGATACGCCCATATCGTGGAGCCCAGCGATACAATACGCGTCAGACAACACTGACAACAACAACAACAACTAATCCTTTTCCCATACTAGACGGGGTCAGCTACATAGATTCTTTGTTTTCACACATCTCTATCATGTGTCATGTTAATAGTTAACTCACAATAAGCTAGATCATTCTTTATTATTTCTTTCCAACACTTTTGTTGTCGTCCTCTACCTCTTTTAATACTTTCCAAATTTAGCTTTTCATACCCTCTTACGGGTTTTTCTTCTAATCTTCTTTCTATATGTCCAAACTATCTTAAACGATATTCTCTCATTTTATCCTTTATTGGTGTCACCCCTAATTTGTTTCTAATAACCTCATTATGTATACGGTCTTTTTTGGTAAAACCACTCATCCATCTCAACATCTTCATTTATGTCTCAGACATCTTTTGTACATGTTGATGGTTAACTGCCCAATGCTCATAACCATTAAACATGGAAGATCTAATTGTTGCTCTATAATATTTACCTTTTAACTTTAATGGTATCTTATTATCACAAAGAATACCTAATGCTCCTCTCTATTTTAACCAACCAACATTAATTCTACGCGTAACATCTCCATTAATTCATATCACTCTGAAAAATTGACCCTAGGTATTTAAAACTTTCCTTTGGGGGGATGCAATGTGTGCCAATTTTAATTTCTATGTCCTCTTAAGTAACCAAATGGTCAAACTTACATTCCATATATTCTGTCTTTGTTCTACTAAGTCGGAGGCCCTTGCTTTCTAATGCTTCTCTCCATAATTCCAATTTTCTATTAACTTTTTCCTTAGACTCTTCCACTAAGACAACATCATCTGCAAATAACATACACAAGGCACTTCATCTTGAATATGTTTTGTTAACTCATCAATCACCATTATAAATAAGTATGGACTTAAAGTTGATCCGTGATGTAACCCAATATTAACTTCAAATAAGTTTGTCATTCCTTCATGAGTCCTCACACATGTTTTTGCACCATCGTACATGTCTCTTATAAGGTTAACATATGTCAATGGGATACCTCTTTTTTTAAGGTTCTCCAAAGAACCTCCCTCGGTACCCTATCTAAGCTTTTCTACATCAATAAATATCATGTGAAGGTCTCTTTTTTTCCTCTAAAATGTTTCAAAAGACGTCTCAAAAGGTGAATCGCTTCAACAATAGATCTGCCTAGCATGAATCCAAATTAGTTCTCTATTGTACTTGTCTTAACCTACGTTCGATAATTCTTTCTCACAATTTCATAGTATGCTCGTTAACTTGATGCATCGATAATTCGCTCAATTCTAAATGTTTCTCTTGTTCTTATATATGGGTATAAGTGTACTCACTCTCCATTCCTCGAGTATTTTTTGGTTTCTCCATATTTCATTAAATAGTCTTGTGAGCCCGTGATTCCTATTTCTCCTAGTATTTTCCAAACTTCTATAGGAATATTGTCTGGTCCTACCGATTTACCACCCTTCATATGTTTAAGAGTATCTTTTACTTTATTCTTTTGAATTCGTCGGTAGAAATTGTGGTTTACATACTTTTATTATTTGGGTAACTCTCTTAAGCTAATACTAACATCTTTATTTTCATTAAAAAGATTATAAAAATAGTTTTTCCATCTATTTCTTATATCATCATTTGCCACTAGAATTTTTTCATCTTCGTCTTTTATGCATCTAACATAATTAAGATCTTTAGTTTTCTTATCTCTAGCCCTAGTTATCATAAAAATATCTCTTTCACCCTCTTTTGAGTTGAGTTTTTTATATAAGTCCTCCCAAATCTTAGCTTTTGCTTCACTAACGGCCTTTTTCGCTTCCTTCTTTGCTTTCTTATAAGCTTCTAAAGTTTCATTAGTTTTCTTAGCATAATGTAATTTGTAACATGCCCTCTTTGCCTTGATTTTATTTTGTACTGCTTCACTCCACTACCAAGCTTCTTTTTGTGCCGGTACACCTCCCTTAGATACCCCTAACACATCTTTCGCCACTTTCCTAATATGTATAGCCATATTGTTCCACATATCCAACATAATTCCAAACATCTCCTTGAAGGACTTTCTGTTTAAATATATCTTCTTTCTCGCTTTTGAGGTTCCACCATTTAGTCCGAATAGCTCGATGCACTCTTTTCTTCTTTGTCCATTTTTTTATTTGTAAATCCATAACTAAAAGTCGATGTTGGGTGGTTAAGCTTTCTCCTGGAATTACCTTACAATCTTTACAACACGCTCTATCTTTTTTTCTACAAATAAAGTAGTCAATTTGTGTTTGTGATAAGCCACTCTTATAAGTAATTAAATGTTCATCTCAATTTTTGAAAATTGTATTGACTATAAAGAAATCAAATACAACAACAACAACTAAACCTTTTCCCATAATAGACGGGGTCGGCTACATGGATTCTTTGTTTCCACAGATGCCTATCGTGTGCCATGTTAGCAGTTAACTCCCAAAAAGCTAGATCATTCTTTATTATTTCTTTCCAACACTTTTGTGGTCGTCCTCTACCTCTTTCAATACTTTCCAAATTTAGTTTTTCTAACCTTCTTACAGGTTCTTCTTTTGATCTTCTTCATATATGTTTAAACCATCTTAAACGATCTTCTCTCATTTTATCCTCTATTGGTGCCACTCGTAATTTGTTTCTAATAACCTCATTATGTATACGGTCTTTTCTTGTATGACGACTCATCCATCTTAACAACTTCATTTCTGTCACGGACATCTTTTATACATGTTGATGATTAACTGCCCAACACTCATAACCATAAAACATGGCCGGCCTAATAGCTGCTCTATAATATTTACCTTTTAACTTTAATGGTATCTTCTTATCACAAAGAATACCTGATGCTCCTCTCCATTTTAACCAACCAGCATTAATTCTATGTGTAACATTTCCATCAATTCTTCCGTCACTTTGAAAAATTGACCCTAGGTATTTAAAACTTTGATTTTCGGGAATGCAATGTGTACCAATTTTAATTTCCATGTCCTCTGAAGTAACCAAATGATCAAACTTACATTCCATATATTATGTCTTTGTTCTACTAAGTCGGAGGCCTTTGCTTTCTAATGTTTCTCTCCATAGTTCCAATTTTCTATTAACTTTTTCCTTAGACTCCTCCACTAATACAATGTCATCTGCAAATAACATACACCAAGGTACTTCATCTTGAATATGTTTTGTTAACTCATCCATCACCATTATAAATAAGTATGGACTTGAAGTTGGTCCTTGATGTAACCCAATATTAACTTCAAAGAAGTCTGTCGTTCCTTCATGAGTCCTCACACATGTTTTTGCACCATCATACATGTCTCTTATAAGGTTAATATATGTCAATGGGATACCTCTTTTTTCCAAAGTTCTCCAAAGAACCTCCCTCGGTACCCTATCATAAGCTTTTTCTAAATCAATAAATATCATGTGAAGGTCTTTCTTTTTTGCTCTAAATGTTCCATAAGAGGTCTCAAAAGGTGAATCGCTCCAATAGTAGATCTGCCTGGCATGAATCCAAATTGGTTCTCTATTGGACTTGATACTTGTCTTAACCTACGTTCGATAATTCTTTTCCATAATTTCATAGTATGACTCATTAACTTGATACCTCGATAATTCACACAATTTTGAATGTCTCCCTTGTTCTTATATATGGGTATAAGTGTACTTGCTCTCCATTCCTCGGGCATTTTTTGGTTTTTCCATATTTCATTAAATAGTCTTGTGAGCCAAGTGATTCATATTTCTCCTAGTATTTTCCAAACTTCTATAGGAATATCATCTGGTCCTACCGATTTACCACCATTCATATGTTTAAGAGCCTCTTTGACTTCATTCTTTTGAATACGTCGGTAGAAATTGTGGTTTATATACTTTTCTGACTTGGCTAAATCTCCTAAACTAATGCTAACATCTTTATTTTCATTAAAAAGATTATAAAATAGTTTTTCCATCTATTTCTTATATCATCATTTGCCACTAGAATTTTTTCATCTTCGTCTTTTATGCATCTAACATAATTAAGATCTTTAATTTTCTTATCTCCAGCCCTAGTTATCCTAAAAATATCTCTTTCACCCTCTTTTGAGTTGAGTTTTTTATATAAGTCCTCCCAAATCTTAGCTTTTGCTTCACTAACGGCCTTTTTCGCTTCCTTTTTTGCTTTCTTATAAGCTTTTAAAGTTTCACTAGTTTTCTTAGCATAATGTAATTTGTAACATGCCCTCTTTGCCTTGATTTTATTTTGTACTGCTTCACTCCATCACCAAGCTTCTTTTTGTGCCGGTACACCTCCCTTAGATACCCCTAACACATCTTTCGCCACTTTCCTAATATGTATAGCCATATTGTTCCACATATCACAGGCTGTGCCAACATAATTCCAAACATCTCCTTGAAGGACTTTCTGTTTAAATATATCTTCTTTCTCGCTTTTGAGGTTCTACCATTTAGTCCGAATAGCTCGATGCACTCTTTTCTTCTTTGTCCATTTTTTTATTTGTAAATCCATAACTAAAAGTCGATGTTGGGTGGTTAAGCTTTCTCCTGGAATTACCTTACAATCTTTACAACACGCTCTATCTTTTTTTCTACAAATAAAGTAATCAATTTGTGTTTGTTATAAGCCACTCTTATAAGTAATTAAATGTTCATCTCATTTTTTGAAGATTGTATTGACTATAAAGAGATCAAATGCCATAGCAAAATTTAAAATCTCCCTACCTTCCTTGTTTATATCCTCAAAACCAAAGTTTCCATGAATCCCTTGATATCCTAATGCCTCTTTACCAACATGTCCATTTAAATCTCCTCCTAAACAAATCATCTCCCTTTGTGGAATCTTTTGAAATACCTTATCTAACTCTTCCCAAAAAACTGTCTTTATACTATCTTCTAGGCCTACTTGGGGTGTGTAAGCACAAACTATATTCAAAACCTTTGCTCTTAACACTAATTTCAACGTCATGATTCGGTCACCATATCGTTGTATGTCTACTACACTCCTTTAAATCTTTATTTATGATAATACAAACTCCGTTTCGAGCCTTTTATTTTCTTGAGTACCATAATTTAAAACCTTTATCCTCTATCTCCTTTGCTTTTTCTCCAACCCATTTTGTCTCTTGTAAACATAGAATATGAATCTTTCTCCGAATCATAGTATCTACCGCCTCCATTAGCTTACCCGATAATGTTCTGATATTCTAAGAACCAATACGAATCTTATTATCTAGGACTAGCTTCCTTACCCCCCGCATCCATCGATAATCAAAATGCGGAGACACTCTCTGAAAAATTTTCACTACATTCGAGCGGCAATGTAGCGGGACTAACTTCTTTACCCACACCCGTCCAGGATGTGGAAACCCTCTCTGCAATTGATTCACTACATTCGGGCAAAAATGTAGTGGCCCTTGCTTACTTCTTACTGCATTCGGGCTCTGCAGCACGTCGCTAGGCGGGGACGCCCCAAAGCAATACTCATAATTTTTGTAATTCATGTTGTAAAAATCCGACGAAGTTTTACGCTAGTTGTCGGAAGCCTAACACAACCCTCCTCCTTTATCCGGGCTTGGGACCAGCAATGCAAGGGTGATCCCTTACATGGGCGGAGTTTAAAGAAATCAAATCAAATGCCGTAGCAAAATTTAAAATCTCCCTACCTTCCTATTTATATCCCCAAAACCAAAGTTTCTATGAATACCTTGATATACTAATGCATCTTTAATGACATGTCTATTTAAGTCTCCTTCTAAACAAATCATCTCCCTTTGTGGAATCCTTTGAATCACCTTATCTAACTCTTCCCAAAAAGTTGTCTTTATATTATCTTCTAGGCCTACCTGGGTTGCGTAAGCACAAACTATATTAAAAAAACCCTCTGCTTTTAACACTAATTTCAATGCACCATATCATTGTATATCTACTACATTATCCTTTTAAATCTGTATTTATAATAATACCAACTCCGTTTCAAGTCCTTTCCTTACCTAAGTACTATAATTTAAAACATGTATCCTCTATCTTCATTGCTTTTTCTCTAACCCACTTTGTGTCTTATAAACATAGAATATGAATCTTTCTCTGAATCATAGTATCTACCACCTCCATTAGCTTATCGGATAATGTTATGATATTCCAAGAACAATATGAATCTTATTATCTAGGACTAGCTTTCTTACCCCCCGCATCCATCCATATTGAAAATGTGGAGACCCTCTCTGTAAATTATTGACTACATTTAGGCGGCAATGTAGCGGGACTAACTTCTTTACCCACACCCATCCATGATGTGGGAACCTTCTCTGCAATTGATTCACTCCATCCGAGCGAAAATGTAGTGGTCTTTGCTTACTTATCACTGTATTTGGACTCTGTAGCGCGTCGCTAGGAGGGGACGCCCCAAAGCAATGCTCATAATTTGTGTAATCCATGGTATAAAAATCCAACAAAGTTTCACGTTGACTGTCGAAAGCCTAACACAACCCTCCTCCTTTATCCGGGCTTGAGACCGACAATGCAAGGGTGATCCCTTACAAGGGTGACAAAAGTAGTCCAAACATTTAAATAAAAAAGAATGTTGATTTGGAATTGTAACCATCTTTAATAACATAAAATTCTCAATAATATAAGACCAATGATACTCTAAAGTACAAAAGACCTATGTAACACATTGAAGATCTTCAAGCACATATAAGTCGGTCAAAGATACAAACATGGCTGACAGAAAAAATATTCGCATGAGTTTGGTCATCAAATATGGGTTGTAAATAAGTTTCTAACGTCTCTTACTTGAAGAGGCGCTCTTCCACCTCCCAAAGCAAGTATAGTTTCACGGAACCGTTGACCAGCCTCTTTAACAGCCTGATACACAACAGAGATCCCATTAGTCAGAAGGCCAATAAAAATGACAGTCAATAAACTCCACAAAATAGGCCATCATCATCTACAAGAAGAACCATAGATGTTATACCACAGTATGTCATTTGGCACCCAGCTAAGTTTCAAAGTAAAATTACACCAGTCATACAGGAATTTACCTCCAGAGCCGCATCTGATAAAGTTGGATTAATAGCGCTTGTACCTTGACCAGACCTAATTCTTTATGTCACTAATTACAAGGTTCACATAGCTATCGATAGATATAAGCATCCCTAGTGATCAGTTTCTGCTTTGATTTGAAACAACTCAAACTCCAGGTTTCTTTAGTTCCTGAAATCGCTCTACAGCAATCAATCAATATTCTTTACCGCTAATCAATATTCTTGAATGCTAGAAAACAAAATTTACCAGTTTCAAACATGACTAAGACTCTTGTACAGACTGTCAAAAGAAAAAGATCCTTGTACAGGACATTTTCATCCAGCACATTATTGACCTGATATTAACGGTGAAGCAATCATGACAATAACACCGTGATCTGTCCCAATAATTTTTTGAGAGTAGACCGGTCATAAATGGTTAGCTTTATCCTTTTGTTTCCACCTATAACATGCAAGTCAAAAATATCTAGCTAGTCATTTGCATCCAAATTAGACCCTTACTGCATAAAGAGATACCACAAAGGCGCAAATATTAGAGTAACTAATATGGAACAAAAAGAGATATCATGGGCCATATATATAGCAACTTTGTCAAGGAAGCAAAGCCAACACACCTCGTAATTGTCTAATCCCACATCCTCAAAGGCTGAAAAAGCATCTGCAGACAATACCTCAGCCCACTGCATATTTGAGCCAGAGAAAGTAGTGTTAGAAATAAAAACAAAACTGTCTTCAAAGGACTACGTAATTTGCAATTGCATATGCTATAGGACGGTTAAAATTTTGGTCAACACTTGAACTCATTAGTCCAATAAAACTAATGAAGCAAATCATATATATTGCAGAAAAAGACAAACGCCAAATGGTTCACGAGAACGACACTTTAAGCAACCTCAGCATATAATAACTCCCTGTCTTTCCATGACATGCACGCACACCACAAGTAGATTCAAACATCTCTATTGAGGACATGCGAGCTACACTACAATTTAGAAAGCAAAAATGCATGTGCATGCATTCTTCAAGAACGTTAGATTGATCAAATAATAAAGAACCAGAAGACACAAACCTTATAACTATAATATCCAGCTGCATACCCTCCTGGTAAATCCAAACAAAAGTATCGTAAATTAACAATCAAACAGATTTTGCTTATAACAACATTAAATAAACAAGAATTGAACAAACCTGCAAAAATATGACTGAAGCTACACAGGAACCTGTCCTCTGGCAGTGGAGGGATAACTTGTGTTCTTTTACATACTCTTCGGTCAATATCAAAAATTGATTCTGGCCCTCCAGGCATGTGAGTAGTGTGTAACTCCAAATCTACGCTGGCAAACCTTATCTAGAAGGACAATGAAGTCATCAGTCGAGGTTATTCATAATGGAAAATGTAACAGGCCTGCTCTACGGGAAAATTTTGCCCAATTTAACATTGCCTCCTGGCTGAGTTGACCACATCAGTCATTCAATCAGTAAATGTATTGCGGATTAAGAATCCACAGAAAAAAAATCCCAGCTATTAAACATCAAATGCCTCAGGTAAGTTCTTGTTATTCATTAAAGATAATGTGTGGTCTAAAAATCCTCGGTTGTCTTTTGCTTGATAAAATCAAATGGCTTAAATGTCCTCAACTTGTTGGAGAAATGCCATTATTAATTTCAAGAGAACGCACATACAGTTGTCTGATCAGAAAAGAACAAACCAAAATTGTATTTCTCATTTCTACCAAAATACATTCAAGTGTTCAAGTAAAGCAGGCGATTAAATTTGACAGCCCAAACATAGTGCGGAACTAAAAGCATTTTGAACACCCTCATTTGCAAGAATAGTGTCAAACCTTGATAATATTAACGTAGGGGGTACTGATCTCTGACATGACTCACTTAATTATGAAGATCCAACAAAGACTAGGATGAACCATCACCAAGAGGCCCATAACGGATTCAGGTCCAAAACTCATCATTTGATAGCATTAGAGAGTGAGAGGTGGAGATAATGCATAGGCCTCAGAGGTGGTTAAGCACAAGATATGTCAGTAAGGATGGATATCACCGAAGACTATTTCCCATCGAAAATCAGTTTCTAAATTTCAGGACTCTCTTCCTATTCATGGATGTCATAGAAGTTCTACATAGGGGCTTCAACCCTCTGTAAATGCATGACATGAATTAATGGAAATACGGTTGCTTCTATCCTAATCTAACACAACCTCCTTTTCCTCATCTCATAATGCCCTTCTCTCCCTCTGGACAAGAGTTTCTCAAAGTCTCTCTCTCTCGTCTCCAACTCCTCTCTTTGATCTAGCCAGCAACCGGGCAGACTGGCTTTGTCTTCTATCACTACCTCTACTAGTGCGTCAGTTAACACCATCATCACCCTACCAGAATCTCTACCTGTCGTACATGAGCACCATTGCCTGAACAAGACCATCCTGCCACTGCTTGACCATCCACCTCTATTGCATCGCAACAGCCCTCTGCCTTGTCTTAAATCTGCCATCAAATTGCCGCTTTTTGTTAGCCTTCTCAATGAACCACCATCGCCCTATCCATTGTTCACCGACCAACAACCACCATCAACCTTGCATGAAAAACTTTCTCTTGATCTTTCTCTGAAGAATATTCTCCACTTCAAGCAAGAACATTATCTATGCTCCCAACTACCCGTGTACACCATCACCAGCCGCCCAAATCTGCCTCTCTGAACCTACCTCACCCATGGTCATTGCGGGCCTAATGACCATTGTTGCTAGTCCTTTGCCATCCAACCCTGACCTCTGTGAACCCCTTTTATTTATTCCTTTCCAAATGCCATGGTGAAGGGCTTCCTTATTTCAGCATCATATTGTATCCCCTCTTCATATCCATATCCTAAACCCAGTTGTTTAAGCCTTTAACCTGCTAACCCAGTGAGAAACTAAACCAAACCGCTAAGCTTATTAACCACTCCAATTCAACCCATCAAGCTCAATTGGTTGACTATTTAGATAGGTCCAAGCCCATCTAGTTCCTTCAGTGGCCCAAGTTACATGGACCAACCTTTGACATTTGCATATACCAAACTCATGCTTGTTGGAATGCAACACTTTCCCATCATTATTAAGGACTTAAAACATAAAAGGCAACTTTATGCATGCTATTCATAGCGATGATATGTGGGTGGATGAGAAGAGAGAATGAGTCCATATGGCATTTCAGGTCTTAAGCAAAACCTTGAAGAAATGGAATGCATGTTTGGTATGATGAGCAAAACAACAACTACAACAACTAAGCCTTTTCCCATACTAGACGGGGTCGGCTACATGGATTCTTTGTTTCCACAGATCCCTATCGTGTGCCATGTTAGCAGTTAACTCCCAATAAGCTAGATCATTCTTTATTGTTTCTTTCCAACACTTTTGTGGTCGTCCTCTACCTCTTTTAATACTTTCCAAATTTAGTTTTTCTAATTCTTCTTTTGATATTCTTTCTATATGTCCAAACCATCTTAAATGGTGTTCTCTCATTTTATCCTCTATTGGTGCCACTCCTAATTTGTTTCTAATAACCTCATTATGTATACGGTCTTTTCTTATATGACCACTCATCCATCTCAACATCTTCATTTTTGTCACAGACATCTTTTGTACATGATGATTAATTGCCCAACACTCAGAACCATAAAACATGACAAGCCTAATTGCTTCTCTATAATATTTACCTTTTAACTTTAATGGTATCTTCTTATCACAAAGAATACCTGATGCTCCTCTCCATTTTAACCAACCAGCATTAATTCTATGAGTAATATATCCATCAATTCTTCCATCACTCTGAAAAATTGACCCTAGGTATTTAAAACTTTCCTTTTGGGGAATGCAATGTGTGCCAATTTTAATTTCTATGTCCTCTGAAGTAACCAAATGATCAAACTTACATTCCATATATTATGTCTTTGTTCTACTAAGTCAGAGGCCTTTGCTTTCTAATGTTTCTCTCCATAGTTCCAATTTTCTATTAACTTTTTCCTTAGACTCCTCCACTAATACAATGTCATCTGCAAATAACATACACCAAGGTACTTCATCTTAAATATGTTTTGTTAACTCATCCATCACCATTATAAATAAGTATGGACTTAAAGTTGATCCTTGATGTAACCCAATATTAACTTCAAAGAAGTCTGTCGTTCCTTCATGAGTCCTCACACATGTTTTTGCACCATCATACATGTCTCTTATAAGGTTAATATATGTCAATGGGATACCTCTTTTTTCTAAAGTTCTCCAAAGAACCTCCCTCGGTACCCTATCATAAGCTTTTTCTAAATCAATAAATATCATGTGAAGGTCTTTCTTTTTTGCTCTAAATGTTCCATAAGAGGTCTCAAAAGGTGAATCGCTCCAATAGTAGATCTGCCTGGCATGAATCCAAATTGGTTCTCTATTGGACTTGATACTTGTCTTAACCTACGTTCGATAATTCTTTTCCATAATTTCATAGTATGACTCATTAACTTGATACCTCGATAATTCACACAATTTTGAATGTCTCCCTTGTTCTTATATACGGGTATAAGTGTACTTGCTCTCCATTCCTCGGGCATCTTTTGGTTTTTCCATATTTCATTAAATAGTCTTGTGAGCCAAGTGATTCATATTTCTCCTAGTATTTTCCAAACTTCTATAGGAATATCATCTAGTCCTACCGATTTACCACCATTCATATGTTTAAGAGCCTCTTTGACTTCATTCTTTTGAATATGTCGATAGAAATTGTGGTTTATATACTTTTCTGACTTGGCTAAATCTCCTAAACTAATGCTAACATCTTTATTTTCATTAAAAAGATTATAAAAATAGTTTTTCCATCTATTTCTTATATCATCATTTGCCACTAGAACATAATTAAGATCTTTAGTTTTCTTATCTCCAGCCCTAGTTATCCTAAAAATATCTCTTTCACCCTCTTTTGAGTTGAGTTTTTTATATAAGTCCTCCCAAATCTTAGCTTTTGCTTCACTAACGGCCTTTTTCGCTTCCTTCTTTGCTTTCTTATAAGCTTCTAAAGTTTCACTAGTTTTCTTAGCATAATGTAATTTGTAACATGCCCTCTTTGCCTTGATTTTATTTTGTGCTGCTTCACTCCACCACCAAGCTTCTTTTTGTGCCGGTACACCTCCCTTAGATACCCCTAACATATCTTTCGCCACTTTCCTAATATGTATAGCCATATTGTTCCACATATCACAGGGTGTGCCAACATAATTCCAATTAGGAAGCATAGAAGAAGATGTAATTTGTAGAAGTAATGCAAGTTGCTTACAATGGAGAGGCACAGGTTGGTTCAATGGAATAGACGTGTCAAGTTATTTCTCTTGTTTTGCATAGTCTAATTAAAGAAAGCTCGTACATTATGTAACTCGATATGAACTGAAGTATTGGTTGTGTACCTCATTGTTCTTGGCATAGGCCACTTGGGGATTGTGCAAACTTTGGTTGTTTGTAACTGAGATTTCCGATCTTCGAACTCCTTCAAACTTTTTGAGATTTTGTTTATATGAGTATCGTTAAAATCTAAACAGTCCAAAAATAAGAACCAATCTTATAGTAGTTATTTCCCTTTTGATGAGTCACCTACTCTGTGACAAGCATAGTTTGTGAAACAAGGCGGAGTAGGCCGATCAACCTGATTGAATTGGGACTGGACCATGATCTGATTTGGTCTACATATTAGACCGGTCTAAAAAATGGCTTCCAACTGGTGGACCATCCAATTGAACCGTTCAACTGGAACCAGAAACCAGCCGTTCAGTTAGAAAGAACTGGAGCTACATCTCTTTTCAAATTTCATTCAAGATTCTTATTCCCACGTCACACCCTTTTAATTTTGAGACCTCGAGAAATGGACAAATTCCTTTTATTAATAAAAGGATTCATCACCACAACAAGGATAAATGGTAACCCCACCTAACATTCTTATGTGTTCCCACGCCACACCCTTTTAATTTTGAGACCTCGAGAAATGGACAAATTCCTTTTATTAATAAACAAGATTCAATACCACAAGAAGGATAATGGTAACCCCACCTAACATTCTTATGTGTTCCCACGCCATGCCCTTTTAATTTTGAGGCCTCAAGAAATGGACAAATTCCTTTTATTAATAAATAAGATTTGTCACTACAAGAAGGATAATGGTAACCCCACCTAACCTAATGTAATAGAAATACCGAGACAAAATTCTTAACTTGCTATCCTCTTGACTAGTAGGTCATGACTCACCTTCATTGGAAAGAGATTGGTACTTTTTCTGTTTTTCTATTTTTATTTTATTTTTAATAATAAATTTAATAACTTCCTATTATTGATCTAAATAAGTTTTCGAAGTCTTTGCTTTATTTGGAGGTGGTTAATTGAATGAAATCTATAGAAGCACCATATTTTAATACACTCCAGGATTTTTTATTTATTTAATTTGTTAATAGGTACATATGCCGACCCCATCTAGTATGGGAAAAGGCTTAGTTGTTGTTGTTGTTTGTTAATAGGTACATATACTAAAAACTATAGAAATATATATTTAATTGTTACAGGTTACACCACGGTTGAACCTCCTTCTAGTGAACCAGTGCCTTTTCTGGTTCTTTAACCAGTCCGGTTTCCTGAACATTGGTAACAAGCCAAAAATAGAACAAGCATATGGTTAACATTTCCACAAACCTGTCGAAGACTCAATGAACCTGCCCGGAAAGTCCTAGCCGCAAGCAGCCTCTGATAAACTTCTTCAGGGAGTGTTTCACCAGTCTCATAGTGTTTGGCAATGCCCATCAGTGTGTCCCTATGGCAGCAGATAAAATGTCTCAAAACATGGTTGAAAATCTAACTTGTAACCACCCTCAAGTCATTCCTGCATGCTAATATGGAAAACTTACATATCAATTAACAAGGATAAGAAAACTAGCTATAATGGATCTTGGCATAAGCATGTGCCCACAGTTTGTCCTTTGATAATAAGAGGAAAGATCAGATTTACATATTTATGTTTTAAGAGTTTGGCAAGAAGCATTTTTGTCATAACTTCTGAGTTACATAAGCTAAAAAAATTGTTTTCTTATTCAATAATAAAGTAATAATCATTCCATATCCCATGAAGACTACATGTGACAGCTCTAAACTATCTTTTAAGATAGATTTTTTAGCTATAAAATATTTAAGTAGTTACCACTGATTTAGACACAGAAGTACGAGTATCAACTATAGAAGTCCCATAACCCTCATGTGTCAATGTGACAAATCTTAAAACATTTACTTAAATGATATACAACTAAATAAGCAAATCTTATGTGTCTTAGCACTCGTACAGGGTGCTGTCTAGTGAGATATAGATGTGAATAAGGAGACTATTAATAACTACCAGCAAAGACTCCAACAGAAAAAAGGGTATCGTATCAAAGTTACTATAGGCAAGCACCTGTGATAACACCAGTTCTCCATAAATTGAGAAGGCAACTCAACAGCATCCCATTCTATCCCTCGGATACCAGAAACCAAACCTTCATCTTGCCTTGTGAGCATATGCTGTAACGCATGACCAAATTCATGGAAGACAGTCTCTACCTGTAAATCCACAGATCAGAGATGACAGTCAACCCACCAAATGAAAGGAAATGGCCACAGAGAGATCCCCCTTATAAGCATCTATGTGGTCCTTCAAATAAAAAGAAGAAGAAAGCTGAGCAATTGCTTAAATTATAGAATCAGCAGAGAGTTAATTGGTGGCAGGCAGGAAAAGTTTTAACTTTAAGAAACAAGAACGTATAACGCTAATATATATAACTCTTGAGAACATCATAGAATCTCTAATAGTTCTTATGCACTTGCCTCTCGGAAAGTCATCAGGCTGGGTTTATTTCCCACAGGGGGTGTTTGATTGCAAACCATGTGAGCAACAGGGAGCCTTGGACAGTTACCATCACGGGAAAGTGCAAAGCTTCTACCAACTACCTCATCCATCCATGCACCACCTCGTTTTTCTGAAGGCCTGGAGTAAGGATCAAAATAGAAGTATGCTACAGGATTGCCTGAGGCATCTTTCACACGATAAAATTTAACATCATCATTCCACACCTGATACGGTAGTAAGTACAGTGAGAATCATTGTAGAAAAAGCATGTGGTAGCATCTAAGAGGGGAAAGAAATCTTACCGGAGCATGCCCATCAGCTGGTTCAATGTCAATTCCAAACAGCATCTTAGCAAGTTGAAAAAGCCCTTCCATAACTTTAGGCAATGAAAAAAATGGGCGCAACTCTTCCTATGTATCATGAATAAATACAAATATCAGATCCCAATTTCATGAAGGCTCTTCATGCACAGAATCAGAAGACTAAAAGAAACTACTCATATCATTACGTTGCTGGCTGCCAAAGGAATCCACAAAAGCCCACAAGTTTTTGCTTCAACTATCAACAACAACATGCTGAAATTATTGAGACATTTTCCGGGCAATGGTGTTCTAGTAAAAGTCACGGATTTATTTTCTTTTAATAGCCACTACAAATGTGTTGTGTTGAAATTGGTTTGTGGAATGTTGAAGCTGAAGCTTGGTAGACACCATAGAAATCCATTGTAGATGTCCTTGCCACTGCTCTTTCAACGCATAATTGCCTCACTGCAGGTACAGACAAACAGTGAAAAACAAATACATACCTCCTTTATATCATACTTCGACTCACGAAGTCTTTCACTCCAAAAAGTTACGTCCCAGTTTTGCAAATCGCTTGCTTCAATGGCACCCTGCTCCCTAGAGAAACTCTTCAGGTCCTCCATATCTGCATAAATATTTCACATGAAGATGCTCTTACAAGCAAATAATTTGTCATAGATGTGAATTGTGATAGTCAATGATGATAAGCACGTCTTGTAAACTGGCACCTTTAACTGCAGCATCCCAAGAAGCACTACGAAGCTTTTCTAAGAGTTCTTCAGCCTTTTCAACTGTTGCCATTTTCATAGCCATGCTTATCTACAAAATCAAAATTCACAAGAATGTTTAAGCCTTTACGGAACAAATACGTATAATGCACAAGCTGATGTAGTAATTTTTTCATACCTCTGCATAATTCTTGTAGTCAAGTAATCTTGCCTTCTCCAGTCGAAGCTTTATAATTTGGTTGATAATGGGAGTGTTATCGAGATCCCCATCAGAGGCATGAGTTATGTACGCACGATAAACTTCTTCACGCAAAGACCTATTTCTTGCATGTTGCTGCACTGGAAGATAGCTAGGAGCATCTAATGTAATCACCCATGGCCCACTTTCAGCATTAGCACCATCGTGCCCCTGATAATGCAAACAAAGAAAAATGACATAGTTATTGAGATGAAGTGAAGTGTACACCCACACATGCATTTAAAGATCGACATAATATAGAATAATAAGACCCAAAGAAGAACACAAAGGCTCTTCTGCTTTAAAGAGGTTGACTCGCGATATGTCACAGAGGCAGCAAGAAATCCACGCAGCTAACCAAACCTAGCTTTTTGGTGAATGAATACACAAGAAAGCAAAGGAAGGAAATTCTGACATCAGTACAAATCTAGATTTTTCAAGATACCTTTGACGCTGCTATTTGAGCAAATAGAGCAAGTGCAGTTTCAGGCATCCCATCAAGTTCTTTCTTGTCTACGATCAGTTTCTCAAACTTCTTAGTGGCATCCAGAACATTTTCGCCAAATTTTTGAGAAAGCTTTTCCAGTTCCTGCAACACAATATCATTATGAAATAAGCAACGAAGAAGAGCACAAACAAGACCAACCATTTATGAGAAATAGACACGAGCAAAGCAAGAAGTTCTCCTCGAGGTAGGCACTCCTAGACAACTATAACCGCTAAAGTAGGTAGGTTTAGACTCACTAGTTACTGTCAGCCTCTTGTACCGATTTTGCCATAAATATAGTGTGTCATGTGTGATCAAAAGATCAGAAACAAAACCGCCAAAGTGTATCAAAAACGCCAAAGAGATACACCACAGTGATCGTGAATACCAAACAGTGAAATATGCCAAGATAACAGAGATGATTTATTAATGAGGAATAGGCTGCAAAAATCCTCAAGAGAGAAACAGTATATAGGTGGTTAAACACTATGCGAGGTAGATAGACAGATAGATACATAAGACTGCTCAGCGAGGAGATTATTAAGCCAGTCCCTAATGGGCTAGCAAGGACTAGCCACTTGGATAACAGTTAGTTGAGCTAGCTGCTAGCCGTTAGAAATGGCTAATTGCATGGCATCTCCAAAATAAAATAAAGATAAAGATAAACAAAATACAATAAAGTTCAGAAGAATAATCCTAACAGGTGCCTAACTAAACACATCTATCTAACCATCATACGTCCAAAAAAGACAGCTGGAAATAAGGTGCCAAACCTACGGTCCTCCAAAGCAACAAGCACTGATGAATAGCCTTAGTGATGCGTAGATCACGTTAGCCAGAAGAGATAAGCACAAAAGACACGAGCAAGATATATCAAGTCGCTTAAGTTAGTATTTGGCAGGAGTAAACATTAGACAAAAGCCAAAGTAGAAAACGATTACTCTGTTTCCTAAAAATATACTACAGTTGATTGCCTGACATGAAAAATAAAGAAGATTGTGAACAGACAAAACCACAAAGAAAAACCTGCTCGATTTTATTAAACTGATCCCTTTTGTCATCTTCCAGGGCAACACCATTGAGAACCGCTTCCTTTATCTGAGCTGAAATATCATGTGAAGAATATCAGCAGATGATCGAATCCAGAAAATTTTAACAAGGCCAATTACTACCGATCAAGTCATGAATCACCAAATAAGTGAAGTCCATAAGCAACTCAAAAATAAAACCTTTTCATAAACCCTAAGGAAAATTGCTTTATGATAAACCCAATACCAGACTGCTGATTACCATAAATGCTATATTCTTATATTTAAAGCAATTGGCAACAAACCCTGACTGCACATGTACAGTTATAAGACCACTAAAGCCAAGCACAAAACTCATTCTTAGGTTAGACTTCTCTGGAAAGCCATCCACTTCACTAGAAAGAACACAATCTCACCTATACGGCGAGGAAGAAATGGAAGTTCTCCTTGTCGGAATACCTTGGACAGCATTAATAAATCCAACAATGAATAAACTCATAAGTAGGAGGTTGGCTCCCTCATGGCTGCCGCAGCCTCTCTTTCTTTATTTATGTTACTTAACCTAATAACCACACTTAGGGCATTATATATATATATACAGATTTCTAACTTGAAAGACTAAAATGCCCTTGATTAGTAACACTAATCCTATCCAACTCCCAATAGATCCAAATGACTCGAGTACATAAATTTAAATACAGAAAAGTAAAATATGCAAAAACATAGATATAGACTCGATCTCCAACATGCCCCCTCAAGTTTGGTCTTGAAGACTTAAAACACCCAATTTGCCAAGAGTTTTCTTTAACCCATTAGTAGCAACCGGTCTCGTGAGAATATTTACCAATTGATCTTCATAACGGACATGGAGGAGGCTTAAAATTCCTTGAGAAACTTTCTCTCTAATAAAGTGAGTCTATTTCAATGTTTGGTCCTCTCATGAAAAACTAGATTAGAAGTTATTTAAAGAGTCGTTTTAATATCCGTGAAGAAGTTGATTGGAACAATCTTTTCAGGCCAATTTCTTCCAGAAGTGATAAAATTCATAAACCTTCACACATCCTTCGCACATGTTGAGAGCAATAGCACGATATTCTGTCTCTACACTTAACCTGGCCACCACGGATTGCTTTTTACTCTTCCAAGACACAACATTGCCTCCTAAACATATCATATAACCTGAGGTTGACTTTCTATCAACTATAGAGCCTTCCCAATCAGCATCTTAATAAATCTCTATATCAAGTGATAGTGATGAATGTGGAACATATAGTAAACTGTAAGTGAAGGATGATTTCAAGTACTAATGATGTGGAACACTATACTCATGTGATGCTTAGATGGGGAATGCATCCATCTAATTACATATCTGACTGCAAAATTGATGGCAGGTCTTATGATAGTGCCATATATCGGTCTTCCCACCAATCTCTGATATCTATCAACATCTTTATATAGTTCAACTGAATCATCATTATCTTCTTTTGGAATTTTAATGAGAGTTTAACATATCCGACAATCCTCCATTTTAGTTTCTTTCAGTAAGTCTGGAATATATTTTCTTTGACTTAAGAATAAACAATCTTTGCTTTGTATAATTTCAATCTCCAAGAAATAATGTAATCTGCTAAGTCCTTTAAGTCAAATAATGCACTTAGTTGTCATTTTAGAATGACTATGCCTTTTGTATCGTCACCTATAATGATGATGTCATCTATATATACCAATAATAAAATGGTTTTCTTACCTTGGTTGATAAATAATGTATGATCACTAACACACTTTTTGAAACCCAAACGCATAACACCATACTGAATTTTTCAAATCATGTTCTTGGAGATTGTTTTAAACCATAAATTGATTTCTTTAGTTTGCACCTTGTTTAGCTTTTGCCCTTGATCATATCCAGGTGGTAGGTTCATGTAAATATCTTCCATAAGGATTAAGGTCCCCTTGAAGAAAGTCATTCTTCACATCCAACTACCATAAGTCTCATCCTTTATTGACGGACACATTTAGGATAATTCTAATAGCGTTCATTTTTGTCACTGGTGCAAAGGTTTTTGAATAGTCAATACCATATGATTGATTATACCACTAATCTGGCTTTGTACCTTTCTATATTTTCATTGACCTTGTACTTCACTGAATACACCCATTTGCATCCATTGTTTTCTCTCTGGTGGTAAATCTATAAGTTCTCAAGTTTTGTTTCTTACTAATACAGCAATTTCTTCTTTCATCGTTGCCTTCCACTCTAAATATTGGCTTGCCTCTTTAAATGTTTTGGGAATATAAGTATTATTTGCATTCATCACAAACAACCAATACTCTTTGGGATAATTAGTGTATGAAATCATCTTTTGTAGTGAATATTTAGCAATTTCATGTTTTTCTTTCCGAAGTGAAATAGGTAAACTATCAAAGTCACTATCAAAATTTTGAAAAGTTACCTGAGTATGAATCAAATGTGAGGATTCTGATTCAGGGTAACACACTAATGCGGGAGGAAAGCTTTTCTTTCACCTCTAGTATAAACTTGTTATTTCTTTTCTTGTAAAGGTTGCATCTCCTCTTCTTCTCTTTCGAGCTCTGGTTGATCTTCAATTGGTGGAAGTGGCATCATATTAGGTGAATGTACTGATGATTGAACTTCTTAATTGCTATAAAATGGTGTATCTTCATGAAATGTAACATTTATCGTAACATATGATCTTTTTCAGGGTCATAATATTTATACCCTTTTTTAATAGAGGAATATTCAAAGAAGATGCATTTGATTTAACAGATTTAGCATCTAATTCATCTCTCAAGCCACAATGTATATAAACAAAACAGGTACACCCAAACACTTTAGGAGGTAAATGAAAATGTTTCTCGGAAGGACATAAGGAGAAATGGAGTATTACCATTGAGAACCCTGCTTGGTATACGTTTTATGAGAAAAACTGTTGTTAAGACTCCTTCATCCAAATAAAATTTTGGAACATCATAACCAAGCAAAAGATAGCCCGACCCCATCTAGTATGGGAAAAGGCTTAGTTGTTGTTTGTTTGTATAACCAACCAAAAGAGTTCTAGCAACTTATAGAATATGTCTATTTTTTCTTTCAGAAATACCATTTTGCTATGGAGAATAGGAACATGAGATTTGGTGCAAAACTCCATAGTTTAAGAAATATGAATGAAGTGATTGAGACATAAATTCACCTCCATTATCGCTCCGAAAAATTTTAATGGTGCGCTGAAATTGAGTATGCACAAAATGAAAATATATTTAAAGAATATTTCTCACCTCATCCTTGGTTTTCATGAGATATATTATGGTGAACCTAATGAATGAAATAAAGTATTTGTGACCATGTAACGAAATAATAGAATAGGGGCCTCAAACATGAACAATCTTAAATGGTTTAGAGGATTTTTTCTCATTCAAAGGAAATTAAACACGAAGGTGTTTTGCCTTCTGACAAGTTTCACAGTTCAAATTTAAGTCATTACAATGAGCAAATTAAGGCAATAACATCCTAATTTTAGATAGAGGTAAATGTTCTAATCTCTGATGCCATAAAGATAACTCTTCCTTCTGTTTTTCTGTAATTAATGTTGATTGCATAGTTGCTCCTTTGACTTCTTTGTAGAAATAAAGACTTCTCCGCATACTACCTTGACCAAAGATCCTTCCCGTCCTCAGTTCTTAGAAGAAACATCCTGTAGAATCAAAAAATGACAAAGAATGATAATAAATTGACTAAAATATTTGAAACATGTAAGACATTTTTCAATATGCCAAAAGGTATAGTGATACTTCATTTTCCAACGATGGGTGTATGATCCATCAACCAACCTAATATTAATTTTTCCTTGAGTCAACTCATAGTTATCAAAGAAATCTCGCCTACCAACCATGTGATATGTGATGCCAGAATCAATGATCCATATCCTGGAGTAAGAAATAAATGTATTACCCTTAGACATGAATCATAATGGATATAACATTTTAGCTTGAGAATCAACGTTAGAGGATGTGGATAGAGTCTGCAAATCGATCAGACAAGCTTTAAGCATCTCAATCTCTTTCTTCATGTTGGTTAATGAAGTTGCACTGCTATCTGTATTCTATTTTTTTTACTTTGGTCACTGTTGAAGTAAGCTTTATTATGCCTATTCTGATAGTAAGGAGGTTTGTCCACCAATTACCAGTAGGTCTCCTTTATATGTCGTGATTTTTCAAAGTGAGAGCAAGTTATTTTGTCTTTCTCTTGTGAAGTAAGTGGGGTCTACATATACCACGCCCATATCCTCCTCTTCCACGAAAGAATAAAGTGTTAGGAGTATTCCTGCCCACAAATATAGTGGTCATGGAATTAATCTTAGTTTCCCTCTCTAGATGTCTTTAATCTTCTTTCCAAACTAAGAGAGAATACATTGTACTCAAGAAAGAAAGTTATACTCTACTAAGGATATTATTTTTCACAGCCTTATATTCTGATGAGATGCCCCACAAAAAATCAAATACTTTCCGCTCTTCAAATTACTCACTGCACTCTTGAATACAACTTTGACATTTTATCTTGGAATAGACCTGTAATTCTTCTCATAAACCTCTAAGTTCTACATAATATTCATTTAAAGATCTTCCTCCTTGTCTATACTTCTGAATCCTTTCAATAATATCATATTTTTTAACTATATTTTTCCTCTGAGCATAGATAATTGTATAAGTCATGTACTCACCAGTGCATTTTTTCTACGCCATCATGAATAGAGAAGATCCATTATAGGGGGTTGGGGAATGTCGCCAGTTAGGTAATCCCACTGCCCCTTGCCATCACAACTATTTCAATGAATCTGACCCATTGAAGATAGTTCTTGTCATCTAACTTCAGGTTTGTGATTTGAAACACCTCGCCCTTGTCCGAAGAACTGTTTTCACAACCATCTCCCATCTTACTTTTATCCATTATTATCATATTTATCCCCTTTCTTCAGGTAGAGCATAGTCGTTTTCTTCTTCTCCTTAGAAGACAAGCATTGTTGAAAACAAATTGCACAAATCTGCGTTAAATAAGGATTGCTACTCTCTCAAATGCAGATAGGCTTCATAATCCACAAGTTCGATTTCACATTAACATGGAATACGTTCAGCTACTGTCTGATCGCCCTTGCAACGTCGAGATACTTTAGCTTTGCCACAGTCCCATACTATACTTAAATAGAAAGAAAGAAAACACAGCAAGAGATTACCCAATCTTCTGTTCTTAACCTAACGGCCGGATCTAGTTTTCGCCGCCACAACTGCCACTGATTTACACATCTAGCGATTTTGCAAGGCCACGAAACTCTAATACCATATCGAAATACCTTGCATAGCATTAATAAATCCAACAATGAATAAACTAAGAAGTAGGAGGTCGGTGCCCTCATGGTTGCCACACCCTCTCTTTCTTTATTTTTGTTACTTAACCTAATAATCACACTTAGGGCATTATATATATACATATTTCAAACTTGAAAGACTGAAATGCCCTTGATTCGTAACACTAATCCTACCTGACTCCCAATGGATCAGATTTTGATCCATTGGGATCCAAATGACTCAAGTATATAAATTTAAATACAAAAAAAGTAAAATATGCAAAAACATAGATATAGACTCATAGTTAACCCCGTCTAATATGGGAAAAGGCTTAGTTGTTGTTGTTGATAGATATAGACTCGATCTCCAACACTCCTTATCCAAAATTATACCACCAACATTCCAAGGGCCATGTCAAGTGATGAGATGATGAATTACCATCTTATGATCCACAACTCATTTCGCTTTAGAATAGAACATGCAGATGGTTCATGGGTACAAAATGTTACAACTACACAACTTCTAGATGCAGCACTTTCTTTACCGGTACCTACAAGAGTTCCTCATCAAAAAGCTAATACAAGTTAAAGGTGTGCATAAATATACTTATGGGAAGTTGGGACAACAGTTCAGACCCTCAATTTTGTCTGGTAAATGTATACTTCACAAATGCACATGAATAATATGTATGATTCATAAGTGTCATTGGTGCAGCACCAAAGAGAGAAACTTTTATTACCTTCAACTACACGTTTACGAGCATCATTCAACGACTGCCAGTCTGAAGACTCTTGAATGGCCTTAAAAGCGTTATATATAGGTTTGCTCTGGCCCAGCCTAAGTTGGAATTTCACTTTCTCTGGCTATAGACGTCAGCATAACAAAAATAAATTATAAAACAATAAGGATTAGTGATTTAATAAATAAATTATGCAATGAGTTAACTGTCAACTGCATTTCATCTGAAAAGTTTCAGTACAACATGAAAAAGAAAATTTCATATTGAAAGAAAAGCCAATATATCATATCATAGTGGTGAAAATCCAACAACATAAGCATATGGTGCAACCAAATCGCAAAACCTGACATGGCATTGCACTGACACCCAACAGAAACTTGAATACCACGTTATGCTTCTGAGTTACTACCTTCAACAAGAAACGGTGTGTTCTTAACAAGTTGGATGTATTAAATTCAGCTACCATCTTATCATAAACTAAAGGATTTTCTTTCCATGATTGAGTTCATTCACTGTTTAGCAAAGGAAACTGAAAGTATTTCAAGCATGACAAAGTTATAACATCTCTCCACTAAAGTGTTTATTCGAATTAAGCTCATCCTACTCTGTCATAAAGATGATTGGTTCAACAGCTGACTGATTGAATAGTTTTGGAAAAGGAAGAGATAAATGAATAATGAAAACGTAGAAACCCTCTCTATTTCCCCAGGGAAACAGACGCAAGCATTCTTGTTAGGCACTTTCCATGACTCTGAAATGTGTCCGCATATTTTCCTATGGCTTATGTATGGAACAAACTAAGTATCTGTACCGAGCTACAAACCCTTATGAATATCATAACGAATCCTTGTGTCAATCATCTGTAAATGACTCTTATCTGTGACAAACAACGAAAGGGGATAAAAGTGTCAAGTTAGTATTGTCAATCTCCAGTGACTGGAGTTATAGACACATAGTAGAGTCGTGCAATTACAGTTAACAATTGTTATCACTGACATGGCTAGGAAACAAAAGCGAGGAACTCAAAGTTCAAAACGGTTGGATCGTGCCAGCTCTCCGTGACCCACGCTACAGGCTAAAAGTAAACAACAAATAATGCCAGTTTCATTTATCATCATGCTCATCTAGTGCAAGCAGACAGTCTTTTCCAGCCAGATGTCGCTAGAAAAACGAAATAATTCATGTTCAAAATAAAGCGGTCGGTGTTAGAGCTCAAAGAAATAAACTAAACAAATATTGGGTCAATGGTGCCAATGGCATACCTGAATTTCTTCTATCGCCGCCCGAAGCTCGGCAGAATCCTTCACAGATTTGAGATGGTTCACCACGCCCCATGCCACTGTAAGACGATCAACTATTTTCTCCAAAGGAACAACTAACTTATCCCAACTTGGTTCCACGTTTTTCTCCAATTCCACTAAATCATGCTCCTGTCGAAGTGAGAAAAACGATAAGCAATAACCGCAAAAGACGATCGTCAAAAAAATACGTTGGTACCGGAAAATAACGCACCCAAGCCCAAAGAAGCAACTAAATAAACCGACCAACAAATCCAGTATATCCAGTATCTCGCATTATATTTAAAGCAAAATGAACAACCAAAGCAGTTCAACAACATTGCTAATCTAGTGTACGGGTGGATCCAATATATATATATATATAATGCGAGAGAGAGAGAGAGAGGCACAGGTAAAACAGATCGGAGACATAGACGAGAATCCAGTGCCTCAAAACCCATTAAAAACCCTATATATATATATATATATATATATATATATATATATATATATATATATATATATATATATATATATATATATATATATATATATATATATATAATGCGAGAGAGAGAGAGAGAGGCACAGGTAAAACAGATCGGAGACATAGACGAGAATCCAGTGCCTCAAAACCCATTAAAAACCCTATATATATATATATATATATATATATATATATATATATATATATATATATATAATGCGAGAGAGAGAGAGAGAGGCACAGGTAAAACAGATCGGAGACATAGACGAGAATCCAGTGCCTCAAAACCCATTAAAAACCCTATATATATATATATATAATGCGAGAGAGAGAGAGAGAGGCACAGGTAAAACAGATCGGAGACATAGACGAGAATCCAGTGCCTCAAAACCCATTAAAAACCCTATATATATATATATATATATATATATATATATATATATATATATATATATATATATATATATATATATATATATATATATATATATATATATATATATAATGCGAGAGAGAGAGAGAGAGGCACAGGTAAAACAGATCGGAGACATAGACGAGAATCCAGTGCCTCAAAACCCATTAAAAACCCTAATCCCGCTCAAATCCACAGAGAAAGAGGCCCAGGTAAAACCAATCGAAGACATAGACGAGGATCCAGTGCCTCAAAACCCTCTGAAAACCCTAATGCCGCGCAAATCTTCAATCAAAACGAGATCAGAAGGGAGAAAATGAACCAATTCTTTCAGGATTGCGCGAATTCCCGGCCGGACGTGCTTCGCTTCGACGGCGTGGAACGGCGGGAATAGGAAGTCTTGTAGCAAAGGATTATCGTCGACCTTGTCGCAGACGGACTCCGGCGAGGCAGAGGATGCCATGACACGGAAATGCCCTCTGGAGGACGCCGAAGCGGGAGCCAGAGAGAGAGGAGGGCAGAGAGGAGTGGTACTGCGGTGAGAATGAAGACAGAAGAGGAAGGAAGAAGACCAGAGTGGACAAGGGTACGATTTGCGGATTGGAGGAGAAAAGCGGGATCGAGCGCGAGGAAGTGAACGGGAGAGAGAGGCCCTGAGAGTGGAGGAAACGCGCAAGGAGGCCATGAGAACGCTGAATATAAGAAGCCATCCCGCTATTTGTGGGCGCCTCATCGTTGCTTATGTGACGGTGTTCTTTTTCAAAGAAAATTTTTCGAAACTTTAACACCCGTAAAACCAAGCAACACACTCAAAACGCAACACACTCAAAACAGTTCACGCGCCTGTGATCGGGGTTTCTTTTGCACTAGTTAAGGATTAGGAAGAACCCAGACTGGATTCGCCTAGCTAAGGTCAAGGGAGGTTCACAAACTTCCCACAACTCCAATCAACTTGATGGATGAAGACCGGCCTGAAGGATGAAGGCTGGCGCTGGGCTGCAAGCACCGTTGGCACTTGACGGGGCTGGATGCGGGGTACCGCGCCTGCTGACGTTGCTGTGGAACAAAAGGGGGTTTCGGCCCTGTGACGCGTGGCACACGGCTGGGGCGCCTGGCTGAACCCTGCTGAACATGAGAAGGTTGTCCTGAGGCGCGTGGCACCCTGTTGAGGTGCCTGACTGAACGTTGCGGCGCTAGAGGTCGCGCCTTGGGGTCTACTGTGCACCTCGCTGACGCTGTGGCGCTAAGGCTGTGCCCCTGGGGTCCTGCGGTGCGCCTGGCTGAAGAACGGAAGGCTGAAGGTTGAAGGATGAAGATTGGGCGTCAAGGGCTGAAGACCCTTTGGTTAACACCTCTAGATGAAGCTTCAAACGGCTGAGCGTCGGGAGGAGGGGTCCTCGGCTGAGGCTGAGAAGAGGCGCACGGCTGAAGGCAACTGGGGAGGTTCATGGCGCTAGGCTCCTGGCGCCTGGCTCCTGCACTGCACCCGTGGCTGCACCGGGTCGGTTCTGCACAAGGCCCTTCTCTGCACTCACTCACTTGGCTTTGCAAGATCCTCTCTCTCTTCAGCATGTGGGAAGGTCAGCCCTTAAATAGAGCCTGGCCACTAGGCCACCAAACCCGTGAGACGGTTACGTGTAACCGTTCCCGCTCACCGGGCGTTGGGCGCTGGCGTAACCGCTCCCGTGCGCCAGGCGTAACTGCTCCCGCGCGCAGGATGCGGGACGCTGGGCGTAACCGCTCCCGCGCGCTGGGGGCGCGTGGCGCTAGCCTACCGTGCCCGATAAGCGCGGGGCGCTGTCTGCCGCCGCCCGGGAAGCGCGGGGCGCTGTCCTGCGCCCGCCCGAGAAACACGGGGCACTGTCTGACGCGCGCGCCCCTGTAGAGGCTTCCACCTGTCCACCTGCCCGCAGGGTGCGGGTGTGCTAGCCCTAGCGCACAGCGGGGCCACCACCTGTCCCCTGGGGCTGTAACCACCACCCGGCCAGGCGCCAAGTGTCCTGGCCGGTTCCTATCTACTTGGACCAGCCCTGTCTTGGCCGAACCCACTTGGCCAGGACCTAGACTAAGCTAGACCTACCCCGGACTCGGGTCACCTTGACCCTACTAGGTTCAAACCACACCTAACCTAGGGTTAAACCGATTTTGCCATGGTCAAGCCTAACGGACCCACTTGACCTAACCCATGCCCGGCTAGTTCCTCACTAACTAGGCTTGGTTCGACTCAACCCATTGTGACACACGTCTAACCTAGACACGACCTAGTCTTGACTTGGACCTAACTCGACTAGACCTAGGTTCACATGACTTGGCTCGGGTTTATAACACACCCGGCCATTACAAAGATGCATATGTACATGGACTAAGGGTATGATACACATGATGAAGCACGCCGAATGGTGGCTCGCGTGGGAACTTACGTCCGTGACAGCTTCGGACCAACAAATATCGAACGGGTGCGGCTCAAACGCTTTATCCGTTCTGACCGCCTTGAACTCGATGGATGGCCCGATGCTCAACCCCGAAGAAAACGGGTTTGTAATTTCGAACCAGTGTTGTAAACAGGTATTGCATTGAACGAAGATGACTGCAATTAAGGATGACAATGGGTCGGGTCGGGAACGAGTATACCTGTACTGGGATCTGACCTGAACACAGGTACGAGTTGGGGTTCTCTTTTTCTCCACCGTCAAATGTGTAATATATATATATATATATATATATATATATATATATGGGATAACGGTCGGGGCAATTATCCGGTTGTCTACAAGCCGCTCGAGGCATCTTATCCTTGCACCTGAACTCGAACCCGATCCCCTTTTTTTTCCATTCGAGTCGAGTCGATGGGTAGCACGTAGGAATGGCAATTTGGATCGGTCCCAGAGTGTATATATATAATATTTATATGTATATAATTGTTATATGAATATAATTATATATACATAATAACCTTTAATTTAATAATATAATATATCATAAATAATATAGTTGAAGTGCGGTGGCATGGGGTAGGGCCTAGTCACAATAAAATGGTGTTGGGTGGGTACGGGTCTGATTCTCTAGAGTGAAAAACTGTCCCACACCGCCCTGTTGTCATCCCTAATAGCACGGGTCAGGTCAATTTTACCATCCCTATGTGTGATCTATATGTATTGTAAGGCATCGTACTACACCTTCAAATAATACAAGAAATACGATCAAAGTTAAATTTTCATGTCAAGAGCTATGGCTGTATCGTACGATGTGATGGTAGAAAATACGCTCCATACGGCATAATACAAGTGGTTGTGAACTTTGTATTGATATTTATGATACAGTTGATACACAAATACGGACTATCCTGCCAGTATCGTAGGCGACTAATTCACATTTATGATACGATCACGTATCGTATCCATTTTCCAATCAGTAGGAAAGTATGGATGTTAGTATGATACCAACCGGCAGTGACGGATCTAGAATTTTTCATGGGATGGAGCAAACTGCCTATTCGACTATTTGAGTTGGGTCGAACCATGTATAATGGCCATGAATTCAATCACCAACTGTGACTTTTTCATTGAACTTTTGAAGGCCACCGTGCCACCTCGCCTCAATATAGATCCACCACTGCCAACCAGTTCTCATAACGCTGGTTTGGAGGAGGTTGATGAAACCGGGTCCCCTCATTGTCTGGTTTGGTTCTCGACTTAATTTCATATGGTTGAATAAGTCAAAGTATGACTCGTTAGAACCGGGATTGCTAAGTCCTACCTAGCTAGGAGCCGTGTCTAAGTTGAGTGTATAAATATAGTTGTAAAGACCCCATTGTTTTCATGCGTTTATGCTTTTGTAATTCAGTTTGAGTTGGAGCTCTGTCACCTAGTCAGCTGTCAGGTTGCTGCTGCCGCCACCCACACTGACCAACTTCAGTCTCTCTTGGCTGAACTTGTGGACTGCTTACTGCTGCAAAAAAGCTGGTCCAAACAATCATAAACCTGTATTCTTGTATACTTTTATAGAGAGTAGTTTTGGATGTATAATGTTCTTAGATGCATTATCTTTCATGAACATATTCCTTTTTAATTATTGGAATTGATGGTAAAAATAATAAAATACTTTGTACTTAACGCATATGTTGTATTATTACAACAAAGTATAAAAGTACAATCTATGACAACAACAACTAAGCCTTTTCCCACAATATACGGGGTCAGCTACATGGATTCTTTGTTTCCACAAAGCTCTATCATGTGTCATGTTTGCAGTTAACTCACAATAAGCTAGATCATTCTTTATTGTTTCTTTTCAACACTTTTGTGGTCGTCCTCTACCTCTTTTAATACTTTCAAAATCTAGTTTTTCATACAATCTTGTAGGTATTCTTTTGATATTCTTTTTATATGTTCAAATCATCTTAAATGATATTCTCTCGTTTTATCCTTTATTAGTGTCACTCCTAATTTGTTTCTAATAACCTCACTATGTATACGGTCTTTTTTTTATGACTATTCATCCATCTCAACATCTTCATTTCTATCACAGACATTCTTTATACATGTTGATGATTAATTGCCCAATACTCATAACCATAAAACATGGCTGGTCTAAGTGCTGCTCTATAATATTTATATTTTAACTTTAATGGTATCTTCTTATCACAAAGAATAACTTATGCTCCTCTCCATTTTAATCAATCTGCACTAATTCTATGAAGTCTCCATCAATTCTTTCATGATTGATTTCATAGATTGAATCACAATAATAAACAAGGTCTGACAACGCATGTACTATGACTCATACCCAAATGTTGGACTAGTGTATGACATACATTTCTTTTGACATTTTTAATGTAATATATCCTTATTCATGAAAATTTGAGTATCAAGCTCATGACCTCCATTGGTCCAAAACAATTGATAGAAGTGTTGGGTACTAGTCTCAAGCATGATCATTTGAGGATTTCTTTACTTTCAACTTAGCTAATTTCGTGAATTACATACAAATGAAAACTACATCTAGCTTTCTCAATGTCAAAATAACAAAGGGACAATATAAATGGCATAACAACCTTTGAAAATTTAAAGCTTACTTGTCCTTGATAGATAAATCATGTGCTTAGTATCAAACACAAAGAAAATCTTTTGTATGAACCAAACAAAGCCACAAAATATTCGATGCCTTTTTTTCAAAGACAGAGATAAATGATGCATTTATTATTCTTTGGTCACACGGGCCCAAACGGATGCCAATGCTATCCAGCCGTCGCCGTGTCGTGTCACGCGGACACTTCGAGAGATAGTTGTACCAGGTATTATGCGTGAAGGATATGACGATGAAACAGTAACAAAAGGTGGTCCACAAATTTTCCGAACTAATCGTACCCCTCGCGCGGACGAATATACCTACCTGTTAGCTAAAGAGCCCAAAAAGTAAAATTCAGATTCTTCTAATTTATTATATCATTCATCACGCTTCTTTATTTTTTTTTTCTGCAGAACGTGAATTTTTCTCCAAGTGTGTCCTCCCTTTCTACTTATTTATGCATCAGTTCCTTTCTCTTGGCTAATTCAGAAAAAGTCTCCGACATTTTCTAACTAGGGATAGTAATATATAGTTGCTCTCTTTCTCTCGTGTATAATATATACAGAGGGAGGATCCTATCCACCGCTCGATCATGTTTGACTATCGCGTACATGAATGTAATAACACTGACTTTTTTACTTTTCTATAGATTCTTAAATCTTTTAAATTATACTCATGTCACTGAAAACAATGAGTAGACGAGGTAGAAAGGATTCAGTTTTTATTTGTGAGTGACTGATCTAGCATATAGTGGATTATAGAGCTAAGTGTAAGCACCACTAGCACTTCTAATTCATTTCTTCTTACTTTTTTATATACCTTTAAATTTTAAAATTACAGTCATGCCATTGAAAAATAATGAAAAGACAAATAAGAAATAAAAAGGATTTGGTTTTTATTTGTGAGTGATTGGATCTTACACAATGAATTTTAGGGCTCAGTTCCACACCACTAGTGCTTGCCAACTCATTTCCGATGTTGCTTTTCGAGAGCATGTAATAATAATGTCATATTTTTTATTCTTTCTTAAGAATCTTTATTATTTTAAAAATTATGCTCATGTCATCGAAAATCAATAGATGAACTTAAGAGCATGTCAAAATCAAGTTTTTCTTTATAAATATATAGAAGAGCTGGGTGTCATTGCTGGACGTAGCACAATATAACTACAACACTCACCGTAGCTTAGTCACTAGGATGAGTTCATTCGAGTTGGTTATGGGTTAGTCATTAAGACCACTTGACCTTGTGCAAGGAGATGGCATGAGTAGTTACTTCGTCACTCTCAAAGAGGTTCGGGAGAGGCATGCCATGTACGAGGAGACCAAGTCAGCCCTTACTGAAGAGTATATCCAGAAATATGTGTATAAAGGTAGCCATATGGGTCTCAAGACAAAGTTTGATGGCCCATTCAGGATTGTGCAGAGAGTAGGATAAGTGACCCACAAGTTGGATCTGTCTGACAGGTTGAAGGTGCATCTGTCATTCCATGTATCGAAGTTGAAATCATACTATAAGATTCAGACACGTTGGAGCCTTATCCACAACTATTGGTGCATGAGGGCATATCGACAGTACTAGCGCATAGGGTCGACGGGGTAGGACCATGATGCCAAACATAGTATTTGATGCATTGGACAGGCCACGACCTAGACAACGATAGTTGGGTCCCTGCAGGACAATTGTTGCTACGAGCACCACTTGCGCGCGTACCATGAGGCCTCGAGGGCGAGTCCAGGTTTCACAGGGAGTTGTCACAAAAGTGATTCCATGACACGCACATCTCGCCTTGGAGGACATTGGACCACACCACTGGGTTATTAACCTCTCTTTGTATATATCGTTGTAAAACTCCCCAAACGGGACATATCTAGGTACTTCTAGGAGGTTCCTAAGGGTGCCTTTTTTGGACCGTATGCCTATAAATAGGCATATACCCTTCCCTTGTAGAGCATATAAACCCATCTAGTTCAGTCTTAGTCTCGCGAGTCTTTCCCTTCTCTTCTCTCATCTTCACGGCTTTTAAGCATTGTCCGTTCAATAAAGAGCCTTTGAGTTCCTATTTCAACTACAAAATGAACACTTTGTGCATCAATAACTAGAGACGAAGTCCGACTAGTGTCGGCTAGAAGCATTAGAGTTAGAGTTGCGGAGCTTGGGCGAAGCATGGCCACAGCCAATCCACACATCCCGTGAGTCTTTCCGGATAACTACTTCCTCATGCAAGGTAAAAATCATTGAACTGAAACCTTTCAAGGGAGGTAGAGACAAGAAAAAGATCAAAAACTTCATATAGGACTTGGAAAATTATTTAGAGGTGTCCCATGTGCCTCAGGAAGACAAGGTGTGTCTACCTTGTTCTTAGCAAACAATGCTAAAGTATGGTGGCGTACGAGAGTGAAAACGGTGCTTGATGGGGGTAGGATGGTGCTTACTACCTCGATCAAATATAAAAACAAAGTTTTTTAGCAATTCAGCCCCATGAACACGATTCAAATGTCAGGTGAACTGTTGAAACAACTCAAGCAAACCAAAAGCCATCACAAGTATGTGAAGAGGTTCAGTTCCATCTTGCTCAAAGTAGAGTTAATAAGTGAGTAAGATAAGCTTTTTCATTTCAAATACGATCTACAACTGTGGGTGCAAGTGGAGTTGCGCCGATGTAACCCGTAAGATGTCATGGAGGCCATGACCATGATTAAGTCTTTTGGTGGACTTAAAGGCTTCTAAGGATGAAAAGATTCCTAAAAAAGACTAGTCTAAGGATCACGATAGTGAGAAGAGAGGCGGTAAGCATAAAAGAAAAGGCAAAAACAATAATTCGGGTCAGCCTAAAGATAAGAAATCCACCGATTAGTCCAGCCATTATGTGGCCAAGAAGGGGCATTCCGATTCGGGTGGGAAGCCTGTTGGACCTTGTTTCATACGTCAAGGCCCACACCGAATGCAGTTTTACCCAGAAAAGGTGAAGTTGGCTGCACTACTAGCCGAGGAACCGAGTTTTAGCGTGTTGTGAGAGGGTGAGGTACACACCGCCACCTTCCAACTTCTTAGTGTTGCCCGAATCATGGAGGAGCCCCACAAGACACTCATGTTCATCCTAGCGCAAGTGGCACCAAGACGGTGTGAATGCTTGCTAACACAGGGGCCTCACATTGGAACTGACATCATTCGAACAATGTATTAAGATTGTCAACATGTAGGCCAGCAGGGTGGCATGCCTGGTTAAGGACTAGCGGCTCCAGGTAGGGTACTGGACAGACTCCTTGACATTCATAGTTAGTGTCAAAAACTACTTTGGGGTGGTGTTAGGCTATGATTTCTTCTGCACAACCAACATGATGGTAGCACCTCACATTGGAGGGTTAATATGTGTGGATCCGAGGCAACCAGGATTCATGCCGCAGTATGCAAGGGTGCCTACTGAAGAATAGTCTACGAAAGGGTTGCCCCATGGAGGTGGCGGTGCTCTATGAAAAAAGCCTGTCCAAGGGGGGGTAGCGCGTGCCTATTGAAGTACAACGCGTACTGAGTGACTATGAAATTATTTAAGTATGCCTTCTGATATGTAAAACAATATGAATATACATATTAGAGAAGTGAAAAAGATGCGTTATGCGAATCTAAGGGAGGCAACAACAACAACAACTAAGCCTTTTCCCATACTAGACGGGGTCGACTACATGGATTCTTTGTTTCCATAGATCCCTATCTTGTGCCATGTTAGCAATTAACTCCCAATAAGCTAGATCGTTCTTTATTATTTCTTTCCAACACTTTTGTGGTCGTCTTCTACCTCTTTTAATACTTTCCAAATTTAGTTTTTCTAACCTTCTTACAGGTTCTTCTTTTGATCTTCTTTCTATATGTCAAAACCATCTTAAACAATGTTCTCTCATTTTATCCTCTATTGGTGTCACTCCTACTTTGTTTCTAATAACCACATTATGTATACGGTCTTTTCTTATATGACCACTCATCCATCTCAACATCTTCATTTCTGTCACACACATCTTTTGTACATGTTGATTAACTGCCCAACACTGAGAACCATAAAACATAGCATGCTTAATTGCTGCTTTATAATATTTACCTTTTAATTTCAATGGTATCTTCTTATCACAAAGAATACCTGATGCTCCTCTCCATTTTAACCAACCAGCATTAATTATATGTGTAACATCTCCATCAATTCTTCCATCACTTTGAAAAATTGACCCTAGGTATTTAAAACTTTCCTTTTGGGTAATGCAATGTGTGCCAATTTTAATTTCTATGTCCTATAAAGTAACCAAATGATCAAACTTACATTCCATATATTATGTCTTTGTTCTACTAAGTCGGAGGCCTTTGCTTTCTAATGTTTCTCTCCATAATTCCAATTTTCTATTAACTTTTTCCTTAGACTCCTCCACTAATACAATGTCATCAGCAAATAACATACACCAAGGTACTTCATCTTGAATATGTTTTGTTAACTCATCCATCACAATTATAAATAAGTATGGACTTAAAGTTGATCCTTGATGTAACCCAATATTAACTTCAAAGAAGTCAGTCATTCCTTCATGAGTCTTCACACATGTTTTTGTACCATTATACATGTCTCTTATAAGGTTAATACATGTCAATGGGATACCTCTTTTTTCCAAAGTTTTCCAAAGAACCTCCCTCGGTACCCTATCATAAGCTTTTTCTAGATCAATAAATATCATGTGAAGGTCTTTCTTTTTTGCTCTAAAATGTTCCATAAGAGGTCTCAAAAGGTGAATCGCTTCAATAGTAGATCTGCCTGGCATGAATCCAAATTGGTTCTCCATTGTACTTGATACTTGTCTTAACCTATGTTCGATAATTCTTTTCCATAATTTCATAGTATGACTCATTAACTTGATACCTCGATAATTCGCACAATTTTGAATGTCTCCCTTGTTCTTATATATGGGTATAAGTGTACTTGCTCTCCATTCCTCGGGCATCTTTTGGTTTTTCCATATTTCATTAAATAGTCTTGTGAGCCAAGTGATTCCTATTTCTCCTAGTATTTTCTAAACTTCTATAGGAATATTATCTGATCCTACCGATTTACCACCCTTCGTATGTTTAAGAGCCTCTTTGACTTCATTCTTTTGAATACGTCGGTAGAAATTGTGGTTTATATACTTTTATGACTTGGCTAAATCTCCTAAACTAATACTAACATTGGTAGTATTAGTTTATAAGGGAGGCATGACGCTAAAAAAAAAGTTTAGTGGTAGAGTAAAGTAAGATAAAATCAAGGTAAAGAAGGTGAGTTACAAATTGCAGAAGACTTGTGAAACCTTACAAGCTTATAAGAAAGCAAAGAAAGAAGTGAAAAATGCCATTAGTAAAGTAAAAATTAAAATTTAAGAGGATTTATATAAAAGCTTAACTCAAAATAAGGTAAAAGTGATATTTTTAGGACAACTAAGACTAGAGATAAGAAAACTAAATATCTTACTTTTGTTAGATGCATCAAAGATGGGGATGAGAAGACTCTAGTGGCGAATGATGATATAAAAAATAAATGGAAAATTATTTCTAGAAGCATTTTAATGAAAATACAAATATTAGTATTAGCTTAGGAGAGTTAGTCAAATTAGAAAAGTATATAAACAACAATTTCTATCAGTGTATTAAAAGGATGAAGTCAAAAAAGCTCTTAAATATATTAAGGTTAGTAAATCTATAAGACCAAACAATATTATTATAGAAGTTTGAAAAATCATAGGAGAGATGGTGCACACTTGGATCGCAAGATTATTTCACGAAATATAAAAAACCCAAAAGATGCTTAAGAAAAAGTGAGTGAGTACACTTATACCCATATATAAGAAAAAGAAACACATTTATAATTGTTTGAATTATCGAGGTGTCAAGTTAATGAGCTTTACTATGAAATTTTGGGAAAGAATTATCGAATGTAGGTTAAGACAAATATCGAGTACAACAGAGAACCAATTCGGATTCATGCTCCACATATCTACTATTAAAGCAATTCACCTATTGAGACGTCTTATGAAACATTTTAGAGAAAAAAAGAAGAACCTTCACATTGATATTTATTGATATATAAAAGCTTACGATAGGGTGCCAAGAGATGTTCTTTAGAGTAGATTGAAAAAGAAAGGTATCCCATTGACATACATAAATCTTATAATAGACATGTACTATGGTGCAAAAATTTGTGTGAGGACTCATGAAGGAATGATAAAGTCCTTTGAAGTTAATATTGAGTTACATCCGGAATCAACTTTGAGTTCATATTTATTAATATCGATCATTGATGAGTTAACAAAATATATTCAAGATGAAGTACCTTGGTGTATGTTATTTGAAGATAATATTGTGTTAGTGGATGAGTCTAAGGAAAAAGTTAATAGGAAATTGAAACTATGGAGAGAAACATTAGAAAGCAAAGGCTTCAACTTAGTAAAACAAATACATAATATATGGAATGTAAGTTTGATCATTTAGTACTTAAGAGGACATAAAAATTAAGATTGTCAACACAATGCATCCCTTATAAGAAAAGTTTTAAATACCTAGGGTTATTTTTTAGAAGTGATAGAAAAATTGATGGAGATGTTACACATGTAATTAATGCCGGTTTGTTAAAATGGACAGGGGTATCAAGTATTTTGTGTGAGAAGAAGATAACATTAAAGTTGAAAGGTAAATATTATAGAGCAACAATTAGACCTGCTATGATTTTATGGTTATGAGTATTGCCAGTTACTCTTCAACATGTGCAAAAAATGTCCGTAGTAAAAATGAATATGTTGAGATGGATGAGTGGTTACACAAGGAAAGACTATACATAACGAGGTTATTAGAAAGCAATTGGGAGTAGCATTGATATAGGATAAAATGAGGGAAAATCGTTTAAGATGGTTTGGACATGTAGAAAGACGACCAAAGGATGCTCATGTAAGAAGATATAAAAAATTAGATTGTTAAAATATTAAAAGAGGAAGAGGACGACCACAAAAGTGTTGGAAAGAAACTACAAAGAATGATCTAGTTTATATCGAGTTAAGTGCTAGTATGGCATATTATAGGGCTATGTGGAAACAAAGAATCCATGTAGCCGACCCCATCTAGTATGGGAAAAGGCTTAGTTGTTGTTGTTGCATTGCCATAGCTAAGTTATTATCACATGGACATTTCTGGGAGGAAATGCAAGTGATAGCGCATTAGGGGCAACCTCTTTTTGGGTACTTCCGTTATGATGTACTGATAACCTTTCAACAAGTTATCAAGTGGGTTATGCTTGTAATGCAGAACTTTCCATTTGCTGGAAGGATATGATGCTTCTTCTGCAACAAGAAGAACATGATTGTTTGTTAGTTGTCTTTGTCATAAACTCATAATATTTTAGGGATTGGGTGGGGAAGTAATATTAATAGGCACTTCCATTCTCCCATTTGTAATGCAATGCATTTTATCTTGCACTTAGTACTTGCAGTTGATTTCAATCTTATTGCAATTCCATATACTGTACTGTATATCATATTAATGCTACATAGAATGATTTTCATTTGGTACTCTATTCCATTGCATACACGTTTGCTTGACCTTGGCTTAAATGATAATCTTTGTTTTAATATTTATTGAGTATGCCCATTTTTTAAAGAGTGGAGCATGTACCATTCCTTGTGTTTTTCCTTCCCGATCAATAACTAAGTTGTTTCCTGTAAATTATTTTATGATTTTTACTCTTTGAAAGGGTTCACTGTGAGTTGTACTTGTGGCTTTATGTTGCCCTGAAATTGCTCAGCTATATTGGGTTGCCAGGGATAGCCTGCTATTCCATCAGTGTCTATCATTTTCCTTTTTATTTGTTTTGGGAGGTAGCAGAACCCACTTATTGTGGGAAAAGTTCTGCATTACAAGCATAACCCACTTAATATCCTTTCACCAAACAGTTGCTTCAGCTTGACCGTCATTTATGTGTGTCGGTAGGCTGTAATTCTCTTCTTATAGTTTATAGAACCATTCATCATGAAAAACCATGAAGTCCATGTTCAAGCGAAAGGAAATTAAATGAAATGAAGTTTTAGATTATGCTTCTCCATTTTGTGTAATTTAGTTTGTTGGACAGCTGTGACACAAGTTTAAGCTCAATGACAACTAATACATGTAGCTGATCCCACTTATTGTGGGAGAAGGCTTGGTTTTGGTGACAGCTAGGTTTTGGTTTTGGATTTGGGACAACTATTCAACTTATGTCCGGCAAATATGGCTCTTGAGTAACAGGGCAGTCCACGTTGGAATGTTTGTTATGTCAATTTCCAGAAATCTTTGACTTCAATGTACTTGGACCTCTCCTTTTTGTTTCCCTGAACTAATAGTATGATATAGCGGTCAAATGGTGCTTTCAGTGTTGAGTTTCTCTCTGAACCTTGTAGTATATTCTTGATGGCACTAGTACCATTTAGTTACTCCCGTGCAACTTCAACCACTGGATTTAATATTGCCGAAGTTGGCTCCTTGGAGATTGACTGGTTTTATTATTCTTACAGGAACTTCGTTTGAAGCATGGCATCGGCTCTTTAAGTTGCTTCCGATAATTTGGTCTGGATAACTTGGAAAACCTGTGAAGGGTATTCCTGATCGCCAACAGATTGGCCCTCTCATTGTTGCCATAGGCTTCTTGGAAGAGCTTCTGGTGATCATTGCGTAGTAGATGAAATCAACGATCCTCATTTCATCAACGGAGCATGTCTCTAGTCCTGTCTGGTGGACCCAGACTGGGATGTAGTTGAGTTGCTGACAGATTGGTTACTTCTTATATGGTGCAGGACTGACAGATTAAGTGTATACTGACAGTGAATTTGTAAATTCTGATCATTCTTTGATTCATTAGCAGCTATAATTTGCATATCAGATGCACTCCTTTCCTCCTTGTCATTTTATACCATCTTCAATAGAAAATTATTGAAAAATTGCGTCTCATACTTGTTTTTGTCTTTCCAAATCGCGGATGATCCTTGATCTTATATCTGTGTGGTGATGTGGGTGGTAAAAATTAACTGCAAGCTATTCACTTGCTCAGGCCCTCAATGTTTTGTTCGTAATGCTTACAGGTTGGACAAGGTCGTGGGATTAACTCAATACTTTTTGCATGCATTCCTTACCACAAACCCGGAGCTGCATACTGCCTCCAGGTAAAGGGGGTAGTCTGGGGGTTTCGTATTGCCGCGCCGGGAAATGTCTCTGAACCCAGTTCAGGTTTTCCCTCGACATAATTCTCTGAAACAAGTCGAGAAAGAGTTTTAGTGGGCTCAACTATGGTATCTCTTATAAAAATAAAAGAAACTCACGTATTGAAATCTTGAAAATTCCAGCTCGACCCCTCTTTGTTTTGTGCTTGGTCAAGAGTTGTTTTGGTTGGTGAGTTCTTTTAGCCCTTCAAAGCTCTAGTCATCATTTTCAAATGCCCCTTCACTGCATTTGTCTAGAATCTGGCATGTTTAGTAGGGCCGAGTTAGGCCAAACACTTCCAGACTCTTTGGGCTAATGTATCAGAAGTCCGGTTCACCAATTCCATGTGCCTCACTACAGCCATACGTAACCACACACACACACACACACACACACAGAGAGAGAGAGAGAGAGAGAGAGAGAGAGAGAGAGAGAGAGAGAGAGAGAGAGAGAGAGAGAGAGAGAGAGAGAGAGAGAGAGCATGGATAGGGTGTGGGTGGTTGTTTAAGCAGATAGCAGATGTGTCTTACTGGAGGGCCCATATCTTAACTTAAGAGGAAGAGTGCCTCAGTTGACCCAAGCTATACTAGCTCGGCGAGGTTTCGACTATTGGGTCCATTTCTGGGGTTGGTGTTGGAGTTTGATGTGCGGCCACAGGACATTGTCTCGAGCCAGAATGAAATGACTCAAATAATTTGAGACTAAATAAATATCGAAAATTATGCAGCACGGTTATAGTGACCATTAAGTTAGCTTGGAAAGTTCATCCTTTTGGCACAAATAAGAAAATCTAAACAAGATCCACATAACTAGATTCAAGCAATATCTGTATCCAATTCTTTGGGTCTGGCTCCAGGTATCCGAATTAAGGACATTGACATCCCTAAATCCACCGACGAGATGTGCAAGTAATCTAAGAATAACATCCAAAGGCTGAGACAGTGACGGGTCCACGGAAAAATTGGGAGATTCATACCCTACAAACACAAGCTAGTGTGATAAAAGACAGATAAGGTAAGGCAGGTGAAGCACAAGCTACATCAAGAGTCACATATAGGAGAAGGAAAACTCTTCATCCAAACCATCCCATCTGGGTGCCACTTTGCCAAGCAATGTGCTGTCTTGTTGCTTTCTCGTAAAGCGAAAGTCCGTCTGCACGACCGAAGCAGCAACTCAAATCATAGCGGTCCCTTAACATCATCCCCAGCCCATTCGAACCGTATGCATTCAACCGTGGGCTATGCATTTTCTAATTTCCAAACACGAGTAGACAAAATGTTGTAGGGTCGGGCATACATCCCACAGGAGCATTCAGGCCACCGTGATGCCGTGGTCTTTCAATTATGGGTTGCCGATTCACCCGTGACCTATGCATTTTCTAACTTCTTCAATTTCAGGTGCGGCCGATGTCCCACCTTGCCCCGAATAGTTCTTTCAGTGCTTATGCGCCCTAAAGTTGCAGTTTGGATTCCCACCAAGCAAGCAGTTGGTTAAAAGCAAGCATCACATGTAGCGAGGCTGTAATGTCACGCATTCTTTTCTGTCTGGCAAGCTCGGCTTTGGAACTTGGTTGGATCTTTACTAGATGTGCATACCCCTTATTTGGATTTTGTGGGCTTCAATGTAAGTTCTTTTCCCTATTCTCATCACGGGAGCCGTGGCTAATTGCATGAAAATAAGGTCTTAGATGGAGTTGGAGTAGTGGCAAATCTAGAAACTTGTTTTGGTTGGGCAGATTTCATGTTCGGCCCGGTGGGCTTTAAATTTTTTTAAATTCTTTTGAAAATTACAATACTTGATTGAAAATTTTCAGAATTTCGGGTGAGATGGTCGCCCCACTCCGCCACAATGTGGATCCGCTACCGAGTTGGAGCGGCTTCGCCTCATGAAACAAAGCAGTTATGGTTATGATCAAAGGGAACTTTTGCTCTTATCTCTTTCAGAAACTTGCGTTTGTTCACTCAAATCTGGTTCAGGTAGCTAAATATCTAGATAGGGTTCTGCTTTAGGTCGCGTCAAGCCAAGAACCACAGGGTTTGGGTCTGGTTTGTATCGAACTCCACCCATGAATTTTCAAAAGCTAAGGGAAGTGGGCAGCTGATGTAGGATCCATCTTTTAGCGGCTGGTCATTTTGGATTCTTGCATCTGATGAGAATTTTAAATGGAATTGTGAGAGAGATGGCCAGCCTGATGTGGATTCCAGCACAAGAATCCTCTCATGGGGCAAGACTAACCGTGCGCTAATCAAAACTTGATTGTGGTGAGTTTCTCATCGCTGAAGGAATAGAAAAAAAAAGAGAGTATCTAAAACTTCTTGTACATACGTAAGTGTCTGTTTGAGCAACAGATCCAACAAGGGAGGGTTTGATTACAAGGCCTGAGACTAGGGAGTTTTCATCGTAATCAAATGAAGTCTCAATATGCAGTAAAAAGCAGGGTCATACCCCATTATGAGGTGCATTTACAGCCGATCCCTAGGAGTAGGCCGCTCGAACTGGAGCTGGAGTTCCAGTTTCGTAGCCCCAGCATCGCAATCAAACACCACCTAAAGTTACTCCAGTCCAGTTCTTAAAAAGGGAGGCAAAAGAGGTGCTAGCTTTGGTCCCTGGTTTAAACTGAAGAGGGATGATTTATTAGTTGGTAGGAAAGTTGGCAACCTTCATTGCTTATGCTGAATTTAGTTGCTGTCGATTTTCAAATCTATAAGCGCTATCAGGCTGTTGGTTCCCCAAACGAGGGCATCTATGAAGGCATCGCCGCAAATCGGAGGCAAAGTGGGGAGTTTATTTCCGGTTTTCGCTTGGAAAAATTTATAAACAGACCCCAATCGTCTCGGGGCCGTTCAGAACGCTAGGGACAAACAATCGTCTCCATTGGTTTAGTTGTCCTTGAGCTTCCACTTACGCTCGCCACTTAATCTCATACGTCGTCTTAAGTCCTTTAGCGCGCGCGCACACACACACACACACACACCGAGAGAGAGAGAGAGAGAGAGAGAGAGAGAGAGAGAGAGAGAGAGAGAGAGAGAGAGAGAGAGAGAGAGAGAGAATGGCGATGGCTGCTTTGCGCGGACTCTCTACGTCGTCTAAGTCATGCCGACCGCTCTTTAATGGAGGATCCCTTTACTATATGGTATCATTCCTCCTCACGACCACCGTCCTCGTTTTGGCTGCACTCCTGAATCTGATGGCGTTCATCTTTATTCGATCTCCAAAACATGGCGATGCTCTTTCATGCTTCTTTGTATAGCAGATCGTGTTTGTACCCCTTTTAATCGGAAACCGTCTCTGAACAAAGAAGACTGGAACTTGTAGATTAATTCGTCCTTGACTTTATCACAAGGATCTACTTCGTTTTGTTTTAATGTTTAGATCTCCATCTATTGTGTTTGGTGATGGTCTTTGTTTGTTTCGTCGGTTAACCGTTTTGTTGGTGGTTGTTTGTTTCAGTCATCTCTTCCCGACGCGGCTGTGCTTGACAAGGAAAAATCTCGCTTCACGGTAAGCATTCTCTCAGCTCAACGATTTTTAGATACTGAATGGTTTAATTCACGACTCATCTGTTACTTTCCAATCCGGCCTTATTAATTCATGAAAGCTGATTTCACCATGGAACTTTATTTTAACCGCAACCGGTTTAAGTATTTGATTGGTATGTTTTCTTGGACTGAATTATAGTGGCCGAAGCAACTCAATGCTCCGCTTGAGGTGGTGGATCCGGAGATTGCAGATATCATTGAGCTTGAGAAAGCAAGACAATGGAAGGTTACCGAGCTTACCTTTTTTTTCATTGGTTGCATTTGGGAATTGTGTTTTTTCTCCTGTTGGTCCGAAATTTATTATGAGTACTTGATTTTTCTGAGTCTAGCTAAGTTATATATATTTTTTTCATTGTTAAATATGACAAGGAAACAGAAAACTTAGAATTCAGGAAGCATGTTCAAGTTACAGGTCAGCCAAAAACAATCTTAAAAGGAGCTATACTGGTGATCCCATGTTTGTGAATTTGTAGAAGAATTTTGCAATGCATTATAGGCATTTTATTAGGGGTTCTAATTGAGAGCATGACAGTCATATGCAGTTCATGTTAGAAAAAAGTTCTCTTCGGATGGAAAGAGGCTTCTTAGTTTTCTTAAAATAAAAAATCTAACAATCAGAGTAACATACATTTAGTATATTTTGTTACAACAGTTTGTATTTCTGGCTGACACCTTCACATGGGTTGTGTCTTCAGGGCTTGGAACTCATTCCTTCTGAAAATTTCACCTCAGTGTCCGTAATGCAAGCAGTAGGTTCTGTTATGACCAATAAGTACAGTGAAGGCTATCCTGGTGCGCGTTACTATGGTGGCAATGAGTAAGATACCTTAAAAATTTTACATTTACTTTAATCCTGATAGGGAGGAAGTGCTATAGACTTGAAAATATCTCTTCCTATTACTTACGTTGTAATATACCCCATGAACTTTCCGATATATGTGCATAACATTATGGCCTTAACTATATTTTGCATATTTCTCACCTTGTAGGTATATTGATATGGCAGAGTCATTGTGTCAAAAGCGTGCTTTGGAAGCATTTCGGTTGGATCCCAAAAGGTGGGGAGGTTAGTTGTGTGATCCTTCCATCTTTCTCTTGAATGCTGTTGGTTTCCAAATAGCTTCGTGGTGCTGCTATACTGAAAACTGCTTTTAGTTGAGAGAACATAATTATTTTCATGTGACGTGCCATATCAAAGTTGTACCCACAGGTGATTGTTTCTGAAAGTGCAAAGGATACACTGCATCTCTTCTTTAGAATTTAATTGGAAAAAGTTAAGGGATTTTAAGGCTTTCTCCTTAGGACCTATAAAATAACTTGTCTCATGTAATTAAGTTGGAATGGAAGTTTGAATATATTACACTCATGAAACAATGTACTCATACGTGCAATTTGTACTAGAGGCAAGTTACTTGTTTGGCATCTATTGACTTTCATTGTAGGATTTTCTGAAGATTTTGCATTTAAACGGGCACTACTACAACTACAACTAAGCCTTTTCCCATACTAGATGGGATCGGCTACATGAACTCTTTGTTTCCATAGAGCTCTATCATAATTTATAGAATCTACTGTAAATAAATCCGACAAAGATTTATGCTGGCTGTCAGAAGCCTAATGCAACCCTCCTCCTTTATCCGAGCTTGGGACCGGCCATGCAAGGGTGATCCCTTACATGGGCGGAGTTTGCATTTAAACTGGCAAATGCATCAATATTTTAAGTTCTTGTTGTTGTCTTCTTTGTTGTCTATATTGATTCATCTTTCAAGTTCTTCCTTTCTGTAATACCTTTTCTATATATTTTTCAGTAAATGTGCAATCTTTATCTGGATCTCCTGCCAACTTCCAAGTTTACACTGCACTGCTTAAACCCCATGAAAGAATTATGGCGCTTGATCTTCCTCATGGTGGACATCTTTCACATGGTTATCAGGTGCTTTAGAGGTTTTTAAATGTGTAATAATTTTACCATGGTTTATCATGTATTGGTATTTATTATTTGTTGCATCTGCAATTATTCTCCAATTTTTTTGTTATTACTCCTTTATAAATTAAAGAGCATATCTATGTAATTCTTATACTCTGATGTTTCATGTACATTAAAATATATTGGATGCGCCTACACATGCCAAAACCTTATATCTTTAGTCATACTTGTTTGATTACTAACTCTGCTTGGTTTCTCAGAGATATGGAATATCTGGATCCCCTTGTGTCAAGTCATCTTGAATGTGACTCCTAGATACAGGAAGGAGAATACTAAAGGAAAAACAGATGACAAGCATGTGATAATTTAGTGATCTTTCTTTAATTGGTCCACCTTTACACTCCAAACATTGCTTTTCCTTTGGCAAACTTGATATGGTTAAAGTCAGGAACTTTAAGAGCTTGCGGTTGAGTTTTTAAGTGTTATATCTGGGTTTTTAAGTGTTATATCTGCTGGGATCCTTACCTGCAACTGCATCTTTACTTCATAGGCCCACTCATTCACTGTGAAGTTCATCTGTTGCTGTTGTTCATCCGTTACTATCATTTATACTTAGTCGCTGTTATTATTGTCTTGCCTAGCTTTTTACTGAAGGGGATAGATGAAGATGAACTTTTGTCTTGTAGAGTGTATAACATAAAGTTATCGTTTTAGTTATTCATTTTTTCATTTAACAGACGGTTTTTTGAAGTACAATCTTTTTCAGTTGCCTTTGAACTTTAATGTGGTTTTACATTTGTTAACTTTGCAGACAGACACAAAGAAGATATCTGCTGTGTCTATTTTTTTTGAGACAATGCCCTATCGGTTGAATGAGGCTACTGGCTACATTGATTATGACCAGGTACCTAAATATGATTAGTGGTTTGGAATCTATTATATTTAGCTTGCTTCAGGAGTTGGCTCATTGATTATTCTTTTAGCCAGATTCAATACATGCATCTATGCCTTTTGTCAAAACGAAGAACTTCAGAAATCTGTGTTGATTAGTCGCTGTTGGAAGTTTTTCATTTCATCTCTAAAGCATTGAATATCTGACACTCTTTTCCTTTTTCCAGCTAGAAAAAAGTGCAACACTTTTTAGGCCGAAGCTTATAGTTGCTGGTGCAAGTGCTTATGCACGCCTCTATGATTATGAACGGATTCATAAGGTAAGGATGCTATTTCCTGTTTCTTAGACATTCTCAATGTTAAAGTTCCCAAGTTGTTGACGGTATCAAGCCTTATTCCAAATACATATTATTCTATTCATCTGTCCAATATCTCCATCTTTCCTGTATAGTTCTATGAAAAATTTCAAGTACCTCTGTTAATTTCTAGTGCATGTCAATGATTATCTTCAGGTCTGTGACAAGCAAAAGGCCATTCTCTTGGCTGACATGGCACACATCAGTGGGCTGGTTGCTGCAGATGTCATCCCATCTCCTTTTGATTATGCGGATGTGGTAACCTCAACGACACACAAGTCACTTCGTGGACCACGTGGTGCCATGATCTTTTTCAGGAAGGGGGTCAAGGAGGTCAACAAGCAAGGACAGGAGGTTAATGACACTTGATTTCTCTAATTGTTATAACTATTTAGTTCCACTGGTCAATTTGCTGTTCTACTGTTTGAAAAATCATGTCACTCGTTAAATAATGTCATTGTCATGCAATCTCTTCATGAAGGTGTTGTACGATTTTGAAGAGAAAATCAATGCGACAGTATTTCCTGGACTTCAAGGTGGTCCGCATAATCATACTATTACTGGTTTAGCAGTTGCCCTCAAGCAAGTATGTTTAATTGCTCCACGACAAGCATTTCCTGTCATTCCTTATATGATAAAATTTTTATTTGTTTGTTAAGGAACAATAGGTCAGTTTTACGTGAACATGTTTTTAAGTTTTATGCATTCATTATATTGAACTGTGATATATTCTAGATGGTTTACGCTGTTAATAACTTGCTGTATCCCATTTTTTGTTTTGGGTGGCACATGCAAATTTCAAGTTAATGAAGTTCTTTCTTTGAATGGGGAATGAAGTTTTTAGGTATGGTTTCTGAATATAAACTATTGAAATTTGGTATTTTGAGTCTCTATCATAACAAATTTGGTATAATAAAAAGATGTCTATGGTAGAAATAAAGATGTTGAGATTGATGAGTGGTCACACAAAAGGAAAGACCGCATATATAATGAGGTTATTAGAAACAAATTGGGAGTGACACCAATAAAGGATAAAATAAGGAAAAATGGTTTAAGATGGTTTGGACATGTAGACAGACGACTAAGGGAAACTCTATTAAGAACGTATGAAAACTAGATTGTCAAAATGTTAAAAGAGGAAGAAGAAGACCACAAAAGTGTTGGAAAGAAGCAATAAAGAATGATCTAATTCATTTTGAGTTAACTGCCAGCATGGCACATGATAGAGCTCTGTGAAAACAAAGAATCCATGTAGCCAACTCCATCTAGTATGGGAAAGGCTTAATTGTTGTTGTTATTGAGTCTCTATCATAGCCAAGATGGTCTCAGTCCATGGCTCCATGCAACCATGCTGCTCTATTTTTATTGGTATTTCTACCTGAGAACATCGTTTTTCTGTTCCTTAGAAGTAGTCCAGAGGTTCTTCGTTAAAATCCAAATATGTGTCCAACCTAATTCAAATTGAAACTTTCTTTCTGTGTTCCCTACAAAAATTCACAGTTTTTGTTCTCCTTTTCAGTTCTTTCATAATTTTAAGCTGTCCTTTTATGAGGTGGAACATTTTACCTTCACATTATGTTTGATATCATTTTCACTAATTTATGTGTAAGATATTTGGGAACTCTGCCCATGTAAGGGATCACCCTTGCATGGCCGGTCCCTGTTAGAAAATGGGCCCAAGTGGCCCGGCCCTATGGGCCCGGCCCAGCAGGGCCACTAACCGTTGGGGCTGGCTGTGACCAACCCCCTTTCCCTCTTCTCCTCTCTACCCCCTTTTCTCTTCTCTTCTCTTCTTATTCTCACGTACTCTCTCCAATAAATATGACAATTGTGTAACATATTTTTGTGGCTAATCAATAAAGATTATTTATTATTCGGTGTGCTTTGTGTTCATTACTCTTTCGGTGTGCACTCGGCTATAGCATTTTCTAAGGCTTTATGGTAGGTACATTGTGGTGATATTTATTCATCGATCTTCCGCTGCTATATTGGAGCATCGTCTTCATTACATGGTATTAGAACAATTTTTTATTGTGGAAACGCCGATTGTTGTCTCGAGAAGCATATCGATAATGCTCTTGATTTTGTTGTAAGTTTACCTCTTTATAATTATTTTTTTTCTTGAAATATGGATGAAAATGGAGGATTTAATTTTCGTTTAACACTTTCAAACTATAAAACATGGGCCCAAACTATGAAAAATTATTTATATTTCAAAAAATTATGGGGCTATATAAGTGGTTCGAAGGTAGAACCATCCATCAGTGCTACGCTTGTGCAAAAAGAAGAATATGAAGGAGGTCACTGAACTATCCTATGGGTGCTCATGAATAATGTAAATGAGCACACTAGGGACACTTTGTCCAACTTCACTAATGCAAGAGAAGTATGAGAATACTTAAAAAAAAGTGTCCGACTTCACTAATGCAAGAAAAGTATGAGAATACTTAAAAAAATCTCATGTTTAAAGTGATGTTGCTCATAGAATGACATTAAGAGACAAAATGATCTCTTTTAGACAAGGAGATAAAAGGGTAAACGATTTCTTTGGCGAATATTCCAATATTTGGAACAAAGTATATGGTTATAGAAAGAAATATACACAATGTTTTAATTAGAGATAATGAAGATTTTGTATATCAATTTTTACAAAGTCTCCGAGAAGAATTTGAAGGAGTTAGGTCATCTCTTATTCATCGGAAGCTGTTTCCTATCAAAGAAAAGGTTCTTACCGATCTTCAAATGGCGGAAACAATAATGAATGAAGCTAGGCTTCAAAAAGATATCGCACTTGCCGCATTTAAACCCGGAGCAAATGTGAAGGCTTATCATTCTCCCTATTTCAAAAACAAAGGATGAAGCGAAGGAAGAAAGGAGGTCATTTGCACTTAGAAGAACATGCTTCATCTTTCATCCTTGCACTTAGAAGAAAAAATGAAGCAACTTAAAGCTCAAATGAAGGAAAAAGCAAATGTTGGTGCGGTTTTCTCTTCTTCTTCAACAACAACAACAACAACTAAGCCTTTTTCCATACTAGACGGGGTCGGCTACATGGATTCTTTGTTTCCACAGATCCTTATCGTGTGCCATGTTAGCAGTTAACTCCCAATAAGCTAGATCATTCTTTATTGTTTCTTTCCAACACTTTTGTGGTTGTTCTCTACCTCTTTTAATACTTTCTAAATTTAGTTTTTCTAACCTTCTTACCGGTTCTTCTTTTGTTCTTCTTTCTATATGTCCAAACCATCTTAAACGATGTTCTCTCATTTTATCCTCTATTGGTGCCACTCCTAATTTGTTTCTAATAACCTCATTATGTATACGGTCTTTTCTTGTATGACCACTCATCCATCTCAACATCTTCATTTCTGTCACAGACATCTTTTGTACATGTTGATGATTAACTGCCCAACATTCAGAACCATAAAACATGGCAGGCCTAATTGTTGCTCTATAATATTTACCTTTTAACTTTAATGGTATCTTCTTATCACAAAGAATACCTGATGCTCCTCTCCATTTTAACCAACTAGCATTAATTCTATGTGTAACATCTACATCAATTCTTCCATCACTTTGAAAAATTGACCCTAGGTATTTAAAACTTTCCTTTTGGGGAATGCAATGTGTGCCAATTTTAATTTCTATGTCCTCTGAAGTAGCCAAATGATCAAACTTACATTCCATATATTATGTCTTTGTTCTACTAAGTCGGAGGCCTTTGGTTTCTAATGTTTCTCTCCATAGTTCCAATTTTCTATTAACTTTTTCCTTAGACTCCTCCACTAATACAATGTCATCTGCAAATAACATACACCAAGGTACTTCGTTTTGAATATGTTTTGTTAACTCATCCATCACCATTATAAATAAGTATGGACTTAAAGTTGATCCTTGATGTAACCCAATATTAACTTCAAAGAAGTCTGTCGTTCCTTATTGAGTCCTCACACATGTTTTTGCACCATCATATATGTCTCTTATAAGGTTAATATATGTCAATGGGATACCTCTTTTTTCCAAAGTTCTCCAAAGAACCTCCCTCGGTACCCTATTATAAGCTTTTTCTAGATCAATAAATATCATGTGAAGGTCTTTCTTTTTTGCTCTAAAATGTTCCATAAGACGTCTCAAAAGGTGAATCGCTTCAATAGTAGATCTACCTGGCATAAATCCAAATTGGTTCTCTGTTGTACTTGATACCCTTCTTAACCTACGTTCGATAATTCTTTCCCATAATTTCATCGTATAACTCACTAACTTGATACCTCGATAATTCGCACAATTTTGAATGTCTCCCTTGTTCTTATATATGAGTATAAGTGTACTTGCTCTCCATTCCTCGGGCATCTTTTGGTTTTTGCCTATTTCATTAAATAGTCTTGTGAGCCAAGTGATTCCTATTTCTCCTAGTATTTTTCAAACTTCTATAGGAATATTATCTGGTCCTATCGATTTACCACCCTTCATATGTTTAAGAGCCTCTTTGACTTCATTCTTTTGAATACGTCGATAGAAATTGTGGTTTATATGCTTTTATGACTTGGCTAAATCTCCTAAACTAATACTAACATCTTTATTTTCATTAAAAAGATTATAAAAATAGTTTTTCCATCTATTTCTTATATCATCATTTCCCACTAGAATTTTTTCATCCTCGTCTTTTATGCATCTAACATGATTAAGATCTTTAGTTTTCTTATCTCTAGCCCTAGCTAATCTAAAAATATCTCTTTCACCCTCTTTTGAGTTGAGTTTTTTATATAAGTCATCCCAAATCTTAGCTTTTGCTTCACTAACGGCCTTTTTTGCTTCCTTCTTTGCTTTCTTATAAGCTTCTAAAGTTTCACTAGTTTTCTTAGCATAATGTAATTTGTAACATGCCCTCTTTGCTTTGATTTTATTTTGTACTACTTCACTCCACCACCAAGCTTCTTTTTGTGCCGATACACCTCCCTTAGATACCCCTAACACATCTTTCGCCACTTTCCTAATATGTATAGCCACATTGTTCCACATATCACAGGGTGTGCCAACATAATTCCAAACATCTCCTTGAAGGATTTTCAGTTTAAATATATCTTCTTTCTCGCTTTTGAGATTCCACCATTTAGTCCGAATAGCTCGATGCACTCTTTTCTTCTTTGTCCATTTTTTTATTTGTAAATCCATAACTAAAAGTCGATGTTGGGTGGTTAAGCTTTCTCCTAGAATTACCTTACAATCTTTACAATACGCTCTATCTTTTTTTCTACAAATAAAGTAATCAATTTGTGTTTGTGATAAGCCACTCTTATAAGTAATTAAATGTTCATCTCGTTTTTTGAAGATTGTATTGACTATAAAGAGATCAAATGCCATAGCAAAATTTAAAATCTCCCTACCTTCCTCGTTATATCCCCAAAACCAAAGTTTCCATGAATCCCTTGATATCCTAATGCCTCTTTACCGACATGTCCATTTAAATCTCCTCCTAAACAAATCAACTCCCTTTGTGGAATCTTTTGAAACACCTTATCTAACTCTTCCCAAAAAACTGTCTTTATACTATCTTCTAGTCCTACTTGGGGTGCGTAAGCATAAACTATATTCAAAACCTTTGCTCCTAACACTAGTTTCAACGTCATGATTCGGTCACCATATCGTTGTATGTCTACTACACTCTCCTTTAAATCTTATTTATGATAATACCAACTCCGTTCCGAGCCTTTTCTTTACCTGAGTACCATAATTTAAAACCTGTATCCTCTATCTCCTTTGCTTTTTCTCCAACCCATTTTGTCTCTTGTAAACATAGAATATGAATCTTTCTCCGAATCATAGTATCTACCACCTCCATTAGCTTATCCGATAATGTTCTGATATTCCAAGAACCAATACAAATCTTATTTTCTATGACTAGCTTCCTTACCCGCCGCATCCATCCATAATCAAAATGCGGAGACACTCTCTGAAATTTTTTCACTACATTCGGGCGGCAATGTAGCGGGACTAACTTCTTTATCCACACCCATCCATGATGTGGGAACCCTCTCTGCAATTGATTCACTACATTCGGGCAAAAATGTAGTGGCCCTTGCTTACTTCTTACTGCATTCGGGCTCTGCAGTACGTCGCTAGGCGGGGACGCCCCAAAGCAATGCTCATAATTTTATAAAAATCCGACGAAGTTTTATGCTGGCTGTCGGAAGCCTAACACAACCCTCCTCCTTTATCCGGGCTTGGGACCGGCGATGCAAGGGTGATCCTTACATGGGCGGTTTGCTCTTCTTCAACAAAAGAAATTCAAGGTATGACCTCTTGGATTCTTGATTCGGGTGCTTCATTTAATATGACTTCTAATGAAAGAATTTTAAATTTATGTGTTAAAAAATCTTTATCATGTGTTTACACCGCGGATGAAACAAAATTAGATGCAGATAAAATTGGTGATTTACAAAATAAAAATTTTGAAATCTCCAAAATTAGTGTTGTTCCAAAACTAAATTTAAACTTACTCTCTGTATCTAAAATCTCGGATAAAAATTATGTTGGAAACTTTTAATCCACGAGATGTATTGTACAGAATCGCCTCTCGAAAAAGGTGATTGGTCGTGGCCATAGAGAAGACAGACTTTACGTTACGGACTATTTGCATAGTATAAGATATGTTAATGTTTTGACAAAGCTCTTTTATGGCACAAGAGACTAGGACATCTTAATGCTAAAAAATTGTATCAACGTCCTCTTCGAATGAAATCTAAGGAATATTTTTCTTGCAAAGATTGTGTTCTTGGTAAAATGCAATATCTTCCATTTTAAAACAAAACACATGTTACCACAAGACCCTTCGAAATAGATAATTCAGATGTATGGGGTCTGACACCCGTTTTGTCTAAAGGAGGTATTTCCTACTATGTGATTTTTATAGATGACTTTACTAGATATACATGGGTATATCTTTTAAAAGCAAAATCCGATGTTTTTCAAAATTTTGTTATCTTTCATAATTTAAAAAAAAATCAATTTGATTCTGAAATCAAGATTTTTAGATCCGATTCAGGAGAGTTTATGTCAAAGGATTTTAAAAACATCTCAATACGTTTGGAATTATACATCAAACTTCTTGTTCTAAGACTCCTCAACAAAATGGCATTTTCGAATGTAAACATAGATATATTTTGGAAACCAAAAGGACCTTGCTTTTATCAAGTGGTGTTCCTAAAAATTTTTAGGCAGAAGCTATTATGACTGCAGTCTATTTAATTAATCAGATGCCTTCTTCGGTTTTACAAAATTTATCTCCTATAGAAAAACTCTTTAAAGTTTCTCTCAACTATTAGAGACTGCATATTTTTGGATGTAAATGTTTTGTTTATACCGACAAAGACGATAAACTGTCATCTTATGCCATAGAATGTGTCTTTCTAGGATATGAAATAACAAAAAGGGGTATAGGTGTTATGATTCTAAAAATGATGTATCGGGAGATGTCAAGTTTTTTGAAAATGAATATGTTTTTAAAGGCATGGATGATGTTAGTTCTCTTGATGACTCCTATTCCTTCTTGAATGATATTTTAGGTGAAGAGGTAATTCATGTAGAAAATGATCTTGATGAACATATGATTACAAGATACCCTATTACACCTTTTAATCAATATTATACTAGGAGATCTGTGCCTATTCCTAGAAGATCAAACCGTGATTCTAGACCTCATTAAAGATTTGTCTCATATGATAGCTTTTCACCAGGCATAGAGCTTTGATAACAAATATTTCAGCTATAAAGGAACCTAAAACCTTTAAGGAAGTTCAATTATCACAAGACTGGATTCATGCAATGAACGAAGAGTTGGATTCTTTATATAGAGCCCAAACTTATGTTAAAAATGCTTTTCCACGGGAATTTGGAAGAGGAAGTGTATATGGACATCCCACCAGATATGGACCTACCGGAAGGGAGGGAATATGGTGTGCAAGTTAAGGAAGGCCTTATATGGACTCAAGGCCTCCTCGTGCTTGGTTTGGGAGGTTCACCAATGCTATGGTGTCCTTAGGTTATAGGCGTAGCCGTGGAGATCATACCCTCTTTATAAAACATTCCAAAGAAGGCAAATGCTTACACTTCTTCCGGTTTATGTTGATGACACGATCATTATTGCCGGTGATGATGAGGTTGAGAAACAGTCCTAAAAGAAAAATTAGCTGCACGCTTGAAATGAAGGACTGGGGAAGCCAAGTACTTCCTTGGGATAGAGGTTGCCTATTCCAAACAAGGCATCTTTATTTCCCAAAGGAAATATGTCCTAGATCTTCTTAAGGAAACAGTGGGAAGCTAGGGTTGCAAAACATTGTGGGCACCTATTGAACAAAAATCACAGGATTGGAAACAATGAGGAGAGCCCAAGGGTGGATAAGACACAATATCGAGACTTCAGGGAAAACCGATATTTGTCTCACACTAGACCGACATAGCCTATGTCGTCAGTGGTTAGGAAACACCATGCATGATCCTCGTGAGAGACATATGCTAGCCGTGAATAGAATTCTTCAAGATTTGAAGACAAGCCCGGGAAGAGGACTTCTATTTCGAAAAGAACAAACATTGACCATTGAAACCTATACGTATGCAGATTATGCTGGCAAATTGGAGGGCCGCTTGTCGACAAAGGTCTAGCGGCCTACCTCGTGTTATCGTATGTTTTTAGGAGGAAACTTGGTGACTTGGAGAAGTAAGTTAAAACAAAATGTGGTTGCAAGGTCAAGTGCGTAGGCTGAATTTCGAGCCATGGCACAAGGAATTTGTGAATCGTTATGGATGAGAATCATACTCGATGATCTCAGATAAAGTACTTAAGCTCCTACATGAGGTTATTCTTTGTGATAACAAGTCGGCAATCAGCATTGCTCACAACCCGGCTCAACATGATCTGACAAAGCATATAGAGATTGATCGCCATTTCATCAAGGAAAAATTAGATGATGGCCTTATAACTACAGAAAGTACGTCCCTTCGTAGCACCAATTAGCAGATGTCTTCACCAAGCTGTGACCAACCCCCTTTTCCTCTTCTCCTCTCTACCCCCTTCTCTCTTTTCTTCTCTTCTTATTCTCATGTACTCTCTCATATAAATATGACAATTGTGTAACATATTCTTAAGCCTTTTGTAGCTAATCAATAAAGATTATTTATTATTCGGTGTGCTTTGTGTTCATTACTCTTTCGGTGTGCACTCGGCTATAGCCTTTTCTAAGGCTTTGTGATAGGTACATTATGGTGATATTTATTCATCGATATTTCGTTGCTATATTGGAGCAACATCTTCATTACAGTCCCAAGCCTGAACAAAGGAGGAGGGTTGTGTTAGACTTCTGACAACCATCTTAAAACTTTGTCGACTTATTTATCATGGATTCCTTAAATTATGGTAGAGCTATGTGAAAACAAAATATCCATGTAGCCAACCCCATCTAGTATTGTTGTATCTGGAAGATGTTTGGGATTTTATTTTTCAACAAATTTTGGTTTTTGATGCAAAAAGAAGTCAAAGTTTGAGCTTTATAAATTTTCTAAATTAGTTTTTCTTTCTTAAATAGCCGACCCCGTCTAGTATGGGAAAAGGCTTAGTTGTTGTAGTAGTTTTTCTTTGTTAATAGGGATAACCATCCTACCATATCGTATGGTACAATATGATATGTGGTATCGTACCTTATCCAAGATGGGGTGCCATATATAGCAAAAGACTGATGTTATTGGTCTTTCATAATATATTCATTTTTTTCTCTTTAGAAGCCTCTGAGGAGAGAAAGTCTTGCATCCATTTGGTGGAACAAAATTTGAAGAAACCCTGTACGTTATGCTGTTGGTTGACTATGATTGATTCTATAAAGAAAATGAACTAATTTTCCACTTGCTGTGGGGATTCGTAAGTGAAAAGGTCTATTCTGATGCACGGATTGCTGCTCAGAACTCTATTAGAAACACCTCAAAAGGCACATGTACAACTAGTATTTCTCTCATTCCTATTCCATTCTCATAAAGATGAAAGTTGCCTTTCAATCTCTCAAATGTTTTAATTCTTTGAAAGCAGTGGTGGAACTTGAATTGTACGCTGATTCTTCACTTTCTTGTTATTGTAATTGAAGGCCACCACTGCAGAATACAAAGCCTACCAAGAACAGGTTCTCAGCAATTGCTCAAAATTTGCTCAGGTATTTTCATCTCTGACGTTTTGTAATACGTTTGTGATATCTGAACTTGGTTTCTGAGATAGAAGTGCTCTTTACTTTGTATTTTGTTTGTTTTTGTTATAACCTGTAAAGTTTTACAAATTTAGTTGCCTTTGCTGATGATTTTAACTTTGAACTTGTTGCTTTTGCAGACCCTGACAGACAAAGGCTATGAGCTTGTATCTGGTGGAACCGATAATCATCTTGTCTTGGTTAACCTGAAAAACAAGGTATCGGCCTTTCACAAAATTTACAGTCCTTTTTGACCTATCATTTATTAAGTTTCCATGTTTATAGAGGCTATGTTCCATGTATCACCTTTCCTTGAATGCTTTCATATAATTTTAAAGCTTGTCTTAATGTAAGTCATACAGGTTGGATATATGGCAGATATATCCTTGGCTTTATCCTGATATGCTATCAACCTTGATTCAGGCACAATATGGTATTGGTGGGTTGATGTTTATCATCAGGGCATGCGTTTGTATGTATGTGTGTATGCGGTCATGTGTTTTCTGTTCCTATAGCTGTACTGGCCACGATTTTACATCTCAGGATATGGTAGTCAAGACTAGCAAAAACTGGTGGTCCATGTCAGACATGGCTAACCTTCCAATTAGAACCTTTCATAACGAAATCAGTTGATCAACACTTAAGAGATGCTAAAGGAGTTATGGCAGTTGCATCATATGGTTATGGTTTAAGAGCCCTACTACTTATACCCTGTTCTATGAGGTCCATTTGAAGAAAATATCTTCAACATATTAGTCATTTTCAAGATATGCGTCTCGACTCTAAAGAGCTTAGTTCTACCCTATAGACCTTGTAAGGTTCTCTAATGTTTTGTTTGCCTATACGCTCCAGAGAGATTCTGTCAACACCGTAAAACTTTCGATTGCCATGTAAATTGGTTGGAGAAAAGGAAATCCGTGGAACACTTCATGTTTCACTAATGTGTGTTTATAGATCCTTCTCTGGTTTTCAGGGGATTGATGGCTCCAGAGTGGAGAAGGTGCTGGAACTGGTTCACATTGCAGCAAACAAAAACACCGTGCCTGGTGATGTGTCTGCCATGGTTCCTGGTGGCATCCGGATGGGTAGGACTTTCACCTTGATCTTTCTTTGCTTACTTATTGCTTGACTGAACAAGCTCCTGTCCTGCGAGCAGGAGCCCCAGCACTTACATCAAGAGGATTCACAGAGGAGGACTTTGTCAAAGTGGCAGATTTTTTTGATGCTGCTGTTAAATTGTCTTTAAAAATCAAGGGAGAAACGAAAGGTTTACACTTTACATTCTGTTTCAATATGCTGCATGATAAATATGAGAGCATTTACGATGCTGGTGTATGTAATGTTGTTTAAGTGCATAATATTGATATTAAGCCGTTTAGGTTCATTATGAAATTTATCCAGCCTTGGTGGGGGTATCATGACAAGTTCCACTGGGGTTCATTCTGGTCTTCTTTTCTTTTTGATGCTACATGAGACCGAGTGTCAGTCCTAGTAATTGACGCCTTTCGTCTATGTGCAGATAATGATTAGGAACTCCTTTTTTTTATTACATTTTACTTAATTTTTGGTAGTTCTCTTATTGCCTTTTCATCTTTCATTAGTGTTTGTTTGTATTTTGCAAAAAAATTCATTGTTGTCATGCCTGCTAGACTCTGTTTTGATGTTCTACTCTAGTTTGTTTGGCTATTGGTTTCATACATTCCAGTGGACTGACTCTTTCCAATATCTTGAACTTGCCAATTTTCTCTCTTTGTACAATGTTACTTTTCACCTATAAGTTTGAATGATGAACTACGTCACTGCAGTCTTGAACCTTCTTTTTTACATGAGAGATTCTTATGCTGACTTCTCATCATGGTTTTTGTGTAGGGACAAAGTTGAAGGACTTTTTGGCCACTATCCAGACAAGTGCACATTTCCAGTCAGAGATTCAAAAGATCCGCCATGATGTTGAGGAGTTTGCAAAGCAATTTCCAACAATTGGATTTGAAAAGGAGACCATGAAATACAAAAACTGATTTGCAGCTCCTTGTGCATGGTATGTGCTTCATTTTTTCAATAATATTCATCTGGGATTTAAGCATCGCTTGGTTTATGTTACATATGTATGTATGTGTCACACGTACCTACGTACATGAATATCCTATGAGAGATAGCAACTGTTGATAATTGACCAAATGATTTAGTTAGCTGGAGTTACCCTTTTGACCCTGCTTCTGGCCCGGCTTTGTCTTCAGTTTCTGGGTCCATAACTAGGTTATGTTTTTGGGAAATCACCATTCAGCGGGCCATGCTCTCCTAGCATAACATAAAATCACCGATCTCAGCTTGTCTAGAGATTGGTGTGATTTTGGTGCCCATTTTGAGAAAAGTTGAGATGGGCAACCAAGATTTTGGTTGAAGCACTGTCATGGTGCATTGTAGCTGGTCTTTTTCTAATTTTCCACAAGACCCAACTTATATACTCATTGTCAGCTTCTTAAAGTTTCTGGTATTTCTGCTTCATGTTTGTCTTTTGTAGCTGGCTAGAAAAGATTCTGATAAATATTTCTGCCTTATTTAGATTCATAGACTTTCATGTATATTACATGTCTTTCTGTATTTTATCTAGTCCCTGAAGCCTCATTTAAGTTTTATGCGATTTATTCATCAGGAAGAAAAGGGTGTGCGCAATAGAAGGCTTCGAATGTTTGTCAGTGTGGAGAGCTGATTGGGAAAGCAACTTGTTCTACATCCGTAGTTTACTCGAGCAAACTAAGATTTGCTTTTGGAGCAACTTGCTAATATAGTTGTCTACAAGATGTATCCTATTTCAGTTGCTTATCTGATATCCTTCATTGGATGGCCATCTTCTACTCGATACATCTCTTAAACCCAGCCATTTTTTCCCCTTGCTGTGAAATGAGAGATGCACATATTAATGGTGGTTATGAGATGTATGGTTTGATACGGCTAGTAAACATGCAAATTCAAGCTTGTATGGTTCTTGTAAGCTAAAGCGAAGCTTGTGCAGGGGCAAACCCCTCTGGAGTAGCTGAGCTTGAACTGGGTTTGATTCAAATAAAGAACCTTATTTAAAGCTCAATGGGATAGAAAGTTGAAAGCTTATTAAGAGAACTGGTAGCTGTTGAAAGCTGAAGGGAAACTGTAAGTACAAGCTTTAGTGCATGTTCAACACTTAATCCACTTCTACACGGACGTACACCATCGCCTGGTTGTTCTCTCACTAAGCACCTATTGCTTCTGTTACGTTGCTTAGCATATTTGATGAGTTTCCAGTATTCTTATAGTTTCAATTAGGGGAGTCACAAGCCACGCGTAGTTTCTCAAACCTGTGAGGTCTGTCGCAAGCGGCTGATCTAGTTTCTAAACCTATGTACATCGAACTTCGATTTTGATATATGATCCTATGCCCTCTTTTACGGCGAAACGATTCTGTAAAACTAACATTGCAATTATAAAGAATAATCATAGGGCATTTTTAGCGATCTTTGATTCCAACTCTACAAGTTACTGAACCCTACCAAAGTCTCACGGTCAACCATGAAGCTTAGTCTTCAAGAGTTTTGTCAGTGAGATAATTTTCACAACTGACATGGAAACAGAGGCGAGCTAGGGAGCGCGCGCTAGAGAGAGAGAGAGGACGCGGTTTATTGAAGAGGTAGTGCTTAAAGTGCAAGGTGAGGGAGAGAGAGGGGACTCAGTTTAGACGCTTAACATGCAAATAAAAAGATAAAAAAGTAGAAGTTGCCTTTTTTAAAACAAAATATTGTACTTGAAACGTCTATCTATCCATCTATCTATCTTTTTTAAAACAAAATATTGTACTTGAAACGTCTATCTATCCATCTATCTATCTATCTATATACATATATTATACATATATACATCTATCTATCTATATATATAATATTGTACTTGAAACGTCTATCTATCCATCTATCTATCTATCTATATACATATATATACATATATTATACATATATGTATATATATATATATGTATATGTATATAGATATATATATGTATATATATATATATATGTATATATATATATATATATGTATATGTATATATATATATGCCTTGGAGATCGTTTTTGGCCTCAAATTCCACACTCACCGAACAGGATTGTGTGCAATATGATCGCAAATATGCACACACACTCACACACGCATAGAGAGTTAACGTAAGGTCACGATTGAAAGGAAGTCACTTTCCCTAATCTTCTTCGCCGCCAATCTTTCTCTCTCTCTCTCTCTCATGGCATCTCTGCCATCCCCTGCTGCTGCTATCTCCTTGGCTAACGCACCCATCGCAGACCATGAATTCGATAGCGTTCCGAGGTATCTTCCTCCCGATTCAATGGCATTAGTTCGATAATTCTGGCATGATTTTCTACATTGACACTAAATTCTAGCTCAAAGTTTGGATCTTAATCTTAGTTACACTAATATATTATACATATATACATCTATCTATCTATATATATAATATTGTACTTGAAACGTCTATCTATCCATCTATCTATCTATCTATATACATATACATATATATATATATATATATATATGTATATGTATATATATATATATGCCTTGGAGATCGTTTTTGGCCTCAAATTCCACACTCACCGAACAGGATTGTGTGCAATATGATCGCAAATATGCACACACACTCACACACGCATAGAGAGTTAACGTAAGGTCACGATTGAAAGGAAGTCACTTTCCCTAATCTTCTTCGCCGCCAATCTTTCTCTCTCTCTCTCTCTCTCTCTCATGGCATCTCTGCCATCCCCTGCTGCTGCTATCTCCTTGGCTAACGCACCCATCGCAGACCATGAATTCGATAGCGTTCCGAGGTATCTTCCTCCCGATTCAATGGCATTAGTTCGATAATTCTGGCATGATTTTCTACATTGACACTAAATTCTAGCTCAAAGTTTGGATCTTAATCTTAGTTACAGGTTGCCCACCATCAAAGAGATTCTCCAACGACTAGTCCAATTCAAAAGATTTCATTTTCGCGACGGCTAGAAGTCAGACAAGCCGTATCTTTGTTAGGAGAAGGCAAAGAAGTAGACTCGAGTCTTTACGTTCCACTCCTGCAAGAATGTTTAGAGAGGAGATCCGTGCCTGAAGCTCAGGTTTTGCATACCCACATAATCAAGAGGCATTCATGAAAATCTGTTTCTTTCAACTTTTATGATCGACGCCTACGCAAAATGTTGTCAGATGGAATGTGCGCGGAGAATATTTTGATAAAATGCCCAAGAAAAATGTTGTTACATTGACAGCTTTGTTGACTGGCTACACGCACAACTCTCAGCCAAAGTCCACCACTGAAACCTTTTGTGAGATGCTGGAAGCAGGTGCATATCCTACTAATTATACTGTGTGAACTGTTCTGAGTGCATGCTATTCGTTGAGCGATGTGAATTTCGGAAAACAGTTGCATGGCTTTGTTGTAAAATATGGGATTGAGGAAGATACCAGTGTTGCGAACTCACTCTGCAGCTTCTACTCCAAATGTGGTAAGATTGGCTCTGGGCTGCTATCATGTACATGTATCTGAAGAGTGGAGATGTTGAAGGTTCTCACAAATTACTTAATAATATGGATACAAGGAACCTGATTACATGGAACAAAATAATTGCACGACATGCCCAGACGATGGATCGGTCAGGCAACGCACTCACTACTTACCACAGTGGTCTCGAGGCCTTGAGAATCTTTCTCAAGCTGAACAGATCGTTGACCCAACCTGATCTTTTCACTTTCTCAAGTGTCATAACCGTGTGCAGTAAGCTGGTAGCCTTAGAACAGGGGGAGCAAATTCATCCCCAAACTATTAAAACTGGGTTCATAGCAGATGTTGTAGTTGGAAGTGCCCTGGTGAACATGTATTCAAAGTGTGGAAGCGTTGAAAAATTCAGCAGACCGTCTGTGGAAATGCCAACAAGAACTTTGATCTCATGGACGTGGATGATCACAGGCTTTGCTCAACATGGCAGATGCAGGGAAGCAATTCATCTCTTCGAAGAGATGAGGCTGGCTGGCGTTAGACCAAGCAAGATCACCTTTGTTGGTGTCCTTTCTGCATGCAGCCATGCTGGTTTGGTAGATGATTGCCTCCGATACTTTGAGATAATGAAGAGTGTGTGGGATTAGGCCAGTTATGGATCATTATGCTTGTGTTATAGATATGTTCGTACGAATAGGGCAGCTGAAAAAGGCATTTGAGTTTGTTAAGGAAATGGAAGTTGAACCAAATGAATTCATCTGGTCTATCTTGCTTTCTGGCTGTAGAAGCCACGGGAATATGGAATTAGCCTTGTTAGCTGCCGAGCGCTTACTGGAACTCAATCCAAAAGATACTGAAATATACTTCATGCTGTTAAACACCTATCTCCAGTCTGGAAGATGGAAATATTTGTCACTGGTGCGGAAGATTATGAAAGATGAGAAATTAGTGAAGTTGCAGGATTGGAGCTGGATAAGCATCAAGATGTAGTCTATTCCTTCAGAGCTAATGATATGTCACATCCTTGCATAGGTCACATACAAGATTTCCTAGAGAGTTTGCTTACGAAAGCAAAAGAAATGGGGTACATTGCGCAGAAGAGTGCAGAAATAACCGAGGATGAGTAGGAAAATCTTAGATGAAGGCCCTGCAAAAGCTTCTGACCATAGTGAAATGCTAGCTGTTGCTTTTTGGACTGATCAGTCTGCAGGATGGTGTTTCTCTACGTGTTGTAAAGAATCTTTGAATGTGCCGTGATTGCCACAATGCTATTAAGATCTCCATAATAACAAAAAAAGAGATCATCCTGCGGGACGGCAAACGCCTTCACCAGTTCTATGATAGTCAATGTTTGGCCTTCAGTATGAAGGGGAAAGCCCAGTGCTTCCACTCCTTTGGTGGCCCTGTAGTACTAACACTGACAGTATTTATTGAATGGATGGGTGAAGAACAACTCTTTTGCATCGTATACACGATCTGAATGTCCTGTAGGGCAACCCCGCTTCTAGGGCCTATAAGGATTAAAGCTTGTTTAAGAATCTGTCTGTCCCCAATAATTAATCAAAATTCTTGCTTACTGCATTGTCCTGTAGGGTGTCTGATACAAGGTTCCAAGGGAACTCAGGGATCATTAAAACTGGTTGGTCTCCATAAGCGAAACCAGTTTCGGGATGAAAGAAGAAACAAAGGGATCTTTTGAAGGGTCTAGTGATGAAATAACATTTGCCCACAAAGAGCATTTGTTTGTTGTACGTTCCTTTCATGTTTCAGTCAATACTAGGGAGAACGGTGGGACAACCAAGATTATCTACAAGATGTATGTTTCAGAGCTTCTTGACAAGAATAAACGAATGCCAAGATGAGACGTACTAATAGGTGCAAGCTGCTGTAATTTTGTAGCAAAGTCGACAAGAATACGCTGGCTCACAAGGAGCTAAGGTTCTCCTGGCTGGGGGTCAGCCCAAAAGAGGGTGCGTTTGTGTGCTGCTCGCATGGAACACAACGTGCATGGCCGTGCACCCTGATCGGATAACTTTTTGGAAAGAATCTGGACTGCTTGTAAAGATCTCTTGGTCCTTTTGACACAGTAGGAGTTCGTGTGCGCAAGAGCTTTCATCGTACGATAAGAAAAAAAAAGGAGCCACCAAGGAAGAAATATCAGTATTGAAAGACGATGTTTTCCTGTTTTGTGATCAACACTACGGTGTCGGCGGAGTAAAGGAACAAAGAAAACTATACCAGGGAAACGATGGCCGCTTTTAGGCCACATCCCCAGCATCACCATGAAAAGATAAGATGGTTCTCTTGAAGCTTTATGATTATTTATGGTCTCAAATGAATTATGAAAAGGAAAGGAAATACGAACGAAAGACTACATAATGATACAACTGTGGCATCGAGAGAGAGAGATGTGCAGTGGCCAGTAAAACGACCTTTTATGAAACAGCAAAACGGGCAAGAAGTTGTGACAAGAAGGATACCAAGGCGAAAAGTAAAATATCATGATCGCTTCTGCTCAGGTGGTGGCTGCTGGAAAACGATTCGTCAATGACCTCACATAATGGTGCTTGCAAAGGAGTGGAGTACCTTTAAATTGCTCAGCCAGCAAAGTGCCACTTTTTCTCTTTCAACCTCCATTCATCTTTTTGGCAGGCTTCTAGTAAGGCTTTTGATGTATGTGTAGCTAAATACCATACATTTAATTACTTATAAGAGTGGTTTGCTACAAACACAAAATAATTTTTTTTTTAAGAAAAAGATATATCATGTTGTAAAGATTGCAAGGTAATTTCCCAAAAAAACTTAACTATGCAACATCTATTTTTAGTAATGAATTTGAAGTTAAAAAAGTGAACAAGGAATAATAACTAGTGAAACTTTGGAGGCTTACAAGAAAGCAAATAAAGAAGTGAAAAAGACTCTTAGTGAAGCAAAAGCCAAAATTTGGAAGGATTTATATAAAAGCTTAACTCAAAACAAGATGAAAGAAATATTTTTAGGATAGACAGGGCAATAGATAATAAAACTAAGGATCTTTTGTTAGATGCATCAAAGATGAAGATGAAAAGATTCTAGTGGCAATGAAAAATTATTTCTACAAGCATTTTAATGAAAATAAGGATGCTAGTATTAGCTTAAGAGAGTTAGTCAAATAAAAAAAGTATATAAATCGTAATTTCTATTGTTGTATTCAAAAGAATGAAGTCAAAGAGGCTCTTAAATATATGAAGGTTGGTAAATCTATAGGACTAAACAATATTCCTATAAAAGTATGAAAAATCATAAGAGAGATGGGGTTCACTTGACTCACAAGACTATTTAATAAAATATGAAGAACCCAAAAGATGCTAGAGGAATGGAGAACGAGTACATTTATACCCATATATAAGAAAAATATGATATTTATAATTATTCGAATTATTGAGGTGTGTTAATGAGCCAAAAAGAATTATCGAATGTGGGTTAAGACAAATATCGAGTACAAGAAATAACCAATTTAGATTCATACCCGGTAGATCTACTATTGAAGTGATTCACATATTGAGACGTCGTATGAAACATTTTTGAGCAAAAAAGAAACCTTCCTATGATATTTATTGATCTAGAAAAAACTTATGATATGAAAAGAGAGGTATCCCATTGATATGAATAAATCTTGTAAGAGACATCTACAATGATACAAAAACTTGTGTGAGGACTCATGAAGGAATGACAAACTCTTTTGAAGTTAATATTGGGTTATATCAGGGATCAACTTTAAGTTTATATTTATTTATATTGGTTATTGATGAATTAAGAAAATATATTAAAGATGAAGTACCTTTGTATTGTGTTAGTGGATGAGCATAAGGAAAAACCTAATATGAAACTATGGAGAAAAACATTAGAAAGTAAAGGCTTCCGACTTAGTACGACAAATACAGAATCTATGAAATGTATGTTTGATCATTTGGGTATTTTATAGGATATAACAATTAAGATTTACACACATTGCATCCCTCATAAAGAAAGTTTTAAATACCTAAAGTTAATTTTTCAAAGTAATAGAAAAATTAATGGAGACATTACACATAAAATTAATGCCAATTAGTTAAAATGGAGAGGGGCATGAGATATTCTATGTAATAAGAAGATATCATTAAGTTGCAAGGTAAATATTATAGAGCAACAATTAGACCTGCCATGTTTTATGGTTCTTAGTGTTGATTAGTTAATCACGAGCATGTGCAAAAGATGAATGAACATGTTAAGATGGATGAGTGATCACACAAGAAAAGATCATATACATAATAAGGTTATTAGAAACCAATTGAGAGTAGCATAAATAGAGGATAAGATGAAAGAAAATTGTTTAAAATGGTTTGGATATGTAAAAAGATGACCAAAGGATGCTCGCGTAAGAATATTTGAAAAACTAAATTGTGGAAATTTTAAAAGGAAGAGGATGACCACAAAAGTATTGAAAAGAAACTATAAAGAATGATATGTTTATGTTAAATTAACTGCTAGCATGATACATGATACTCTCTCAAAATAAAGAAATCATGTAGACGACCCCGTCTAGTATAGGAAAAAGCTTTGTTGTTGTTGTTGTATTGCCGTTCCAAGTCAATCACGAGGTTTGAAGTAAGCATTGATTGTGCTTTACATGTACTTAATTTGATGGCAAGTGATGAGATCACAAATCACGACCATATACTTGTGTTAATACAGGCTAAGATTGATTAGCACGAAAGACTAGTATCATCAATTATCTTTTTGTTGGTACTCCGGAGGCCAACTGAATTTGTGCGTATGGCCAACAAACGATAGGTTTTCTTCGTCGGGTTTTTTATCCTGAAGAAAGCTTTGTATTTGGACCAGTATTACCTGTTGGTGCAGGAGGCTTTTAGAGATGTTGACTTTTACAGATTGGAACTCTAAAGCTTTTCTTGGTGATGCACAAATATCTTAAAGGCATGAGTATCACTGTTTATCAGGTATCAAAATAGTAAGTGGAAAGGGTGTTCGCGAATTTCTGTAGAGTAGAATGAAGACTTCTTGAATCGCCTTGTACTAGGCAGTGAAGTCTTAAACATATCAGCATACTAGTGATAGGTTTCTATAATTCTTTGTAGTGCAACTAAGATTTACAGTGAGTTTTCTCAAAACGAACTATTCCTTGTTTCCATTTATGGAGCATTTCTTTTTAGTCATGCACAAAACACTATAAAAGTTTCATTTAATTCCTCACAAAACCGAGATAGTTCTATTTAATTTTCATATATTTCGACCACGAGTCTGTAGTCTTCTGCTCATTCATGGACTTGACACCTTTATGAATCAAACCCAGGATTATGCTGATGGATCATCCAGGGTTCATTACATTCATAGAAGGCAAGAATACCCTATTCCTTGTAGTAGAAAACAAAAAGTTTGGAAGAAGACAAACCAGAAGTTACCTCATTAATGTTTTGGTCCTCCCCTTAAAGAAGTCTCAGTGTGATGACAGGACAGAGAAGAAAGATTGACAACAGAGTGAACCTTTTGCGGTCACATACTTCGATGTGAAGAAGGATTAATTGGAACTGCGCATGTTGGACATCTGCTTGTTTTGTTAGGATTCTCAGCTTTTGAGAATCTGAGAATCCAAAAAAACTTTTTGGGACCAAATTTGCTAGAATCCAGATCAGGTTTACTTTCTCGTGTGAACCCCTTCCGCAGGAGAACAAATGCCTCGAATATATTCTCACCGGCCTAGTAAAAACTAGAAGTCTCCTAGAGAATTAGAATTCATGAAACCTCATCTTATTAGCAGGCAACTCCTCCCTCCAGCAGATTGATGAAGAATCATAATAGTAAACCCCCTTCAATAAGAAGATATGGCTTGGCCAAGCACATGACAGGGCTCCGTGGAAACAAAAAATTCATGCAGCTGACCCAATCTAGTATGAAAAAAGGCTTAATAGTTGTTGTAGTACAGTAGATATTAAGGTAATGGCCTATTTAATTGGCTGTCCCCTTTTAATTCATAAAGTAACTAAAGAAGTACGCAGTGGCCTGTTCTTTATCTAAGAATCCAGAAATTCTTATACAACTGGCAGAGGCAACGTCGGTATGACACCATTCTCAAGCAAGATACCAAACATGAATAACTTGACGCCCATTCTTAACTTGGCAAGCAAACAAGACACAAGAATTTGAACTATCAATAAGTCATATATGTACCTAAAAGGTTTTACATATTTGATTTCTGAGTCAAAAATATAGGTCCAAACTGCATGAAGGCACACTGTTTAACACATAAATAGCACGAAACTTTGGATACATGGTCGGCAAGGTTCCAAGAAAAGCAAAACACGCAGAGCTTGGCCTACGAAGGATCCGTTTCAAAGTCATGAGAGCAGCATGTGATGACTTCAACCCTTAACATCACGAACTTATTTTTTGAGATGGGGAAAGCACTGATCAAGATCGACCTTGGGATGCTTTGCTTCTGCATGCTCCTTGCATTTCACTTCTGATGTCGTGCACATAAATGTCTGCATGCACACCTTGCACTGCACATACAGCAAAACTCAGACGAGATTCATGAATTTGTAACAAGATTCCTTAAGCTTCTCTAGAAGTATGATCAAGTGGTCAATTCTCGTTGTACTTATCATTCCACAGAAATATGCCACACGTTGATATAAATATGTTGATTTTAATTCATGAACATAAATCCATGTCTGAAGCAGACATTTGGTAGCTCAAAACGTTCAGCATTCCTATGCTTGTGGTTACAGTTCACATTCCCAGTAAAGCAGACATGACACCACCATGTCGTGGATCACGGTTCATGAGTATTGCCAACTGCGAAGCATAGTTGGTTGTTCCTCCAATTCAATTGTCACAAATTATCTCCTATATCTGCACGCATTCTGAAAACCGTACCTCAAGTTCCAAACGAATTCTACAACTTCAGAAACAATGCAAGAGCGACAATAAAGCAAAAAAACATATAGACCAGACAACATGAGAAAGGATGGTATCATATGACATATTTTCCCACAGAGGATCTGACACACGACCAACCTATTCTTTATATGGCTCTGAACTCAACTGGTCAGCTTTCTGCACATACAAATTTGTAGCTCAGCTTCTAAAGGAGTCAGTTTGGTCAGACAAATAGAGGAATAATGGGAGCACAAATGACACTAGAGTAAAAATTCATTTAAACCCAATAACAGGAAAAAGTACAGAGCCATATGGAATCCATAGACGACCTGAAGTGTCCAACTCCACGTGGTCATATGGCTCTGAATGCAGATTGACAGCTCAGTTCTGTGCAAGATCATATCGGGAAGCTCTCTCGGTAGCACATGTTTGCTGGCATATATAGAAACATGAGACCATCATCGCATCTCAAAGTTGCAATCATATAAGACATTCAGTCTACCAATTTACCTGCTATAGCACTACAAAGTAATTTTGAGAAAAAAGGTTCCACCTCACTAATGGCGTTATGAGGAGTAGCTAAAGTTAGCTACTCACCATCAACTCACGAGAAAATTGACTCGAATTGTGATGCCATCAAAATCATTTTCCTGAAGAATAAACTGGCTGCAACCTTAACAAATAATGACACGTGCTAAAAAGGAAAAAGTTATCAAAGAAAGCTCACAAAACCAAGCAAGCTTGTCTCAACCTATAAAAACTTCTACAATGCCACAGGAAATAAAGGTAGAAAGTTGAACCACCAAAGGAAAATATATGCCCTTTGGAGGAAATGTCAATCAGACTGAACCTCAGGTTCTTCAGTTACGATCTTCTTGACTGAAAGTCACAAGATTTCAATTTGCCAGTGCATTAAAGGGTCTTTTAAGTTCAAATTCAAAGAACTGAATAGAGAAGCAACACTGAGAAAGTCAACTAAGGTATAATTTTGAATTTGATAGAACCTACCCAAAAACTTTCATCCTTAATCAGCTTATAAAAAGTACATTCAAAACACAAGAAATGTTGACAAGGATCTTGACACACAAAATGACACAACAGAACAAAACCCTTCACTTACAACAATAATAGTTTGCAAGATTCCTAGAATTCTTAAAACTTGCCATCAGTGGAAAATCTAACTAATGTTGGCAGCCACTATGGCATTGTTTCCGGTTACATATTTGATGCCTTCCTTTACAAGGAATCAAGGGGAAAGAGAACATATTATGAACAAGAAAGACAACAAAGGGTAAGGTGAAGAGCTAGGAACAATTCTTAATAACGACATATAACAAAGATACATGTCGCAGGAAAACAGGAGATATCTATTTATAGCACTTGTTTGCCAATTGGGAACTGAGAATAGGCAGAGACCTATAGATGCAAACCCCAGGTATTGAGGTAGCGCCTCAGACTTAGAGACATCACCACTGCCAGATGGCTATGGGCCTTTGGGCTAATCATAAAGGGGGATCAAGCATGCGAATTTGCTGCAGAATTATCAAAACTCGCCACCAGCATAAAATCTAACTAATATTGGTAGTCACTATGGCACCATTTCAGGATACATATTTGACGCTGGAACAAGGGGAAAAATAAAGAAATCAAGAATAAAAAAGACAGAGTAGCGTGAAGAGCTAGAAACAATTCTTAATAACAATATAAACAAGTGAGCATGTTGCAGGAAAGCAGGAGATATCTAATTGTAGCACTTGTTTCTCGATTGGGAAACCCAGGTGTTGCGGTAGTGACGTCAGACTTCAAAGCCATCACCATGCCATGCCAGATGGCAATGGGCCTTTGGGCTAATCATAAGGAGAAATCCAACATCCGAATTTGCTGTAGAAGATATCCTGAATTCGTATTCCCTAAAAGACACTCCAATTCACATGCACCTTACTCTCTTTCTAGCACTTGATAGCTCTAGTATGATTCTGGATGCAATCTTTTTTCCATCTCTTGACAAGGTTATGAGAATACTGACTCGTCTTACTTAATACCACATATCAAATTGCAATCTTGAAATCGTTAAATCAAAAGATCCTTGTGCATCACTCGTGAGGACTAAAAGATGAATTTCAAGCCAGAAGGGGCATCATAATAGTTGAAGGCATTTCCCCCCTCCAATTTTGAAAGTGGACTAGGCTTTTTGGAGGCCAGCCTTAAAAATAAGCGGACCATGCTTTTTTCGGTGCAGCCTTTAGGATTTGGGGAATTACAGGATTAAGCGAGTGTACCGTAAGAAGAAGGGAGAAGAGATTTGAGCATGATTTTATTTAAGTATCATGAGAGGAGTGATCACGTTTTCGTAACGCCTTCTGCAATTTTTTTAGCTAGGAAAGCAATATTAGTAATTTCAAGAAAGAGAAATCGTAAAGTGAATTACTGACGAGACGGCTTCACTTGATTTATATAACTTTGAAAGAGGAAAAATATATTCTGTTCGGATGTTATAAAGTTCGTTGAATCTTTGAGAGTTTGTAATCGATGCGTTGGGCATACCACGGTGATATCTGGTTTGACCTGATTGAGAGAAATCAGAGCTCCCTGACATCAACAACAATATACAATAGGCTATTTCCTCACGATTCAAACCGGAAATTCGTTTTTCTTTACAGTTCCATTAGATTCTGCAAAAGTCACAGACCGCGATGACCTTCCAGTCTTCGTTGTCAGGGAAGGAACTTCGTTTGGGTGATGGAGAAAAATGCCCAGATACAACTATGATTGCACAGTAAATTGCTAATAGAAGATGCAACTGGCGACTAACCAACCATACGCTCTTGAAACTCGACCAACAGAAACGATCCAGTCGCCTATAAGACAATAAAGAAGCGCAATGAATCTCCGAGAGAGAGAGAGAGGGACCTGGATAGTCATGGCTTTCTTGTTCGTTTCCAGTTGGCTTCCTGCATCAGGCGAGAGATCATCCACCATAAGATAAAACGCTGTAGAAGTCACACACACATACAGAGAGAGAGAGAGAGAGAGAGAGGGAGAGAGAGAGAATATACCTTTGGAGCCTTTCATCTTCTCCGTGTTCCTCTCGCGTGCCATCTTCGCCTTCTGCCCGTTCCCTCCTCCCATACCGCCTCTTTCGATTCACCCAACAGAGAGAGAGAGAGAGAGGGAGAAAGGATTATTTCCACCCCCGCACCTCGAAGTGGCAAATAAATAACTCTCCCCAAAAAAATCTTAAATAATATACATAATTATCACGGTCGATCCCCATAACTCGTTAAATAACCAAAGCTATCACAATACTTTTTGCATAATTGTCACGTTTGATCCCCATACTTTTTACGAGCAATCTTTACCTTTCTCTTTCATGAAGTTCCTGTGTTTTGGTAAAACAAAAGAGTATCTAAGAGGCTAAAGAGTTTGAGACCCAACCCTAACAATTTTTTTTTAATGGAAACTAGGCTCAGTCCAACCCAATGTTCTTATAAAAATATTTAGAGCAATTCCTTAGCTAAAACTTGAATAGATCGCCTCCCACAGGGTTCGTTACAGCCTAGGCCTCGCAACCAATGTTAGGTCTATGTGCACACAACGATATCTATCATTCAATGAGACACAACAAGCAATAGTTCACTTGGTTAGGTGGTCGATTCACAAGTTGAAGGTGGTGACCTTGTTGCCCAGGGCGTGCACGCCTGCCTTCTTCCTCTCTTTTGTATCAAAAGAAGAAGAAAAAAGAAGGATATCATTGAATGGGAGTTAGATACTGAATTGCTTGTCTAGAAGCCAGACGCCCTGCCTCTTCTCACATTTTCAACTCAACTCGAGTCCATTCCAGTTGTAGTAGAAATTTGGTCTCAATAACGGATCGAAGCATAATTGGTCTTAACCACTGGTATCCGGAAGCACACAAGGAACCTGCAAAGTCCAATTCAAGCCAGCTCGGTCCACTTTGGGGTAAAGCTGTACCAGGTACTTTCGTTTGCAATATTCGAACTTACCTTGTTTAAGGGGAACAAGTGCCCAACCACTTGACCCAACCAAGCGTTGGTTCTCGTGAGCTATGGTTTGAAATCAAACACATTTTGATATAAAAAATAATAATATCAATAAAAATTCAGCAACAAATATTGGTAATGGGTCTCAAATTATTCATATGATGCCATAACGTAAAGTATGATGCTGCTTTTTCCAAATCAATGCATGGAAATTTTCTGCATTCGAACAGCTGTTCATCACTTATATTTGTAGGGTATTTAATGGCATCCACATTTAGACCGAAATAGGTACCGGTTGATATATTCAAAGGTGTCAGGTATATTAATAAATTAAACCATTTTAAGTATCAAATGGTAATAATCAAGTTAGTTGGGGGTTTGATCGCTATAAATGAGGTTGGTGGGATATAAATACGGGTCGGCGCTCGTTGGTTGGTCCTTCATAAGCAAGCAGGGAAGTATGTGAGGTTCCAGTTTCTCCAAACACACCACGGATTATGACTTATTACGAAGTACTTCGCTATCTTATAACATTTTGTGAATGCAGCTTCATTTTCTTGAACTCATGATCATGTTCATGGTGATCCATGCATCGCCAGTGTGGGAGCTAAAAGGTCAAATGGTAGTTAGGCAAGTTTGGATAAGTGTTGAAGAGAGAGAGAGAGAGAGACTCTCAAAGAGGACTTATGGTGCAAGACTCTTTGGGTTGGCCCATTTAAAAGCCACCGGTGGTAGAATAGGGTTGTCAAAGGAGAAGACCCTAGTACGGTTCCTTTGTACAGTTGCGTGGATTTTCTCTGGTAGGTCTTAGGGTAGGCCAAACCTGGTACAACATTACTCCTTTCAGGACTTATTCTCAATAAAATTTTTGGTAGAGCCACTTGAGTACTTTTATCTTTGTCTTTGAAAACGTTTCCGCTAAGGGTCAAGTCATGAGTTTAATCGGGTCTCAACGGGGCATAGGTTGATTGACACTGGGTGCCAACGTCGGTTATTGTGTCTTTTCGATAACAAATCTGGTGTCAAAGCCTAACTGGGGCTAAGCCGTTGGGGATCATGGCTACTGAACAACACCGGGTGTTGTTTAAAAGTAGTTGTGGTAAGGTGAGTAACTCCGGTGTCTGAACTAAGACACAGGGTCAAGACTATCTCTACCACATCCCTTTTACTCCTATTATGGTGCATATTAGGTCGAGTGCCCAAGTATTCGAGGAGGACAACGGTGTTGTTGTCCCCAACCCTATTGAATGGGTGGCTCACCTAAAGGAATAATTACAATGTTTTCAAGCTGAGTTTGTACATGCTAAGGCAAACACACACCCTACTAACCCAAACCCTATCCCATCACAAGTTATGTTAATTACAAATGCCTTACAAACCCTTTTACAGTAGGCAACCCGTGATGTTGGCCTAAGAGATGCAAAAGTTGAAGAACTTCATCTATGACTTAGACACTCTCTTTGAAGCCACTTGGAACCCGTTAGAAGACCGACTCTTAACTGTCATGCTCAACCTAGAGGGTGACACAAAGCTGTGGTAGAGGTCGAAGCAACGGGCGATCGATCCCTACGAACCACCTACCATCACTTCTTGGGTGACGCTGAAGGATGAGATTCTACACCAGTTCAGGTCCACCTACACGAGTTGGTAAGCAAGAGAGACCATCCTATAGGTGAGACACATCGGTACCGTAAGGGAGTATGTGAAGAAATTTTACTTCACCCCATTTGACGTTGAAGACATGAATACAAAAGACCAATTGTTTCTATTTGTGTATGGGCGACCCACATTAAAATGAAATGTTACCACCCCATAGATGTCTAGAAGGTGTAGTGGACTTACATGAGAATAAGAGAGACCAAAGGATGAAGGCCCTTCTAGAGGAGGGGGTCGAGGAGGCCATGGACATGGACAAAGTCGAGGATGACCTTCAAACCATGATGGTCGTGGAAGACAGGGTGCTGGTGGGGGAGCTGAACGAGGTCAGGCTCTCGTGAGCGCCCAGGCTCAGGGAGGCTAGAGACCCTAACGTGGGTCCAGGCATGAAAGAGGTTGGCACCATCAAGAGGTCAGGCACAACCAGGGCTCCTTTAAGTGCAGAGGCCCCACTACACCCACGACTGCCCAAGTCGGGTGATTACAAACACGATTGTTGAAGAGGCTATGGGTGACCAAGCTATTGAAGTTGTGGTCACCTCTTTTCAAGTGTTAAATGCCATCACTATAGAGCACCCGTTGAAGTCAGCGCTCATTTACGTGGAAGTGTGGATTAACCCTCATCAGATCAGGGCCATGGTATACATCGGGGCATCACATTCTATACTAGCGTCGACCAGTGCACAGGAAATAAGAGTAAGGGTGATTGCATCCAATAAAAAGTTGAAGATGGTGAACTCTAATGGCAGTGGTGTAGACAAAATAGTTATGACAGTGAGGTTGGTTGTGAGATATTGGGGTAGTTATATGAACCTCATCGTGATGATATTAGATGATTTCTCATTAATCATTGACATTGACTTCCTAAAAAAGGTTAAGTCCATGCTCACACCTCATCTCGGTGACCTTTTGATTACCAATAAGACTCAAGTTGGTTTTGTGTCCTAGTGCAATCCCGACAAAGCACTTATCGTGACCTCAATGGTAGTGAGAACTGCTCTAGCTAAGGTACCAACATGCATGCCAATGCTCCCTATGCACTATGCGGCAATAGGAGCATCCCAAGCACCCCCTCTAAGGTTGACGTCCGGCGTGAGTTGCAACAACCATCGTGCCCCCATCCCCTCAATGGGTGATAGTGGGCATGCGTCCTATATGGGGTTCTTGTGCAACTAAGTGCCCCATGGCACCTGATGCTACAAAGATGGTGGATTTGGTGGCCTTCCTTTTGGTCATTCAAGTTGAATAAGAGTTGAAAAAGGGTATGTCGACCCTCTTGGTGGTGAATTTTGATATCAACCACATGGTGGACACAATTTCAGTCTCGGGAGTGATAAGTCGTATTAAAAGAGTTTAAAGATATGTTGCCCCCAGAACTATCAAAGAGGTTGACCCACAAAGAGAAATCAATCATGATATTGTGTTGACATTGAATACCCGACCCCATGTCAAGGTGTTCAGAACTTGTTGAGTAAAGGCAGTACCACAAGTTAGGAGAACTACCAGATGCAAGGATGATTAGATTGTCAAAGAGTAATTATGGCTCACCAATATTGTTTCAAAGGAAGGAAGATGACTTTGTAAGGATGTGTGTTGACTACCAGGCACTCAACAAGTTGATGGTGTGTGATCGGTACCCTCTATCCCTTATCGAAGATCTATTTGATCGATTGAGTGGTGTTCACTGGTTTTCAAAAATGGATTTAAGATTTGGGTACTGGAAAGTAAGGATTGCACTCGGGAATGAGGCTAAGACAACAATAGTTACCTGATATGGGTCCTTCGAATTCTTGGTGATGTTTTCGGGCTCACTAATGTCCCTGCCACATTCAACAAGTTTATAAATGAAGTCCTACATGGGTTGTTGGATGAATGTGTTGTGGTCTACTTATACAATATTGTGGTCTACAACCTATACTTTGAGGACCATGTTGAACATTTATGCCTTGTGTTTGACTTGTTAAGAGAACATAGTATCTTTGTAAAATGAAGAAAATGTGAGTTTACAAGGCAAGAGATTTTGTTCCTTGAACATATAGTGGGGCATGGATTAGTGAAGATTGATGGACGAAAGGTAAAGGCCATTGAAAAGTGGGAACCTACTAAGGGTTTGACGGAATTGAGGAATTTTCTCAATCTAACCAATTAGCACTGGTGTTTTATAATGAAGTTCTCACGATTTACTGCCCCCTAATGGGCTTGTTTTAAGAAGACCTCGACCTAGGAATGGACAAGCTAACACCAACGCACCTTCGAAGACTTGAAGATGGATGTGAGGAGTGAGCCAGTGTTGCGGCTACTCTACTTCTGTATGTCATTCGAAGTTCACATTGATGCTAGTGACTTTGCAATAGCTGGTGTCCTACTCCAAGATGACCACCCGATGACTTACGAAAGTAAAAAACTGAAGGACGCTGAGCACCACTACCAAATGCAAGAGAAGAAAATACTAGTTCATTATATTGCCTATAAGTGTGGAGGGTCTACCTATTGGGGGTGCCTTTCATCATTGTCATTGATAATGTTGTTAACACCTTTTTGAAGACTCAGAAAAAGCTAACAGTTAGGCAACCCTGATGGTTGGAACTACTCGAAGAATATGACTTTGAGTGAAGGTATCGACTCAAGAGAGAAAACTTAGTTGCCAATGCATTAAGTAAGAAACAGGTACAGGAGGTAGTTGCTACCCTATGCCGGGTCGAAGGAGACATCTTAGACCAGGTATGACTACATGTTGAAGAAGATGAGACATATGTTCAATGTAGAGAACAAGTAAAGATTGGCCTAACGAAGAAGTACGTGTTGAGGTAAGGCTTACTTTGGACTCAACATGATAAGTTGTACCGATAATCTCAGGAAGACCTTGTTACAAGAGTTGCACGATGCCCCCTACTTAGGATACCAAGGAGTGGACCGGACCCTAGTAATGGTACAATGGTTTTTTCATTGACGAGTGAGTAGAGAAGTTAGAGACTATATTCGTACCTACCTGATTTGCCAACAAGATAAAACAGAGAAGGCTAGGCTGATTGGGTTGTTGCAATCATTGCCCTTCCCTAATAGGCCTTGGGGTTCAGTGGGTATGAACTTTATATGGGGCTTTCCCTGTGTTGATGAGAACGAATCGATCTTCATTGTGGTATACTAATTTTCAAAGTATATTACTATCTTCATGCCAACTTCAAGAGATTATTCGGCTAAGGAAGCTACACAACTTTTTTTAGAGGAGGTAGTGAAGCACTTTAGACTACTTGAAGACATAGTGTAAAATAGAGATGCACGGTTCACTTCAAATTTTTGGAGGGAGGTATTCAAACGGATGGGATCTAGATTCCATTTTTCTATAGTCAATCATCCACAATCAGAGGGTCAAATTGAACGCATGAACACTCCATTAGAAGAGTACTTACGACACTATGTAACAACTAACCAAAAGAATTGGGTAAGCATATTGGAAACCACTCAATTCTCACCAACATGAAAGGGAGTTCAACGTTAGAGACAAGGTTTGGTTAAGGATTCCGAATACATTAGGAAACAAGTGTATAAATGGATTCGTTTAGCCCTCAAGCCTAAGTATAATGATTCATTTGAAATCACTTAGAAGATTAGTTGTGTTGCTTATCGGTTGGACATACCAGAACCTCTCAAGGTATACCCAGTTTTTCATGTAAGTGAGTTAAAATTGATATACCATGACCCTAATCGATCTGCAAGACGACCACCACCATTAGAGTGTAACGACTTAGACAAAGTTGAAAAAGTAGTTGAATATGAAGTGCACGGAAAAGGTCCTAGGAGGCTAACTTGGTATTTGGTACATTGGTTAGGGACTGCTAAAAAGACATGATACTTGGCTACCGGTGACAAACCTATGGGAGTATGAAAAACTCATCCACCGATAGCAGGTGGATTCAGGAACAATTCCAAAAGTCGATGGGGGAGAATTGTTGTAGGCTCGAAGACAACACCTTGTTGTGGAGCATGAAAATGCTGCATAGTCAGATGGTCTCAGGATGCCTTAGCTCAAGGATGATACCTTGATGTGCAACATGAAACAACTGCATAGTCGGATGGGCACAATGATGTGTGGTTAAGGAACAACCATGTGCAACATGAAAATCCTTCATGAGTTCTCACACATGTTTTGGCACCATCATACATGTCTCTTATAAGGTTAATATATGTCAATAGGATACCTCTTTTTTCTAAAGTTCTCCAAAGATTCCCCCTCGGTACCCTATCATAAGCTTTTTCTATATCAATAAATATCATGTGAAGGTCTTTCTTTTTTGCTCTAAAATGTTCCATAAGATGTCTCAAAAGGTGAATCGCTTCAATAGTAGATCTGCCTGGCATGAATCCAAATTGGTTATCTGTTGTACTTGATACTTGTCTTAACCTACATTCGATAATTCTTTCCCATAATTTCATAGTATGACTCATTAACTTGATACCTCGATAATTCGCACAATTTTGAATGTCTCCCTTGTTCTTATATATGGGTATAAGTGTACTTGCTCTCCATTCCTCGAGCATCTTTTAGTTTTTCCATATTTTATTAAATAATCTTGTGAGCCAAGTGATTCTTATTTCTCCTAGTATTTTCCAAACTTCTATAGGAATATTATCTGGTCCTACCAATTTACCACCCTTCATATGTTTAAGAGCCTCTTTGACTTCATTCTTTTGAATACGCCGGTAGAAATTGTGGTTTATATACTTTTCTGACTTTAATCTCTTAAACTAATACTAACATCTTTATTTTCATTAAAAAGATTATAAAAATAGTTTTTCCATCTATTTCTTATATCATCATTTGCCACTAGATTTTTTTCATCCTCGTCTTTTATGCATCTAACATAATTAAGATCTTTAGTTTTCTTATCTCTAGCCCTAGCTATCCTTAAAATATCTCTTTCACCCTCTTTTGAGTTGAGTTTTTATATAAGTCCTCCCAAATCTTAGCTTTTGTTTCACTAACGGCCTTTTTCGCTTCCTTCTTTGCTTTCTTATAAGCTTCTAAAGTTTCACTAGTTTTCTTAGCATAATGTAATTTGTAACATACCCTCTTTGCCTTGATTTTATTTTGTACTACTTCACTCCACCACCAAGCTTCTTTTTGTGCCGGTACACCTCCCTTAGATACCCCTAACACATCTTTCGCCACTTTCCTAATATGTATAGCCATATTGTTCCACATATCACAGGGTATGCCAACATAATTCCAAACATCTCCTTGAAGGACTTTCTGTTTAAATATATCTTCTTTCTCGCTTTTGAGGTTCCACCATTTAGTCCTAGTAGCTCGATGCACTCTTTTCTTCTTTGTCCATTTTTTTATTTGTAAATCCATAACTAAAAGTCGATGTTGGGTGGTTAAGCTTTCTCCTGGAATTACCTTTCAATGTTTACAACACGCTCTATCTTTTTTTCTACAAATAAAATAATCAATTTGTGTTTGTGATAAGCCACTCTTATAAGTAATTAAATGTTCAATCTCGTTTTTTGAAGATTGTATTGACTATAAAGAGATCAAATGTCATAGCAAAATTTAAAATCTCCCTACCTTCCTCGTTTATATCCCCAAAACCAAAGTTTCCATGAATCCCTTGATATCCTAATGCCTCTTTACCGATATGTCCATTTAAATTTCCTCCTAAACAAATCATCTCCCTTTGTGGAATCTTTTGAAACACCTTATCTAACTCTTCCCAAAAAACTTTTTTTATACTATCTTCTAGTCCTACTTGGGGTGCGTAAGCACAAACTATATTCAAAACCTCTGCTCCTAACACTAATTTCAATGTCATGATTCGGTCACCATATCGTTGTATGTCTACTACACTCTCCTTTAAATCTTTATTTATGATAATACCAACTCCGTTTCGAGCCTTTTCTTTACCTGAGTACCATAATTTAAAACCTGTATCCTCTATCTCCTTTGCTTTTTCTCCAACCCATTTTGTCTCTTGTAAACACAGAATATGAATCTTTCTCCGAATCATAGTATCTACCACCTCCATTAGCTTACCGAATAATGTTCCGATATTCCAAGAACCAATACGAATATGAAATTATGAGAAAGAATTATTGAACGTAGATCAAGACAAGTATTGAGTACAACATAGAATCAATTTGGATTCATGCCAGGCAGATCTACTATTGAAGCGATTCACCTTTTGAGACATCTTATGGAACATTTAGAGTAAAAAAGAAAGACCTTCACATAATATTTATTGATCTAGAAAAAGTTTATGATATGGTACCAAGAGATATTCTTTGAAGAACCTTGAAAAAAGAGGTATCTCATTGGCATACACAAACCTTATTAGAGACATGTACGATGGTGCAAAAACATGTGTGAGGAGTCATGAAGGAATGACAAACTTCTTTGAAGTCAATATTGGGTTACATCAACGATCAACTTTAAGTCCATACTTATTTATAATGGTGATTTATGAATTAACAAAACATATTCAAAGATGTAACATTGTGTTAGTGGAGGAGTCGAAGGAAAAAGTTAATAGAAAATTGGAACTATGAAGAAACATTACAAAGTAAAGGCTTCCGACTTAGTAGAATAAAGATAGAATATATGGAATGTAAATTTTATCATTTGGTTACTTAAGAGGACAAAGAAATTAAAATTTGCACACATTGCATCCCCAAAAGGAAAGTTTTAAATACCTAGGGTCAATTTTTCATAGTGATGAAAGAATTGATGGAGATGTTACATATAGAATTAATGAGGTTGGTTAAAATGGAGAGGAGCATAAGGTATTCTGTGACAAGAAGATATCATTAAAGTTAAAAGGTAAATATTATAGAGACCTGCCATGTTTTATGGTATGAGTGTTGGGCAGTTAATCATCATATACAAAAGATGTCTCAAGCAGCAACGAAGATGTTGGGATGGATAAGTGGTCATACAAGGAAAGACCATATAAATAACGAGGTTATTAGAAATAAATTGGGTGTGGCACTAATAGAGGATAAAATGAGAGAATATCATTTAAGATGGTTTGGACATATAGAAATAAGATCAAAAGAAGCACCTGTAAAAAGGTATAAAAAACTAGATTTTGAAAGTATTAAAAGAGGTAGAGGATGATCACAAAAGTATTGAAAAGAAACAATAAAGAATGATCTAACTTATGTTGAGTTAAGTGCTAACATGACACGTGATAGGGCTATGTGGAAACAAAGAATCCATGTATCTGACCTCGTCTAGTATGGAAAAAGGCTTAGTTGTTGTTTTACTCCCTCCTTTTCATTGTTAAATAGGTCGACATGTTCATAACAAAAGAAACATCCCGAGAATTAATGACAGTGGGGAGACACACTGAACAATGACAGCAAACATAAGTCATGATAGGCACCCTTTTTACCACTGATTTACTATTGCTGCAGTAACAATTAGACAAAACTACCTTATTGAATCTCAATATATACAACAATCAGGGCAATAGTTCAGATAAAAACCAACTAAAAAAGGATCACCATGAATGACTTCCATATCTTCTCATATGTGTTGGGATGACATCAACAAATCTGGGTTTGCGAATTCAGTGAATGAAAGCAGATGTAAATCATGCAATCTATAAGGAAGTTTCTAGCATTTCAAGATGCTCAATCTTAGGATCAATCGCAAAGAGACAGCAACATGAAAGTATGTATGATGCTGACTTAATTAGAGTAAAGATCTGTCTCTTTGACTAGCTAATACATGTTACTCATACAAGATGATAAAGAAGACATGGAATAGACTGCTGAAGGTAAACAAGTAAATGTTCTAAAGTTGTATAACTAGGACTCAACCCTATTGGGTCTCTTTGACTTAACAAAACCTTTTGAATATATGTCAAACAAAAACGAGCAAGGAAAGGAAAATATGCAATGAGAAAGGACCTAATCTCACATAATCATGATTAACAACCATGCAATAATTCATGCCTCTGCAACAACCAAGTTGGTGGTAAATGTTAATGAATTTCTTCATGTCAGAGCATCTAGTTCCTAGATGCAAACCTGATAGGAAGACAGGATAATAGAAATATATCTATATCACTGGAACTGCATTTCCGCAAAAGAAAGTTAAGATATTACTACTTAGCATAGATAAAGAGTAGGCAGGAGAACATTGATGTCACCATTATAACAGAGAACAAGGAAACCAATCCAAGCATATCCTTTAGATGTTTGGCATTTTCTCTAGAGGGCCTAATTTTATAAAGACAAGTACCGGACAGTTTGGACATCATCATTTACCCACGGTCCTCTTGGTTTTTGATTCATGTTCTTAGTGTTTGGAAGAGAAATTGTTATCTATTTATAGTATCAATTCTAGAAGACTGTACATCCCATGGATAAAGATCGTGAGATTACTGATTGCTAAATCAAACACCTTACCTTATACCTTATCAATTCTAGAAGACACTGTTTTTTCTGTTCTTTCTCAGTATAGCACTTGGTGGCACAAGGTTCTTCGGTGCATGTTATGCTCTAGCACTATGAGACTGCCTTGTGGGACTCAAAGGAAAACTAAACATTTTCATGAATTTCAGTCATCAAACTCAGTTTTAATTTATATAAACTGCAAAAATTGTGAATCCTTACCGAATGAGTAAAGTAGATAACTATCTTCTTAAAAATTAAAGACATTTCTCTCAATGTTACAGACCTTAGATTATGGTTGGTTTTCTATAATTCAAGCACAACTCTCTACCAGCAAAACTAAGTGCAGAATGCCTTTTTTGATAGGTATAACAGTGCAGATCCAGCTCAAAAACCTTAGATCAACTATTAACACATTTCTTTCTGCAAGTAGATTGGACTTTATACGGTTTTGAAGACCAACGCTGCTAGCTTTTTCAGCTTATAAAGTCTGTTCTATACATCAAAAGAAGCATAATAAGTTGATTACATGTTTCTTCAGCACTCATTAAGATTTTTGGGAATTTGCATAGAACAGAGATGAATTTATTGTCTGCAAGCATTTTTCCATTTCTTTTTAGTTAATAATAGCAAGTGAAAATAAAACAAAAGAGAGAGATGGGGACACCTCCTCTTTCTCTCTCCTGTGCTGATGATTAAGCCAGTTACTGATTTATGTATAACAGTATATGTCACTTGCAAACAAGGAGCATCTGTTTCTCTCTTAAATTATGTTACCATTCTTGTCTTGTTTTTGTGCATGATGGGGCCCATTATTTAAGACAATTAATCAAATGAATCAATAACTTAATGATGTTCTGTCATTTTAAAATTGTTCCACCAGGAATATATTTTAATACAGCATCACGTCTTTCAAGAAGTAGTACAGGTCAAAAAGTGTTGCGTTAAGTCCAAATGTTATTTGATTTCTGATCTTACTCGCAAAACTTTCTAATCTAAATCATCCCAACACCAACAAATGTAAAAGAAATGCCTTCATACAAGCAAATAGGCAGTTCATTTCATCGAGGAGTCAAGGCAGCACGAATTTAAGGGTTCTAAATCTGGTCTAGGCAAATTGCAACGAGGACTGATGCAACAGAAAAACGCAGAAGATACAAATTTTCTATTACATAAAAGAAAAGAAGAAGAAAATGGCAAAACAAGAAGCATATATCAACATCCCAGCATCGACGTTTCTCTATTATTTCTCTTTTGATCTCGATTATGTACATCCCTCACATTTATTTTGTTTCTTCTTTCCTTAGGTAAAGCTTGAGGACAACCAATGTAGGATTTGAAAGGAGGTTAAAGCTTGGGGACAATCAATGTAGGATTTGAAAGGAGGTCCCCTCAGTCATAATTGCGCAAAACAACCAAGAAGACGAAGATTGAAGGACGAATCCGGTATGCGAAATAAAGGAAAAGAGGAAAGAAAAAGCAAAAGGGCTAGACCCCGCTCACACAGACCGTGTGGGAACGCAACGCCCGAGCTTTATTTGGGCCTTCGTTCCTCCCCCCGCCCCCCACCACCACACACACACACACAGTTCCTTGTGAGGACTCTCTCTCTCTCGCAGTGTTGTTCAAGCACCCCACTATCAATCTCTATCTTGTATCAATTTCTAAGGGAACATGATAGTTTGTCGATGAATCATACAAAAGAGTCTTCAAACAGGATCCACTTAGCACGAAGAAAACAATGAAACATTGGACTTGTTCATAACAGAACATGCTGAATGTTCGTTTCATGAGAATTAGAACAGTTGAGTTATGAACAAGTCCAATCTCTCTCTCTCTCTCTCTCTCTCTCTCTCTCTCTCGCAGTGTTGTTCAAGCACCCCATTATCAATCTCTATCTTGTATCAATTTCTAAGGGAACATGATAGTATGTCGATGAATCATACAAACGAGCCTTCAAACAGGATCCACTTAGCACGAAGAAAACAGTGAAATATTGGTCTTGTTCATAACAGAACATGCTGAATGTTGGTTTCATGAGAATTAGAATAACACCAAATGGTACAGTTGTGTTATGGACAAAGAAAGCTTGCTTACGTAACCACCACCACCAACAACAACTAAGCCTTTTCTCGTACTAGACGGAGTCAGCTACATCAATTCTTTGTTTCCACATAGCCCATGATGTGCCCCGATAGTAGTTAACTCACAATAAGCTAGATCATTCTTTATTATTTCTTTACAACACTTTTTTAGTCGTCCTTTATCACTTTTAATACTTTCAAAATCTAGTTTTTTATACCTTCTTCTTTTGATCTTCTTTCTATATGTCCAAACCAACATAAACTATATTCTCTCATTTTATCCTCTATTGGTGTCACACATAATTTATTTAATAATAACCTCATTATGTATATGGTCTTTTCTTGTATGACCCACTCATCCATCTCAACATCTTCATTTCTATGACATAATCTTTGGTATGTGTTGATGATTAATTGCCCAACACTCAGAACCATAAAACATGACAGGTCTAATTGGTGCTCTATAATATCTACCTTTTAACTTTAATGATATCTTCTTATCACAAAGAATACTTGATGCTCCTTTCCATTTTAACCAACCAACATTAATTTTATGTGTAACATCTCCATCAATTCTTCCATCACTACCACCAACAACAACTAAGCCTTTTCCCATACTAGACGGGGTCGGTGACATAAATTCTTTGTTTCCACGTAGCTCTATCATGTGCCATGTTAGCAGTTAACTCACAATAAGTTACATCATTCTTTATTGAACACTTTTGTGGTCGTCCTCTACCTCTTTTAATACTTTCCAAATTTAGTTTTTCATACCTTCTTACACAATAAGCTACATCATTCTTTATTGAACACTTTTGTGGTCGTCCTCTACCTCTTTTAATACTTTCCAAATTTAGTTTTTCATACCTTCTTACACGTTTTTCTTTTAAACTTCTTTCTATATGTCTAAACCATCTTAAACGATATTCTCTCATTTTATCCTCTATTGTGCCACTCTTAATTTGTTTCTAATAACCTCATTATATATACGGTCTTTTCTTGTATGACCACTCATCCATCTCAACATCTTCATTTCTATCACAGACATCTTTTATACAAGTTGATGATTAACTTCCCAACACTCACAACCATAAAACATGGCAGGTTTAATTGTTGCTCTATAATATTTACCTTTTAACTTTAATGTTATCTTTTTATCGCAAAGAATACTTGATGCTTCTCTCCATTTTAACCAACCACCATTAATTCTATGCGTAATATCTCCATAAATTCTTCCATCACTCTGAAAAATTGAGCTTAGGTATTTAAAACTTTCCTTTTATGAGATGCAATGTGTGCTAATTTTTATTTCTATATCCTCTGAAGTAATCAAATGATCAAACTTACTTTCTATATATTATGTCTTTGTTCTACTAAGTCGGAGGCCTTTGCTTTGAAATTAGAAGCTATTGGGGTTGGATCATATGTTAAAGAACGGACACGAAGAAGGAGAAAGGATGACAACGATTCACTAATGGATGGATGGAGATCACTGTTGCAAGCGGAAAGGAGAGAGAGAGAGAGAGAAGAAGCGGCGCTTTTTCTGTACCCAAAAAATTTGAATTGAGATGATGGAGATCAAGGAAGACGACCGTTCAACGCACCAGATAGGTAACGGACATCCAAAGTCCATCTATCGTATCACATGAATGGCATCGATTGGTCCCAATCTTAACGCTTTCACTTTCAAGAGGCCAATCGTAGGGGTGGCAATCTCGTGCCACAACCGTGTCAGTTCGTGTTTATGTCAAAAACAGGTGAACTACGTACCCAGAGCATTACCTCAACGGCAGGGTGCTCTAGCATCATTACTGCTGGTGGGGAGTTCGACTCTGTCACAGGACGAATTCCTGTGGCGCGTGCGCGGGAGCGGTTTTGCCCGGCGCGCGGGAACGGTTATGCCAGGGCCCAGCGCCCGGTGAGCGAGAATGGTTACACATAACCGTCTCTCGGGTTTTGTGGCCTATTGGCCAGGCTCTATTTAAGGGCCGACCTTCCCACTTGCAAAGGGGAGAGAGGGACTTGTAGAGCCAAGTGAGAGAGTGCAGAGAAGAGCCTTGTGCAAAACCGACCAGGTGCAGCCATGGGTGCAGTGCATGAGCCGGGTGCCAGGAGCCTAGCGCCGTGAACCTCCCCAGGTGCCTTCAGCCGTGCGCCTCTTCCTAGCCTCAGTCGAGGACCCTTCCTCCCGACGCCCAGCCACTTGAAGCTTCTTCCACAGGCGCCAACCGAAGGGTCTTCAGCCCTTGATGCCCAGCCTTCATCCTTCAGCCTTGCCTTAGCGCCACAGCGTCAGCTGGGCGCACAGCATACCCCAGGGCGCAGCCTTAACGCCGCAGTGTTCAGCCAGGTGCCTCAGCCGCGGGTGCCACGTGCCTCAGGACAGTGAAGCCTCCCCGTGTTTCGCAGGGTTCAGCCAAGCGCCCCAACCGTGTGCCACGCGCCACAGGGCCGAAACCTCCTTTTGTTCCACAGCAACGTCAGCAGGCGCGGTACCCCGCGCCCAGCCCCGTCAAGTGCCAACGGTGATTGCAACCCAGCGCCAGGCTTCTTCCTTCAGGCCGGTCTTTATCTATCAAGCCGATTGGATTTGTAGGAAGTTTGTGAACCTCCCTTGACCTTAACTAGGCGAATCCAGCGTGGGTTCATCCGAACCCTTAACTAGTGCAAAGGAAACCCCGATCACAGGCGGGTGAACTGTTTTGGGTATGTTGTTTGGTTTTAATCAAGGTGTTGTTTCATTCAGTTAGCATTCTTGTCTCAAGCTTTGGAATCGAAGAAAATATCGGTATAGTGAAGGGCTGATAGAATCCAACGGATTCTAGCCATTACGGGTGTTAAAAAGTTTCGAAAAATTTCCTTTGAAAAAATTAACACCGTGACAGACTCCAAAAAGGTCCATGCGTGGGTGTGTGTACCGTGGTGAACTGCGCACCAAGAACATTACCTCAACAGCAGGGTGCTCCAGCGCTATTACTAATGCTGGGGAGTTCGACTCCAAGAAGGTCCATGTGTGGGTGTGGGTGTTCGGCCTTGGCCTCCTCTTGTAAAAAAAAACAGGTGAAACGCAAGCAGTATCCTTTTGTTCGTGTTACTTAGATGAACACGGCCTGCTGCAAGTGTTACATTGCCATCGGATCATATTCGTGTTCATGTCAGAAACTGGTCAACCCAAAGACGATCAATCCATCTTTGGGTTAGTTGGATGCAAGCAAGGACTCCTCTTGGCTACCTCAAAAAAAGAAAAAAGAAGGAACTTCTTTCGGCGGTTTCGGGTTTTCTTGTCACATCTTACATTGGCAGCCGTCACCAATATCACAAATGGAAGAAGGAAAATCCAACTTCCAGCTTATTTTGCCTGATGATAGTCAAGATTCCGTTCCCTGACCTGAATCTGAGTGCAAATCTGGTCAGAAGCCGGAAGTATGCCTGGATATCGAGCTCATGACCTCCAATTAGTGGGTCGACCAGCCATCCAAGTGAGCTATGTACCCGTAGCCCTTCTCTTTGTGGGCATAGATGGCAGCATTTCAGCCAACTAGTTTTCAAACCCAAGCATATAATTCACCATAAAATGGGCTCACTGGGAGAGTTAAGCTTGTGCTTGGATGCACCCATGTACGGCTGGGAATTACATAATCTCCTCTTCTTCTTCGTCGTTGAGCCCGGTGCCGTGCCAAGTTGCATTTTTGCTTAATTTTCTGACCTAATAGTAAGAGTGTTCAACGAACCCCCTCCGAAATCAACTGGTTTGGTTCAGTTCAGTTCTATTAAGAAGTAGAATTGGTGGTTTAGTTCACGGTTCCGGTGTCGGAACCAAACCAAGTGTGTGATGGAAACATGGTGAAGGATGCATCAAGCACTATAAAAACTATTGAAGAGACATCAAACAAGACACATTTTCTCATTAAGATCAAGTGTAGTATTTATAAATGATCATTGACCACATACTATTAAATTAATTTCTTTATGGAAGAGGGTGTCACCCCACGGTAACTTATGACATGACCCTTCAATTGTTGCTCCTACATTGTTTTAGGACAAAAATCGTGGTTTAGAACTGAACCAAACTGAAAGCGTTGGTTCTGTTCATATCATGCCACAATTCGGTTAGATTCTCAAAATACTGGAAACCATCAGTAGCAGTTAGATTAGAGGTTGAAGCTGGAACCTAACCGTGAACACTCTCTTACCTAACAGATGCATTCAAGCACCATAATCTCGGGTTCATTTTCACAGCCTTCCCTTTGACCCGGGATAAGACACAAAAACCTACCAATTATTTAGAAACGTAAGAAAGATACCTACACATTTCTCGGAGACTCGGTTTCTTTTCATAAAAATGTCTTATTGTCTAGGATTCAACACTAGCTACTATTTTATTTAAAAGTTGCAGACATTTCTCGCGAATTCTGTAGAGACGATACCGACACAATAAGGATGTAGATAGACATCATAGCAACAAATAACGATGGCATCTTTATTTTATTTCAAAGTTGATGCAAACAAGCTTTGAGTAAAGCCTGAAATTTAACAAATACTAGTTAACATTGTTCAGAATTATACACAGAAATATGGAATTTACAGTTTTCACCTGCACTTTCTTCTACAAGCTGGAACTGAGGAGTTCCAACATTAGTAGAGAAAGGGGATCTAACAAGGAGGTGGATGATCCAGCTTTTCTTCAAAATATATGGAATTATAGCTGGGTCTGCTTGGCCCAAACCCATGCAAAACCAATCCGGGTTGTGTTCTGATCTTAAAAATGAACATGAACAAAGTTATGGAAGACCTGACACGAACCCAACCCGTCTAACCAATTAGCCACTCCTAACTAACGAAGAGTAAGTTGGGTATAAGCCAACGGCATAAAACAAGGTCAAATATTTTACGAACAGTATATAACTTCCTTAATATCGTTTGCGTTCTCGTTAAAATATTGGTTTTATATTTGTCGCAGTAGCTCAACTCTACACGCAATTGAGAATTTTGAAGCGCCGGCAATGCAATTTTTGAGCACCCAATCATAGAGTTCTTGGAGCCCATTGCAGAGGTCACTTCAAACCATGCATGCATTAAGAAATGCAAGGGATAATCAACAAACTAAAAGCCAAAGTCAGACTGGCACGAATTATGTACCGATTAGATGGACCCATATTTATATGATCGACCCATCAACCCATCTAATCCAGACAATCTGATGTTTACCAACTGCAAGCATAATGAATTAAGAGAGAGTCCCAACTAATTGAGATAAAATACTTAATTTTTTTCATATAGTTTGTAAAATAATATTGTCACAAGGATTAAACTATGTATTTCCCAAGATACCAACCTCTCTCTCTATATATGGTAGGAATCTTTGAAACCTCACCAACCCACAGCCAGAGAAAGTTGTGCATGTACAGTTGTGTGCAATGTAACCTTCTGAATTGAATCATTTTCAAAAGATTCGAAGTAGTGATCCAACCAAATGAATTCGAATCAGCTCTAATAAAAAAATGTAAGAACAAAATAATAAAAAGTCTTTTAAAAATATAACTTAAAGAAAGAGAATCAGCACATTATAAGATGATTATCCCATGAGAAGAATCATATTACAGTTCATAGAAAGTAGAAAAACATAGATCAACTTTTGGAAGCAAGACATGAATTATAAAGAGAATCAAGCTTAATTAGTGCCCCCTAAGCACTTCGTTTAATCCCTTTTGACTTGCTTTCTTAGTGGGAAAAGATAAATTTAATAATGGAGGTTGGCTTCGTGTGCCATTGCGAAACTCTTGGATGGAGAGAGTTGGACTGTTGCGAGTCATCAAAAGTGGATTCCTTTATTGATATATCAACTGGGTCCGAAGGAATCTCCATAAAGGGCACTCTTCCCCGCAATCTCTTACTGTCTTATCTTAGATCCCTTTCGATTTATGCTCCCTCTCTCTCTCTGTGTGTGTGTGTGTGGATGCCAGCAGCGCTAAAATATCTGATACCCAGAATGATATTGGATGTGCAAAACTGTACCCAATTCTATATGGATTGGTTTTATCAACTTATACAGTTATATTATTCGGATTCATACTCCATTTTTCATGGATGAATACAATATGAAGAGATGGCATTGATGGAGGGGACGGTGGTAAGAATGGCACCGTGCAAACGGGGAAGCATGTGGTTCAATTCAATGCAAAGGGAAGAACCTTAGAAGGCTCAACATGTCTAGTAGTTGAATCATCCCCGGGCAGCGCGGTACTGTCAGAGCTCAAACCCACAGCTTGGGCCTTGAAGGGCAGTTGTCTAGAGTTTGGCCTAATATTTCCTGGATTTGGTAGTGGCCATAAGACCTCTCATGTAATGGTCATGCACTAAGCAAGGACCCCCTTCGAATTGCATTAATTATTTCTTTTTTCTAAATAAAATAGATTTAAATATAAATAATATTTTCTATTTACAATATAAATCAGAAAATAAGGAGTCGTTTCTCTTGACTGTAAGAACATCTAAGAAAGGAAAAGCTTACTGGAATAAATCTAAGAGAGATATATACAGAGACATCAAAAGAAAAATACTGGTTCACACAGAAACCTCTCTCGCTCCTTTTCTCTCTTTTAAAGATTTACACCTTCCTTTGAGGAACCTCTTTAACGATGTCGTGTCAGGCAATCCAAGTCCAACGGCGACAGCCCTGTTGCAAACAAAGACAAAATTTCTTACCTCCAAATCTAATTTGTGTTCTTATTCACTTTAACTCTTGCATATTCTGAGAATTCGACTTCAATCCGAATACCATAATGTCCACCTAATTGGATTTCGAAAATCTATATCTAAATTCATGGAATATATCGCTTTACGTCTCTCTCTCTCTCTCTCTGAGTTTGATATCTCACATGACTCAGTGAGCGTGTAGTGAATCTTCCACGACCTATGCTTGCGTGCACTCCATTCGTAGGTAGAGACGCACCAATACAATTCTTGCTTCGTGAGTCTAGACACACACTGCATAAAAAGATGCATAATTGTCCTAGACATTGAAGGGGCAATCCACGCAAAACTACGTTACGTGTGAAGTTAGTCATCGATGTGTTCTATCCTGATCTTGGTAATGCTTATGTAACTAATAAAGGAGATTTTCCTTTATTATTCATCTGTTGAAAAGAAGAAATAAAGTGGCCGTAGTGATCAACTGAAAACCATCTGTGCTCAGCTGCTGTACCCCGTTTCAATTGAAAAAGAAAGGCAAAAGGGAAGGTGCAGAGATAACCATGCGAAAATGAGAGAGCTGTGAGTGCAGGAAGTTCAAACGAAGAGTGACATGTGAGAAGAAGACCTGAAGACTCTATTCCTGGCCTTAATCATTGAAGCCAGAATGAGGCAGAAATAAGATGGTGAGGTATCATTTTCCCAAGCCCGCTCCGGCACAGAGCAATTCAATTGGTTCAAACAGAGGAAGAATTTAAAATGGGTTATGCAAATTACAACCTCCAGCAATATAGATTGCTCTACTTTACACTTCTTTTAATATATATATATATATATATATATATATATAGACACAGAGAGAGAGAAAGAGTTCTCGACTCCCATTCATCATAAGATGGATAATTCATATTCAAAAAGTAAAAACTTGTTTTTAAAAAATAAAACATTGAAAACATAACATTTATACCTTTTGAATATGGACTGTCCATCTCTTTGTTTGATCAGACAGTTTACATTGATACAAAAAAGTCTACGGAAGATGCCTAAGTACTTCTCATCTCCATTCCTCTTTTTTCACTGTAATGGACTGGTTGATAATTGCTTTCTTATGGTAGTGGAGGCAAATATTGGGTCTTGGATATTTACATGGATATGATCTTGAAGGAAGATGGTGTTGGCTTTACATGGTTTGTTCAGTGGAAGTCCGGAAAGATTGAAAGGGAAGATATGGGATTCTAGTGTCCACATTGCATGAGAGCCACATATCCTTTTCTGTGGTCTATCTATCATGAAGCAACGGGCAGTGATTCTTAGATCCTAACTCACATACTCATATCTTTCGTCGTTTTTGCTTGCGACAACATGCGCTTAATCAGCTTTTACACGCGTTTACAGAAATAGAATATATATATATATATATGAAAAACTGAGAATTACTAGATGATTCCCCTGTTTTAAAACATGGGATGGGATGGTTTTCTAATATCAACACTCACTCACTCTCTCATCATTCTCCTGTTTTAACTATCATCTATCACCTTCAATCCTACCATCATCAAAACTATTAGAAAACCAGAAAACCGCTTATACAAATATTTATTAAGTCGTTTTGATGGTAACAGTGAGAAGGTGGTTTTAGAAAGTGAGAGTAGTAAAAAGTGGTGGAGAATATGCATATAAGGATACTCCTCTCTCTCTCTCTCTCTCTCTCTCTCTCTCTATATATATATATATATATATATATATATATATATGGAGAGAGAGAGATTTCCTTTATAAGAAATACTATGCACCCTCAGTTTTATTGCAGATGAAACTTTAACAATAGAGGCATCGCAATCAATTTCCCACTGAAGTTACTTGTTAGTTCATTTATCGATTGCACACCTGAATCGTCCTTTTACTTTGATTGCATCCACCAACTACTTGTCTATCTTGAGTTAATACCTGAACTGGCACAGTACGATCATCATCAAGAAAACAAGAGTAATATTTCATACCAATCATACAATGGACCTTCTCTGCTTTTCATTTCACAACGTATTGTCTCCTCCACTTTTATCTATTGAAACGAAAGGAATGTGAGAAGGCTAAACCTAGAAACAGCTAGTTCGGGGTAAACCAGGGCTGGCAGTTTGAAACCTTCTGTTTGTTCGCCGGAAGCATGGCGGAACATAGTTCTACGTGGATTGTGACTGTCGTCGGTTCTTTCTTAACTTACATCTTCCCCTAAATGATTCATTGATCACGAGCCCACTCACCAGCAAATGGTCAATTCACATAGCCCACAATAGAGATTCATTTATGCAAAGCCTCTTTCTTATTTCTTACACGCAATGGAGACGCTAGTTATTAATGCAGGTGGCCCATTGAACTGGATTGAGAGAAACTATTTTTCTTCCTGACCCTTTCTTCCTTTTAGTTAATTGCAGAAGAAAATTTGATCAACCGCTCTTCATCTGCTCGGAGGAAGATGAATAAAGAAAAAGAACAGCAATTCTTTTTGTGTGGCCCTCAATTTAATGCGAAGAATTCGGGGGAGGGGGTGCAAGAGTGCGACGTCCTTCCTACCTCTTTGGTAGTCGGACAACTGTCTAAAGAAAACCACCGCTCTGTCCGCAAATACAGTCACAACTTGTTCTAATCCTATCTCGTGACCCCTTGCATCTCCACAAGTCCTTCACTTCCATTTATTTTTTAACTTTCATATTGCTTTCTATGAAAAGAACCCAATTATTTATTAATAAATGTTTTTCTTTAGCAGCACACACAAAAAAAGGCTGAGAGAAAGCAGCGCAACAAGGGTCTCCCTCTCTTTGAATCTTGAGTGAAGATTGACTGAAGAGTGAAGGGGAGGCCTGAGTGGGAGTCCAAGAGAGTAAGACGCCGCGTGTACGTAGCGAGAGTGAAAACCAAAGCAAGTTTTGTACTGTTACTATCATTCTTGCGTACAACCGGTGCAAAGCCTTCGCTTTCCCTTTTATTATTGCGATTTGGCCGCTTCTGTTGTCTACTTTGTCCCTGGTTTTGTCGCAAAGCAATCATCTCCGTTCATCCTGTATTTTGTGCCACCTCATCCGCATTATTCATTACCGGTCGGTTAATTACATACTAATAATTCGGGAATCGCTTTCCCTCTCTTCCCATTATAAATCAATCAACTCTCTATCGTCTAACCTCTCAAGCTACTCACTGACCACCCTCACAGAGAAGTCAGGAGAAATGGAGGAGATTGAAACAGTAGACTAACAATATCTTCATTATTTCATCTCCCATCTTCTCGTTTCTTAGGTTTTCATTTGGGGAGGTGAGAAAGCCCAGGAAAATGAAGATGGTAGTCTGATTCTTGCTGTTAACATTAGGAATTACCACTGTAAATAGACGGTAGGACAAAAGAAGGTAGTAGGAAAACCAAAAGGAGAATGAGGAAGCTCTTCTTCCTTTCTGTGTGTGTGTCATTCTGTTTCGTTTCTGCTTGCTGTGTAAACGGTGGCGTTGCTTCAAGCCAGAAAAAGCAAACGTACATCGTCCATACGGCGAAATCCCAGATTCCGGCAAGCTTTTCCACCCATCAGGCGTGGTATGAATCGGCGTTGGACTCCGTACGAGAGTCAACGCCGGAGGACGGCGGAAACGGCATTGTTTACACTTATTCAACCGTGGTCCATGGCTTCTCCGCTCGGCTTACCGCGTCGGAAGCTGATTCCCTCCGGCAACAGCACGGCGTTCTCGCCGTGCTTCCTGAGACTGTGTATGAGCTACACACGACTCGGACGCCGGGATTCCTCGGTCTTGATAACACCAACGGGTTTCTCCCGCTCTCAAGCGACGGGAGTGACGTCGTTATCGGAATTTTGGACACCGGCGTGTGGCCGGAGAGCCGGTCATATGACGACGCGGGGTTCGGCCCGGTGCCAGCGAGCTGGAGAGGCGAGTGCACCGCCGGTAAGAACTTTAACTCCAGCAACTGCAACCGTAAGCTCATCGGTGCCCAGTTCTTCTCCGCCGGCTATGAGGCAGCACTCGGCCCAATCGATGAAGGGAAGGAGTCGCGTTCGCCTCGCGACGACGACGGCCACGGCACGCACACTTCAAGCACCGCCGGCGGTTCCCCTGTTCCCGGTGCAAGTCTCTTCGGCTACGCGTCCGGAACGGCCCGGGGAATGGCTCCCCGAGCCCGGATAGCCACCTACAAGGTCTGTTGGGCCGGCGGATGCTTCAGCTCTGACATTCTCCGGGCGATGGACAAGGCAATCACCGACGGCGTCAACGTTCTCTCGCTTTCAATCGGTGGCGGAGTGAGCGATTATTTCCGAGACAGTGTCGCGATCGGAGCGTTTGCTGCCATGGAACACGGTGTTCTCGTCTCATGCTCGGCTGGAAACGCCGGGCCATCGCCATCCAGCCTCTCGAACGTCGCTCCCTGGATCATGACCGTTGGTGCTGGAACGTTAGATCGCGACTTCCCTGCATACGCTGTCCTCGGCGACGGGAAGAATTACAGCGGAGTCTCGCTTTACTCTGGGAAGGAATTGCCGGCAACCGCGACGTTCCCCCTCGTGTATGCCGGAAACGTAAGCAATTCGACCACCGGGAATTTGTGCTTCCAAGGTACGCTTATCCCCGAAAAGGTTGCCGGGAAGATCGTCTTTTGCGACCGCGGCATCAACGCGAGGGTGCAGAAGGGCGCCGTTGTCAAGGATGCGGGAGGCGCCGGAATGATTTTGGCGAACACTGCCGCCAACGGCGAGGAGCTGGTCGCTGATGCGCATCTTCTCCCGGCAGCATCCGTCGGACAGACGGCTGGCGACGAGATCCGTAACTACCTCTTCACGGACCCGAATCCAACGGCGACGATCATCTTGGGCGGGACTAAGATCGGGGTCGAGCCGTCACCAGTGGTGGCGGCGTTCTCATCACGAGGGCCGAATTCCATCACGCCCGGCATCCTAAAGCCGGACGTGATCGCTCCTGGTGTGAACATCCTCGCCGGCTGGACCCGCAAAGTGGGACCTACTGGGCTCGCTGGAGATGACCGGCGGGTCGACTACAACATCATCTCTGGAACCTCGATGTCCTGCCCGCACGTCAGCGGGCTGGCAGCGCTGCTGAAGGCAGCCAAGCCTGACTGGAGCCCGGCCGCTATCAAGTCTGCCCTCATGACCACGGCCTATGCCACCTACAAGAACGGCAGCCCCCTACTGGACGTCTCTACCAAGCGCTCAGCCTCAGCCTTCGATATCGGAGCTGGGCATGTGGATCCCCAGAAGGCGCTGGAACCCGGCCTGGTGTACGACATGACGGCCGAGGACTACCTCTCCTTCCTCTGCGGGCAACAGTACTCGCCAGAGCAGATCATGCTGGTGGCCAAGCGCAACTTCACCTGCTCCGGGTCTGGGCTCAGTGTGGAAAACCTGAACTACCCGGCCTTGGTGGTCCCGTTCGCAACCGCGATAGAAGGGCGTGGCCCGGTAAGCGGTCACCAGGCGGCCCAGTCCGAGACCAAAAAGGTGACCAGGACCGTGACCAACGTAGGGCCAGCGAGCTCGAGTTACACGGTCTCGGTGACTGTACCTGAGCCAGTCAAAGTATTAGTTGAGCCCACTGAGCTGACCTTCACAGCGCGCGGTGAGAAGAAGACCTACACTGTCAGTTTCACATCGAGCTCACTCCCATCCGGGACATCTAAGTTCGGTTCGTTGGAATTGTCTGACGGACAGCACCTGGTCCATAGCCCCATCGCTCTCACTTGGACGTGAGCACCGAGATACTAGGTGGGTTCGGCTCGGTTAGAGGTGCAGAGGGTAGATTCAGGTGCACTCTTTCCTCATACCTCTGCTCTGTGGCTCGTGGGTGGTTGTTCTTTAACGTTAGAATGTCTGCCTAGTCTTTCTTAGTTTGGGTAAATGCTCTTTTTCTTTTTCTTCCGAATCAAAAGACACCAAATATATAAAGGTGCTCCTCTGTTTCTATTGCTAATTGTAAATTGGATTGTTGAATTCTAAGAACTAAGCAGAAAAATCATAAAGAAGAAACTGGTTGGCAATTCGACTTGATTGTTGTAGCTCGTCTTCTTCATAGTTCGTTCTGTAAATCGGTGGTGCTCCGTGATTTTATCTAACATTCTGTGCTGGAGCACTCTTTGTTCTTCATAATTTGGTAACTTCAATTCCATTAGCAACCTATGAAGCATTTCTCGGCCTACAGCACTCTTTGTCTCAAGCCTTTGATCAAGCTGATCCATTGAGACAAATCATTCATGGTCGAAAATGGAGTAATTTGTGTCTTTCGAACTGCAAGTTTTCGTATCATCACGGTCACTGTCGACGAGTTTTTGCCTAATTGAGGTTGCAGCTTCACCACCACCCTCTTTTCTTGGTAGCAGTATTGTTGCGAAAACTGCTATATCAAAGGTAGAAAGAAGACGCTATTTCAGTATCATTGAACAGAAAAACTTTATGGCGAACTCCATCTCCCACACCATATTCCATGTGTACTTGCAAGGCTTTCAGATAGAATCTGAATCCAATTCCGAAGAATCTGTAGATCGAAAAAGATCGAGGATGCTATCAATTTGAAGACGCGAAGAATCTAATGTTCAACTACCATTCTTAGAATCTCACACAAAGAGCGCTGCTTTATCATGTTGGCTTTTGCATTTTTAAATGGCTGCATCTTGCACTCCCCTACCTGTTTTTGCAACCTAAAAGTAGCTTTGTTTCGAGCCGGTAGATGGAGCATTACTGAGTATTGAGCGGCTGAGCAATTGCTTACAATAATTCAATATCTTCCCTGGCATTTTCCTCCTCATGGAAAGATCTTTATGCTGTACTTGTCTGCTTTTTGTCTTGAGATGAGCTGCAAGCCTGCAATCTTATGATTTTGCATATAATTTTTGGCTTCATCTGCAATCCACACAAGCAACCCTTTCCCCACCACATATTGTGCAGATACGCGTATGAAAATCTGTAGGAACCTGAAGAAGTAAGATTTTCTCTTGCATTTCTCCCTCCTAAAAATTATTCCAATTGCAAAAAGAAGCAGATACATCAACTAAAACGTATATTCTCCATAGTCAATATTGTTTAATATGCTAGTTCCCAAATACCTGTCCTGATCCCGGATGAGAAAGGAGAAGCGTCGGAACTAGGTAGTCGACCACCATCCTAAAACTCAGAACCTTTACTGAGACACCTATAACTTGGAAAAAAGAAGAGAGTGCAGAATTGCAGCACCAAATTTTATTTCCTTCGTTCTGCGAAAAGAATGGCCTGCACAACCACAAGCCACACGCACGGGCGCGCACACACACAATCTGTCTGAAAAAGAAAAAAGAACGAAGTTTTGAGCTAGCTCGTGAATGTGCCACATCTGCCAAAGACATGCTCATTTTTACAGATAGATCACCAAAAGAAAAACCGGAAGTAAAGTTATCAAGTTCGAAGACGCGTACTAGAATAAAATGTATGGCAACGGCAGGCAAGCAGTGGTTGCGTGTGGGCCGCCACCGGCGGCGGAAGCAGTGGGGGACCCTCCGGGTGGACCACATGGTGGTCTTTTGCATTATATAGGGATGGAACCGCCATGATTCAGCTTGGAGCTTTGTGTGCGGACACAATTTGATCCTCATGATCTACAAAAAGTTGTTTGCTTTTTAAAGCAGTGTTTCTAATTGCCAAATGCAACACCGCATTGGGAGATTACATCCCATGTGAATTGAATTGAGATGGTAAGAAAACGTCGAAAACGACGGCTGGGAGACGAGACAAGCAACACATGATCCCGGCCAGATTTCGGCTCATCCGGTGCCCGTTCATGTTCGGTCCCGCTTACCTACACGAACAATGTGTATTTACAATGTCTATTTATATATATACATCTATGCACTCATATGTATGCCTGTGTGTATTCACATCTGTATGTATATATATATATATATATATATATATATATATATATATATATATATATATATATATATATAAATGCTTGCTACATTCATATGACTAAGAAGATCATCGCTTTTTACTTTTTAATCTCAATTATTTGCCTCTTTGGTTGTGATTTGTAAGAATAAACAAGCATATGAGACTTTTCCTGTCTCATTGTGCTACTCTTTTTCAATGACAATGGATCTCTCTATTCCTACCTGGATGAAATTACAGGAAGTCAAAAGATGAGCATGATCAAGGAAGAATTCACAAGACAATGGTGAAAAATAGAAGAAACTGAAAGGGGTAGCAGAACTTCTTCCGGTGATTCCTGGTTTGTTCTCACTCAGCTTGTGATCACCAAGCCAAGATCGGAGCGCTTTCTTCTCTGTTCGAAGTCCTTAAACATGTATTTTAGCTAGGCTTAATCCCTAAATAAACCTTCAGCATGATTTTAATAAGGCATGAATATAAGAATCAATCCATGGAATAAAGTTGAAATGGAAAACGAGTACATCAAAGGACACCTATGATTATAAAGCTAATACAGTGGGGAATACCCAATATCAATTTATATATATATACAATTGTTGTACCCACTAGCAGATGGTAGTGTTAGCATATACTAGCGGTCCAATAATTAGATGAGGGAAATGGTAGACTTGGAGACCGTCAAATATGATAAAAGCATTTGGAGACAAGCTTTCGCTATTATCTCTTGTTTGTATACTACTAGCACACTCTAGCGACGGCAGTGACCCATCACATGTAGACACCCTCAGAACAAATAAACAATGACAAAGCGGTGGTGTGCTATAGGTAAATTATATATACGATTTGAGCAAAGATCCAAGCTCATGAGAGGGACTGAAACCGAATTGTAAAGGCAATAACTTGATTGAGGGATTGGGCCTATTTTGGCATCAAACCGACCCACGTATGCATGCGAGTATTGACAAGTCTAGAACGCTCATCGTTATATTTAGCATATCTATATGACAATGAAGGTTTAGCTTGCCATGTGGTATTGGTTGTTCTTCGTTGTATTGACAACAAGTTCGCGGTAGGAGGGTCACATAGGCGTGTGAATGAGGTTTTATCGGGTTATACCGGATTTATGATGAGTAGGTGAGGTCTGTGTTATTGCCGTCGATCTGTGACAATTCTAGACATGGCAGAAAACCCAACATGAACATGATCCGAGAAGTTCATTCTCATCTCTAACCAAAGCGGCAGGAAACGTTCAAGTTGACCTGCTTTTTGACATGAGAACAGAGTGACACAACACAAACAAGACCCGAGCATGAAATTGTTGGAGTGTTCAAACACGAAATGAGAACCCAATATCTATTCTCAAAACACTAGTCTTAACCTGATAAACGCATGCCGAACTCTAATTGGACCAATCTGGATGTAATATCAGATCCAGTATCGTTAACAGGGACCTAAGCGGATTCGGACCTACCCATACTAAGTTCCATTTGGACCCTATCATGCAAGACACATGCAGCTCGATCGATACTCTTTTGTTTTAATAGGCAGACATTGTTGGCTCCATTAACAATTCTTTTAAAATATTCGTAAGACCAATCGATAAGCATGTTTGGTTATGAAATCACTTATCATATGAATTCCTCGATCATGAACTTGAATGTTGGTGATATGGATCTGGTGCGACCCGCTAATCGCTGCTCATCTTAGCCTCAGTCAGGCATGAGTTCATTAATAATCTCAATATAACATCTTGCTTTTACAGTTCGAGACCTCAATTATTGTACGTGACTCATGGACGAATCGAAGGAAACTTATAGATCAAGCCTGTGTAAGCCGGAATGCATAAAGATCTAACTGGATCTGATTTGGTTCAGATAGTAGCTTATCAAATCTCACTTGAGGAATCAGATGTTAGGTAAATGGATGTAGGGTCGAATGTGAAAGAGCAAAACCAACATTTTACACTGCACTCAGATTTGATTGTTGTTAGATATCGGATATCTGGTGTGTATATCTTAAGGTGCAATACCTGAAACCGAGTTGTGTTAGCAATTCGATAAGGTTTTGGATACTAAATCTCCCTAATGAGGTTCAGGTACACCTAAAAAACGAGCTGAACCAACTGATTTGTCTTGGTTAGGTTTGGTTTTTCGATATTTCTGTTTGGTTTCGGTTCTAAGTTTCAAAAAGAATCAGTTACTCCGGTTCGGTTTTATAGGCTCAAAATAAAAAATAATTCCGGTTGGTGTATGCCAAATTCGTGGGAGATTCACTCTGAACCAATTATGGGCGTAGTATCCATATTATCATTCAGATCATTTAGGACCCAATCCAATCGGTTCCATTCCACATGCCAATTAATTCGTAATTCAATATCCCTTCAAGTAAGCACAGCTTAAACCGCTTATGATTAAGCAAGTTGTATTAAGACTTTGTCATTGCCCTATAATCGGAAGCATTTGCAACTGTCTTACTACATTGTTTCTTATTTTTAGCAGACATCACTGCATGGCAGTTGCCCTGTGATAAAAGGAGAAAAATGGGTGGCGACCAAGTGGATCAGGGATCAGATTGACATGTAGGTTGGACGTGTAAATTGATTGTTTATCAAAATTTGTATGATTATTACCAGATCTTATCTTCTTATTGCAACTGTAGAGAAAAATATCGATAACTTGGTAGCCCTCATCAAGTTTTGATCATTGTCATGTCTTCACTCAATCTGTAAATAATAAAATGTGATAAATGTCATTACTTTTCACCGCGATATGTGCTTAACAATCTACTAATTTGTGCTGCTTTTAGTTGTCAATGAAGTTCCTGATAATTTGTCCACTTGGTCTGATTGAATAGGCAGTAGTTTGGTGGACTTTCTAAAGTTTCCAGTTTCATCACTAATCTAATCCAAGATCGAGGTTTTTCTTGGATTGTATTGGGAGTTTTTAATTTCAGTATTTCCAAAAAATGTTTTACAAATATTAAATGTTATTGGATTTGATTTTACGGCTGCAGGATAAAATGCTTGTAGATTTACTGCAAGTTCGTGAATACATAAATTGTAAGGTACGTTGAAGTACATGTTCCTTGTGCCCATAAAAGGTGAAATGTGTCCCAGGTAAAGGAAAAAAGAATTCAAAAGTTTAGCGTGTTTGTTTAATAGCCTTGCAATTCTTCATTAAAGATGGCTACGTTAGTCTCCAAAAGTTTCATTATGCAAATTGGGGCGTAATTGAGCCAGCGAAGCTCGACTCGAGTTCAATAAAGATTTAGTAAGTTCGAGATAGGGCTTGAGCTCAATCGAGCTTTGGTATCTGACCTTTGGGTTGATTCAAGTCGAGCTTGAGCTTGGCTTGTTAAGCTCAGCCATATGATGCCTATGGTGTAACCAAGCCAAGCGAGCTCAAGTATAGGCATGCAACATGTGACTTGGCTCATTTGAGAAAAACTAAGTTCAAACTTGAGCTCGACCGAGTCTTGATATTAAAGCTCGCATTCTCAAGCGTATAATTTCTATTTTTCACTGGATTTGGGCATTTCATTTTCTCTTAAAGAAGCCAATAACCATAGGTTGAAATCTAGGCTTCTGCTACCTTTTTCCGTCAAGGGGCAAGTGTCTCTTTCCCAACGAAGTAAAATCCGATGCTTCACACCTTTCTATAAGTCACTCTCAGAGAAAATCAGGAAAAAGGGAGTTATTTTAGTGCTTTGCTTTTGAAAAGAAAAACAAATAGATGAAAGCAAAGGGAAAAACTTCTTTTTGGCTTTTTCACCATCATCGACTTCATACATTCGCGGTTAGCCTAAAGAGGTAGTCTTCCTGTCTTTTCTTCAAGAAGAGAAAGAATAATGAGACTCTTCCCCACTTTGAGTTTCTCTGCGGGACATTGGGATTAAAGGGGGGGGGGGGGAGAGAATTGGGGTTTGAGAGAGAAAGAGAGAGGCATCGGGTTTGAGAATGACAGGAGAGTGTGAGAGGGCATAAATTGCGACCTTGTTGGACCAACCCACGTAGCTAATGAATCTATACTTTGTCGCCAAAATCTTGATCATAACAGGTTCACCTAAAACCCTAACCATTGAGACCACGATAGTGTCACCAACTCTTAAGGAAAATAACGTATTCCTTGTTAAACTTCTTATAAATCAGACTTGGTAAATCCTGGTAACATACCTAACAAGCAATAAAAGAACACATCGGTATGACTGGACTTCGCATTTCGTTCTCAAATCTATGCAAATAACAATGGCCATCATCGTTCCGAGCATAATAGATTTTTGCTTCTAAAAAGATAATAATTCCTTAAGCAATATGTTTATTTAAATCGATGCAAGTAGGTTCAGTACCATCAGATATACCTGTGAAACAATTTCTTGGCAACAGATGCAAATGTACCACTGCTGGTGCACAGCAAGTACATAATAAGACTATGCGAGCCGTAATAAGATGATGCGAGAGCGCATTTCTGTTGCTGGAATAGATAGCGAATCAAGCATTCAATAGTTGGTCGCTCAATACAAACCTAGAGTAGGATAACCACATATGAGATAGTGAATCTAAAACGATGACTCCACTGATTTCCAAATGGCGCAATCACTGTGTGCGTGTTCTGCTATTCTCTGCTGCTCTGACTTGAGCAAAGTATGGGTGTTGCTGCAAAGTTTAGAAAGAAAAAAATTGTTACTACCATAGAGAAAAATTGAAAATGTAGAAGAAAGCTAAATGTATTCTTTTTCATGTTTTATTGTAATAAACTTATTAGAGTAAAGGAAAGCAGTCCCATTCTGAATGCATGGGGAAACTGCATATAACAAACCAGGTCATCTTACTACCTCACCCTATCAATAGGGCGCACGCTGTTAAATACTAATTTACTAAAGTGAACCAAATTCAAGTGGATCCTGCGCTGGTCATAAATATAAATTTATATGCATCACAACAATGCATTGATTCTCATCAGAGAATGTTTATGAGTTATATATCTTCTCAATGTTTGACGGAAAAGTGAAATATAAACAGACAAATGGAGGAAATGAGGAATCCAACAGAACTGATTAACCCCATGAGAGATGTATAGTTTCATAAAAGGTAAAGGTAGAAGAACAACTCGAACACCTAAACGTTTAACTGTAGGAAAGAAAAGGAACGACTCATGCTAGTGCATGAGCATGGAAGCAGAAAGAAAGCTAATTAAAACAACAAAGAAATCGTGACCGTGAATAGTACAACAACAACAACTAAGCCTTTTCCCATACTAGACGGGGTCGGCTACATGGATTCTTTGTTTCCACAGATCCCTATCGTGTGCCATGTTAGCAGTTAACTCCCAATAAACTAGATCATTCTTTATTGTTTCTTTCCAACACTTTTGTGGTCGTCCTCTACCTCTTTTAATACTTTCCAAATTTAGTTTTTCTAACCTTCTTACAGGTTCTTCTTTTGATATTCTTTCTATATGTCCAAACCATCTTAAACGATGTTCTCTCATTTTATCCTCTATTGGTGCCACTCCTAATTTGTTTCTAATAACCTCATTATGTATACGGTCTTTTCTTGTATGGCCACTCATCCATCTCAACATCTTCATTTCTGTCACAGACATCTTTTGTATATGTTGATGATTAACTGCCCAACACTCAGAACCATAAAACATGGCAGGCCTAATTGCTGCTCTATAATATTTACCTTTTAATTTTAATGGTATCTTCTTATCACAAAGAATACCTGATGCTCCTCTCCATTTTAACCAACCAGCATTAATTCTATGTGTAACATCTCCATCAATTCTTCCATCACTTTGAAAAATTGACCCTAGGTATTTAAAACTTTCCTTTTGGGGAATGCAATGTGTGCCAATTTTAATTTCTCTGTCCTCTGAAGTAGCCAAATGATCAAACTTACATTCCATATATTCTGTCTTTGTTCTACTAAGTCGGAGGCCTTTGTTTTCTAATGTTTCTCTCCATAGTTCCAATTTTCTATTAACTTTTTCCTTAGACTCCTCCACTAATACAATGTCATCTGCAAATAACATATACCAAGGTACTTCATCTTGAATATGTTTTGTTAACTCATCCATCACCATTATAAATAAGTATGGACTTAAAGTTGATCCTTGATGTAACCCAATATTAATTTCAAAGAAGTCTGTCGTTCCTTCATGAGTCCTCACACATGTTTTTGCACCATCATACATGTCTCTTATAAGGTTAATATATGTCAATGGGATACCTCTTTTTTCCAAAGTTCTCCAAAGAACCTCCCTCGGTACCCTATCATAAGCTTTTTCTAGATTAATAAATATCATGTGAAGGTCTTTCTTTTTTGCTCTAAAATGTTCCATAAGACGTCTCAGAAGGTGAATCGCTTCAATAATAGATCTACCTGGCATAAATCCAAATTGGTTCTCTGTTGTACTTGATACTTGTCTTAACCTACGTTCGATAATTCTTTCCCATAATTTCATAGTATGACTCATTAACTTGATACCTCGATAATTCACACAATTTTGAATGTCTCCCTTGTTCTTATATACGGGTATAAGTGTACTTGCTCTCCATTCCTCGGGCATCTTTTGGTTTTTCCATATTTCATTAAATAGTCTTGTGAGCCAAGTGATTCCTATTTCTCCTAGTATTTTCCAAACTTCTATAGGAATATTATCTGGTCCTACCGATTTACCACTCTTCATATGTTTAAGAGCCTCTTTGACTTCATTCTTTTGAATACGTCGGTAGAAATTGTGGTTTATATACTTTTCTGACTTGGCTAAATCTCCTAAACTAATACTAACATCTTTATTTTCATTAAAAAGATTATAAAAATAGTTTTTCCATCTATTTCTTATATCATCATTTGCCACTAGAATTTTTTCATCCTCGTCTTTTATGCATCTAACAAAATTTAGATCTTTAGTTTTCTTATCTCTAGCCCTAGCTATCCTAAAAATATCTCTTTCACCCTCTTTTGAGTTGAGTTTTTTATATAAGTCCTCCCAAATCTTAGCTTTTGCTTCACTAACGGCCTTTTTTTGCTTCCTTCTTTGCTTTCTTATAAGCTTCTAAAGTTTCACTAGTTTTCTTAGCGTAATGTAATTTGTAACATGCCCTCTTTGCCTTGATTTTATTTTGTACTATTTCACTCCACCACCAAGCTTCTTTTTGTGCCGGTACACCTCCCTTAGATACCCCTAACACATCTTTCGCCACTTTGCTAATATGTATAGCCATATTGTTCCACATATCAGAGGGTGTGCCAACATAATTCCAAACATCTCCTTGAAGGACTTTCTGTTTAAATATACCTTCTTTCTCGCTTTTGAGGTTCCCCCATTTAGTCCGAATAGCTCGATGCACTCTGTTCTTCTTTGTCCATTTTTTTATTTGTAAATCCATAACTAAAAGTCGATGTTGGGTGGTTAAGCTTTCTCCTCGAATTACCTTACAATCTTTACAACACGCTCTATCTTTTTTTCTACAAATAAAGTAATTAATTTGTGTGTGTAATAAGCCACTCTTATAAGTAATTAAATGTTCATCTCATTTTTTGAAAATTGTATTGACTATAAAGAGATCAAATGACATAGCAAAATTTAAAATCTCCCTACCTTCCTCGTTTATATCCCCATAACCAAAGTTTCCATGAATCCCTTGATATCCTAATGCATCTTTACCAACATGTCCATTTAAATCTCCTCCTAAACAAATCATCTCCCTTTGTGGAATCTTTTGAAACACCTTATCTAACTCTTCCCAAAAAACTGTCTTTATACTATCTTCTAGTCCTACTTGGGGTGCGTAAGCACAAACTATATTCAAAACCTCTGCTCCTAACACTAATTTCAATGTCATGATTCGGTCACCATATCGTTGTATGTCTACTACACTCTCCTTTAAATCTTTATTTATGATAATACCAACTCCGTTTCGGGCCTTTTCTTTACCTGAGTACCATAATTTAAAACCTGTATCCTCTATCTCCTTTGCTTTTTCTCCAACCCATTTTGTCTCTTGTAAACATAGAATATGAATCTTTCTCCGAATCATAGTATCTACCACCTCCATTAGCTTACCCGATAATGTTCCGATATTCCAAGAACCAATATGAATCTTATTATCTAGGACTAGCTTCCTTACCCCCCGCATCCGTCCATAATCAAAATGCGGAGACCCTCTCTGAAAATTTTTCACTACATTCGGGCGGCAATGTAGTGGGACTAACTTCTTTACCCACACCCGTCCATGATGTGGGAACCCTCTCTGCAATTGATTCACTACATTCGGGCGAAAATGTAGTGGCCCTTGCTTACTTCTTACTGCATTCGGGCTCTGCAGCACGTCGCTAGGCGGGGACGCCCCAAAGCAATGCTCATAATTTTTGTAATCCATGTTGTAGAAATCCGACGAAGTTTTACGCTGGCTGTCGGAAGCCTAACACAACCCTCCTCCTTTATCCGGGCTTGGGACCGGCAATGCAAGGGTGACCGTGAATAGTGGTCTTGGAAATTACAAAGTGATGGAGAAAAAGTATAATTTTGTCTGAGAATAGTTGTACACAATCCAATCTGGTAGTAACAAGTCAAAAAGAATTGATCATAATTATGAGTAGAAAATGAATTTGGACTTGTCTGGGTCAGACACAAACATAGAATAACATGCAATGCAATCCTGTTAACAAGAGTCTAGAAAGGTTTCCACAGAAATTAAGGCCCAAGAAGTTGAATGATCAGTACTGAAAATTCATGAAAGAATATGGCATAAGCTGAAGTTGCAATGCATGAATGCACGAAGAAAAGGAAAAGGATTTCAACTCATTGATAATTGCAAATATATGAAATATCAAGTCCTCACAACAATAATGCAGCAGTCAGGAGTCAATGAAAACTACGATTACCATTGCTTCCCGTGCTGTAAGTCTATCTTGATGATCATAGCGAAGAAGTTTATCAAGAAAATCGATAGCCTGTATCTCAGAAATCTTCAGGTTAGAACGTAGAACCAAAAGATAGCTCAATTTCAATTTATGTAAAGCATCTATGTAGAAGGGGGGAAGAAAAAGAGAAAAGCCAAATCCTTAGAATGCCGCACAACCTCTGGAGAAACCAAATGTTGATTATCCACATTGATAAACTTAGACCAAGGCTTTCGGCTGTGCCTGAAGAATGGGCAGAAAGACACAAATTATAATGAGTTTTAGCCTTTCTTTTTTAGTATTTCCATAGAGAAGCTCTCTTATTCTGTGGAATTAATTTACATTTTCAGGCAAAGGTGAAAAGGACTATACAACAGAAAGCAGCAAGACCTATCATGCCAGTGGTACCTGCCAACTAGAGCATCCAATTGAGGATCAAGTTCCAAGCGGTATTTGTTCAGGTAAGCGTTTAGTTCATCTGTACCAAGTACCTGAAGGAAGCAAATAAAAGAAACAACAGGCAGCAAGAAACAGATCAAATGGTGAAGGGTAATGCAATCTGAGATACAATGTCAATGAGAAACTGACCATTTTGACATGTTACAAAATAAATCCAGAAGCTAAACTTCTCAAAACTGGAGAAGAAACAGAGATGCTATTACATTAACATCTATTAGTTTTCTATGTAGTTGATTGTATTTCCAAGAAAAACTTTCCACATGTAGCAAATTTCCATTAAAATCGGGATACTAAGTAAATAAAACATGCTGTTTGGAAAGGAATATTTCTAATTGGTACCATCCACTGTCAGAACCAAAAAGGTTTTATCATAAACGTTGATCGCAGTTTGACTGACATGGGGCCTTATCAAGTTCACGCCTCACCAGAAGCATGAAAGATCTGAAGCTCAAAGGCTCCAAACCTGACTATTGATTTGTTCAGTATGTGCATGTGTAATGTGAATGCCTGTGTTTGTGCAGGTGCAGAGAGGGCATGTGTGAGACCAAATTAATCATGATGACTCTTGCTCTTTCACCAGTTCCCATACAGTGACCACCACCAAACCATGGTAGCCCTCCCCCAGTCTTGCAGCTTTTACAGACATGCTACTTTGTCTGAAATTTAGGATACAAAAGCTGAGAGAAAAGCATTCTCTAGATCAAAATTGGAAGATTACCTAGTCCTAGGACCCTCCTACCAGCATATTGCAACTCAGAATGGTGGAAAAGCAGATGGATACTTTAACAACATCCAGCATTGAAGACCTGAGGTGGAAGGCGATGAGAGAGAAGGTGCATTCTTTGCACTTTTAGAAAATTTCAAATATAATACAACAATTTTGGGTAACTCCTGAAACCACAAGCAACAATATGACACTTGCAACTACAGAAAGTCCATTGTAAACGAATTGCAGCAGTAGCCCCAAGAGGAAACAAGTATCTTTAACAAGAATGACACTATTTTGGCACATACCTTGGCAATTTTAACAAGCTGATCATGGTTATCATGGCCATAGAAGAAAGGCTCCTTGCGAAAGATCTGCAAGTTAGTAGAGATCTTCTCAAGTGTCCAACATGGATCCAAGAGCCAATGCATGAGCTTCAGATTAAAGGCAAGCGCCTTTTAACACAGTTACAAAACCATTATTGAGTCTCTCCACAAGGAAAAATCTCAAGAAATTTTCAAAAAGTTCCTTTCCTAAACTGAAAATGCGGATTTCTTCTGAACATAAATATTTAAAATGAAAAGGAAATGTGAAACTGAACCAAGGTCTCTGTTTTAGTGAATGAATGTTCTTACACTAACTTACCACCGCCATTAGTTAATGCAACAAAGTTCTACACCATTTCTATATTACTTTGCAAACCAGAAATAAAATGGACTGCGTCTAAAGTCTTGGAAGAAAACAACAAAACATGATCTTGCTTTTGTGGATTATAAAACAAGATGGGGCCCTATGGCCATTAAGAATCCATGTAGCTGAGTGCCAACCCAACTTAATGGAGGAAAGGGCTTAGTTTTGGTATAGAAAAATAGAATAACTCATTATATTTGATCCAAACAAGTGTAACCTAAATTGTTGGTTCATTCAGACAATAAATTGAAAAGTAGTAGAAGGTACAAATTGAAAAACCTCATTATAAAGGCATCCAATTGGGGTAAAGATTCCATGTTTTAACAGAAAATATCAGTTAAAGCACTTTTTTGCATTTTTTCTGAAAAATTCATCTATTATTGCTGATAACTACAACGGTCTTAGAGTGGCAGCAGATCCATGTAATTCTGATACTTACCATGCCCACGAACATGCAACCAAGGCTCCACATGTCCAAAGAGTAATCATAATCTTGTAAGTCAACCAATAGTTCAGGGCCCTTAAAGTACCTAAAAAGAACATAACACGAAAAAGAAAACAGAAAAACGTTTAGTTTATTACAGACTGAAAATAAAGTCCAACAACAAATACAAAATGCAGCATCATTGAATAATAACCACTCGCAAAATACTTAGAAAAGGAAATATGTTACCCTTAAAAGCTGCAATAACAAAAAAATATAAGTCAACACATGCAACGTTGTCTTGTATTAGTTCTCATAGTAAACGATTGTTTCATATCTTGAACCTATAAAAGATGTTCTTTGTTTATCCCCAAAGAAACAGCATAAGGTGATGAAGCTCTGCATTGCAGGATTTCCTGCTATATTGATGCTATTGACCTTGTAATTAATTAATCAAGATCCAAATTTCCAGTATTCCTTCACGTGTATGTCTGATGTATACAGTCATTTGTCGACATTAACACATTTGCTACAAACTTGTGAGTTGTGACCCTAACAAATGTTAAATACAAGAAAACAAATCAACAGAGGATTCACTTTCCACATAAGCTTATGAATGAATCATCATCTTATAACTTTACAGAGCCCTCACGTTGGTTAAAGTCAATGCATGAGACAATGTTAAAAATGTACTTCGTAAAATGAAGTTGATGCTTCAATGTAGCAGCGGAAGATCATTAAATACCACTGTAGATGCAAAATTTTATTCTAAAGTCTACGTAGAGACAACAACAACAACAACTACGCCTTTTCCCATACTAGACGGGGTCGGCTACATGGATTCTTTGTTTCCACAGATCCCTATCGTGTGCCATGTTAGCAGTTAACTCCCAATAAACTAGATCATTCTTTATTGTTTCTTTCCAACACTTTTGTGGTCGTCCTCTACCTCTTTTAATACTTTCCAAATTTAGTTTTTCTAACCTTCTTACAGGTTCTTCTTTTGATATTCTTTCTATATGTCCAAACCATCTTAAACGATGTTCTCTCATTTTATCCTCTATTGGTGCCACTCCTAATTTGTTTCTAATAACCTCATTATGTATACGGTCTTTTCTTGTATGGCCACTCATCCATCTCAACATCTTCATTTCTGTCACAGACATCTTTTGTATATGTTGATGATTAACTGCCCAACACTCAGAACCATAAAACATGGCAGGCCTAATTGCTGCTCTATAATATTTACCTTTTAATTTTAATGGTATCTTCTTATCACAAAGAATACCTGATGCTCCTCTCCATTTTAACCAACCAGCATTAATTCTATGTGTAACATCTCCATCAATTCTTCCATCACTTTGAAAAATTGACCCTAGGTATTTAAAACTTTCCTTTTGGGGAATGCAATGTGTGCCAATTTTAATTTCTCTGTCCTCTGAAGTAGCCAAATGATCAAACTTACATTCCATATATTCTGTCTTTGTTCTACTAAGTCGGAGGCCTTTGTTTTCTAATGTTTCTCTCCATAGTTCCAATTTTCTATTAACTTTTTCCTTAGACTCCTCCACTAATACAATGTCATCTGCAAATAACATACACCAAGGTACTTCATCTTGAATATGTTTTGTTAACTCATCAATCACCATTATAAATAAGTATGGACTTAAAGTTGATCCTTGATGTAACCCAATATTAACTTTAAAAAGAAGTCTGTCATTCCTTCATGAGTCCTCACACATGTTTAAACATAGAGACTTGAAATTAAATTCACAATCTACGAATGCGTGAGTGTGCGAGCTAGTTTGCTTAAACTAGTAAAGATGATTTCTGACTTCTATAGTGATTGTGGGTAAGTGAATTCTTTTCGACGTAGGCCTTCTTGAACCGATGCTTAAAGTCAGCCTAGACGCTTTGAAGATTTTTTAGATCCGGTGTGTTTTCAAAATCCAATTTCAATTCTAAAAAACTTAATAAAAATCGTGAACTTAACCTTTGAATGAAAGTATTTCAAAATCCTGAAAACAGAAACTGGTTTTGTGTTTAAAATTTTCTTTTATAGCTTTCGAATCTCCAAAAATCTTAAAAATTTATAGGAAACAAAGTTTGATATGGAGATTCAGTCAATTTTAAGTGTTGTTGATTTGTAAAATTAAATATGAGAACATACCTTAGTATTCGGGACAGATATGTGATAGAAATACAGAAGTTTAGAAAAATGGTTGTATATTGGTACACAAACCTCCGATTTCTATGAACTTTGTCTTGTTGGAAATCTATAAATCTCAGCTTTCCAATAAGACCGTTTTCAATGAAATTGGTTCACTGGTAACAAAGTTATGAGATTATAACCCAGCCTATGTTGCAGGTATTAATATGTAATAGGGTACACGGGCCCTTAAGGCCCGTGCCATATTGGAATAAGGGCCAGGGCCATGCTGGTCCTGGCCACTGGGGGTCCCCAACGGCTACTAGCCGTTGGGAGCACCCCCAACGGCTAGTGCTGGCCAGGCTCACTATGTTACTTCTTTTTGCTTCTTGTTTTCTCTCTTATAATGTCTATAAATAAGACACTCTCTCTTGAATAAGATCACGCAGTCTTCTACTGCTTTTTGACTTATTTTGTATATGCTTTCGCTCTTGTTTGGTATTCTTGAAGATCGGCATTCGGAATTGAATGCCATTTGATTCTTGACGACTTGGTAATCTTGATTCGTGCAACATCAACTTTCGATCATTGACAAATATTTACATGGTATCAGAGCCTCGGATTGAAGAAATCGGGTGCATTGGGAAGCGTGCTATCGATGCGAAATTTGAAGAATTTTACCAAAATTGAGGTTAGTTCATATTTTGTGATTTTTGCAAAATGGAAGGTAAAAATGAGTCGTTTAGATGTATCCTAGATCCAAAATGCTACCCAAGTTGGGCTAGGATCATGAAAAAGTATTTTTTGTCAAAGGACTTTTGGGATTACATCGATGGAACCATAAAGGAACCAATTTTGAACATTGATGATTTAGACGATGATGAAATCGTCAAAGCTCATGAAAAATACAAGTTAGATTTAAAATTGTGAGAAAAGATGAACGCAAAAATCACATGGATTATTTGCCAAAATGTGGATGAAAAACTTAGAAATAGGATTAGTGCATTTGAAAACGCTTTTGAAACTTGATAATATTTGAAAAAACTTCATTCTCAAGATGACTTTGTGTTTCAAATTGATTTAATGGAAAGAATCATAATGCTTAAACAAGGGAACCTAAGCATTAGAGACTACCATAATGATTTTTCAGAGTTATGGACTCAATTGAGAAGCTTTGACAAATTTGGAAATCTTCATAAATTAGATAAATTTCAAGAATTTCTAAACAACCAATACTTTTTTTTGTTTATGCGTGGGTTGAGAGATGAATTTGAAAATATTAGATCAAACCTCATACATAAAAAAACCTAGATCTAGAGGGGATTCCTTTTTGGCCGACCTTGTTATGGAGGAAACGAGATTGAAAAACATTAATGTGGCTAAGGAAGTCGTGCTTGCCGCATTAAAACCGGAAGCAAATTTGAAGACCTACAAGCCTCCGCATGCAAAGCATAATGAAGGCATGTCAAAGAAGCCCATGGGACCGTAGCCCAACAAAGATACTATGTGCCACTATTGGAAGGAAAATGGGCACATCAAAACCACGTGTCCTTTACTTAAGAGAAGAATTGGAAATGCAGGAGCCATAGAAGAAGGGAGTGTCTTGCCCAACAACATCAAAACATACATAGAAGAAATTTTCAAGGAAAAAGCAAGCATCTCCGAAAATGTTCTATCCACTTCGTATGTCTTGGTTTTTAGATTTCGGTGCATCCTTTCATACGACACATAGTGAAGATTTTTTGATTAATTCTTGTAAAACCATTGGAAAACATGTGTTTACGGCCGATGGAACAAAACTCCAAATAAAAAAATAGGAAACCTTGAAAAACAAAACTTTAAAATTCAAAATGTAAGTGTTATACCTAAACTTAATTTAAATATACTTTCGGTTGCTCAAATATGTGATAACAATTGTATAATCACTTTCTCATCCAAACATTGTGTGGTGCAGGATCACCTATCGAAGAAGGTGATTGGTCAAGGCCATAGAGAAAGTGGACTATACAAAATGGACTATCTTGTTATGCCAAATTCTGGTTTTTGTAATATAACCCAAGATGCTACGTTATGGCATAAAAGACTTGGACACTTGGACTCTTAAAAATTATGTAATATTCCTTTGATGAAAAGCATTAGGGAGAAAAATTTTGAATGTAAAAATTGTATTCTTTGAAAAATGCATCATCTTCCTTTTGGAGAAAGAAACTATGTACCAAAGAAAGCTTTTGATTTAATACATTCAGATGTTTGGGGCCCCACGCCCGTTGTTTCTAAAGGAGGATTGCAATACTATGTGATTTTTGTGGATGACTTTACTCGTTTTACATGGATATATTTATTAAAACACAAATCCGAAGTATTTAAAAAATTTGTAATATTTTGTAATATGATCAAAAATCAATTTGGAGCAACCATTAAAATCTTTAGATCTGATTCAGGAGGAGAGTTCATGTCTAATGAATTTTATAAATTTATTGAAACTAATGATATTATTCATAAAAAATCATGCACTAAAACACCTCAACAAAATGTCTAGCGGAAAGAAAACATAGGCATATTATTGAAACTTTTAGAACTATGCTAATCGCTAGTAAGATTCCTAAATTCTTATGGGCCGAAGCCACTCTTACCTTAATATACCTTATAAATAGAATGCCTTCATCTAACCTTGAGAATACTTCACCCTTCAAAAAATTGTACAACATCTCTCTATATTATGAAAGACTTAGGGTTTTTGGATGTAGATGTTTCGTGTATACGGACAAGAATGACAAATTGTCACCTAAAGCTATTGAATGTGTCTTCCTTGGTTATGGCATTGAGAAGAAAGGGTATCAGTGTTTTGATCCCATAGAAGACAAATTGTTTGTGTCCAAGGATGTAAAATTCTTTGAGGATGATATTTATTATGAGTCCAAATCCTTGGAAAATTCGGAACCTTTCATTCCTCAAGATGTTTTTGAGCTAGAAGAAGATAATGATTGTGACTTAATAGATTATCAAGAAGATCATGTTGGAAACAATGACATTTCACACACCACTGTTGATACTCAGTCAATTGTCGAACCCTTTCACTCACATTATACAAGATGACCTAGAGAAACAAATGAAGTCTACATGGAACTTGATATTACAAGATTAGAACCCAGGATTTCAAGACCTCCTCAGCGATTTGTGTCTTATGAATCTTTTGAACCACAACGAAGAAATTTGATTGCCACCCTTTGTCAAGTTAAAGAACCTAGGTTCTATCATCAAGCTAAAGGTATTCCAGAATGGGAAGATGTTATGAAAGATGAACTGAACGCCCTAGACAAGGCTCAGACATGGACAGTTGTACCCATGCCAAAAGATAAGAAAGTCATTGGATGTTGATGGGTATATAAAATCAAAACTCACAGCAATGGTCACATTGAAAGATACGAGGCTAGACTAGTTGCTAAAGGTTATGCTCAAGAATATGGAATTGACTATGATGAAACCTTTGCCCCAGTAGCTAGAATGACCACAATTAGAATCCTCATAACCATTAGTGCAATTAAGCAATGAAATATATATCAACTTGATGTTAAGAATGCTTTCTTGAATAGTTACTTAAATGAAGAAGTCTACATGAGTCCTCCTCCTGGGGTCACTCTCCCTCCTGGTCATGCTCTTAAGTTAAGAAAGGCTTTGTATGGTCTGAAACAAGCTCCAAAAGCTTGGTTTGATCGATTTGAAAAATTCATGCATTTGCATAATTTTGTGACTTGCTATACTGATACTGCATTGTTTGTTCGAAAAACATAATCTGGTATTGTTATTTTGCTTTTGTATGTGGATGACATGATCATCACAGGAAGTGATGAAGAGGGAATTACAGAAGTTAAACTTAATCTGCATCACGAATTTGATATGAAAGACTTGGGCTTGCTGAATTACTTTTTAGCTATGTCACACGGACACCTCTAGGAGGTGAAGTGTCTGGCTCGACGCAGGTGCGACACCGACACCGACACTGTGTCGGTGCGGCACCGACACTGTGTCGGTGCAGCACCGACACGGTGTCGTGTAACTGCGACATAGTCAACGTGTCGAGGCATAAAATTGGGTGCGATCAACGCGTGGGGCTCAATTTTGTCCGTTTTTTAGGTCATTCGTATAAAACACAGACACTCGTTCCCGCACGCAGATGCAGAGACTCCTGCGACGTTCGTGTTCCTCCTTCCCGCATGCAGAGACTCCTGCTCCTACCACCGGCGCGAGACTCCTGTTCCTACCGCCGACGCCTTTGTGTTCCTACGGCCATCTCTCTCTCCCCTTTATAGTATCTGCTATTCAAGCCTCTTGCCACGGCGTTCGTGTTCCTCCTCCTTCCCGCACGCAGACGCAGAGACTCCTGTTCCTACCGCCGGCGCCTTTGTGTTCCTACGGCCATCTCTCTCTCTCCTTTATAGTATCCGCGATTCAAGCCTCTTGCCACGGCCTGCAGAGACTCCCTTCGTGTTCCTGCGGGCGATTCCTTCATTCGTGTTGGGAATTGTATTGTTCCAACTTGGAAGGCCTGCCACCAGATCGTATTGTTCCAACTGTTGGGCTCAACATTGGCTGCATTGAAGAATCAAATGCAAGGGTTGTTTTTTGGGACCTTGGTGGGCAGGTATATAATCAAATGCAGCAGATCTTTTGTTCTTATTTATGTTTGTGCATTTCCACTAGCCTTTTCCTTCCCCAAATTGTCACTCTCCATCAAGTGGTATTTCTACTAACATATCTCCTATGTTTTTAGACTAATTCTTTATGTAGTATTAGTTGACGAAGCTATTGTTTGTATTGACTTTTGACAATTATTTTGCTTGCTTGCTTTTGCAAATTTGATACCCCAAGTTTCTTATTTGTCCAAGCTGTAGTTGAAGTCCTTTCTAGATGCCCTTCTAGTTTGGCGTGAATTGCCATCATTTCTATCATTTCTCGCGACTGGCGGTTTCTTTTTCCCAACAGACTGAACACCTTCATCCTTCAGAAGAAAAAGATTCTACCATTTCTCTTCTGAGATGCTCTGTGCCATTACTAGGTAGCCCACTAACTGGCCTTGGTGCATGAGGAACATTAAGTCTTAGTCTTCTGCTAGTATATGAATGTTAATTTTATGACTAACTCCATCTCTTATTTGTTGTTTTTGATATGTTGTTTTTGAATCAGATTGTGAAATTGAGAATTGAGTTCATCCTAAAAATGGCCGACAATAGAAAAGGAAAAGGAGTATTAATTGGTAGTGATCCTACTGGGAGTTCTGGTGGAAGTGTTCCTTCAAGTTCAGGATCAACAACAAAAGTTTCAAAACCTTCAATACCTCGCGATGATGCACCATTGTGGATGCACGTACAAAAGGGAGAATTATACGAAGGTGGTGGAGGTAATACACATTTTATGTGTAAATTTTGTAATATGAAATTTACAGGATCATATACCAGAGTGAAGGCACATCTTTTAAAATTATCAAAACATGGTAATAAGAGATGTCCGAATGTGGATGAGGATTTACGAAGACAATTAATGAAAAAGTAAGATGAGTATGAAAAGAAGAACGAGAGAAGTGAAAAAGGAATAAATATTCCATTATTTGGTGGATACAAAGAAGACGTAGAAAAGAAAAGAAAGTTAATGCAAAGTGAATTTAAAGGTTTTAGAAGAGGAGCAATTGAAAAATCATTTAATGTAGTTGGAAGGGACGAGATGGATAGAAAGGTTGGAAGATTTTTCTTTTCAAGTTCACTTCCTTTTAATGTAGCAAGAAATCCATATTGGAAAGATCTTGTCACTTCATTGGCAAATTGTAATTTACATGGTTATGTTCCTCCAAGTTTTGAAAGATTGCGAACCATTATTCTTAAAGAAGAAAAAGCCAATATTGAAAGACTTTTAGAACACAAGAAGTTTTCATGGGAAACTAATTGTGTTTCTATTGTTTCTGATGAATGGAGTGATATTTAAAGGTGTCCACTCATTAATTTCATTGCTTATTCAATTAGTGGGCCAATATTTTTGAAGTCGGTTGATGCATCTGGAGAAATTAAAACTGCACGATACTTGAAAGATTTATTTGTAGAAGTTATTAAGAGTATTGGACCCGATAATGTTGTATAAATAATCACTGATAATGCAGCTAATTGCAAAAGTGCTGGGTTAAGTTTGGAAGGTGAGTATCCACACATATTTTGGACACCTTGTGTAGCTCACACTTTAAATTTGGCTCTTTCTCGTATATGTAAGCCATCAGAAGATAAAGATAATCTTCGTGCATATGAATTGTGTTCATGGATTGAAGATATGACAGCAGATTGTATGAAGATAAGGAATTTTGTAATGAATCACCATTTAATTTCAGCGATATTCAATAGACATTCTCATTTAAAGTTGTTGAAGGTTGCAGAAACACGTTTTGCTTCTTTGATTGTGATGGTAAAAAGATTTAACACAATAAAGACATCATTGATTCATATGGTTACTGATCCAAGCTAGGATGCATAACGTGGTAACAAGGTTGAAGATCAAACAAGGGCCCAAGCAGTGAAGACTATTATTCTTAATGATTTATGGTGGGACAAGGTATCATATTTTCTTGAATTCACAGAGCCTATGTGGGAGATGTTGAGAGAAGTTGATAAAGATGAACCAATGCTTCATAAAGTTTATGAAATGTGGGATACCATGATTCAAAAAGTTGAGTCAATAATTTTGAAGCATGAGGGAAAAGAACTTCATGAGACATCAACATTTTATGATTATATCCATTCTATATTAGTTTCAAGATGGGACAAAAGTAACACTCCCTTGCATTGTTTAGCACATTCTTTAAATCCAAGATATTATGGGAAGAAATGGTTGCATGAGAGCATTGGGCGTTGTCCTCCTAATCAAGATCCTGAAATAGCAAAGAATAGACAAATGTGTTTGGGAAGGATTTATCGTGACTCATACTTACTTAGGCAAGTAAATTCTGAATATGGAAAGTTTTTGTGTGCCAGACTTGATTCATTAGAAGCACTGGAAGCAAGGGATTATCAAGATCCACTAGATTGGTGGGCATGTTATGGATTTGAGATGCCTCTTCTTCAAACGCTTGCATCAAAATTATTATCTCAACCTGCTACTTCTTCTTCTTGTGAAAGAAATTGGATTACATATTCTCAAATTCACAATATCAAAAGGAACAATCTATCAAGTAGTCGTGCTGAAGACTTGGTTTATGTCCATTCAAATCTGAGATTGGTTTCACGATCTAATGCTGAGTACAGGTAAAAATTACTAATCTTTTAAAATTATTTTCTTTGCTTGCATCATGATGATTATTGTTGATCTTTTCTTGTTATTTATTTGAATATATTGCAGTGAAGGAGCATCAAAATATTGGGATGCAAACCCAAAGGAATATCACTTAGATGACAGCCAAGATTTGCATACTCTTAATATGAAACTCACTGATCCAATAGTCCCTTCAGTTGATGATATTGTTGATAGTGAAGATCTATAATTTATCAGGTACATGTTCATTACTTCATTTCATTTATCAAACATTAATATTGTTCATAGTTGATAAATGATATTATGATAATATTGTTGATATAACATAGGTAGTTCTTTACTTGTTTTGCTTTAATATAAAGTTGTGTACTTATTTATTATTGTCATCATATTCTTATGTTAATTGATGTCTCACTTGTTCTAGGCTTTTAACTTGAATTAGTTGAATATATATTATATATAATATTATGTACCCTAGTCGTGTCGCCGCACCCAAATTTTTTGAAATTTGGGTATCCCGCAACCGCACTCGCACCTGCACCCGTGTGACATAGCTTTTTAGGTATTGAGATAACCAAAAATAGTTGTGGATACTTTATGTCTTAAACCAAGTTTGCTAACGATATTGTTGAAAGGTCCGATATTACAGATACCAAGGTTGTTGACACACCGAAAATCCTAGACACCAAATTACGATCCAGTGATGGTGAGAAATTGGAGGATCCCACTCCGTATCGACAGCTCATAGGTACACTCACTTATCTCACCATTACTAGACCAGATATTTCTCATGCAGTACACACAGCAAGCTAATTTCAATAGGCACCCACTTCTGTTCATATGAGTGCTGTCTTGCGCATCATTCGATATATTAGAAACACTGCCTACAAGGGGGTCCTCTTAACTTCCTTCTCATCCTTTGATTTGTCTGTATATATGGATGCTGATTGGGGTGGAGATGTCAACAATAGACACTCTACGACTGATTTTTGTGTATTTTTAGGTGAATCTCTTGTTTCTTGGAAGTACAAAAAGCAACAGAAGGTGTCCCTCTCATCCACAGAAGACGAATATCGAGCCATGGCTACAACTGCGATGGAGATTTGTTGGATCACAACCCTTCTAGCAGACATGAGAGTCAATGTCAAACACCCGGCCATCATGTATTGTGACAACAAAAGCGCCATGTACATTGCCTCCAACAACACTTTTCATGAGAGGACAAAGCACATAGAGATGGACTGCCACTTTATTCGTGAAGAGTGCCTAAATAAGAAGATCTCACTCTGTTATGTCACATCTGAGATGCAGCTCGCCGACTTCTTCACCAAATCTCTTTCAGCTTCTCGATTTCAGTTTTTACTAGACAAACTTTCAGTGTATATCCCATAAGTTTGAGGGGGGTGCTAATATGTAATAGGGTACACGGGCCCTTAGAGCCCGTGCCATACTGGACTAAGTAGTACTGGCCGGCCAACACTAGCTCACTATGTTACTTCTTTTTGCTTCTTGTTTTCTCTCTTGTAATGTCTATAAATAAGACACTCTCTCTTAAATAAGATCATGCAGTCTTGTACTGCTTTTTGACTTGTTTTGTATATGCTTCTGCTCTTGTTTGGTATTCTTGAAGATCGGCATTCGGAATTGAATGCCATTTGATTCTTGACGACTTGGTAATCTTGATTCGTGCAACATCAACCTTCGATCATTGACAAATATTTACAGCAGGAAGTGCAGGTTTCACATACTCTCTTCCGATTTTACTCGGTCTTCTCCAATTTTATTTACGATGTTACATGATCCTAAAATTCTTTAAAATTTTATTAAAATTTTATTGACAGTGGGTCTTTGTGTAGATTTGGTGTGCAAAATTTTAGGGCATTCGAAGCAGGGAGTAAGGAATTAAAAATCATACATCAGACGTATGCAAAGTGCAGAAAACATATTTTCAGTTTTTACAAGACTCGTGAATGCATTTCGTCCGAATTAAAAGACAATCTACAACAATTAAAATATAAGTAACTGAAGTAAATAAAGGAAATTATGATTATAGTATAAGCACAAAGGGGATTAGGAGATATAAGATCTTATAATGTATATTGGGGTAGGAGAAACCGAAAAAGAGTTCCTTAATTATAACTCCATTGAATTGAATGAAAGAGGAGAAGAAATAAATGTGAAAAGAGAAGGGAAGAGATGACCTTTATCGTGGCGGATCGGGTGGTGGCCGACAGTTTGATGGTGGCAGCTTAAGGGGGCGACACCTCTTCTTCTTCCTCCTTCTCCTTCCTCTCTCTCTCTCTCTCTTGCTGCAGGATTTCTTCTCTCTCTTCAGTGCCTCAAACCAGTCCCCAAGGCCCCCTTTTATAGATTTCAAAGGGGGTCTCTAGGGCCTTCCATGGGTTTGGGTCTTGGCTTGATATTCAATGTGATTTTGATTTGATCCAAGGAAATTTCTGGTTCATAGCTGCACATGGGTGCATGTGGGCTGGGGAGTGGTCCCCTTCTTGGTCCATGTGGGCTTGGTGCAACCCACATGGATCGATCTCTACCTTGGGCATGGCTAGGTAAAGCCAAGTCACCCTAGCCCGCCTTTGTGCTTGGCTCGGTTTAGGTGACTTTGCTTGATGGCTCGAGGTGAGTCTTGATCTTACCTCTTTACTCGCCTTAGCTTGTTCCAATTTATGATTTTGACTTGGCTCAAATGCATTTCCTTGGTTTTGACTCACCTTGATTGAATCCACGTCTTGATGAAGCCTCTTGTCGTGTCTTGGTCATAGGGTGCCCTTGACTTTGCCTTGATGCAACAACTTAAGTTTTAATTTGAATCGAATCTTCTTTTGGGTCAGGCATAGATTGGGATGAGCCCAACTTGGCTTTGGGCTTTGATTGGGGCTTTACATTCGATCATGCCTTAACCCATTCCTTTCTTAAAGTTAGGTTGACATCTTGACTTGTCTGAAGTGGGTCGAGCCTTGGATGGCTAGACTCGGTGTGGCCCTGAGTCGCCTTCTTGGATTGTTTGGATGCGCTTGCTTTATGGATTCATCCTCATCTCCTCGCAAAAATTTTGTCTCCTATTGATTTGGGCTTTGCTCTATCTTTGGACAAATCCGCATCTTTTAGATTTTAATTCCAAAATTTTATTCTTTAACTTCGGGGTTCAAAACATTTTCATTTCAAAATGATGTTTTCGAATTTTATGAAATTCGTAGGATGTGTTCAAATCATGGATTTTAAAATATGCCCCAATTTATTTGAAAAAATATTTTTAAGGTGTTTACAATCACCTCAAAATATCAATCATAAAGCCTTAGAAAAGGCTATAATCACATATATGCAATGAAGGCACAAATAATGGAAATCAAACATTTATAGGAGAGAACAAGAGGAAGAAAAGAGAGGAACCAGCAAAGGGGGCTGGCCATAGACAGCCCCCAACGGCTAGCTGGCCATTGGGGCCTGGTGTTGGCCCTAACGACCAGGGTATGAGGATAGGACCCGAATGGCATGGTGCCTCGAGTCCTGTCTTACATGGTTTAAATACAAAGAAAATAAAATTTATAAAAACAGTAAAAATACATTTTCTAACACTCTTCAAACTGACAGGCCCATGACCTGATGTTTGCTAACCAAAAAGTGAAATTGTGGAACCGGTAGTAACTTGTTGAAGACATCTTCAATCTAATATTCTGATCTTATAAATTGTAGTGCCAAATTGCCTTGTAGATGCTCTTCACGAAAATAATGACAATTCATCTTGATATGCTTGGTACGCTCATGAAATATATGATTGTTGGCTATATACATAGCACTTTTGTTATCGCAGTACATGGTTGGAGGGCTTCCAATATCACTCCCAGGTCCTGAAATAATCGTCTTAGCCGATTTAATCTAGTGGTTGTGTTAATCATTGCACGATACTCAAGCTTCAGTAGATAACAGAAACATCTTTTGTTGTTTATTACATTTCCATAATATAAGAGAGTTACCAAGAAAAATACAGTACTCAGTAACATGTAGTGGAGTATTTATCATTTACATCACTACCTCAATAAACATCATTATATGAGGTTAACTGAAATAAGAAAGAAGATGATAGAAATACTCCATTAGTTGAGGTTTGTCGAATATATCGAACAATCCTCGTGATGACACTCAAATGCATTGAGGTAGGACAATGTTGAAACAGACTCAAGTGCCCCAACCATTTGTCTATAAGGAATAGGATAACTCAATAGCTCTCCATCAACAAGTCACATCTTCTAGTTGATTACCTCATGTATCTCAACAACTTATCATCTGCAAGTCTTGATTTAACAATAATATCATTAGCAAATTTAGTTTATGATAAAAAAACTTTTATTATCTCGAGTTACCTCAATGCCCAAAAAATAAATGAGTTGTCCAAGATCTTTCATCTCAAATATCTTACCAAGTTCTTACTTGATTTGTTGAATCCCACAATTATCACTACCAATAATAATTGTATCATTAACGTAGAGCAAAAGTATAACAATACCTACAGAAGACTTTCTTATAAACAAGATGGTGTCAATATAATATGTAGTAAATCCATACAATATTATGAATTCAATCATTTTATCAAACCAAACCTTAAGAGCTTTTTTATACCATACAAAGCTCTTTTGAGCCACGAAACTTAGTTTCTAGGTATGTTAAAGACCAGGAAGAGGTTCCATATATACTTCTTCCATCAACCAATCATTCAAAAAAGCATTCTTAATATATAATAGATAGATATGTCAATCTTGAATTGCACAAATAGTTATAAGTGTTCTGACAATTATCATTCTAGCCAAAGAGAAAAGGTTTCCTCATAATCAATCCCATATTCCTTTGAGTAACTTTTCATAACTAATATAACTTTATAACGATCTAATGAACCATCACCACCACCAACAACAACAACTAAGCCTTTTCCCATACTAGACGGGGTCGGCTACATGGATTCTTTGTTTCCACAGATCCCTATCATGTGCTATGTTAGCAGTTAACTCCCAATAAGCTAGATCATTCTTTATTGTTTCTTTCCAACACTTTTGTGGTTGTCCTCTACCTCTTTTAATACTTTCCAAATTTAGTTTCTCTAACCTTCTTAAAGATTCTTCTTTTGATCTTCTTTCTATATGTCCAAATCATCTTAAACGATGTTCTCTCATTTTATCCTCTATTGGTGCCACTCCTAATTTGTTTCTAATAACCTCATTATGTATACGGTCTTTTTTTGTATGACCACTCATGCATCTCAACATCTTCATTTCTGTCACAGACATCTTTTGTACATGTTGATGATTAATTGCCCAACACTCTGAACCATAAAACATGACAGGCCTAATTGCTGCTCTATAATATTTACCTTTTACCTTTAATGGTATCTTCTTATCACAAAGAATACCTGATGCTCCTCTAGCATTAATTCTATGTGTAACATCTCCATCAATTCTTTCATAACTCTGAAAAATTGACCCTAGATATTTAAAACTTTCCTTTTGGGGAATCCAATGTGTGCCAATTTTAATTTCCATGTCCTCTGAAGTAACCAAATGATCAAACTTACATTCCATATATTCTGTCTTTGTTCTACTAAGTCGGAGGCCTTGGATTTCTAATGTTTCTCTCCATAGTTCCAATTTTCTATTAACTTTTTCCTTAGACTCCTCCACTAATACAATGTCATCTGCAAATAACATACACAAGGTACTTCATCTTGAATATGTTTTGTTAACTCATCCATCACCATTATAAATAAGTATGGACTTAAAGTTGATCCTTGATGTAACCCAATATTAACTTCAAAGAAGTCTGTCGTTGCTTCATGAGTCCTCACACATGTTTTTGCACCATCATACATGTCTCTTATAAGGTTAATATATGTCAATGGGATACCTCTTTTTTCCAAAGTTCTCCAAAGAACCTCCCTCGGTACCCTATCATAAGCTTTTTCTAGATCAATAAATATCATGTGAAGGTCTTTCTTTTTTGCTCTAAAATGTTTCATAAGACGTCTCAAAAGGTGAATCGCTTCAATAGTAGATCTGCCTGGCATGAATCCAAATTGGTTCTCTGTTGTACTTGATACTTGTCTGAACCTACGTTCGATAGTTCTTTCTTAACCTACGTTCGATAATTCTTTCCCATAATTTCATAGTATGACTCATTAACTTGATACCTCGATAATTCACACAATTTTGAATGTCTCCCTTGTTCTTATATACGGGTATAAGTGTACTTGCTCTCCATTCCTCGGGCATCTTTTGGTTTTTCCATATTTCATTAAATAGTCTTGTGAGCCAAGTGATTCCTATTTCTCCTAGTATTTTCCAAACTTCTATAGGAATATTATCTGGTCCTACCGATTTACCACTCTTCATATGTTTAAGAGCCTCTTTGACTTTATTCTTTTGAATACGTCGGTAGAAATTGTGGTTTATATACTTTTCTGACTTGGCTAAATCTCCTAAACTAATACTAACATCTTTATTTTCATTAAAAAGATTATAAAAATAGTTTTTCCATCTATTTCTTATATCATCATTTGCCACTAGAATTTTTTCATCCTCGTTTTTTATGCATCTAACAAAATTTAGATCTTTAGTTTTCTTATCTCTAGCCCTAGCTATCCTAAAAATATCTCTTTCACCCTCTTTTGAGTTGAGTTTTTTATATAAGTCCTCCCAAATCTTAGCTTTTGCTTCACTAACGGCCTTTTTTTGCTTCCTTCTTTGCTTTCTTATAAGCTTCTAAAGTTTCACTAGTTTTCTTAGCGTAATGTAATTTGTAACATGCCCTCTTTGCCTTGATTTTATTTTGTACTATTTCACTCCACCACCAAGCTTCTTTTTGTGCCAGTACACCTCCCTTAGATACCCCTAACACATCTTTCGCCACTTTCCTAATATGTATAGCCATATTGTTCCACATATCAGAGGGTGTGCCAACATAATTCCAAACATCTCCTTGAAGGACTTTCTGTTTTAAATATATCTTCTTTCTCGCTTTTGAGGTTTCACCATTTAGTCTGAATAGCTCGATGCACTCTTTTCTTCTTTGTCCATTTTTTTATTTGTAAATCCATAACTAAAAGTCGATGTTGGGTGGTTAAGCTTTCTCCTCGAATTACCTTACAATCTTTACAACACGCTCTATCTTTTTTTCTACAAATAAAATAATCAATTTGTGTTTGTGATAAGTCACTCTTATAAGTAATTAAATGTTCATCTCGTTCTTTGAAGATTGTATTAACTATAAAGAGATCAAATGCCATAGCAAAATTTAAAATCTCCCTACCTTCCTCATTTACCATTTAAATCTCCTCCTAAACAAATCATCTCTCTTTGTGGAATCTTTTGAAATACATTTTCTAACTCTTCCCAAAAAATTGTCTTTATACTATCTTCTAGTCCTACTTGGGGTGCGTAAGCACAAACTATATTCAAAACCTATGCTCCTAACACTAATTTCAACGTCATGATTCGATCACCATATCGTTGTATGTCTACTACACTATCCTTTAAATCTTTATTTATGATAATACCAACTCCGTTTCGAGCCTTTTCTTTACCTAAGTACCATAATTTAAAACCTTTATCCTCTATCTCTTTTGCTTTTTCTCCAACCCATTTTGTCTCTTGTAAACATAGAATATGAATCTTTCTCCGAATCATAGTATCTATCACCTCCATTAGCTTACCCGATAATGTTCCGATATTCCAAGAACCAATATGAATCTTATTATCTAAGATTAGCTTCCTTACCCCCCGCATCCGTCCATAATCAAAATGCGGAGACCCTCTCTGAAATTTTTTCACTACATTCAGGCGGCAATGTAGCGGGACTAACTTCTTTACCCACACCCGTCCATGATGTGAGAACCCTCTCTGCAATTGATTCACTACATTCGGGCGAAAATGTAGTAGCCCTTGCTTACTTCTTACTGCATTCGGGCTCTGCAGCACGTCGCTAGGCGGGGACGCCCCAAAGCAATGCTCATAATTTTTGTAATCCCTGTTATAAAAATCCGACGAAGTTTTACGCTGACTGTCGGAAGCCTAACACAACCCTCCTCCTTTATCCGGGCTTGGGACCGACAATGCAAGGGTGATCCCTTACATGGGCGGAGTTCTAATGAACCATCACCATTAGTTTTAATTTTATAGACCCACCTACACCTATCATCTTTTTGTTTTGTGGTCTAAAAACAATATCCCAAGTTAGGGCTCTATATAAAATATATAATTCTTCATTCATAGCGTGAATCCAGTCTTCTGATAATTGGACTTCCTTAGAGGTTCTCGGTTCCTTTATTGGTGAAAAGCTATAATAGGAAACAAAATGTTTACGAAGTCTTGAGTCACGGTTAGACCTTCTAGGTATACATGAAGTAACATTAATTAGTGTTAGCTTTATTGTATCATGGGAAGCCACTATACGATACGTAACCTATATTGTATGATATAGGTTATCATGTCGTGTCGTGCGATACGACACAGTATCACACGATACGACACGTATCGCCTGTGCCCTTTTAGGTCGAATAGAAACCCATAGTTTTACGGGTTTTTGGGCTTCTGTTTCTTCTCTTCTCGTGTGTTCACAACTCCCGAACACACTCTCCCCCGTCCTTGGTGTTCAAAGCTTGAAAGAAAGTGCTCTACGGCGTTTGTGGAAGCCCCCAACTCGGATTGTGACATACATTTTACATTTTTTTTAATGACAAAATATGATGTTACGAAGTGCGTGGATATGATTTTTATTGTATTCGTGAAGTGGGAGACACTTTATTTGAGTGTTATGTGAAGATTGAGGATTTATAAAATGCTTTTATTGAATTAAAGTGCTCAATTGAGATGGTAGGAAGGAGTGTTAGAGACTCCCAATCTCGGTCTGATGATCCGGCATGACAATAAGGTATAACAGTTGAGGGTTCCAGATTGAAGATCAAATGTTTATTCTGTGAGAATGTGGTTAGTGATGGAATTTCACGATTGAAACACTAACTAACAGGGACTAGAAAAGAAGTTGCTTCTTATATGGGCAAAGTTAGAAGTTTACCAGAAGGCATTAAATGGCAATGTCTTCATATGATTGAGAGCATACATGAGGAGACAACAGAAAGATGGTTTATGGATGTTTGAGGAAGATAATGATGATGTTATTAGATTGACTGATAGTATTACTTCATATGGTATAACAGAGATTGGTAGTAGTAGTTCTCGACCATCAAAAAAGGAAAATATGGTTGTTGAAGATTTTGCAAGTGGAAGTGGTAGAAGAGAAAGCTCAAGAAGGAGTAGAGGAATAGCTTCTTCTAGCATACATTCATTTTTTCTCCTAGCACTACACATGATGCTCATCTTGAAATTCGTGCTGCTATGGCTTTAGAGAAACTGCATGATTAGGCAGACCTTGCAGTGGGCAAATGGTTTTATGATGCATGCATTCTATTTAATTCAGTAAACAATTTTTATTTTCAAGCAATGACAGATGCAATTGCTAATATTGGTCCAGGATACAAGATGACCTCTTATCAGAAGTTGAGAGGAAAATTATTTGATAAGATCGTCATTGAAGTGCAAGAATATTGTTCGACTTTAAGAGAATCATGGAATGAGACAGGATGCACTATCATGGCAGACGGATGGATAAATAAGCGAGGAAGGACTTTGTTAAACTTTCTTGTCTATTGTCCTAAAAGACTTATATTTTTGAGATCTCTAGACATGTCAGAGGAGAGGCATAATGCAGAGATCTTAAGGCAAGAGTTTGATAAGGTGATATGTGAGGTTGGGCTAGAGAATATTATTCAATTCATTACAGATAATGCAACTAACTATAAAGCAGCTGAGAAGGAGTTAACAGATACTTACGGGACTTTCTATTGGACACCATGTGTAACCCATTGTTTACATCTCATCATTGAGGATATTGGTGAGATAGATGAGATAAAGGCAGCAACTGAGTGTTGCCAAGATATCGCCAAATTTATCTACAACCATGCCTTTGTATTGTATATGATGTGGAGATATACAGATAGTGTAGAACTTCTTTGTACAACTGCAACTTGGCTTGCAACTATTTTCTTATCTATACAGAGTACTGTGAGACAAAAGCAAGCCTTGAACAGAATGTTCTCAAATGAGTGGCAACAATTTGCAGAGTTGTCTCAAAATAGAAGAAATAGAAAGTTGAATGAGATTTCAGAAACAATCTTCAGGAATACATTTTGGAATGCATGTGTTAGACTATTGAGGATTGCATGTCTTTTAGTGAAGGTTTTGATATTGGCTGATAGCGAGAAGAAACCATATATGGGCTACCTTTATGAAGCCATGAATAGGGCAAAAGAAGACATTAGAAATAATTTTAATAGAAGAAAAAGTGATTATGTGTCCGTGTGAAATATTATAGATAATAGATGGAACAAACAATTGCATCAGCCTATTCATGCAGCAACATATTACCTAAACCCAGCATTCATATACATAGCAAGCTTCAAAAGGGATGGTGAGGTTAATCGAGACATCATTGATTGTATTTAGACATATTAGTCCCTGACGAGAGTAGAGCAGATGCTTTACATCGAGAGATGGGGATCTATGATAATGCTCTTCACTTAATGAGTTTGCCTGTAGCAATTCGCAATCGCACTAATATGAGCCTAAGTAAATTATTTATCTTCGTATTTAAGTTTCTTAAATCTTATATTATTGTGGATTAAGTTCATAATATTTGTCTTTTTCTACAAATGTTTGGTGGAATAGGTTTGGAAGTGAATGCCCAAACCTTAGAAATTTTGTAGTAAGAGTTTTGAGTCAAACCTTTAGTGCAACAGGTTGTGAAAGGAATTGGAGTGTCTTTGAAGACATCCATACAAAAAAGCGCAATAGGTTGGAACATAAGTGACTCAATGACTTAGTTTTCATCCGTTGTAACATGCGGCTTCGACAAAAGTAATCTTTTATTAGTTACTACTTAAAGATTCAATTCAATATTTTGTTTGACTTCAATTGTTAATGTTATTTACTAATTATTCATCTTTCTTTCTTTTAGGCAATTAAAAAAGGTAAATAGAGAAAAAAGCCAATTTGATCCAATAAGTTTGGATAATTTTGATATATTAGAGGAGTGGATTATAGAAGATAACAAAGAAAATGAACCCCTAACCGAAGAAGACATTGCATGAATTAATTTGGGAGTGCAACAAGATCATCAACGAGATGAAGATTTTGATTTTGAAGCAGAAGGTGGTGAGGATCTTCAGCAAGGAGAAAATGAAGATTATTTAGTTGATGATCCTGATTACAATATGTAAATGTATTTTATTTTTTGGTTCAAAATATGTAACTTTTTTTCAATTGTTCAATGGTGAATGATGAATATGTACTAAACTTTACATTATATGAATTCTTTGCAATTATCAGGTCTTTTCTATTTTTTTATATTTTTTTGGATTTTTCTAATTTTTTATATTTTTATGAATTTTTTAATATTAAAGTAAGATACGATATGATACGCCCGTATTATGGACCAAAACGATACATGATACGATACGCGTCGGACAACACTGACATCAGGAGTTCTCCTAGTGCAATATTGATCAAAGGGAGTAACAGAATGTCTTCAAAATCATATGTTCATCAAAATCATTTTATATATGTATCACATTTTCTCAAAGAATGTCATTCAAAAAAGAAGAATCATCAATAGAACTAACATTATCCATGTACTTCAATACATATTTATTCTAAAAAAAATTGATATCTCTCGATACATAGAGCTTGTCATTTTTATAATCATAACACCTATATCCTTTTTTATTTACTTAATACCGTAAATACACATTCTATGACACAAGAAGATAATTTATCATTTTTGTCACTATAAACAAAATATTTACATTAAAAAATACATAGTCTAGAATAGTACGTAGTTAGAAGAAATTTTATAAAAATGAATATGACATTCGATTAATTAAGTAGACAACAATCATAATATGCCCAAAAAATCTTTGGAACACCACTAAAAGAGCAAAAATCTTGTGGTTTCCAAAATATGCCAATGTTTTCATTCCGAAATGTCATTTTATTAGGGAGTTTTAGGGCAAGAGGTATGCATAATTCCGAATTTGTCATGATGGTTTTTAAACTCTTTAGACATAAACTCTCTCATGATTCATATCTAAAATCTTTATTTCGGAATCAAATTGATTTTTCATAAGATTATGAAATATAACAAAATTTTGAAAGACATCGGATTTAACTTTTAAAAGATATACTCACGTATATCTATTGAAATCATCTATAAAAATAACATGGTAGGAAATTCTCCTGATGGTGTTGATCCCCATACATCCGAATGAATAATTTCAAAAGCTTTTGCAGTAATGTGTTTTGTTTGAAAATGATAGATATCGCATTTTGACAAGTACACAATATTTGCAAGAAAAAAATTCAATAGTATTTATTTAAAGAGAATATTGATACAACTTTTGAATGTTAAGTTATCCTAATCTTTTGGGCCATAGAAGAGCATCATTTGACAAAACATTAACATATCTTATACTAAGTAATCCATGATATAAAGTTCGCTCTCCCTATGGCCACGACCAATTACCTTCTTTGAGAGGCGATCCTCTAAAATACATCTCATGGATGAAAAGGTTATAACACAACTCTTATCCAAAATTTGAGATACAAAAAACAAGTTTAAATTTAATTTTGGAACAACACTAATCTTGAAAACTTTAAAGTTTTTATTTTGCAAATCACTAATTTTATCAACATTTAATTTTGTTCCATCCACAATATAAACACATGATAAGGCTTTCTAACATGTGGGTTTAAAATTTTATCATTACAAATCATATAAAATGAAACACATGAATCAATAATTCAAGAGGTTGTACCTTAAATTTCATTGGCTAAAGAAGAGTAAACCGCACTGACCGTTGCTTTCTTCTTCATTTGAAATTCGAGTTTCTTCACTTTCTCTTCTACAAGAATACAGGATGAATATTTTTCTTCTACCAAAGTCACATTCTTTTACAATTTAAGGCAATTTGGCCTTACGTGGCCGGCCTCTCTACAATAATGACAAATGACATCTTTTTTTGCTTCACTTAATCCTTCGTTTTTTAAATGAGGAGGACGATAAGCCTTTATGTTTGCTCCAAGTTTAGATGAAGCTAGGGCGGTGTCGTTTTGAAGTTTAGTTTCATTTATTCTTTTTTCCGCCATTTGAAGATCGGTAAGAACCTTTTCTTTGGTGGAAAAAGGTTTTCGATAAATAAAGGATGATCTTACCCTTTCAAAGTTTTCTCGAAAGCTTCTTAGAAATTGATACACAAAATCCTCATTGTCTCTCACTAAGACATTGTGATTGTGTATTTATTTTTATATTCATACAATTGATTTAGTATATTAGAATATTCACCAAAAAATTTGTTTACCCCTTTATCTCCTTATCTAAGAGATACCAATTTATTTCTTAATGCCATTTTATAAGCAATATCACTTTGAACATGAGATTTTTTAAATATTTTCATGCCTCTAGCATTAGTGAAATTGGCCAAAGTGTCTCTAGTGTGCCCATTTACATTATTCATGAGCACCCATAGGAAAATATGACATTAATGGAAGGTTCTATCTTTGAACCACTTACATAGTCTCGTAATTTTTTAAAGTATAGGTAATTTTTCATAGATTGGGCTATTTGTAGTTCGAGGGTGCTAAACAAAAGTTAAATCCTATTTTATCATCCATATTTCAAGAAGAAAAAAATATAATGAAGTAAACTTACAATAAAGCCAAGAACACTATCAACACGCTTCTCGATGATATTTCAAGAAGAAAAAAATATAATGAAATAAACTTAAAATAAAGCCAAGAACACTATCGGTATGCTTCTTGAGACTGCGAACAATGTTCTCACGATCCCGAATGGATCTGATACCATGAAATGAAATCGAAGCTTCAATGTTGTAGCGGAAGATCGGTGAATACCACATCAAAATATCAAAGCCTTAAAAAAGGCTATAATCACATATATGCAATGAAGGCATAAATAATGAAAATCAATGTTATCCAATATCCACAAAAACTTGAAAATACATGTACATATATTTATAGAAGAGAACAAGAGGGAGAAAAGAGAGGAACCAGCAAAGGGAGATGGTCATAGCTAACTCCCAACGGCTAGATATTCTAATAGTTGGGGGCTTGGTGACTATTGGACCCCAATGGCTAGCTGGCCGTTGGGGCCTGGTGCTGGCCCTGGCACCAATGGCCCAACAGGCTAGGCTTTGAGGCTAGGACCCAAATGGCTTGGTGCACTTTTTCCTTTTTTCCCAATGGCTAGAACTATAGCCGTTGGGCATCCTCCAATGACTAGAAATGTAGCCATTTGGAGGGCCTTGCTGCTGATGCCTCTTACTATATAGAGGTTAAGAAATATAGCTTTGATGACTTGATTCCATTATTCCTCTCTTTTGAGAGGTTCCTACAATAAAATTGTTTCATCCATTTCAATATACCGGCGTACGCTTTTCTTACAGCAACCTACCATTTGTAACTTTCATACAAATATAAAATTCATGTTCAACTTGTTGACCAAGAAAAATGGGAAAATTGTTGATATGAATATACATATACGTATACACATTGCACATCCTACATTCATATTATATAAGTAGATATATATATATATATATATATATATATATACACACATAAATAGGACTCGTATGTATATTTTCATGATGGTAGTTAAATTGTGTAGTTGATGGCCAGTGTAAAACTTTGTTGGATCTTTAGTTGATACTCAATGTATTGCTGGATAAACATGACAAAGTTTTACACTAAACCAGAGCTTGTCCCTCCATCTGGGTTTGGAACCAGAACAGAGATAAGTATGACATGGAAAACGATGATAACAAATCTAAAGAAAAAAACAACACTGAATATATGGTGAGCTGTTATTGCTTTATTGCGCATATACAAAACTATAGTAAACCGTTTTAAAATTTTCAGTTTCATGATGCAACTAACAAATCACAAAGGGAAAATAAGCAATAGAACTAAAGAGAGATTAATCATGACTGCAAAAGAATTAATACTTGCATTAAACATTGCAGCACCGCTTAAATTGGTGCTGGTGCCTTCTCGTGTTGAAAAAGGTAAACGAAGATGGGGGAGAAAGTCAAGAATAGATGAGATTGCAATTAAACGACAGGCTAATATAACCGAAGGACAGACCCTTGAGTGAAATACAGAAGAGAATGCACTGCAGAAGAGAACTCTAAGATAGCCAAGAGATCAAAGTCTAACACAAATTTGTCAACACTTAGCCACATACTATAACAAGAGCACTGAAATTTTAAACATTCAACCATACTTGGGAAGAATCCAGTAAGCATGTAACAAGATAAAAAGTGGCCTCAGCTTGAGCACTACCTCGAAGCAACACGAACATTGTACTCCTTGCCTGGATGATAAAATTCAGCAAGCCCCCAATCTATCAAGCGAAGCTTTCGCAATTCATGATCTATCATAACATTGTGAGGTTTAACATCTCGATGCATGATTCCTTGTGAATGACAATTATCGAGTGCCTGTGAATGTAGAGGTTAATAAATAATACATACAGGCATAATATGCACAATTTCCAGCTATAGTATAGTATATCTCAGTAATCGACTATCTCCATGAAAGAGTGAAAAAGACTAACAAATTATAAAAAACAGTAAGAACTTTCACCGTCTCAGTATATAAAGCAAAGTTAGTCTAAATAACTCCAATCTAATAAGAAAGATAAAGCTCATTATTAGATAAAATGTCTACAAAATGAAAATATTTATCCTAAATATGTGTCCAATACAGACCTTATAAATGGATATCAAAGCAAATGCTCCAATTTGTGAATAAAAATGGATCTGAATCCTAGATATGCTTCACATGTTTCTCTCTGAAGCATTCTTTCGTGGTTGGAAAACAGTCCATTTGAGTCTATTCTTCTCTAGTCCAACGCTCAACCACTTTCTGGGTTACAGGACAAGTTGACAATTCAAAATCATAAGATAAAAACAACTCTGAAATTAAAAACAATTGAAACCAAACAAGCTCTCCTAAGTTTAAAGTTGAAGCACACTGATATACATCAATCATGATCCCTAAAAGTTTGCATGCAAACCAGATTCACTTATAGACACAAAGAAATAAGAATATCAACCAAGGCGGATAGTAGATACAGAGGAGCAAAATCAGCATATGCTTCTCAACTTTAATGATGCATTATTTACTTGCAAAGCATACTTCAATGGGGCAGTTAAGAAAAAGAAACAAAACTATCCAAGTAAGTTAAGCAACAAAGTTCAGATTGAGTACAAATAGCAGAAATACTTTCCTTCCTATAGAAAATATGCCAGATAATAGGAAGACAGGCACCCCTTTCTTTTAAAAGCTAAATTATCGTGTTAGAAAATATTTAAAATAGAGTGTAACAAAATTTATGTCATGAATAGCTATAAACAATCCAGAGAACACCGTTGAAGATCTGTTCAAATAATTTTCATCTATAGATGTTAAGAAAGGGTGGTCTTCCAAACAGCTAAAACAGTCCATTAGTTGCCAAGCAAGTTTAGTCCCTGACACAATAAAGGGCCTACTCCCGTCCAGGAAAAATGAATGACTGAAAATGAAAAGTCAACTTAATAGTCAGTCGGATGTATACAAACCTTAAGCAACTCATATATATAATACCGTATATCATAATCTGTCAATGTAGGATACAGAATTTTGAAGTCTGTACTGTTCACATATTCAAAAATCAGGCTTGGAGTTTTTGAATGCTGATCTCGAACAATATCAAGAAGCTTCACAATGTTGGGACCTCCGCACAGATTTTGAAGTATCTTGATCTCCCGCTTTATCTGCACCAAAAGAATCCTCACATGTATTTATGTCTAAACCAAAACGGGAAAGACTTGGAAATAGTATTGACAGCAGGGCAGTTGGTATAATTTCACCTAAGAAGCATATAAATTAGAAAATAGTAGGAGAGTTGAAAGAAAAACTGAAAAGGACCACAGTATATCATTCTTCATATGGATAAGATATCGCAAGCGAGTACAAGACTGACTGGACCAAACAAGAACCTTCCATAATTCCTTGCTCAAGAGACTTAGATATGGCACCAGATTAAAAGAACCACATTTAAGAAGTCACATCGAGCTCAAGGTTAAGCATAACCCTGATTGTTGGATGCACTACTCCCCAATTTGCAGCTCAGAGTTGCAAGTTACGATCTCTGAGTACGTTAACCATCTCATGCTGCTTATAATGTGAACGCTTCATAGTTCATACTGTTTGCTGCAGGCACACACTTATCCATGAATTATGATTTTTAGTGTTCTTTTTAGTCCAGCACTTTGATGTTTATGAGTAATATTTCTCTTCTTTTCAATGATTTTATTTCTTTCCCTCAATATACTATCATGAACATGATTTTACCCTATTCATGATGCAATAATGTATTCTGCCATATAAATGTGCAATTTTTATAACCAAGTGTTGTCAGTTCTGCAATCAACAATCAATATGTGCAAAAGATGTCCTTCGTAAAAATAAAGATGTTCAGTTCAGTGTTATGTGATAGCCGACCCCATCTAGCATGGGAAAAGGCTTAGTTGTTGTAGTAGTTCAGTGTTATGTGTATTCGCCCTGCATCGTACGATATGGGGTGTATTGTATCGTATCGTGAGAAACTGTGATACGATACAGGGGGTGTATCGCCCTATAAGATATTATCATCCCGCCTGTATCGCACGATACACCCTATTTTATAAAAACACCCGATTTTCTACATGTGATGGCGCTAAGCCCAGCCACCAAAACAATGTAAGATCCAAACATATGTGATTTTCTTAAGAGATTCTTAGCAGTCATGTAACCAAAAGCTAAATGATTCTTGGCATTCACATAGGCAAATGTCTGAGCCTGTGTCTATGTGTGAGTGAGAGAGAGAGAGGGATGTGGAACAAGAGGAACCACACTGCAAAGAGAAAAAACAGAGAACCTCAGCTAGCATATCTTAACACTGAAGAAATGATAGTAATTAACAAAGTCTTTTTAGCACATTATCTCTAGATAATCTTTTTCTAAATCAATTATAAACAATCTTTAATCCTTACTAAATTTCTACAAAACCTATCTATATGAAATTGAGGAAGAATGCATTAGCAAGTTCAGAGAAGCAATTAATTAGAGCTATGCCTTGCCAGATTTTAAATATCTGGAGTCCGTATGCTTCCCTTTTCACCATTTCCTGATCTTCTGTGATGCCTTTCTAGCATGACTAGATTGTGCCATCTTCACATCATTGATTCCTTTGGAAATTTTTTGCTTCCAATCCATCTTCACATCATTAATGTTCAATGGATGAATGCTTGCCCAATTTTTTATTTATAGAAATTGTTTAGAATTGTTCTTGATTTTTACTAATTGTTCTTGATTTTCTCTATTTTTCTAATTTATAAAAAAAATAAAAATTTATGATACGATACACAATGTGATACGATACGGTACAAAGAACACTGGTTCAGTTAGATAAATCTACAATAAGGTTATTAGGGAAAGAGTTGCACATGGAACTCCAATCAAAAGGCACGAGAAATTGGATGATAGAACACATTAAAAGATGAGAGAAAGGCCTGTAAAAAGTTGGAAACAGCACATGATCTTGCTCTTTTTAGAGTCAAATGTGAGCATGACATAATTATTGAGCTCAATGTAGATTGAAGTCCATACAGACAACCCCATTTAGTACAAGAAAAAACCTTGGTTTTCGTTTTGGTAAATAGTTTTGGCTCACAGGACTGTTTAATGAAATATGGAGAAACCAAAAGATGCCCAAGGAATCGAGAGCGAGTACAGTTATACCCATATATAAGAACAAGGGAGACATTTAGAATTATGCGAATTATCAGGGTATCAAGTTAATGAACCATATTATGAAATTGTGGGAAAGAATTATCGAACGTAGGTTAAGACAAGTATCGAGCACAACTGAGAACCAATTTGGATTAATACAAGGCAGATCTAGTGTTGAAGCGATTCACCTTTTGAGACGTCTTATAGAACCTTCACATGATATTTATTGATCTAGAAAAAGCTTACGATAGGGTAACGAGGGAGGTTCTTTAGAGAACCTTGGAAAAAAGAAGTATCCCATTGACATACATAAACCTTATAAGAGACATGTACGATGGTGCAAAAACATGTGTGAGGACTCATGAAGGAATGACAGACTTCTTTGAAGTTAATATTGGGTTACATCAAGGATCAACTTTAAGTCCATACTTATTTATAGTGGTGATTGATGAGTTAACAAAACATATTCAAGATGAAGTACCTTGGTGTATGTTATTTGCGTATGACATTGTGTTAGTGGAGGAGTAAAATTGGAACTATGGAGAGAAACATTAGAAAGTAAAGGCTTCCGACTTAGTAGAACAAAGACAGAATATATGAAACGTAAGTTTGATCATTTGGTTACTTCAAAGGACATAAAAATTAAAAATTAGCACACATTGCATCCCCAAAAGAAAAGTTTTAAATACCTAGGGTCAATTTTTCAGAGTGATGGAATAATCGATGGAGACGTTACGTATAGAATTAATGCTGGTTGGTTAAAATGGAAAGAAACATCAAGTATTCTTTGTGATAAGAAGATGTCATTAAAGTTAAAAGGAAAATATTATAGAGCACCAATTAGACCAGATATGTTTTATTGGTTTTGAGTGTTGGGTAGTTAATCATCAACATGTTCAAAAGATGTATGTGACAAAAATGAAGATGTTGAGATGGATGAGTGGTCATACAAGAAAAGACCGTATACATAATGAGGTTATTAGAAATAAATTATGTGTGGCACCAATAGAGGATAAAATAAGAGAATATCGTTTAAGGTGGTTTGGACATATAGAAAGAAGATCAAAAGAACCTATAAGAAGGTATGAAAAAATAGATTTTGAAAGTATTAAAAGAGGTAGAGGAAGACCACAAAAGTGTCGGAAAGAAACAATAAAGAATGATCTAGCTTATTGTGAGTTAACTGCTAACATGGCACATGATAGGGTTTTGTGGAAACAAAGAATCCATGTAGTCGACCCCGTCTACTATGGGAAAAGGCTTAGTTGTTGTTGTTGTTTCGTTTTGGTAAAGGATCCTAAATGTGTCTGGTGCAGTTACTTGTCTAGGACTTTTTGTTAAGATGAAGTGTCAGGCTGCAGATCTGGTGTATGTTTTCTTTAGGTGAGGCTATGTTTCGCCCTAACCAATGCAAACGAGCATTAGGCTCGATGCTTGCGTATGCGAGACCCCGATTTCTGAACCTGCCATTGTCAGGAGAGGAAAAGAGGAGAACAGTCTCCAAATAAAGCTAACTACACAATAATGTGAAAGGATTCTGAACTTTGTTTCATCATTCAGGATTAGCTAAAGATCAAATCCAGGCATCAGTATGTACTTCCAAGCAAGACGTTAATCATCTCAAAAGCCGTTTCCTTATCTACCTAGGTCGAAGATGCCTTCTCCAAACCATAACATACAGTCGCATCCAAATTATTCCACGAACCCGAGATTTACTTTCTGAATGATACAACTGCATTAAGTTTACTTTCCAACAAAAATAAACCGGATTCCCAATTCACATGTTCATCTTAAATAAAGGAGACGCTTAAAAGACGAAGGCAAAAAGGAGGATGAATAACACTCCCACCTTCTTCTTTTTGACGGGCTTAAGGATCTTGATGATACACCGCTCGGAGTTGGTGATGTTGATGCCTTCGAACACTTCACTGTATTTCCCCCTCCCCACTTTCCGAACAACCTCGTAATCGTCTTGCTCCCTGCATACTCCGTGCACACAAAGAATGAAAAAAACGCCATAGATAGAGAAAAGCGATGCATAGAGGTAGAAAAAAAGAATCGAATCGCGTACCCCCACTGGACGGTGAGAGATTCGTAATCCCAGTAATCCTTCGGACGGTGGACGTTAACGTCCGCATAGACGCGAGATTTGGACATGGCGTCTTTCCTTCTGCTCTCCGTTGAAGCAACGTGGGGAAGAAGATGATGGTGGTGGTGATGACAATAATGATGATGATAGTTCGTCAGTGCCCACCTTCGTTGAGGGTGATGATGATGAGCAACATTCGAGAGGCACCCACTTAGCGAGGAAAAATGAGAGACATGATGATGATGATGATGGATGGTGCATAATCTACGGGGTAACGAGGGAAACAACCTGAAAGGGTTGAGAATGGGTCGGATTCTTTTTGGATCAGTGTTGGTCCGAATCTAACTCCATCGTTGAATCAATCCGGAGTTGGGCCGGCTAGTAAACACAAAAGCTGCTCATCATCGGCTAGTTTCGTACTATTCGAGCTAGCATGTGTGCACGTGCACTTTAGCTCGTGTCTAAAGCAATATGCTGGCACTTGCCGAAGGTATTAACAATCCAGTTAAGAAAATTAACCGAAAGTTAGAAAGCATGAAATTAGTTTGAATATTAATTTACATTAATAACACTAGTTTAGCAATAAATCATTAGAAAGCATGAGAAATGATATGCTATATTAATTTATAATAACATATTTAAAATTAATTTGTGCTATTAAAAAATATTTTCTCATGCTATTAAGTGTTAATTATTAAATATTTATTTATAAGCTTAATTTCCCTATCATTAAGATCAATTTAACTTTAATGTCTATCAAATCAATAGTCTTTGACATCAACTCAATCAATTTAAATATTAATTTTATAACCTTTATAATTTAACGTGTTTGGCATATGTGTAAAGCAATATGCTGGCGCTTTGTAGGAGGGTGTTTAATCTTTGGTTGGTTCATATAAGAGTATAATTTAAAAGAGCTCGTTACATTAGGTCGTTACTAAGAAATCCTAAATTACCCTTTTATTCAAAAGCTACATACCACACTATAGGACACGAGACGCAATTAGGATGCAGTCTCTTCTTCAAAAGAAACGAGTTTGAGATGCGTCTTTTTTTAATAGGGACACACCTCTATTAAAAAAAGTGTCTCTTTTTTGACAAGAGACATGTGCATCTTGCGTCGAGATGCATTCAAAATTGCGTGATTGTTCGGTTAGAAAAAAGTGTCTCCGACGTCACCTCTCAGGTTAGAATTTTGTCCCCGTTCTCCATCGATCTTTTTTGTTTTTCTTCTCCGATTCTTTCATTTTGCCATTTGTTTGGTTTCTTTCTTTCTTCTTTATTTGGTGTTTCATTGTCATAGCCTTATATTGAATACCGTGATTGTCTTACGGATATTTCAGTGCCAACCCTCTATTCAGTGTAATGCTATTGAAAGAGAATGCTTGTTCTTTGCATGAGTTGCATCAATCTCAGTATTAACTAGTGTGCTGCTTTACGGTTTGGTGGATGGATTTCGGTGATATGAACTTCTGCGTAGAATAGATGGCAAGAACCATTGGAACTGATGGAGTCATACCGATGGTCGGAACGGATAACAACTCTTCTACAAGAACCATCAAATGAAACGATCATTTGATCCTAGGGATTGTAACTAACGCGTACCTTTTGCAACAAATTTTTGCGATCCTCTTGGTGCGCTGAGCTACAATTTATTACACTGCAAGAATGGGCTATCTAAAGTGCATGGCCAGAGTCTACAGCTGCGATATATTTATTATTTGGAAAGATAATCTCCAAGTGATAGTAAGCTATTTAGAGGCGTTCCAGAACCCTCCAACACAAGTGCGAATGAATGCCTGCAACTGCAAGAACAACTGACTGACCACCATTTTGAGGTCTCCTCATTATAGAGGGTTGGACGATTGATGTTGTGCTGTGGGAGCATGAATGTTGGCTCGGCACCTTTTGCTTACTGGTGGGCATGTCTCTTGTTACAGTTGGCTATTCTCATGTTCTACACAGCTAATGTTCTTTGATGAGACCCGCTATCTTCTAATAATACAGACAACATATATGCAACTAGTTTCCATTTTGCAAGATCTTTTGATTAGTCATGCAAATGATTCTCTGCCACATGTTTCTCTGTCATGACCATTATTACAGTGTTCTCGTCCATGTGACTATAACTAAACTCTCCTTCCACTATGCTAGCATCTTCTTGTTCACTTCATATGATATTAAATAGTTTGTAAATGCAAGTGATGCTTTTCTGACTCGATAGATTTCCAAACTTCCATCTTCTCCAACATTCACTTGTCAGATATAATTTTTTTAAGAGTCTCTTTTCTGTTTCTTTGGGTTTATCATAGAGGGCATGGTTCTTGCCCTTTCCTGAGTTGGTTAGCTGCATCAGTCGTCTTGTCAAAACACTTGTGAAATAATTCTTCCATCTTTTTTTCTCCTATATTCTCATACACCTTACTTGAGTGAGGCACTTTCTAGTTTCTTCTTTCTTCACAAGCCTTTGGTTGCATGTTAGTATCTCTTTCATCTAGTATGCGTAAAGGTTTTTATACATATCTTCTCAAGGTTTTGCCTTTTGTTTCACTGACTTCATTTTGTTCTTATTTTTTTGGCCTTTGTATGCAACAACAACAACTAAGCCTTTTCCCATACTAGACGGGGTTGGCTACATGGATTCTTTGTTTCCACAAAGCTCTATCACGTGCCATGTTAGCATTTAACTCACAATAAGCTAGATCATTCTTTATAGTTTCTTTCCAACACTTTTGTGGTCGTCCAATACCTCTTTTAATACTTTCCAAATTTAGTTTTTCATACCTTCTTACAGGTTCTTCTTCTGATCTTCTTTCTATACGTCCAAACCATATTAAACGATATTCTCTCATTTTATCCTCTATTGGTGCCACTCCTAATTTGTTTCTAATAACCTCATTTTGTATACGGTCTTTTCTTGAATGACCACTCATCTATGTCAACATCTTCATTTCTGTCATAGACATCTTTTGTACATGTTAATGGTTAATTGCCCAACACTCAGAACCATAAAACATGGCAGGTCTAATTGCTGCTTTATAATATTTACCTTTTAACTTTAATGGTATCTTCTTATCACAAAGAATACCTGATGCTCCTCTCCATCTTAACCAACCAACATTAATTGTATGTGTAACATCTCCATCAATTTTTCAATCACTCTGAAAAATTGACCTTAGGTATTTAAAACTTTCCTTTTGGGAGATGCAATGCGTGCCAATTTTAATTTCTATGTCCTCTGAAGTAATCAAATGATCAAACTTACATTCCATATATTTTGTCTTTGTTCTACTAAGTCGGAGGCTTTTGCTTTCTAATGCTTCTCTCCATAGTTTCAATTTTCTATTAACTTTTTCCTTAAACTCTTCTACTAACACAATATCATATGCAAATAACATACACCAAGGCACTTCATCTTGAATATGTTTTGTTAACTCATCAAACACCATTATAAATAAGTATGGACTTAAAGTTGATCCTTGATGTAACCCAATATTAACCACACATGTTTTTGCACCATCGTACATCTCTTATAAGGTTAATGTATGTCAATGGGATACCTCTTTTTTCCAATGTTCTCCAAAGAACCTCCCTCGGTACCCTATCATAAGTTTTTTCTAGATCAATAAATATCATGTGAAGGTATTTCTTTTTTGCTCTAACATGTTCCATAAGATGTTTCAAAAGGTGAATCGCTTCAACCGTAGATATGCCTGGCATGAATCCAAATTGGTTATGTATTTTACTTGATACTTGTCTTAACCTACGTTCGATAATTCTTTCCCACAATTTCACAGTATGGCTCATTAACTTGATATCTCGATAATTCACACAATTCTAAATGTCTCCCTTGTTCTTATATATGGGTATAAGTGTACCCGCTCTCCATTCCTCGGGTATCTTTTGCTTTCTCCATATTTCATTAAATAGTCTTTGAGCAAGTGATTCCTATTTCTCCTAGCATTTTCCAAACTTCTATAGGAATATTGTCTGGTCCTACCGATTTACCATCCTTCATATGTTTGAGAGCCTCTTTAACTTCATTCTTTTGAATACGTTGGTAGAAACTGTGGTTTATATACTTTTCTGTTTTGGCTAACTCTCCTAAGCTAATACTAACATCTTTATTTTCATTAAAAAGCTTATAAAAATAGTTTTTCCATCTATTTCTTATATCATCATTTTCTACTAGAATTTTTTAAAATGTAATAGGGTTGGACCAACATGACTCGTTTGTATTTGAAATCATGTCCCAATGGACCTAGGGCACTCAGGCCAGGGTCACCTGGGCTACCAGGGGGGCCAATACATCTAATGGCTTTTTTTCTTCTCTTTATAAATATTCCTCATGTATTCAATAACCTTAAGCCCTTTGTGGTTGCTTTGTATATAGATTTGTTCATCCAATAAAAGAGATACAACAGGAAACATACTTGTTTTCCTAACATCACCATGGAGGTGGGGTGTCGTGGAAGCTGATCTCACTTGAATTCATGCCCCCGAAAAATGATCGAATTTCTTTTATGCCAGAAATGAAGATGTTGAGATGGATGAGTGACTCCAATAGAGGATAAAATGAGAGAATATCGTTTAAGATGGTTTGGACATATAGAAAAAAGATCAAAAGAACCTGTAAGAAGGTATAAAAACTAAATTTGGAAAGTATTAAAAGAGGTAGAGGACAACCACAAAAGTGTTGGAAAGAAACAATAAAGAATGATCTAGCTTATTATGAGTTAACTGCTAACATGGCACATGATAGGGATGTGTGAAAACAAAGAATCCATGTAGCCGACCCTGTCTAGTATGGGAAAAGGCTTAGTTGCTGTTGTTATTATGTTTTTTTAGCCAATAACCTGGCAATCGCTGGCGTCTCAAAGGGGAGAAGAGAGCGGAGGTGGGAGACGAGTCTCGTGGCTCGTCGTCAGGTTCTAACAAATGAAGAATCGCCTGAAACCTCATGGTGAGAAAGGGGCAAAACCATTAATTTCTTTTCCATTTTTCGACAAAAACCATCAGTGGTGGGTGACTATCGCTAGGGACAAATGGTCTGTAAGCCAGTGGTGGATCATTTGGTGGTGGTGGTGGTGGTGACTGGAAAGGAAGCTGTCAAAAATCATTGTTATCGGTAGTCAAAGAAGCCGTCGGTGGTGATCAACACGTGTCGTGTCAGTCCTCATTGTGTCATGTCAGCCAATGATGATATCGATTCAGACATGAAATCAGGTGTCCTTGTATAGACATGGTTCTAGGTTTGGATTAGGTCTGCAATGCGAGTTAGGATCCGTTTCAATAAATAGAATGGATCTAGATTCTTTGATTGGATCCTGATAGAACTATAAGGATCCATATTAAGTTTTGGTTAATCAGTTCGATTTTGATGTGGTTTGAACTGTTGGTTTCGTAATTGATTGTAGAAATTAGAATATTAATAATTTAGGTATTAGATAAATGTGATTAAGAGGATAAGTATTAGATATTTTGGATCCATGTAAAAGCTTATGGTAAGTGGATGGATTCCTTTGTTATATGCTAGAGGTACCTTTAATTGTTTTTAAGATGATGCATGCGATTATTGTTAATGCTTTGAAATGATTATACATGTGTTGATTTGTAAAATAGAATTAATTTTTTTTTTGAGTACATTGATACATTGCCTAAGTGTGCTTGTGTGTGAGTAAACTATTAATGTGTATCAATCTACTTTCATGGTGGCATGAGACGTCGTTGGATTGTAGATGAATATACATATATCTGTTAATGCTAGCTCGGTGGTTGTTATTATTAGGTGGGTAAAATATTATCCGGTATTGATCTATTTTTTATTGCGGTATGGGATGTCGTTGGATCATAGATAGTCATACCAGGTAATGCTAGCATGTAGATATGTTGAGTTGTATCGGCTACTTCATTGGTTGTTCTAGTTTCACTTGTAGTTGCATTGGATAGCTCATGTCGGGTTATATAACATGCATACATTAGGGACACATGAAACTAGTCAACTAGAGTAGAGAGTTTATGTCTAGTAAACCAGATTTGATACTGGATATGAATGCCTAGTTTGGATATTAAAAATTGAACATATGATGCGGATGTGAAGATATAAAACCTTAGAGGTAGCCCCAAGTGGATCTCGTGGATATGAGAAGTGGTCTCAGATTGTTGTATGTGGATATTATTGCGATTAATTGGGTGAGTGTACGACCCTACTAGTGTAGTATCTAAATATTTTGTTTTGTAGACATGAGGGGTTGGACTTTGACAAGTCAACTATTTGGTTGTCAAGGTCTCCGGCCGACACACTAGGGACGTGATCGGAGGCCACATGGTCGGACATGAGGATGATTCGGGGAACTCTTATGGCATGGTTGTGGTTGGATACGGTAGAGGTCTTGAAAACATAACTAAATTTGAATTATTGTTAAGTTGTTGAGTATGGATGCATATTGTAAATGATGATTCTAATTTGAGATTATGGTATAGATTTGTTATCGTTATGGTTTGAACATGTATGTCTTTAGTATGTAGAGAGATTACATCCATCTACAAGTGCGGTTTTGGTGCTCAAACTTTTATTAAATATTACAGGACTTAGACAATGAGGCACCGAAGTTACTAGAGCGTTTTGAGGATAGGACTTTGACTTTCGTTGCGATGTGGTAGGAGTGGATAGGTGTTTTAAAAGAATGCAAAATTTGATTGTTTAATGGACTCCACTTCTTATTGATAAATGTGTATATTCGGATTTTAGCTTTAAAAGATTGTTGTTTAGCTATTTGAATAGTGTGAACCATAGACTTTTCTCTTCCCTCATGTTTCGGGTCGTGAGCCATGTTGTATGGATCAAAGGGGCGTTGACCGCTTGATAGGATCCGTGGCCCGGGTTGTGACACTTATTTCTTGGAATAACACCCTTATCTGTACATCTGTGCTTGCTTAATATAATAGCAATTTAGCACTCTTCCACCATTTGGTTATAACCAAGTTTCGATATACCGTGACTAGCTTTACTCGTATTCGTTCTTCCATAAGCTCCCACTGCAATTTATTCAATACATGCAATACACATGTGCTGTATCATAAAAATATTCCATGGATTTTCATGTCTTATCTTTATGAGAATACTTGTGCTCTATCTCTTAAACACAATTTTGTGGTAGTTTCTTGTTAGCATGTGAATCATTTGTTGATGGTTGTGGTCACACATGCATTTGCCTTGACTCTGTTTCGCGTAGCATGCCCTAAATATGGTACTCATTTAGTCTTTAGCTGTCTGCATTGTTGAAGAATATGCTTTTAGGGTCAGTTGTAGTAAATTTGATGTTTTAGGTATTATTGTAATTGCCCGTAGTACTAAGAGTATTTTGGTCATTTTCTGTTTTACATCCCATTATATAAGGGCTGAAAGTGTATTAGGAGTAAGAGGTTGATATTAAGAAAGAGAGAAAGAGAGGGGGGTGGCCTCCGTTGGAGGTCCGCCCTTGGAGGTTTGCCGCCTCCTTCGATCTCCCATGATTTTCCTCTTCAATGTGTTGTTTTCTATCTTCCGTTATGCGACTCTCAAATTTCAACATGGTATCAGAGCCATACGATTGATAGGATACAAAAGAAACAAAAGAAAACACTCTCTTTTCGATGAAGAAGAAGAGTCGTAGGCGGACAAGCATCAAAGCATTTCTCTGAGTACAAGTCAATGTCTCAGAGTACAAGTCGGTTGAGATGCACCATGAAGCTCTACAGGAGGCTCTTCCTCATGACAATGTTGGCTTCAACATCAAGAACGTTGCGGTGAAGGATATGAAGCATGGGTTTGTTTTGCCTAGATCCTAATCAAGATTGACCGTCGATCTGGCAAGGAGCTCGAGAAGGAGCCCAAGTTCTTGAAGAACGATGATGCTGGATATGTTAAGATGATTCCCACCAAACCCATGTTTTTTGAAACCTTCTTTGATTACCTGCCCCTGGGTCGTTTTGCCGTATGTGACATGAGGCAGATAGTTGTAGTCGGAGTTATCAAGAGTGTTGAGAAGAAGGACCCGTCCGGGGCAAAGGTGACCAAATCTGTAGCCAAGAAGAAGTGAATCGTGCAGGGCATCTCGATGGACCGCAAAAAAACAAGAATAGATATATCATGATCAGGAAACCACAAATCGGCCACGTGCTCTTCTTCCAGATGCTAAAGATGGAGCACCATAGCTCGATGAATCATGCAGGTTTTTCTGGCGAGTTTCAATTTCCTAGTATCGAGTCTCTATCGTCCGAGTCTGAGTCGTGTGGTGGTCAGCGTGTTTGTGGTTGCGAGTTGGATGTAGCAAAATTGGGTGTTGGATCGCCGGTGGGATCGCTTACGTGTGGAAGGATTTTGTCGTCGACAAAGTTGGTTCATTCCTTGGATTGGGTCCTGCAACATTGTTTGTTATAATATGGAGTCTGCGTTTCTCGTCGAGTTGCCGAAGAGATGGATGCCACTATTGGAGATGAAGTTGGTTACAACATTCGTTTTGAGGATTGCAGTGGTCCGAAGACTATCCTAAAGTATTTAACTGATGGTATGCTTTTGAGAGAAGCAATGACAGATCCACTTCTCGAGTGTTATCGTGTCATAATTCTAGATGAGGCTCATGAGAGAACCTTGGCAACAGATGTACTGTTTGGGCTTCTTAAGGAAGTTCTGAAAAACAGGCCGGACTTGAAGCTACTTGAATCTGCCCTATTCTTCGTGATGCAAGATAACTATTTGATGAAATGTCCAAGAGAATGTTCACCTGCACAAGTGTTCGATGAAATACCTAAGAAAGATATTTACCAGCGCATAAGTGTTTAGGAAATGTTCAAGAGGGCTGAAAATTCAAGAAAAAAATTGGAGAAGATATAAAGTAGTATGTGATGATTGTCTTCATTGGAAAAACAACAGAATTGAAATTAGAAGAAAAGATTGAATGCAGAAAATCAGTCTTTTCACTACACATGCATGAAAAATCAAATCATAGAAGAGGCCAAAGAAATTTGTTGGTATAGAATGTGGCAGTATCACTAAGAAGCATGAAAATAAAAACCTTGAGTTGTTGAAGTAAACAGCCATGAGGGTTGGAAAAGCGGTTGCAATCACCATGTGAAGGGGTGCAGACCGACGAGTATGAGCAAAAGTGTGTATTCTGCTACTTGAGTGGTAGAGAGAGAGAGCACCCAACCAACATACCGGCAACAGCCACCATGTGAATGGGTGCAGGAAAGGTCGTATGAAGTGTGTATGGTGGAGTAGTACCTCCTACCACAAAAGATCAACTTTCTCAAGAGTAAGAAACCATGACTTTGGAAGTGTAGTTGCCTAATCACTTCATGGAGAAGAAGAAAGTCAGAGGGAGCAACCGACACCCATAGAAGGGTCGTGTGCTACCCATGTGTTCTTAATTGTTTAAGTTGATTTAAAGAAGCTTCGAAGAGATCGTTAGTGCACGTGTGGTGAAGAAAGAACCAGTTTTTTGGTAAGTTTGGAGTTCAAAGTATCTCACTCCCAACTTGAGGGGGGGTGTTGAAGAATATGCTTTTAGGGCCAGTTATAATAAATTTGATGTTTTAGATATTATTGTAATTGCCCGTAGTATTAAGGGTATTTTGGTCATTTTCTGTTTTACAACCCATTGTAAAAGGGTTGAAAGTTTGTATTAGGGTTAAGAGGTTGATATTAAGAAAGAGAGAAAGAGAGGGGGCGGCCTCCATTGGAGGTCCGCCCTTGGAGGTTCGCCCCCTCCTTCGATCTCCCATGTTTTTCTTCTTCAATGTGTTGTTTTTTATCTTCTTCTATGCGACTCTCAAATTTCAACATGCATAACAACGGTTCCCAATCAAATTATCTCCATCACATAGTATTAACTTCATCACTTCCAGAAAACTGCTAATCTACCACTGTTGAACTGTTTTGCCAGACTCTGACTCATGGATCACTTGATTACTTATGGAAAAGAACATTGAGGATGGCAGCATATGGATTATTGGTTTCAGGACCATCACTGCATTTGTGGTTTAATTTTGTGTCCAGGATCCTTCCGAAGACAGACTTAGTTAGCACATTGAAGAAAATAGTTATTGGACAGATCAGCTATGGGCCTATCATAACCTGTGTTTTCTTTTCTTCAAATGTTGCATTGCAAGGTATTTGTTCTCCCCCCCTTCTCTCTCATATATCTCTTTATATATAATGTATGTGTAAATATATATATATATATATATATATATATATATATATATATATATATATAGTTTTGCATGTGTGTATTGTCTGGCATAAGGAGGAAGTGGGGTGCTTTCACCGTGGTAACACCAACCACAATAAGGAAATGGAGAATCTTTTTTTTGAATCAGGATGCTGCACATGTAGATCTACTATTGAAGCGATTCACCTTCTGAGACGTCTTATGGAACATTTTAGAGCAAAAAAGAAAGACCTTCACATGATATTTATTGATCTAGAAAAAGCTTATGATAGGGTACCGAGGGAGGTTCTTTGGAGAACTTTGGAAAAAAGAGGTATCCCATTGACATATATTAACCTTATAAGAGACATGTATGATGGTGCAAAAACATGTGTGAGGACTCATGAAGGAACGACAGACTTCTTTGAAGTTAATATTGGGTTACATCAAGGATCAACTTTAAGTCCATACTTATTTATAATGGTGATGGATGAGTTAACAAAACATATTCAAGATGAAGTACCTTGGTGTATGTTATTTGCAGATGACATTGTATTAGTGGAGGAGTCTAAGGAAAAAGTTAATAGAAAATTGGAACTATGGTGAGAAACATTAGAAAACAAAGGCCTCCGACTTAGTAGAACAAAGACAGAATATATGGAATGTAAGTTTGATCATTTGGCTACTTCAGAGGACATAGAAATTAAAATTGGCACACATTGCATTCCCCAAAAGGAAAGTTTTAAATACCTAGGGTCAATTTTTCAAAGTGATGGAAGAATTGATGGAGATGTTACACATAGAATTAATGCTGGTTGGTTAAAATGGAGAGGAGCATCAGGTATTCTTTGTGATAAGAAGATACTATTAAAATTAAAAGGTAAATATTATAGAGCAGCAATTAGGCCTGCCATGTTTTATGGTTCTGAGTGTTGGGCAGTTAATCATCAACATGTACAAAAGATGTCTGTGACAGAAATGAAGATATTGAGATGGATGAGTGGCCATACAAGAAAAGACCGTATACATAATGAGGTTATTAGAAACAAATTAGGAGTGGCACCAATAGAGGATAAAATGAGAGAACATCGTTTAAGATGGTTTGGACATATAGAAAGAAGATCAAAAGAAGAACCTGTAAGAAGGTTAGAAAAACTAAATTTGGAAAGTATTAAAAGAGGTAGAGGACGACCACAAAAGTGTTGGAAAGAAACAATAAAGAATGATCTAGTTTATTGGGAGTTAACTGCTAACATGGCACACGATAGGGATCTGTGGAAACAAAGAATCCATGTAGCCGACCCCGTCTAGTATGGGAAAAGGCTTAGTTGTTGTTGTTGTTGTAGGATGCTGCACATGTAAATTTTGAACTACAAGCAGATTTAATTGTGTTTCAGCAAGTGGCTTTTTCGTTCTTATGAAGCTTTCTTCAAATGCTCACAGTCTACCATCAGTAATCAGTATGTCTTCCTAGAGAGGTTATCATTCAGTGTCCTTTTTCGGCTGCATCCCCCTTATATGTACTAGCTTCTAGTTCAATTATCGACTGTCTCACTAACAGTTTCTTTAGATGTGTCTAGTTTGTTTGGTGCATAAAGGAAATTTTTGGACTATTTGCATTTCCACTTTTCTCGTTTTAATTTGAGAGCTTTAAGCATCCCGTACTCTATCCTTAACAGAAAAGTTCTACTTCCTCCTAAAATCTTTCTTAACTTCTTTTGTGCCCCTCATAGAAAAGAGTGTCGCTTTATGAGGCTAGAAAGCAGCCACTCTACCAGTCCATTTATGCATTTTCTGAGTAATTGAAGAACCAGTCATGTCTTAAAAAAAGAAAAAGACAAAAAACGTGCACTTTTATTTGTTCACGTCACGTAGGAATCCTAGATACAAAAAGAGGCTTTTTCGGATGTCAAAGTAGTTATAAATCATCAGAAGGGCTTCTGGAAATGTAAAGGATCACATTAAATTGCTTGTAGGTAGTCTTGATTTGGATATACACAGACAAAGAGAAGGGGGAAATTATAAATGTTATGAATCTATATGCATATCTCTGTGCCCAGTTGTTATTATCATGACACATGATGTTGCTGCAATCTTTTATGGTGAAAGTACCAAGCCAATGTGTATGGGTTGAAGAGTTACGCATTTGCTGGAGGAAAAAAAAGCTTTCTCCTGATAGCATAAAGGAAAACAAAACTGATGGTGGAACCAACATATTATTGCTCCCATTTAGAATGATGTGAAAATTGTTGTTTTAAACGATAATCCAGCACCTTTATTGCCTTTCTGTTTTCTCTTAAAACGTAATTATCTGCCCCTATTGAATTGCATTCTTCTATCCTTGCTTATTATATGAAAACATTCTTTACATGCTTAGTATCATTCACGCTGACTTTCTGTTGGTTTAAAAAGGTGAATCTGGCACTGAAATACTACAGAGGCTAAAGTGAGACCTGGTCCCTACCCTTCTAAATGGACTGGTGTACTGGCCAATGTGTGATTTTATCACGTTCAAGTTTGTTCCACGCTCCTTATCATTCATGCCATGGTATTTTCCTAAACAGGGCTGTGGTGCCCATTATCCAGGGTTACGAAGATGCAGGAAACTTCACAATCATGGAGAGGCTACAGACCAGTATCCATGAGAACCTTGTGTTTTATCTAACTGTTGCTTCAATTGGTCTTCTTGGACTTGTTCTACTCATAATCATGCACAAGAGCTGGTAAGTATTTAGTCTCCCTTTATTATTTTTTTTCCAATTCCTCATGTTGTCTTCAGTCAAAGAACTTTTCCTGCTGGCGTTCCATTTTCCTGTACTTACTTTTGTTTAGCACATGTATTCATACTAAGTTCTGTACATACATATCGACATTTCAACATTTTCTAGCAGTGTATTTTAGGAGTTAGTTTTAAATACCTATGGTCAATTTTTCAAAGTGATGGAAGAATTGATGGAGATGTTACACATAGAATTAATGCTGGATGGTTAAAATGGAGAGGTGCATCATGTATTTTTTGTGATAAGAAGATATCATTAAAGTTAAAAGGTAAATATTATAGAGCAGCAATTAGACCTGCCATGTTTTATGGTTCTGAGTGTTGGGTAGTAAATCATCAACATGTACAAAAGATGTCTGTAACAGAAATGAAGATGTTGAGATGGATGAGTGGTCATACAAGAAAAGACCGTATACATAAAGAGGTTATTAGAAATAAATTATGTGTAGCACCAATAGAGGATAAAATGAGAGAGTATCGTGTAAGGTGGTTTGTACATATAGAAAGAAGATCAAAAGAAGAACCTGTAAGAAGGTATGAAAAACTAGATTTTGAAAGTATTGAAAGAGGTAGAGGACGACCACAAAAGTGTTGAAAAGAAACAATAAAGAATGATCTAGCTTATTGTGAGTTAACTGCTAACATGGCACATGGTAGGGCTCTGTGGAAACAAAGAATCCATGTAGCCGACCCCATCTAGTATGGGAAAAGGCTTAGTTGTTGTTGTAAGTTTGTTCCAGTCCGACTACAGGTAAGTGGCAATTTGGTTGTTCAACTGATCCTCTTAGATAATCTTGTAGTTTTCTTTTCATGTAATTCTGATTTTGTTTTGCTTTCTTGTTGTAGCCCTTGATAAGCAATTCTTTCTCATTCGTTTGGACTATTTACCTCACTTATATGGGTAATCGGGAAAAAGCAAGTACAGTCAAGAAATTGGATAATTGATCGAATGCAGTGATGCACAAGAAGTCTCATACTCCAAATTATATTCCTATTTCACCATAGTTTCCATATTGTTACTGTTTTTTTATGGATATGTCCCTGTTTCACTGGGATTGTGTATCATGGTTCTTCACTGCTACATACGTTGGTAAGATTCCTAAAGATATTCAGCTGATGCGTAGGAGCAGAGTAGATGCTAGGTAGGTTTTAAGAAGTGAAGAAGATATTCGGCCATTCTGCTTGTCACAAATTGTATACATTCAAACGGCTTTGATGCTTGTGCAATTTTGTTGATTTCAATTGCATACTTTGGCCTTTGTACTGCAATGTACAGTTTCATTAGTCAATCAATGAAAGCATTTTTATGTTTTTCAATGTGGCATTGTGGCTATTGGGTTGTTATCTGGTGGTGCTTCATTTATGATGTAAATATCTTTTGCTTATTTCCAATTTATGTACCTTGATGGTGCTTCCTCACAAATTGCTGGTGCTGCTAACCTGCGTTCCAAATACCCTCTGCATAACTGTCATTCCAAAGATTTGTACTTTCTGATGTGGCTATTAGTTTGCTACCATGACAATATTTTGTCTATGTACGATGTGGTAAGAATGAAAATACTCTCTGCATTGTGAAAATGTGTTGTTGTTGCTGGACTGAAGAGCATAAAGCTAGTACTTCGCTGGTTCATTGCAACATGTCTTGTCGTTCTCGAAGCACTAACAGCCAGCTACCCGCTACCTTATAGTAAGGGTAGGGTTAGGAAAGCAATTTTCTTGTAATTGGTTTTAAAATGTTGTGGTGATTCAGATTGTGTTTTGGCAACATTACCACTCCCAAGCAGGAGGGTTTCCTTTTCCCCTTTTCTTTTATCAAGGAAACTGAGCAGGAGGATGTTAATCTGCATGTCTAAGTGAGCTTTAGATTAAACTACTGACTAGTGGTGTCCTTGCGGTATGACTGACCTATGCTAAAAAGCTGGTTAAGTTTGTTTCTGTTCACTTGGCTATCTCCTTAATCCTTTTTCATTTTCCGTGCTCCTTCGGGTGGAAAAGGCTTTGTACCTTTGCACCGCTGGTCAGCGAAAAGCATATCTAAACAGGAATCTGTGGTCGTCCTTGTGTTTCCATGTATCTGATTACTTTGAATGAAAATCATTTTAATCATCAGTTTTGGTTGATGATGAAGAAAGTATTTTTTGTTCAGTTCTCCTCCTTAATGACCAAGCAATTGAATCTTTTCTGTAGGAGAAAACGTTGATAGGGGCGAAGCTTGGTATTTGTGGGTACTTGGTGATTCCTTGGGGAGATTATTACTTGGTATAAAAAGGACAAGATTCACAGGGATTTTGAAGTAGAACCTAGAAAAGTATAATCATATACATATCCAGGTCCGAGATTAACTTTTTCTTTGGGGAGCAATGCATTGCCCTGGATATAGAACTCATTCACTTCAACTTGTGAGCCGACCCCTTGGCCAGGTGAACTACTGCTTGTTGTGCACAAGATTAACTTTATGGTTGCTTAGATATGTATTCCACTGGTGTGATTCGCAGCTTGGCCGTTTCTCACTTAGTGCTTTGTATTATCTGACAAAGCTCTAGTGGATCAAGATAAGCAACTCTTGATATATATCAACCACATGTGGCCTAGGACCATATCGATGAGCAACATCAGTGAGGCTTTTGTCAGCTGCTGTGAGGGGACCTCAAAGGGCCCAAAGGTGGAAAGGGACCTCGTGGGATCGGTCTATTATTGCAAAGCAATTTCTTATATATTTGAAAGAAGGGGTCCCATCATTCTCATAATGACCACAAAGTCCATTCATACTCGGACCTTTCTATCCACATAATGAATCATTTTTCAATAATGCGGCAAACACTGTTGATATCTGCAGTTTTCTGTTTAGTCATAATGAAAGGTAAGGGAACGACGAGAATAAATATGATGAAAGAATATTGAGTTTTCTCTTGGTGAATGCTTTTGTCTAGCATCTGAATTTCATATATGATCTTGCTAAGAACGGTAATGCTGCTGCTAAATTCATGAGCTCAATTGCACAAGAGGAAGATGGCACTGTAATCTCATAAGCACATTTGAGAAAGATGTTTTTCTCACATTTTCATCTATAAATTAATAATGGAAAATAGAGTAATCTGTAGACAAAGGAACAGAATACAGTCCGAAAGGATTCACCGGTAACATATTCATATTGAAAGGCTGACATGTTTTACACATCATGTATTAATGCTGCCAATGTACCATCACCATCTTTGCGATCTCAAACCTTTATACACAAAAGACAAAGTCAGAAGATTAACTGATTTCAATAAGGTTCTGCTTAGTTTATGATTATTTCGATATTTATTCGCATTATTGATCAACTTTTTACTTCATGCTTCAGAAAAGCCGCTGAAGGAACTCCATAATTTTCCACAACATTAAAGAGAAACTCCCATTATACGAACAAAACAGTTTCTTGCATAATAGAAAGACGGGAATGAACAACCAAGTCTGAGTTGTTCCATGTGAAGAAGATCCCCACTTAGACAAACGTACTCTGCACTCTCTCGTCTAGTCGCAATTCTCACCTATCTCTCTGCCGGATCCAACTTGCCAAGCAGATTGCTTCAAGGCATAACAATTTCAGTGAAGCCCATTGCTTTTGTCTATATCCCTCATAACCAGTGGCAGATCTAGAAACTCTTTTGGGGTGGGGCAAATAATTCCTTCAATGGTTTTGGATGAGGTGAACTATGTATTATAAGCCATGGATCCCACCATGGGTATAAATTTTAAGTTGATTTTCAAAATTTTGGATGAGGCGAACGCTTCACCTTGGTTTCATGTAGATCAACCACTGCTCACAATATCCCACTAACTCTCAAACAGAAAGTCCATGAGACATGATCTGTTGTTTTGTTATTTTCTAAGTTAGATAACAGAAAATAAACAAGTTGAAGTGCCAAGTGATGTAGGTTGTTAAACACAAAAATGAGAAGCCTCGTTTGAGGTGCTTCTGATAATTTCATGGACTGAGTCACGCCACACCTTGGTTTCATGTAGATCAACCACTGCTCACAACATCCCACAAACTCTCAAACAGAAAGTCCATGAGACATGATCTGTTGTTTTGTTATTTTCTAAGTTAGATAACAGAAAATAAACAAGTTGAAGTGCCAAGTGATGTAGGTTGCTAAACACTAAAATGAGAAGCCTCGTTTGAGATGCTTCTGATAATTTCATGGACTGAGTCACGCCACACCTTGGTTTCATGTAGATCAACCACTGCTCACAACATCCCACTAACTCTCAAACAGAAAGTCCATGAGACATGATCCGTTGTTTTGTTATTTTCTAAGTTAGATAACAGAAAATAAACAAGTTGAAGTGCCAAGTGATGTAGGTTGCTAAACACTAAAATGAGAAGCCTCATTTGAGGTGCTTCTGATAATTTCATGGACTGAGTCACGCCACTAGATGAGTTGAAATCTTCAACATTGATTTGGTCTGAGCCTGTTTCAACAGACAGTAAGCGAGCTGAGCATTTCATTAGGTGGGTGGTTTTCTGTATTTCGTATTTATTGCCGATTACATTTCACCATCAGAACTTGTTTCTTTCAATTTACTCAAGTTCTTTTAAGGATGACAAATAACCTTGTTGTGGTTCCTTTAGGTAACTTTTCTAGTAGCTCATGTCTTGTGAACTGCCCTACTGTCTAATGACAGAATAATTGTAGTGGTCGAGACTTTTTTAGGACCGTGCTGATTCAGGTTTTGATTTTGGTCTCAAACCCTTCCAAACCGTTGAATATATGAAAAGATTTAAATCTTCAAAAAGAACAATACAAAATGGTGGAACCTGCCGGTTTCTGTTCTGGCCCGGTTTCGGTTCCAAGGATGCCTCCAGTTTACAACCACAGCTCATTCATCAGCCCCAGCAAACAATTAGCTCTCCAAGGAATGGTAGCACTCAGATTTGTCCCCTCAAAATAAAGAAAAGTTGAGAAGCTATTTTGTATATATTTTCATTAATGTGTGTGTTCGCGCGCACTTTTATCTTTTTGTGGGGGTGCTCCCACTGAAAAAATACAATATTTTTTCAAAGAAAATAGAACGATATATAAAATCCATAAAAGAAACCAGTCATTGCTGTAAATTTGGAATGTAGTTTGCGGTTGGCTCAGTCAGTAAGATCATGTATTTTACCTATAAATTTGATGACAAAGCAAAAAAACAAATGCTAGGGAATGATCATAAGTTTGGACAAGTATGTGGAGGGCCTCTTAGTGCTTTCGTAAGAGAGACATGATAAGATTCCTCACACAAGGTGTTCATGCTCGTACTCTGTCCTCTTGTGCTCGGAATGCCGAAAAGGGATAATGACAGCCTCATAGATCTCATTTGGTTACTGACATTGTTTCTGCTCACCATGAATGAAAAAGCTGCATGATAAACCTCGTATACTCACTGTTCTTTTTATAAGAAAATGTAAACACACACACACAGAGTCTCCCCTGAAAAGTGGGGGCCTTGCCACTCCATTTATATATATAGTATATATCTTCCAAGAATTATTACGAAATGATGATAAGATCCTGTTTTGCGACCACCAGTTTGAAATCCAGCGTTCTCACTCATAGAAGCCGAGAGAGAGAGAGAGAGAGAGAGAGAGAGAGAGAGAGAGAACAAACCCGTCACTTCATAATCAGCTGCACCATGAGAAAGGGGGCCTGTTTTATATGCAAGGACGTCTCTCCAAACTTGTTATACTTATTGATGGAGACGTAAGGATAGAGAAAAGGATAAGCTTCTCTAGCGAGCGCAGTTGCAATGGTGCTGGTGATGTTTGCTGATTCTGTAATTGACTAGCAAAAGGGAACCTGCCAACCCCTCAGATTATGTTGACCAGGAAGAAGCAACTCCTTTCTACTGCTATGAAGAGAACTAGTGAATGGTATCCTCCACAATTCATCATGTATTTCAATCTTGAGTTTTTGTTTTCTCCTGCATAAGTTTTCGCAGCCACAGTGTTTCGTTGCTTTGTACTGTTGGTTTGTGATTCGCATGAAACTAACAAACGAACTTATTTGGTTTTATCTCATGGCGACGATGAAAACAGGATTTTCTCTCAGGAGATCCCAAGTGATGTCACCGTTCACGCAGGAGGAGCTAACTTCTCTCTGCACAAAGTAAGCTTAATTGAACAATCTTTCTTTTATGAATTTTGACATAGTAGTGGAAACTGCAGAGAATCCTTCCTACCAGCCACTTGAGAGTAACCGCATAGTGCGTTAACTCTTTATGAATTTTCTTAATGTCTTTATGTAATTATATGTCGAAGATTTTCACTATCACTCTTTTTCTCGGAGTGCTACTCTTTTCTGTTAATAATATATTAGATAACTTTTATGGTTGGTCTTGCCATATAAGATTTCCTTGGAATCTCATAAACGTGATCCTGCTTCTTCCTTGGTTGGTTGTTGTATTACAGTTTCCTCTGGTTTCAAAATGTGGTTATATCCGTAAAGTGGTCGCTGAGGCCAATGATTCAGATCTCTCTTTCATAGAAATTCCGGATGTTCCAGGAGGAGCTGAAGCATTTGAATTGGCTGCAAAGTTTTGCTATGGCATAAACTTTGAGATAAGTACAGATAACATAGCTATGCTTCGATGTGTAGCAGAACATCTCGAGATGACAGAGGACTATGCGGTTGGTAATCTTGTCAGTAGAACGGAAGCTTACATCAACGAAGTAGCACTGAAGAGCATCTCTGGAGCGGTATCAGTATTGCATCAATGCGAAAATTTGAATCCGACGGCGGAGAAGGTTAAGTTGATAAATAGATGCATAGACACAGTTGCCTATGTTGCTTGCCAAGAAAGCCAATTCAGTTCTTCAGGGAGAACCGACAGCCAAGAAAGTTTAAGCACCTCAACATCCCATCACAGAGGAATAGTTGATTGGTGGGCAGAAGATCTAACCCTCCTTCGAATCGATATCTTTCAGCGTGTGCTCGTGGCAATGAAGGCCAGAGGCTTCAACCAGGCTGCGTTTGGGCCAGTGCTAATGTTATATGCTCAAAAGTCATTGAGAGGATTGGTAAATCAGATCATAAATACAAACCCATTTAGGTTTTCGTTTACATTCTAATAAACTATGCATGACTAATACATTCAAGTGAAAAATGCAGGCGATCTATGGCAGGGGAAAAAAGGTAATTGAGCTAAAACAGGAACACGAGAACCGGGTTGTTTTGGAAACGATTGTAAGCCTTTTGCCAATGGAGAGGAATTCAATGCCAGTAAGTTTCTTGTCAATGCTTCTACGGGCTGCCATATACCTGGAGACAACAGTTGCTTGTAGACTCGATTTAGAGAAAAGGATGGCTTTGCAACTTGGTCAAGCAGTATTAGATGATTTGTTGATTCCTTCCTTCTCTTTTGCTGGCGATACATTGATTGATGTGGAGACAGTTCAGAGGATCTTGACCAACTACTTAGAGAGAGACATGATGGATGGTTCCAATGCTGATGATGATTATGTATATCCTCCATCTGCAGAGTTGGAACGGGTAGGTAGGCTTGTCGAGACCTATCTCGCAGAAATTGCTACAGACCCAAACTTAAGTGTCGCCAGGTTTATTAGCCTAGCTGAAGTTATACCAGAACAAGCGAGGATTACTGAAGACGGGATGTATAGAGCAATAGATATCTACTTAAAGGTAATTTTCTTCATAATGACCTTTCTCCTTTTCTGTCTGAACTTCATTCTATTTTGTTGCAATCGTATTTTGAGTACAAGTAACTTCATTCTCCAAGAAGTTGAAATGAATAATTAGAATATGAGGTGATTTTGAGGAATTTCAGTATCTCCTTAAATGATTATCCACCATAGGTAGTATGGTATCCTCATTTCATACTCTTGATAGATTAACAAATATTCTTAGTATACCGAACTTGTAGAATTAATGCTAGTTGGTTAAAATGGAGAGAAGCATCAGGTATTCTTTGTGATAAGAAGATACCATTAAAATTAAAAGGTAAATATTATGGAGCAGCAATTAGGCCTGCCATGTTTTATGGTTCTGAGTGTTGGGCAGTTAATCATCTACATGTACAAAAGATGTCTGTGACAGAAATGAAGATGTTGAGATGGATGAGTGGTCATATAAGAAAAGACCGTATACATAATGAGGTTATTAGAAACAAATTAGGAGTGACACTAATAGAGGATAAAATGAGAGAACATCATTTAAGTTGGTTTGGACATATAGAAAGAAGATCAAAAGAAGAACATGTAAGAAGCTTAGAAAAACTAATTTTGGAAAGTATTAAAAGAGGTAGAGGATGACCACAAAAGTGTTGGAAAGAAACAATAAAGAATGATCTAGCTTATTGGGAGTTAACTGCTAACATGGCACATGATAGGAACCTGTGGAAACAAAGAATCCATGTAGCAGACCCCGTCTAGTATGGGAAAAGGCTTAGTTGTTGTGGTGGTGGTCGTTGTTGTTATACCGAACTTGTAGACACATGTTGATGACTTTTGTGATATTTCTTACCAGTTATTGTCTGCAAACTGGCTGGATCTTGATTACAATGTCAGTGGTAGAATTTTTCCTAAATTCCAATTGTGTGATGTTGGATCATAGGCACATCCCACTTTAAGTGACGTGGAAAGGAAGAAGGTGTGCAGCATGATGGATTGCCAAAAGCTCTCAAGAGAAGCTTGTGCTCATGCAGCTCAGAATGACAGACTTCCTGTGCAGACTGTAGTGCAAGTTCTCTACTATGAACAGCAGCGTCTTCGAGACACGGTGAACGGAAACATTGTGGGAGGAGAATCTCCTTCTGTTAGCAAACTCAGCACTTATTCAAGTGATCGTATTCCTTTGGATGATGCCTCATCCTTACGGAGAGAAAACGAGGATTTGAAACTAGAGCTTGTAAGGTTGCGTATGCGACTCAATGAGATTGAAAAGCCAGCTGCAAATTCTGTTTCAGAGGAAAAACCTCCACTGCCCAGGAAGTCACTTACTACAGAGGAAAAAGCTCTAGTACCCAGGAAGTCATTTATTAACACTGTATCCAAAAAATTGGGTCGCCTTAACCTCTTCATGCGAGCTGAAGGAGTGAAGCCTTCTCCCGATTCTAAAGTCAGAATAAAGCCAAATAAAGATCGAAGACATTCAATCTCTTGAGCAGATTGGTAATTGTATCTTACCTGTAATGTGTGTCCACAAGATAGTGCAACTCTTTGCTGGATATAAATTTAAGTTTCATTGTGCTTTCTCTATCCGAAACTCCTCTGTTTCTTCTTTGCTTTTGCTTTAGAAGACCAAAAGATGTAAGAAAATGAGGCAATTCCATAAAGAGAAAAAGATTATCTTTTGACTTACTAGCATCCTTTTTCGTGTATGATTGGGTGCTTCCATGTATGTTAACATAGCTTTTTGTCTGGTAGAAAATGTTGAATTGGATCGCGAATAAAAAGCAGCAACATGTTTATGCTCATGATGAATATCCCGTAAACCTAAATGACAAACTAAGTTTTCATAAGTTATTGATTATTAATTAACTATTCGTAAATATTCATCAAGTATCTCTATGACATACAACTGACCTATCTCTAAGTAAGAATTCTAGTTAAAATTAACGGATTAGATAAGAATTCTAGTTAAAATTAACGGATTGTCAGACATGCGAGAAGCATGGGTGTAGAGTGAGGAGTGTCTGCCATGGGTGAGGCACACTGGTTGAAGTATCCGTGTGACATAGAGTGGAGATGATTTCTGGATGTGGTTTTAGTATTGACCTAAATTAGTACGACGATCTCTCCCGTGTTGATTTCTTAGTGACACTGGCAGAAGTATCGATGTCACATAGAGTGGAGGTGATTTCTGGATGGGGTTTTGGTATTGACCTAATCTAGTAGGACGATATCTCCCATGTCGATTTCTTAGTTGAGTAATTCCATAAACTTCAGAATGATATGAACGACTATGCAGTAGAAAAAAAAGTTGCTGACGTATCTGACAGCACTTCATGTGTCTCATGACTGAAAACAAATTGGAACATTTATGTGTATGTGTATGTGTTTGTGTGTGTGTGTGTGTGTGTGTGTGAGAGAGAGAGAGAGAGAGAGAGATCTTGTGGACTGAAATAGAGAAGGTCCCAGGTATTTGAAGAGTAGTGCTATTATGGAAAGAAATGTTTGTATCACAAGTAGACATTCTAAGTTTTGCATGCGCGCCATGAGTACTTAGCAAGCACTTGTTTCTCGGTGTGTTTGTAAATGTATGCCTCACGGTGGTTTTATATTTGCACCATGACTGACCAAGATTGTCTTTCATCTCCAAGAAGCAAACAACCTCCAGATTAATGGAAGAAAGGCTCTCATAATGGCATATTCATATGAAGAAAGTTTCATATTGATACATGAAATTTATTAGACAGTATTTCCTTAAAATCAGATCTGCCATCAAGAAGATTTTATCTCAAAGAAAGCTAGACAGATACACGGCAACAAAAAGAAGTCGAGAATGTTGAATGTGTGACACAATTATGCTCATCCACTGGTAGACAGTTATGCATGTGTTTCCATAATGAACTAGGAGAATTTCTTCTGCTATTTTAAAACTTTGTACTCATTTGACAATATTAACTTGTACCACTTGAAAATAAAGGACTCGCTTATGATGACACGTCCAATAACAGCTATCTAAAATGAAATTCCATCACACATAAGTTGTGACACAAGTAGACACCACTTCATGTGAGACGACAGTCGAAGGTAGAAGATTTAAAAACTGCAAATAGGTAGAAGCTTCTCCTTTTGTTTTCAAACTTTTTATTCTGTATCTTCCGCAATTGGTTGTATGGATTTCAATGTATTTAACACTACAGAATGGTTTTAAAAACCTGCTTAAATATTAAAAACGATATGGAGCCTCCTTCACCCTTCCGGTACCTCCCGTATCAGTTTAACTAAACCATCTCGCAGCAATTTATACTTCAGTTAAATTGAAATATGAGAGCCCTTTGGCTAATACACCAAGATCCCACACCTGTCTGTAAATTTAGAGCATACTTGGTGTGCATCATTTGACTATAAGCAAGAAACTGATTAACTTGAATTACAGAGAAAAGCTGTACATGTCATGTTTATGTCACATTCAAACTCAAAACAGGGAAAAGCCAAAGTGGTTGTCCTTTCTGTCTTGAAATCTCCTCGTCAGTGTAACTCTTCTTTTGTTCATTCCGGAAACTTTCCCAGCTGGGCCCTGTTACTCTATCCCATGAGTTTAACCTTAGACGGCTTCCTACAGCAGGGCTGTGGCTAGCATCTGTTTTAGTAGATACAGATGAGAAGTGTACACCCACGTTCCAATGTAAAGGCTGTTGCTCCTTTTTGTTGCTGCTGCATCCAGTGCTCAAAGTCAGTTCGATATCAGTCTCTTTTTCGATCTCCCTGTCTGCTGAAGCATCTTTTCTATCCTCTGTTTCAAGCTCCTCTGCGGGGGATTCCAGATCAATCATCTTTCCAATCCTGAACGGATGCTGAGCTTGATAACTACTGTTATTTGAACTTAGATTTCTCTGTATACTACAATTTGGTGCATATGTGGAATAAACATTGGTTGCTTGTCGCCTCATCTCTTTATTTTTCACATCATTCATCAATAGTTTCTGAACTTGATATAGACGATGGAGTTCACATACCTGCAGTCATTCAGTAAGAAAAAGTTGGAACTGTGTCTTAAGCTTAAGCAATACCATAAGAAGTACCAAATCAAATATTACTGAGCGAATCTAACCCTGAGTGCCCATGGGAAAGCGGGCTCTTGGATTAACAGAGAAACAAAATATCATCTCCAAAATCATGCAAGAGGAGAATATGGAGCGGTTCAGGAAGAAAAGAAAATTAAAGTCTATTCTCACCTGCTCTTTAAATGTTTCTTCATGCTTAAGCATAGTCGTCCTCAAGCATTCTTTCTCATACTGCATCAAATGACTCTCCATGTTTGGATGTAGTTATTGATCGAGACTTGCAGCTGCTCTGGGTAAACCTTTTCCTTGAAAGAGTGGCAAAGATGGGGGGACACTTGATGCTTATCTCGAAGGTAGTTTTGTCTCTCAACTGAAAAGGGTATATTGACTGCTAGTGCTTTCCTGTTCCTGCAACATACACATCTATTAAACATCATTTGCGGAAACTTATGACTGGACTGAAAGAATCAACAAGGTACAGCGAGAACGGCTTCAGTAAAGAAAAAAAGGAGGATAATGACCTAGGTAGGCAACTGGTATTATGCATCTTAACAGAACCCGCATGTAGGCTTTAATACTGTGCAATTAAACTCTTGAAAAATAATCAACTAACCGTTGTGCCATGTGAAATATGACTGGTGCTCAAAAGACAAGGAGAAAACAATGATATCTCTCTTCCTCATGGCAAGTCATGGAACAAACAATCAAGAGTTAAATTTACAACAGCCATTTGCTATTAGTTGTTATCTGAAAACTACAGGTCACCTGAGCTAACGAAGTATTTTCATCTTTTTAGTTGGTACAGTTACATGAAGAGATTGTCAGAGAATTTTCTGAAATATTTCAGTCAAAAGTTTACCCTACATGCAGGCTAAAGGTCCCCAACCTACCCAATTATATTGGTCCAACCTGGCATTCAATGACACTATGATGGTTGTCCATTTTCCTGTTTCTCTCCATATTCCTCTTCATTTTACTTTTTGTAACCATGATCTCTTCTTTCAGCTAACTCGTCTTCTGCGGCACATAATTTATCTTGATTGTTTACGTTCAGCGCAGATCCTTGCCATTTTTGTTCATCTTACCCCAATGCAATCATCTAATTCAAATTTTCCGGGCCTGATCCGCAGCAACATGTAAATGTAATGAACAATAGGGAAAATGTTAATCACCATTTCGATCCTCTGGTGTATATGAAACAAGAGAAGAGAATGAGTCATAATTCCAATTTAGCCCGTATTCCATGACAAATAGTCGCGTCATTGGGAAAAAGAAACTTCTATTGCCAAATAAATGTCTGCAAGATTTACAGGGAAACAACTCTTAATGTTTACTTGCAAATGTGACCGCCATCCCGAGCATATGGAAAACAAGCAGATGGAGATGTTATCAATTAGATAAGGCCAACCCATTCTCATCTAGAGTTAGCACTTAAAGAGTTAGGAAGCAAAGAGACGGATGGGTGAACTGGAGAAAGAGGAACCGTAGATACGCAAGTTCCTTCAAATGATAGAGCCAAAAAATAAACCAAGAGAAGGGGAAAAAAACTTGTTGGCACTTGCTATAATAGCATAGAACCAACTGATAAAACGATTAACGCAACGGAAAGGAGAATAATTACGTAGATCATTGGCTTCCGTGAGGAATGAAAAAACGCAATGAAAAAGGATTTTCATGAATTGCATCATACAACATATAAGTACCCACAAGAAGGACCATAGAAAGATGTGATGGACTATGAGAGATGCATGACTTGGAAATGGATAGAACTCTACCAAAAAACACACGTACCTCATAAACTGAAGGAAACTGTTGATGCTACTTGGAGTAGTTCTTCAAGCAAAAGGAAGATGAACAAGAAAAACTTCACAAGAGGAAATGGGTGCAAGAGAGATCTAAGGATCTATAGTCTCTAAGTAAATAGTAGCCTGCTCATGTTGACGGGATCTTTCAACATTTTACTCCCTCCTCACCACTTATAAAGAACATCCCTCCCTGTGCTACCAAACAAGGAGAAGCTTGGCATTTATGAACACGAATCACATGTGTCACTTGAATTTTATATGACGCACAAACAGTTGCCCAAGAAATCAAAGCCTCATAAACAAAATCGAATCTAGCACGGATCCCTCACCAGACGCAAGCCCAACAACCGAAGGGCCTTAAAGAATCGATAACTTTTGACAGGAACCGATTAGAGAACTAAGAGAAAGGAGCAATAGTTCCCTTGTCCTCAGGGTAGAGACAAAGTTGCTATAACCAGAGAAATCCAAAACCCATCAAGATATGTACAAAGGAACAGCCGCATCTACTTGAGTTTATCCAGTTTCATCACATGTGGGCATGTGGGTATTATTCCTTTTCTTTCCATTTGTTTTTTGCACTATCTTCTCCTGCTACTTTTCTGATTGATTCTTTACCGGCTCCAGGGAGTAAAAAGGAGGAGATGAATTTCTACACGGACATGGTGCAGTTAAATGCACGCCGTGCTGCCCTAACGAGGGGCAGTGGGACCGTAGGGGTGTGGATAGGACGTGTGTATAAATCGAGCGAAACTCCATTCCCCAGCTGCAACAGTAAAATTCCATTTTTGAATGATCAGAGTGTACGAAGAAAACATACAGTGAAGGCACAGTTTCTCAGACTCACTTTTCTGAGTCCCCACCATACTTTTTCAATCTTTGTTTTAACGCAAAGAAATTATTTGACTAGGTGGGGGTCATCTGACTACGGTCTTCCACAGACACAGAGGCATGCCTTCCTGCCAGCATTCAAATCCCACCAAACCACTGAAAGGCTCTCCTGCTTCACACACAGTACATCATATTTTAGTGTGTAGCAGCAGAGACTTCAATTTTTGCTACGAAATCTTTTTCCTTTCAAAGGTAAGAGAAGTACTACTAATAACTGGAGAATCTGACTGAATTTTATCACAATAAAACAAGAGCCATGATCTTCTGAATGAGTTGGCGCCGACGGTGGTCCGTCCCAAGGCAAAACTTGAGTTCCTGGGGTCATTACAAAGAAAAATATGCAAATGGCAGCTGAAGATTTTTAAATGACATACAATGCGTGGAGTCCATGATCAGAGAGATCAACTAAACCTCTTTCAATAGTTCTGTACGACGCATTTTCATTACTGGGGCAGAAGAAGGAATACGAGAACAGTGTTGCAATTCAATGAGATTTCCTCAAAGAAAAAAAGGAAAACTTAATGCCGACTGAGACATCCGTAGTACTATTATTGTGATATCCTTACAAGAAGGAGAAAAACTATGGAGATCTGCAAGAAGCAGAAAAAGATTGACATAATCAACCAACTATTATCCAGATAAAAACTTGACTAAAACAGACTGGACACATGGGGGTGTAGGTCTTCATTGTCTGGTTACTGCTCTGGCCAGATAAGTGAAGAAATAAACAGAATATTTTAGAAGAGCCAGCCATGAGGATTTGAAATCTTTCGGCATTGAAAATTAAATATAAAGTAAAAACACATGAGGAGGAAATTTAATCATGTATGTGTAGCCAAATGGAACACCAAGACCGAATTTCACATGCGCAAGCCACATAAGATCAAATAATATGGCGTGGAACCAAAGACAACCACATGATTGTCTCCCCATGCATCAGCTGTTCATACTATTACTGTCTCCCCTTGTTAACTTGTATTATTTGGTTGTCTGTAGTTGTTTCCCTAGATTCAATCTAATATATTAGGATGCTCTAAGTACACCTAGAAAATCATATAAAAGTACATCTTATTTTACGCCAAATGCATAAGATAGGAATATTGCGCAGGGAGACCACTTGGCATTGCCTCCATTATAGAGCATGCTTATATGATCTTAGGACAGGAGAGGCTACTGCTAATCTAATGTTGTTCTCTGTCTTACCTTTTATTTGAGGAATGATGTTTATACTATCATATGATCATGAGCACTGGTAAACAACCTAACCGAACCAAACAAGGTCTTTCCATGGCTCATCTGCCAACCTAAGATGTCGATCTTGTTCGGCTTGTTAGCTTCTTTGAGCCAAGCTAAACTCAATCCGGGTTAGACAAACTGTAACCGAGATTATTAAATTTAAACTTCACTTCTTGATGTGTATAGTTTTTTTAAAAGTTGAAGTACCCCTCCATCATATAAGCGATTTAGTTTACACAGTTTTAAAAACTTTAAAATATTTAACATTTGACTGCATGCATACCCACCCAATGTTCAGTTGGTCTAACATGTTCGTGTTCAACTCGGATCGATTAGTGAGCCAACTCTTGCTCATGTTGTGTAGGTCATGAACTGAACATAAACGAGCTCAGCGTGGTCTGAACCACACACAAGCTGCTTGAATCATTTCTTAACCTATCTGTCACTGATCATCCATGCAATATGTGGATCTGTTCGAGACTTTGAACAGTTGAAGCTTTAGATGAATGGCATCCAGGGAATGATGAACGGCCAGATATTGCAGGCCATGGATGAACGGCATCTGCATTTTTCATTTGTTTATTTCTTCAAAATACTTGAAATTTGGTGCTTTTGGTGTTGAATAAACTACTTGAATACTAGGGGGTGTTAGAGATAGAACTTACCACTTGCCTTCATTATTAATCCTATTCTATTTCAAGTACATTCCCTTTAAAAATCGCAAACTTTTCTTAGTTTTCAACGTTATTCATTTCTCAATCGAATCTTTTAACTCCACAAAGAAGACTTCTCTTTGGCTAATGCCAGCTTGACTATCAGAAAAGCAGCACTATTTTTTAAGCACAATTGTCTTCTCTCTCTATTCATATCAGAGGCAGCAATTACTAAGGTGAGAGCAGAGCCATAGGAAGGACCACAAAGATTCCTTGCATCATTTGGTGACTTCTCTTTTATGGGATCGCATGAAAGATGCGCATGGACCGGTCCTTCGTAGCAGTGCTGCTGCAGCTGAGTGTAGCAGTTGAAAAATTATGTCAGAACTCATACTCAATGGAAATCCCAGCTATGCATTTATATGATGGACGGCTAGAATTTTGGTGTTCTTTAGATGGGTAGTCATAAAAACCAATCTGTAGTTTCTACATTGTCAAGATGGACGGCTGAGATCTAAAAGCATCTTAAAGAATGTGCCCTCATAGTTCCTGTGAATTAGTGAGGTAGTCTTTGCTTGAGGGATCAAAGGTAGAGTTCATATGAGTAGAGGGTGTGGTGGGTGTCTGTGCAGCCAGGGAAACAAGCACCGAGTAATCGTCCTTTCACTCTCTTTCTTGTTTTGTTTACGTTGCTGTCTGCTCTTTTACTTTGCAGTGGTGCAACAAATAGTAACTGTAACATGGTTTTGCACTGATTTTTATCTTGGTATAATTTATTTTTATCTAAGTGGTGTTTACTGTGCTGGCAAAATACTGTACATCATGTGATATATCCATTTGAGAATTGGATCATCACCTTGTACGCTTTGCCTGCATCAGCAACCAATAATTCAGGCCCAAGAACTCTTTTATCCTTCGGTCTATAGAGAGAGATTTCTTGGTTAGACGGCAAATATGGACCACCACTATCCCTCGGCTGGACAAACATGTCCCTATCCCTCCTGGGCACCACCATTTTTGCTCTCTCTCTCTCTTTCTCTCTCTCACACACACACACACAGATGAGTCCTTTGCTTCATGATACCAGTGAACCCCACCATCCTTCCCTAATGTCTTTTAGAGCAACTTACCAACGCCCGTCCAATTTTAAGCTGCTTGCAGTAATCTGCTCTGAGTTTTTGCATGTTATATAACCGACTTCTTCAAAGTTTTCTTTTCTTTTTTGTTACAACGGGGTTTCCAAAGCGAGGTATGCACACCGCGGAAATCGAACTCACTACCTATGCCTTGTGAGAAGAGAGTCCTGGCAGGTGAGCCAGCGCACCAACTGTGCTTCTTCTGTTTAGGTGACAATCTTGGATGTGAAGTCAGTTGTTAAACCACTGGTAGCACAAACAAGGTGAGATCAATGAGACTCGAGGCCCAAGGATACTTTCGCTCGCTCCTTCAGAAGGTTTCGAGGCAGAGATGGATTCTGGGTCCAGAGACGTTCCAGTCTATCATGAACTGCACAATAAACGAGCTCAGATGACATTTTTAAATTGTGAAGCTGGGTTAGGACATACACTCCTACATGGTAGCAACTATTAGGTTTCGAACTCCTGACCTTCAACCTAAAGGTTTTTCTTGACTCTACCCTTTGGCCAAGAAAGCTGTGGGCTTTTGTATTAAGCTCTCACAGTTGACTTGCTTTTGTTACTCAATTGTTATTGCAAATGTAGTCAAATAACAGAACCAAATGCTGGGTGAGTGCGCCCATGGGTGATTTTTGCTGGAAAAGAATACATACCTGAGTCCCTGAAAGGTGATGTAACAGGCCCGGGTCTGCCTAACATATCTTGCCCATTAAACGGAAACTTTAGGCAGCTTTCCCTAAATGGCTTACAGTATTTTGAAATTTTGGCATCTTTGATCTTGGTGGGACTACCGAGGCACCACCAGCTTCCTCTGACGGTCATAAATAGTGCCAGAAAAGATCTCCCTGTGTATGTGTGTGCGCGCGAGCGTCTGTGTGTGTGAGAGAGAAGGGGTGGGGGATATATCTGGCTAACTTCTGCCATTCATGGATCCCTTGTTTTAGGGAGGGGCCACACAAGAGAAAAGAGGAGTGGTTCTATACAGGTAGATACGAAGAATCACCAGAGACATTCAGATACCTACCAATTAATGTGTGTGTGTGTGTATGTGTGTGTGTGTGTGTGTGTGTGAGAGAGAGAGAGAGAGAGAGAGAGAGAGAGAGAGAGAGAGAGAGAGAGAGAGAGAGATGGCTGTTGCTTAGACCACAGATTGGAAGGGCACTTTGGAAGGAGGGAAGTTGAACCGATCCGATCCATAAAAGGGTACGGGTAGATAAGATTAGATATTCTGCCCTGACTGAATGATATCTTGGATTCGGAAACTGGACTCATTCTGTTCTCAGATTAAGTACTTCCATCGTATCTATGTTGCAAGTTTGTTTTGGAACATATCACATATACATGCTGATCCTGATTCAACGTAGATAAATCTCTCCAATAAAAGGGAAAAAGAAGAAGAAACCATTATTATTTATATAATTGCACTAAATGGTGGCCGTTGGATTTTCAGTTGCAAGTATGTTAAGAAGAAGAACTCATGCGAAATGAACGTTCTTGCTTTTGCACTATGTACGAATTTGAGTGAAGGCTGGCTTACACCAATTTCGATTAAGCACCGGTTATTAAAGTAGGTGAAGTGGTTAGATTTTGCGAGTTGTTCCAACCACAGCTTCTTTCATTCCAAGAGCCAAATGAGAGTGAATAACACACCTTACCACTAGCTGTGTTAGTAGGAGCTTACAATAGCGGTAGGAGTATGACAGTAGCAGGAGCCTTATTATGCAAGGCTCACAAGCCCCCCACGGTGCGGTTCTATAGTGTTCTAGTCCTCTTCGGGCCAAACACTTTGGCCGTGACAACTTTAGTATCCGAGCAAAGTTTGGCTGAAAGTTAAGACTTGGAATTGATGGACTACCAATGTTGGGAGACGTTGGCATGACATCAGCTTCAGAGGTGCACATGGATGTTATACCACTGGTTCAAGGGGAGAATCGGTGGGAGAAAAGAAAAAGTAAGAAGGGTACATCTAATCCACACTTAGGCGTTGTTGTAGTTTTGGATACCCATTTGTACATGCTTGAGGAAGAGTGTGCTTCCTTAAGGTAGTTGTTGGCACGGGCTATGATCGGCAACGACGAACTCAATGCAAAGTTGTTTGATGGTGAGACATCCCTACGAGATTGTGTAGATAGTCTTGAGACTGTCCAATACTCTTTTGGCTCGTTTGATGGAGGTAGAACAAAAACCAAATTTTGGTAGGAGAGTCAAGGCTCCGAGGTTGAAGGTGAAAGGTCCAAAATTGTACACCGACATAAGGGACGAAAAAGTGATTGAGAACTTCCAATGTCAACTGGATATGTATATTAAGGCTGAAAATCTCAACGATAAGGAATGGAAGATAGAAACGACCTTAACTTTTCTTGATGATAATCCTTTCCTTTGGTGGTGTCGGAAGCTTGAAGAGATTGAGAACGATGATTGCGAGTTGGAGATGTACGATGGTTTCAAGAAGGAGATAAAGGACAATTTTCTATCCCATAACATTGAGGAAGTAACGAAACAAAAACTCTCTAACTTTAAGCAAACAACCTCAATTCATGATTACATTAAAGAGTACCAGTCTTGTTCCACCCCAAATTGTAAGCTATTTAGGAAGTAAAAGATGTGGTCTTCCGTTGTCATGGTCTTGATATTTAGCACGTCGTGGGAACCCACAAACATTTTCTGAAACTATAAAGGTTGTAGAATGATTGGTCGACAATCATAGACCGAATGCGAAGAAACCTTTCATGAATAATTATTATGGAAAAATGGTTTCGAGAAAAAGGATGGAGACCACCAAGATACTCGAGGTGATATTTCGACAAAGATACTTGATGTAAGGCCAAGCTAAAGAGTCCTTATAAACTTGAGTGTTGGCTATGCGAAGGACCACAAAAGTCCATTGAGTGCCCGAACAAGAGTGAAACAGGACATGTAAATGCAATGCAACAACAAGTCTCCATTGAGCTGTGGATGAGAGTTCTCCAATGAATATATGATATGAATAATGCTAAGACACCGGTATGCTTAATATACTTAGACGTTCTCGTCAACGGTGCAATCATAAAAGCAATGGTAGACATAAGGGCAATGCTTAACTTTATCACGCCAGTGAAGGCAGGATGTTTGGGTGTGAAGTATGCAGAACAGGAGGGTCTGATGAAGGTAATGAATTTAGCACCCATGAAGATGGTGGGTGAGGCATAGGCATTGTCAATCCAAATTAGGAGTTGAGAAGGTATGACCAACTTCTCCATTTCCCTGACGGATGATTATCGATTGTTTTGGGGCTAGAGTTCTTTCAGAAGTGTAACATGAATATACGACCAAAGTGGGACTTTGTAGCACTGCTTGAAGGAGATTCACCATATATGGTCAGAGTGGAAACAAGTGGGGTCGGGAGAAGGCTTGACCCTTGTCATACTGTACTTTAACTTAAAACGGCTTTGAAGTGGGGTGAAGAGATATTCCTAGTGGCTATACGGACCAAAGAAGAGCAAGAGGTGTCTAGCATGGGTGTACCCTCGTAACTTGATAGAGTGCTAAGGGAGTTTGACAATGTTATGCCCAACGAACTCCCAAAGCAACTTTCACTTCAGAGAAAAATTGATTATTAGATTTAGTTACAGCCTCGAGTGATACCGTCTGCCATGGCACCTTACCGATGACACCAGTAGAGTTAATAGAACAAAGAAAACAACTTGATGAATTGTTAGTGGTCGGTATTATAAGACCCTTAAAAATACCTTTTGGTACACCTCTTCTCTTACGGACCAAGCACGATAGATCAAAATGGCTTTGTATGGACTACTGTGTTCTGAAGAAGATAATGGTGAAGAACAAGTATCCCCTTTCTTTGATTGCAGACTTATTCGACCAACTTAGACATACACAAATCTTCTTGAAGTTAAATCTATGTTAAGGGTACTAGCAAGTGCGAATCGCTGACGGAGATGAGGAGAAGAGGACGTGCGTAACTTATTACAATGCCTATGAGTTCTTGGTGATACTATACGGTCTAACAATGCTTTGACTACATTCTCAACTTTGATGAAGATCTTTTATTTGTTTCTTAACCATTTTATCATTATTTATCTGGATGATATAGTAGTGTATAATGCTTTCATGAATCAACACATTCACTACATGCAAGCAATTTTTAAGCTATGGTGGGAGAACAATCTTTATGTGAAATAAGAGAAGTACCTATTTGGACAAATTGAGATCGACTTTCTAGGCAATATGATTTGTAACAAAAAGTGCATATGGGCGTGAGGAAGGTCCAATCTAGCGATGAATCCAATCTCCAACCAACCTGACGTGCTTTCGGTCTTTTCTCGGTTTGACTAAGTATTACTGATGGTTCATTAAGGGATGCACCGCTCTTGCAGTCCCTTGACAAATATGTTGAAGAAGGGCCAAATTTTGGAGTGGCCAAAGTCATGCCGATAAATTAAAGGAAGAGGTGATGAGGGAACCTGTGTTGAAATTGCCGGATCACAACCAACCATTTAAAATACAAACGGATGCTTTATACTTTGCCTTAGGGGTGTTGATGCAAAACTCACACCCTATTGCCTTTCAAATCCGGAAGCTCAAAGATGCAGAAAGATAATATTCAACTTATGAGAAAGAGATGATAGTGATGGTATACTATTTTCAATTATGAATACACTATCTCTTGGGGAATCACTTCACGGTATGGACAGATAATGTGGTTGCAAGTTACTTTTAAACTCAAAAGAAGTTGATGATGAAACAGGTACATTGGCAATAATTCTTAACCAAATTTAATTTTATGTTACTTTACAAGTGGGGTAAGGTAAACTTAGTGGCATATGCACTAAGTAGATGGGAGAGTTGTCTGTTCTTTAACCAGACGGTGGAAATTCAATGGTGCATATGCAAAGTGACTTAGTAGGTTGTATCCTTGATGACTTGGAGGCAAGCGAGACAACGAGATAACTCAAATCATTAGTTGATGAGAGTAAAAGTAGACGATTTTGGGTTGGGAATGACTTGTTACTAACCACCGGGGATAAAATTTATGTGTCAAGAATGGTGAACTTGCGAAGAGATATCTTAAAGGAGTGCCATGACTCGCCTTGGGTGGGGCACCTAGGTATGGAATATAAACAAGATTTGTTGGAGAGGGCCTACTACTTGCTCAACATGAGGGATGATGTGGTTGCCTATGTGCAAACTTGCCTCATTTGTCAGTAAGACAAAGTTGAGAACCAAAGATCGAAAAAATAGTTACCGATTTCAAGCCGACCATGGGAGAGTGTATCGATGAACTTTATCTTGAATTTTTTAAAGTTCAATAGTTGTCAATCTATCGTGATGGTAGTGGACATAGTATAATGTTTGTGGTAGCCTCATTGAAGTGCATGACTAAGCTCACGACGAAACTCTTCATTAAACATTTGGTGAAGTTTTAGAGACTCTCTTCCAACATAGTTAATGACCATGATGTACAGTTCACGAGCAACTTTTGGTGGGAGGTCTTTTAGTTGTTGGAGACATAATTATTATTCTCAACAAGTTGTCACCTGTAGACGAATGTCCAAACAGAAAGAATCAATACCTTAGTGGAGTGTTACATTCAGCGCAATGTTTATTCCAACCAGAAGGATTGGACCAAGTGGATGAATCTTGCTCAATTTTCATATAACTTGCAGGATAATAAGTCTACCGATAGGAGCCTCTTTAAACTAGCCACAAAACAACAACCCCAAATTCCTCACTCACTGACGGCAAAGAACACAAGAATAGTGCAGTTGGCGTACTTGTTTCTGATGAACATTCAAGAGAGGTATGATCTAACACACGTGCTCCTTATAAAGGCCGCTAAGTGGATGAAAAAATGGGCTGACATTAAATGTTGCATTGCGGCGTTTAGTGTAGGAGATCACGTTCTCGTGAAACTCTATCTTAAACACTCTCAATTTTTTTCATGGACAACATATAATGTTGATTCACAAGTATGACAAACCCTATAAAACCGTTAAATGGGTAGGAAACTGGGCATATAAGTTGTATATGCTATATCATGTTTAAATGCACCTTGTCTTCCATGTGAGCAACCTTAAGGCTTACAACATGGATACGGAAGATCAACGACACAACAACCTAACATGTGCACCATCATACTTGAGGACTCGAGGGAGGAAAGAGGTGGAGTTGATCCTACACCATGTACCTATAACAATGGCTGGACAATGGACATGTTACCTTGTCAAATGGAAAGGACTTGTTGCATACCAAACCACTTGAGAAAAAGGAACACACTCTAAGGTAGTTTCTTGAGGCACTTGAGAAAAAGGGACATCAACGACTTAAGTGTAGAGAATATGACCCTCCAACCACTGTGAACCAAATCATGACTATAGATCTAGGCCTCCTTGTGGGATCCTGGCGGCTATCGTTAGAAGTTTGGGGCCTCCTTATGGAGACAACTCCTTTGCTTGTAACTTTGTATAGTTATCCCCAACCAAGTTGTATTGAATAAGAACACAACTTTTTTCGAATTAAATAAAGTGATGTATTGCACCTTTTGCCTTTGCCCCTTTACTAACTCAAAAGAACTCACGTGAACTTAACATTCTTCTTTTGGCACAACGTACAAATTCGAGTGAAGGCTAGCTTACTTATGCAGGTGACTTTGACCTCCCAAAGTAACAAGAAAAAAGGCGGGCTTGGACAATGGTTTGGGCCTTTCGTGTATCTTCAAAAGGAAAAGAAGGTGAGCTTAGACAGACCCCTGCCCCTTGCGATCCAACTTGTGACCTTCTAATCGAAGGCCCTTTGGCTTGAGCCCTCCCTGTACCTCCAAGAGAAAAAGCTGAACCTGTACAAACCCTTGCATCCTTGTGATCGAGTTCGTGGCCTTCTAAATTGAAGGCTTTTTGCTCTCATAGCGTTAGCTATAACAAAAAAAATTGAAGGCTTTTTGAATTGAATTCTTTTCTAAGAGATATGTGGCTCCTTAGCTTGGAGGCTAAGCGCATTTTCTTTCCTTTTTGAAAGGCAAGCTGGGGTCAGGCAGGCAGACCCCCAATTGCACGCTTGGATATTGAATTTCTGACCTTTTGGCAAATCTTTGCTTTGTTTGTTTAGACGCGAGCTACGCATCCGGACCCTTCACTAAAACAGTGACTCGGAGGCATGCGGGGATGTTTCAGGAGGGATGACTCAAACAACTCACTTTATTATTCTGTACTTGTTGCTCTTGCCCTGGTATCCCTTCTTTTCGTTCTGTTCCTAGTTCCATGAAGTGGATCAAAGGAAGATGGTTTTCTTTTATGTTGAAAGGTTGGACGCTTATGCTTTGGTTCCTCCAACCTATCAGGCCTCTTTGGCCAAAGCACCAACCTGGTGCAGGAACAAAAAAAGAGAAGTTGCACTAACGATTTATATATATTCGAAGGCCATAAGAAAGATTACATGTCTCTTTCTTTCAACGGCTTAAGAATAAGGGACTTGTAAAATCGGCCACTGGACATATGCATGTATGGATTTGGTTCTGTGGGTCCATATATATATATATATATATATATATATATATATTGGAGTTTAATTAATCAGAAATATATGGTAGAAAAAGGCATGTTTGAAGGAATATAAGAGCGATAGACTGGACACATGGTAAAAAGGCATGTTTGCGAATGGGTGAAATGCATTGCACCTTTAAGTGGGGAAGTCTCATAATGGGGATATCCACGAGAACTTCTACCCATATTATGGATTGGTGTCCCATAGTTTTGAAAGATCTTTGATCGATAACGTTTAGAGAAAGGTGGATATACGGATTGGTTTTGCAGAATTCAGTAAGATCTAGATTGGTCTCCCAGAGTTGTTAGAGATCTTAAGAATGCCTCTCTCATATGTTTTGATTCCTATAAATTGATTCATAAGTCTTACATTCAGTGAATTCAATACCAATAGAGTTTAAGTTTCTTTTAGCATTTCTTAAAGTACAACACTTGTCCAACTATAACTACGCTTTCTCGATCGCGAAACTTCGACGAACGTATGGATTTCCAGTAATGCTCAACTTATCGTGAATCAGGGAGACGTTAATAACACACATAATGCTGAATTTTCTTATGAAGCTACCATTTCTACCATCCTCAGCTATTCCTGCAGCATCAATGTATGTTATCCATGGTTCCCCGATTTGACTTTGCTTCTGAATCAGGGAAGTGAAGCATCGGCGTTAATCATGTCAACTGAGAACGATCCGACTTAGAAGAAAGACAGCACAAACAACTTGTCGCTGGCTGGTTGATGGTGGCCAAGGCTGCTGCTATGGAAGCGTATCGAAATTGTAGGAAACAAGGCTGATATTCTGGCCTTGGCAACTAGGGATATTGCGCTGATAAGTCAACAAATTACCCTGCAGTCCGTTCGTAACCACTTGAAATATTCCTAATTTCCATGGAAAAACAAGTGTCTGTGTGCGCATGCACGCATACTGCAAATTTGTGTGGTTAATTTTCATATGCAGAAGCCGGCTCCATCTTACGCAGCAGAGTTAGGAAGCGCGGTCTCACTTCAACAGCCGGAAGATCGTCGGAGAACCTCCCACACCATCCTTCGATCAACAGCCGGTAGTATCGTCCGCCAACTCAGGCCAGACAAGGACATACTTTCTTTCAGCTAAGTATGCTTGTAAGGACAACATAATTCTAGTATTCATCCCATCCTAAACAAATTTCTAATGCGCCACTGCATATCGAATCCTATTTTGGGTTGATTCACCCTTCGTATTTCCAGAAAATGAGAGGCAGGAGAAGGAACAAGAGGCTCCGCGCGCGAGCCTCTCCCTCCAAAAATTCAGATCAATGAAAGATTGACGTAGAATGCTAAATATAAAAAGTGCTGTGCTGTGCAAAGCTAGATCCAACTTCTTTTGAAGTGGAAAATAGTTAAAACAGGTGCATCCCGTGAATCGAGCCAACCATATATACCACTAAAATCGTGGGTTACATTTTTACATTTTTTTGTTAAAAATCTTCATAATCAAGCACCCGAGAGTTAGCTCACTCTTGCTGTTGGTGGACGTTCGATTCTCATGGGTGTATGTGGGCGTGCGCATTACATTAGGCTTCGTTCTCCCTTTGTAACCAAAAAGAAAAAGGAAACTAATAATGATGCGAAATTGTCCATAAAATATGCCATGCGCAAGCTCTCTCAACTTCAAACTTCATCTTGCCTCTCCTTACAACCCGCCACAAAAGCAACGTATCCTGTGTCGTTTTAAAGATTGCGGAGTCATAGATTTTAAAGCCTAATACTGATTGAGCATCTCTCTCTCTCTGGGAAAAAGAAAAGAAAATATGCTCTTAATGGGAGGAGAGAGAAGCTTCCAAAACTCGAAATTGAGATTATTAACATTGAGGCACGTTCCGGTTGATGTTATATACATTGCGGATTGTAAAGGTAAAAGAAAAGCCAAAAAAACGAAAGGGAAGAAAGAAGGATGGAGATGGTTTTCAATTGTGGGTGGTGCCGATAGCAGGGCAGAGTTTGTGTATCATGTGTTTAAGGATGGCAAACAAAGGGAGCGCGCCTAGCCCATACCAGCACCTTGCATAGAGGACGCCTCCTCCGCTCCGTTCTTCTTGTGTTGTACTGGTGATTCTGATTCATGACGTTGAAGTCGCCGTTGTTGGTGAGCATTCCCCACATGACCTTGATGTCTCCATAGCCACACGTCCTAACGTCCTTGTCCAATTTTAGCAGACCTGCGCCATCCCAACACACCTTTAAGTAATTAATTATTATTATTGTTTTGAAACTAGAAAACCATACTTTTTCCATGGAAATAAATTAAATCGTAACATCTATCGTGATGTCTGTCAAGGTACTTCAAAATGATTTGAAGTGGAGAAGGTGTTTGAAATGATGCGCAGTGCGGAAAGGACTGATCAGAGTCATCAAGGGATAAGAAGCGTGTTAGACAATGATGCATAGCTTCAAGGCAAACCAGATGAACCGTTTCATCTAAAGCAAATTAATCACCAACACCGAAACATAGGCTGCGATTGTCCATTGCTCAATAAACAAACAGAAACAAAACAAAAGGAAAATTAAACGCAGTGAGAGAGAGTATATTATAATGGCATTTAACGCCTAATAGTAGAGACCATGCATGTAAGGAAAATAACCAAAGAAGGAAAGGAGGGTGGTGAGATATTATGTTAATCACGTAACCTCTCTTCTTCCTGATGCCAAGACGTGCAGCAACGCCGAACCAAACTCTCCTGATGGGAACCCTCATCTTGTTCCACCAATAATTGGAAATGCCGGCTGCCATCTGCCTCATTTCTGCTTTCCGACGATCCCAAACAACTCTCTCTCTCTCTCTCTCTCCACCCCCGTGCAGCGTTAGCGTCACCAAATGAAAATGGAGAAAGCTGAGAATTTATAGGGCAGAGCTCGCTTCTGGACAAACAAACGAGAAGATACGTGTCATCATCAGCACCGTAACCAGGGGGCTTCGTGGGTGCCCTCGTTCCATGTATGAGTTGGTTTACTTCCTTCGTCGTTGTCAAGCGTGACGTCCGCTCGTTTTGGCGCACCTCCAAAAGGAGCCATTTACTTAATTATTCGCTTCGTTTCATCCGCGGATTCGCGAGCCCCGACACAAGTCCTCGCACCCCGCGCTTCCTTTCGTATTCACTTCTGCGCTCCGCGGCTGCTGTGCACACCGTGTGAAAGGCGCCAAATGAGTGAACGCATTAAAGATTTCCTTGGTAAAATCTTCGTACAAACATATATATATATATATATATATATATATATATATAAATGTCTAATATGATTGCTCATCTTTAAAATTTCAATCATTTATGTTAATTAAGATAGTTGATTTAGTTTAAAAGTAAAAAGTATGCATAAATCAAAGTACATGTACACTGATGTTTTTCCACTTTTAAGCTTAATCATCTTAAAATAGACGTGAAGACTATCGAGAATATCATAAGTATATAACATGACAAATATATCATACTTAGACTCACCCTTATATATATAATCATGGAGTCTAACTATCATCTTGCTGCTTATGGAAAAAGAAAAATGGTTCTCCCACTAAATGATATGTTTGTGGCTTGGGCAAGTATGGTTCGTAGGAGTTAGGTTGAAAAAACCAGGCAGACATTGTACTTGTAGGCTGACTGAATGCTAGGCGTGGATGTTGACTGGTTATTTTGAAAATAAAGTTAATTCAAATAAAAAGTAAATATTATAAAGCAGCAAGTGCAACGTTAGTGTTTTATTAATGCTTTGTATCAAACAATCAATTATGTAAAATATGAATCAAACATGGAGTTATCAAAGAAGTTGGCACTGTATCCACGAAAGATAAAAAAAACTCGTATTCGCTCAAGGCTAAAGACCATCGATGTTCCATTCTATCATATTTTGACACTAATATCAAGGAAGATTACCAGTGGCCTGTGTTAAAAACAAGAATGTCATAGAAGCTTGGAGCCAGGGACCAAAAGCTGTCTGGAACATCGACATCTACCCTAAACCCATTCTTGTAACCAAGTGTCTCTAATTTACCACAAACGGGGCTTGCAGACCACCTAAAAAGATGAAGACAATTCACTGAATTCACAAGGTCCAGAGCACAAGAACTGTCCACTGATGATCAACCAATTCTCGTAAGGTGCATTTGCAAATCCCAAAGTTATCCTACTATCAACAAGTATGTATGTTGTTAAAGATAGAATTCGGGTCCCAAAGTGGACACGTCTTATTACTTTGGTCTCTTTATTCTTTATGTTTTAACTGTAATACATCATTAGTAATAGTTGTAGATTAGTCTTTCAAGTTAAAAGGTACTTATAAATAAGAGATTAGGGTTTAGGATAAAATGAAATGTGAGAGAAAGAAACGCAGGCAGCCGATTGTGGCATCCTCTACATGGCTTAGGCAGATTGGATGGTATGTTTCCAATCTGCCACATCTTGTAAGTATGTTATTTAGTTAATTTATATCATGGTATCAGAGCCTATAAGACGATAAAGTGAAGTGTTTTCCGCAAGAAGACGTGTATGACTGCACAAAGAAAGGGTCCAAAAAATTTCAGAAGTTTTTTGCATAAGGTAAGTGTGCAGATTTTTTTCCAGATTGGATATTTACTGAACCGTACAACTTCAATATTGCAAAGTGGTTGAAATAGAACATTCTTTATACTACCCGTGTGATCTATTAAGGTGGAAACAGAAGCAGACTATGAATAGTTGGCTGAGAATGATTAGGTAAGGTGTTTGTCTGTGGCCCTCCATTAACTGGCATGCTTTTCTTATCCTGACCACCAACATCCCACATGGTGAAACTGATATTCTTGTACTCAATAATCTCTAGCCATCACTCAGAGTCCCAAAGGTCGCTACACCAGGTCCTTCACTTGCAACTCCATCTTAGAATCATTAGGTCAAGGTGTTTTTATTGCTTTCCCCTTCATCATTAATGCCTTGGTAATGAGAACCTGATTAAGTGATTCAGCCAGAAGTATATTTCTTTAAAAGGTGCAACTTAAAGTATTGGAGCATAATATAGACATCGGCATATTCTTCAAAAAAAAAACTGCACAACTCATCTTTGGTGGTTGTTTTATCTCTTTTAGCTGAACCTTAACAAAAAAGAAATAGAATAGATATATATACAAATGACAAATAAAGGAAAAGGGATTGAAACTTCATACGAAATTTTTAAACAGCCCATAAACGATAAGGTAGATATTTTTCAAATTACATCTACCAAACTGGATGACAGAAATTATTTGGAGTGGTCAAGATCAATGGAGTTGACAATAATAGCAAGGGGGAGATGGATTTCTCATGGGACAAATTTCATGCTCAGCACAACATGATATACACTATACCAATTGGCATAGAGAAGATGCGCTAATTTTATCTTGGTTACTCCAATCAATGATCCCAATAATAGCGAAAACTTTTATGTTTTTTAACTCAGTACATGAAATTTAGAGTGTAGTTTCAGAAGCTTATTCTAGAAAAAAAAATGTAGCGAAGGAATATAAAGCCTTGGAAAAGATGAGGAAATGTAAGCAAGGAAATCGCTCTATTAGTGAGTACTATGCAGATCTTCGAGGATTATGGGATGAACTTATCTTTTATACCAATATAAGTTTTCATTATGTAGAAAGAAATTTAGAAAATAAAAAGAAAAAAGTGTTTGCCTTACTGTGAGGTGTAAATCCTGAATTTGAGACTATAAAGATCAACATTCTGGGCAGGGACAGACTTCCTTCACTTGATACAGTTTACTCCTTACTTATTCGTGAAGAAGATCACAAGAATTTAGAGAAGAACAACATTAATACCACAGAACAACATGCCTTACAAAGTAGAGGAGAAACTTTACAATATCGTGGAAGATGTGGTAACATAACAGAGGACGTGGAAGAGGACACTCCTATTCTGATGAAAATGATAAAATTATATGTTCTCATTGTAGAAAACATCGACACTCAAAAGAAAATTGATGGGAATTATATGGGCATCCATACTTCCGTAGACCAAGAAGTAATTCGGCCAATATTGTTGAGAGTTCAATGCCTAATACAAATGATATTTAAACACTTATTAAGAGAATTGAAGGCTTAGAAACAAAATTATCAGAAAACCATAATGCTTCTACTTCTCAGGATACTTTAGCTCATGCTACTCACATAGTGAAGGGTAAACAATTCTCTCCTTTTCATTCTAAAACTTAGATTATTGACTCTGGAGCTACAGATCATATGGTTGGAGAGGCTTCATATTTTTTCAGAAAATCATCTACTTCAAAAAAAGGAGCCAATTAAGTTGGTTGATGGATCAATCTCATACATGATTGGACAGGGAAGTGTACCCATATGTCTTACATATTTATAGTCAGTTTACCATGTTCCTAGCTTTCCTATAAATCTTCTCTCAGTCAATGCTTAAACATGTACATTGAATTGTAGTGTGACATTTGATTCTTCTGATTGTTCTTTTCAGGATTTGAAGACAGGAAAAATCTTTGGTTGTGGTAGTCTTCGACGAGATTATATATTCTAGAAGATAAGTCACAACATTTTGCTTCACTTAGTACTGTTGTAGTTACTCAAGATGCGGAGACCCAACTTTGGCATAGACGTTTATGTCATTTACCAGTGTCCAAGCTCCATTATGTTTTTTCAAATTTGAAAGTTGAGTCAAATAAAATTCCTTTTGAGTGTGAAGTGTGTCAAATTAAAAAACGCCAAAGAACACCTTATCCCCCAAGTGAGTCTAGGAGATCCCAACCTTTTGAACTTTTACATTCTGATATATGGGTTCCAATCCTATTTTCTCTTTGTTTCGTCAGAAGTACTTTGTTTCCTTTATTGATGATTGTACGCGTCTCACAATTGTCTACTTAATAAAATCAAAAGTTGAGGTTTCTACTCTTTTTCCTATTGTTCATAAATTTATTCTCACTCAATTCAATACTTCTGTGAAAGTCTTTCGCTCGGATAATGGGGGAGAATATATTAATGGACAATTATAAGAATACTTACTTACAAATGGTATACTTTATCAGACTTCTTCCTTATATAAATCTCAGCAAAATGGTATAGCCGAAAGGAAAAATCGTCATATTCTTGAAGTAGTCAAAACTCTCCTTCTTCAGCATAATGTTCCTAAAATTTATTGGGAGGAAGTTGTCCTTACTGCTTTCTATCTAATAAACAGGATGCCTAATAGTGTTCTCAAGAGAGAGTTTCATGTAAAAATTCTTGATCATGACCCCAAACTCTTTCATGTCGCTCCTCGTATTTTTGGATGCCTCTGCTTTGTTCATGTTCATTTACCAAGTCGTGATAAACTTGATCCAAGAGCAGTAAAGTGTATCTTTCTTGATTATTCTCAAACGAAAAAGGGTTATAAATGCTATGATCCAATTCAAAAGAAACTTTATGTATCCATGGATGTCACGTTTTGTAAATCGTTTTCCTATTATTCTTCCCTAGGGGAGTCAGCCTCCACTCTTCTCATGTACTTCCCTTAGTCTCCAATGAAACTAAAAAGCTAACAGATAAAATAGAAGAGAAACAAGTTGAATCAGAACCAAAGCAAATTATTGTATATAAGAGGGGACCGAGGAAGGTTGTTCATTATCAGGAGGAGACTTCTCAGACTCCAACCCCCAAAGATTATTCCCTTGATTCAGATCCACAACATGGAGTGAAAGATGACTTGGAAGTACCTATAGCATTTCGAAAAGGAAAAAGGACGTGTACAATACATCCTATCTCTAACTATGTTTCCTTTACTAACACATTTGAATATTATCAAACTTTTGTTGTAAATGCTTATCAGAATAACATTACCTCAAGTTTTGAAGAAGCCAACAGATACCCTTTATGGAGAGCAGCAATAAAAGCAGAATTGGATGCACTAGCTAAGAATAATACCTGGACAATCACCAAACTTCCCCACAACAGAAATATAGTGGGATGTAAATGGGTTTTCACTATTAAATACAAAGCAGATGGCACAATTCAAAGATATAAGGCAAGACTTGTTGCTAAGGGCTATAGTCAATCATATGGAATTGACTATAATGAAATTTTTGCACCAATAGCAAAACTTATGTCAATAAGAATACTTCTTAGTATGACAACTAATTTTGGATGAGATCTATGGCAACTAGATGTGAAGAATGCTTTTCTATAGGGAGATCTACATGAAGAGGTATTTATGAAACTTCCTCCAAGATTGAGTGGTAAGATTAAAGAAGGGACATTTTTCAAACTAAACAAAGCTATCTATGGATTGAAACAATCACCCCGAGCTTGATTTGAAAAAATCAGTGATGTTGTATGCAGTTTGGGATATCAAAGAAGCATAAATGATCATACTATATTTTTCAAGAGAAGTACGAAGTTATCAGGTCTTGCATTTTATGTAGATCATTGTGACTGATGATGATATTGAAGAGATATCGGCATTAAAACAAAATCTTCACAAACTATTTGACCAGAAAGATTTGGGAAGACTCCACTATTTCTTCAGCATTGAGGTATTATACTCCAATCAAGGTATCTTCTTAAATCAGAGAAAAAATACACTGTAGATCTGCTACGTGAAACAAATATGATGGATTGTAAATATAGTTATTCTCCTATTGAAGTGAATCAAAAGTTATTCATTGGTGATAGTGAAGATTTCAGAGACATGCAAATATCAACAATTGGTGGGTAAGCCCATTTACTTGACGATTACTCATCAAGATATCACTTACGTTGTTGGTATTGTGAGTAGATTTATTGAACTTTACTCAGATGTTGACTGGGCTGGATCGAAAGATGATAGTAAATCTACTACTGGCTATATTACACTATTTGGTGGTAATATGATTTCTTGGAAGAGTAAAAAATAAAGTATTGTTGCCAGATCTACAGCAGAAGTAGAATAAAGAGCTACAACACAAGCTATATGCGAAGGAAAGTGGGTTTCTTCATTAATTTGTGAGTTGGGATTTCATTCCATATAGCCTATACCTCTATATTGTGACAGCAATGCAGCTATTTAGATGGCTTCTAATCCAGTCTATCATGAAAGAACTAAGCATGTAGAGATCGATTATCACTTCATTTGGGAGAAGATCTCTAATAAAGAATTCAAACTGGAATATGTCAAATCCGAAAAGCAAAGAGCTGATTTTCTTACCAAAGAAATTAATTCCTTTTGTTTTAACTGTAATACATCATTAGTAATAGGGATAGATTAGTCTTTCAAGTTAAAAGGTACTTATAAATAAGAGATTAGAGTTTAGCATAGAATGTAACGTGAGAGAAAGAAACGCGGGCAGCTGGCTGTGGCATCCTCTGCATGGCTTAGGCAGATTGGATGGTATGTCTCCAATCTGCAACATCTTGTAAGTATGTTATTTTGTTAATTTATAACACATGCAAGCATAAGTCTCCCAAGCATTCAAATCGCAGAGATTCATAATTCAACAGGTTTTAGAAGTCAAAATTGGCATCAGAGCCAAGCAACAAACACAAGTCTCTCATGCACAACATTCTCGAGCAGGGTTTAATTTGGTCTCCCATCATTTCCAACTTCAATGCCAACCAAACACCAGAGAAACAAATCGGATAATAATAGTTCTGCAGCTATAGGGATACAAAATGCAATTCACCACCGGTTCTAGCTATAAAGAAATTCAACAACAACAACTAAGCCTTTTCCCATACTAGACGGGGTCGGCTACATGGATTCTTTGTTTCCACATATCCCTATCGTGTGCCATGTTAGCAGTTAACTCACAATAAGCTAGATCATTCTTTATTGCTTCTTTCCAACACTTTTGTGGTCGTCCTCTACCTCTTTTAATACTTTCCAAATTTAGTTTTTCATACCTTCTTACAAGTTCTTCTTTTGATCTTCTTTCTATATGTATAAACCATCTTAAACGATATTCTTTCATTTTATCCTCTATTGGTGTCACTCCTAATTTGTTTCTAATAACCTCATTATGTATGCGGTCTTTTCTTGTATGACCACTCATCCATCTCAACATCTTCAGAAATGAAATTGCATTTATGTGTTATATTCCTTTTGTGTTATCGAATGACAGAACTAGTAATTGGAGAAATCTGTAACCATATTATAAATGAACCATTGTTTTAATGCGTTTGCAAATTACGATGCTTAGACACAGGTGGATCTTAACTGGGCAGGATCAAATTAGTCCAAATCGAAATGATTGTATTTAAAACTGTCAATAGGAACCTCGTATGGATGCAACTCTCTGGGTCATGTTTGCAAGAACGCATAATCATGTTTTCTTGAACACAACGAGATCAGATGGTCAAATGAAACATATACATTTAGGAACATAGTTGAATTTGTGCAGGAGTGTCTGTTGAGACTGGGGATGAAGCTGGGCCATAAGTTAACAAAGCCATAACCGATTTAAATTAGGCCCATGAGTTGGATCTGGTTCTATCCATAATTCTGGTGGTTTGGACTCTGAATAAATGTAATGACTGCATCAACCCATGTTATTATTTAAATGTTTTAATGAACCAAATGAAATTGGATTAAGATAATGCTAAATGTAGGCAGAAGCAAAAATTCTCATTCCTTGTGGATCACAGTGTTATTATTTTCTAATCCCTTCTTATTTTGTGATGATAATTTACTTTATATGTTAGAAACCAACTTTTCCAGCTTATGAATATCTTATATTACTGGGATAAATCTTTAAGTGTCTGTCTAACTGATCAGCTTGGTCCTAACAGTACTGTCTTGCTCTGTTAAAAACGGCTAAAGGTTCTCATTGTGCGATATATTTGACAAACTGAGCTGTTTCATGCAAGGGGCAAAAAGTGTCATTGTATACTTAAGGCAGCTCTTTGCGTGCAGATAAAACGAGGCAATTATATCCAAATTTCCGATACCTCAAATGTTGTGTCCTTGTAGCTGGTTTTGGTGAAGTTGGTCTATTTTAATACATTTTAAGCAAATCATATTGATGTCTTCCTCATACATAATCCATTTGCAATTAATAAATTTCTCTATTGAGTCAACTGTACTTGTCTATCCTTATTTTCATGGTAGGCTTAGAGTCAGTCATTTAGTACACCAAAACAATGATTTGCTGCTAACAAATTTCTTTCCAAGTGAATCGACTTCTAATTTGATATTCTTGTTTAGTTACCAAAATTGGCAAGTTCCTCCATCCATCCTGTACTTCTGCTTGTTTTTCCATCAGTAAATTCTACAGCTGTTTTCACTGGGAATCCTTGTCTAGAGTTCCTTCTCAAACCTTTTATTAGAGTTTTGGTTAAGGCCAAGGAGGTGGTAGCAACACATTTAGTGATGAGGGAGTAAGTCCTTCTTACTGCTTCGCTGAACTGTTCTAACCCTTAATTTCTTTGACAAATAAATCTAGTTTCAACAATTCATATAAGGTTGCAACACAAAAACATGGAAATAGTTTCAAGCTGCGTCAAAGAGAAGTTTCTATTGTTTGAAGACAATAATTTACAGAAAAAAATTGGGATGGTTTTTGTAAGTTTGTAATGAGACTTGTTCTCAGTCCGTGATTTCTTATGTCCCATACAGAGGTGGCTGTTGCCAAAACCTGCATTTCTCCTCATGTCTGATGCACTTCGTGATATGGGTGAGAGTGCTCTGAGGATCATTTGCCAAAACAACATAAGGTGCTCTTGCACACGACAATGCATGTGAAACATGACTCCATGTTTTCTTGTTCCTAAGCCAAAGTTTTTTATGGATCTGATGAGCATTTATTTTCAAATAATAATAATAATAATAATATTTTGACTTATTGATTTTTTTCATGTTATAACTATTGTTAGGTGGTGGGCACATTCAAAGTTTGATCCAGTGAACTCACCCATGCTCTTTTTCGAAAAGTGTGTGCCTGTAATTCCTCCTAAAGCTCCTGAATTTGGCCTAGATATGACTCTGAAATATATGGTATGACATACCTATAAAAGAAGTTGACTCTATTATATGATCTTGTTGTTCCATTTCTCATTATATAAGCATGTATTGTTTTTCTATATATTGATTACATTGGAGTTCCAGAGCTGCAAAAGGTTGCATTTTTTTGAAGTTAACAGTTTTTGGAAAATATGGAAAACCTGTTGAAAATTTGAACTCCTCAGCTTCCTAGTTGTTCATTGATTTGTTTTCAAGCCTTGTGTGAAAACTTAAGCAGGAAGCTCATCTTCTTTATGTACAACTTGAAGCTTACTGTCTGTGATCCTTAAATGCATGTTTTTCTTCTCTTTGGGTAACTTTAGATAGTGGAATAAGTAGGAAACTTGGGACGTTGCTGAATGTTGAGAAGAAAATGAAATAGGTGGTTTTTGTAAGAAAGCAATTGGATGAACACATGAAAATGAAGAAACGAGAGCATGAGTAGTTGAAAGATTCCTTATTGCCAACATAAATTTTTTTATCAGACTTATCATGGGACCTGCTTTGGAGAAGAAAAAGGAATTATCATGTGACCATTGCATTACTTGCAACCCTAGCTTGCATTAGGGTCATCACCAACTTAACAGCTCATAAGGTCACTTTTATCACCTAAATGTTAAAATGATTTCTTCATGCATTGAGCTAAGACATAAAAATCTGCTCCTATCAGGTCCTCAAACGGAGAAGATGAAATGTATAAGTTGCATAAGGTCACACTCACACGTGTAGAAAGAAGTCCCATATGATTGGCTTGAAAGCCAAGTTATGTCGGACAAATTGACACAATTTGACACAAGGAATGTGTGAGTGATCTCTCTGTTCACATGTCATGTCCATGAGATCCCTCGGGCTAAAGGGGTATTTACTCTAAGTATCTGATGAGGACCTTTGAGGATTTCACTACTTTTTGGCTGTCTCACATTGGTGCAGGTAGTGCACACATAAGAATCATGGTGTGTGGGGCAACCAACAGGGTACACACACACAAACACGCTTGCAACTTTCTGACTGTTCTCTATAGCAGTAGGTTGCTGATAGAAAGATGCCTATGATTTTCCTAGGAGATGTGCTTATCGTTCCTAGAAGATGTTTGGTTATTCGTGCACTTTTTTAGCACAACATGCCTATATACTTATGCTCAATCAAGTTTAAGCACTAGTTGCCTATGTTGCTGTTTATGTTTTTTCTCTATTGTCGAGAGTGAGCCTTATTGATTTTACCCACTCTCTCATACACATACACATGAAAATAGAATCAAGATATTTAAATAAATTTTCTTGTATCTACACATGGTTCCACTTTTTGTCTGCAATATGAAAAACATTACGGTATATTACCTGTATCTTCATTACCAATACAATGTGATTCTCTGTGTCTGCCTGTCTCTCAGACACACACACACACACACACACAGATGCATGAACGTAAGAAGACTTTTTAAGTAAAACTCTTATCTCATTACATGGTTTCACCTTTTTCAGTTTTATGAAGTGTCGTTAGATTTGCCTGTCCTTTGAAAAACATCTTCCTCTTTTTGCTTCATTAATTACCATTTCTTCAATTTATACCTTTCTGGTGACTCAGTCTCATCTTAGATGTTTTGATTGTAAACTTTTGAGAAATGTAGATGGTGTTCAGTCAATTCTACTAAAGCATTTTTTTAGTAAAAGAAAACCTTCTTCTGGAAATCTGGAATATCCCCGTGACAATGTTATGGATCTTAGGAGTATCTGGGAGCTGGTACTTGCTGTGTGTGCTGGTATTCAGGGAGAGAACTATAGAATCCATAAATCTCATGGATTTGAGATCTTCCTTATGCTTCTTTGGAAGTGACTGTTAAAGCTGAATTGTAATAGGAGACGGGCCACTAGGGCCCGTTGAACTTAGACTAACTGGCCTGGCTACTAGAGCCAAGGCCAGTTAGTATTGCCGACCCCAACTAGCCGTCGGGCAACTCCTCTCTTTCCTTCCTCTCTATAATGTAAATGATGTGTTTCATGCTCTATAAATAGCAATATTGTAAAAACCGTATCGGTGCCCGTATTGCACTGGGCATCGATACGCCAGTATCGTACCGTATCGTATCGTACATTATGGTACCATATGGTGCAAATTTTTATTTGTTGATAAAAAATAAAAAAAAACAAAAAAATGTAAAAATTAAAATTAATGAACAAAACATATATAACACAATGAACATTAAACAAAATAGAATCCAAAAAAGCTTGATTTAAAGTACATTGTGAGAAGAGAATCACACGGTTAAATAACATCTCATAATGAACAAGCATCCATATCATAACATAAATACTTAATACCTTTAATTAATAAACAACAAAGTTACAAAGTTACAACATACAATCATCACCAGAATGTTACAAAGTTACAACTAAAAGTTAAAACAAATTACAATCATCCACAATGTGGATCATAATCAACAAATGCATTGTAATCGACATAGTCAGGATCACCATCATCATCATCTCCTCTTTCTTTCTCCCTAATTTCATCTATCTTTAACTCCAAGTTCTGTTTCGGCTTGGAGTGTCCTTTCCTTTTCATCCTCTAAATTGATGGGGGCTCCTTTTCTTCAACCAAATCATCAAGAATATCAACATTTTCGTAGCTCAACAGGTCATATGATACCTTCCTTGATCTTCTTACATCCTTTTGCATTTGTCTATAAACAAATAATATTTAAATTATAAAGAATATAAAATGCAATATAGTCAATTCAATCATTCATTATTAATAAGAAAGAACTAGGCAACAACAATACATATTTTTAAAATTGTTATTTTGCCTTAACTTCATGTTGTAGGCAATGTATACCCAGTCGAGCATGCTCTAGTCTGTTTTTTTTTTCGTGTGAATACATTAAAAAAAACTTCAATTTCTCTCACACCAACTCGAATTGCATGTTTGACTCAATATACGTTGAGGAAACCTTGCTAAGTTCGGTGCATCTACACCAAAGAGAGCCCACCATTTATCTGAAATAAAATACAATAATGATTAATAAGAAACACTCAAAGTCAATCAATTGATAACTTAAATGAATATCAATAAAAACACATAATACCTGATCGCATTTGAGAGCCTTCCAAAATCTCCAAACACTCTTTATATACTTGCTTAACTCTAAATGAATATTGCAACTTGTAGATGAATCTTATACAAGGCCAATTGCATTCAATATACATTGAATAATATTATGATCTTCCAAGAACCAATATACATGAATCTTTCTCCGAATCATAGTATCTACCACCTCTATTAGCTTATTGAATAATATTCTGATCTTCCAAGAACCAATAAGAATCTTGTTATCTAGGACTAGCTTCCTTACCTCCCCGCATTCATCCATATTGAAAATGCAGAGACCCTCTTTGTAATTTATTCATAACATTCGGGTGGAAATATAGCGGGACTAAGTTCTTTACTCATATCCGTCCATAATGTGGGAACTCTCTCAGCAATTGATTCACTACATCCGGACGAAAATGTAGTGGCCCTTGCTTACTTATCATTACATCCGGGCGAAAATCTAGTGATCCTTACTTACTTATCATTGCATTCGGGATCTGCAACGCGTCGCTAAGCAGGGACACCCCAAAGCAATGCTCATAATTTGTGTAATTTATAGTATAAAAATCTGACAAAGTTTTACGCTGACTGTCGGAAGTCTAACACAATCCTCCTCCTTTATCCGAGCTTGGGACCGACAATGAAGGGTGATCCCTTACATGGGCGGAGTTGGGCATTGGGCAAATAGACTACAAAAATAGTTCACGAAACCGAACACATGAGACCTTCACCCCATCACAACCAACACTGCAACTACTCTACGGATCTAAAAGAGATACTAAAATTAACCGTAAAACTTGAGCAATTCATGGGCAGCATTTCAACTTACATTCAATATGCCAAGAGCCAAAGCCGAGTTGCCTTGTACAAGCTGTGTCAAGGCCACGCTTAGTAGAGAACAATGGAACAAATATAGAGGCACGCTTAGCAAATGAACACATGTATCGTGCTATTAAAGGTACAGGGTTTCAGATTCTGGACATTACCCGTATGAGTGAATATAGAGCTGATGCTCATCCATCCAGTTCAGGCGGCAAGAAACATGATGACTGCATGCATTGGTGCTTGCCAGAAATTACTGATTCATGGAATGACTTGCTTGTTGCTTATCTATATAGAAATTGAAAAATGTTCTCGCTCTCTGACACACACATGCGCGTGCACACACACACACTCACTCACACAAAGGTTCAAACTTGGTCCAGGCTGGGGGCAGTTCACTTCGGACACATAGTCCCAGACCTGATTCATTTCCAGAAAAATTTGTCTAATTGTCTGCCTAAATTTGAGCCTGTCGGGCCAGATTTGTATCAATACTCGTCTATTCGAGTCTGTCAAGGTGGCGCATGTGTGCACTCTAATGCAACATCTTTGGTTTAGAAAAAAATTTAAACTCATATTAGGTAGCAAAGCCCATAATGCGTGGAGTACAATATAACTAGAAGACCTCTGTAAAGGGTTAGAGTCAATTCAGTCATTCCTGCAATTGAGGTTTCCCATCAAGTGCTAGCAACAGGTTCCAACTCTTAAGAGTGCTTCTTTCAATCGTGGGTTAGCAGGAAGAGATCTAAACTGAACAAATTGTTTTAGAAGTGAAGCTTGTGTATGTGAATTCGACATGTTTTGGTACAACCAGTTCAGGAATTCGCTGGAGGGCAGCTGCTAGTTTAAGTCAGGGCATTGCTTAGCAGTTTAGGTAGCATTTCAAGTGCATGCATACGGAACTTTGGACTCCTACGTTATCTTCGTTGCTATGACAAATGTGCCTTGGAGATAAAGAGTGGGTGAACAAATTGAAGGTTGCTCAGTGTCAGTTGAAGGATAGACTGGGGCCACGACCTAAATCTGTTGCTCAGAGCAGCCGTTGAATGTTTGGCAGGGGGACAAAATCTGTGGGTACTAATCTGTCAAAGCCATCTTTTGTTGTGATAGGTATGTGCCAACAACCTGAAGGCTTTTGATGCATGACCATCAGATAACTTTTTCGATGATGAGCAAGTTAGGGTACCATAAACGGACTAGTTGTGAGGACCAGAATTTTATTTTCACATGTTCTACTGTCAACCAAATTATTCTTGTAGTGAACATGTTTTCAGCAGGTTTTGCAAACGATTTTCTCTCGGTCAGTACTTTATCAATATATGTATTCAAACCCACTTATTCACTGCTAAGCAACAGGAAACAGAAATGATTTGAATCATCATAATCCTCCTTTATTTCTTTCCCTTATATTCTCCTTGTGGGGTTGACTTAGTCTGGTCCATGGAGCACAATTATATGTAGGGTCACCCCATGTGCGGTCAAGTGCAAAAGCCAACCTGTCATCCACAAGATTCTGGCTTGATGTGGGAAGTTCGTTGAGTCGATTCGATCATGAATCTATCATGTCTTCACCCTCAATCAGCGAACTGATGCTATAGCAGAGGCCGAGATGACTTGAGCACCCTAACAATTATCTACATACCTTAGCCTGTTATTAGTTCTTTGCTTCAAACTCCATTACAGAGTCCCCTCGTCAAGCTGTGAAATTGGGCAGAATATGAAACATATGTATAAAAAACATGTCAAGTTATGTTGGCCTTCTCATCTCTTATTACCTCATTCTGCTGCTTATGATTTCTTCCGGTGGTTTGGATATTTAGAGAGGGAGATGGCGCTCTGATGGGAAGGTAGGAGAAATTTAGATGATAAACATGCAAGAGGCAACAGAAGACCTCAAAATATTAGAACGAAACAATAAATATGATCTTGTCTCTTTGGAGTTAAGTGCTACTATGACACAACAGTAGAAGCCTCAGCTCACCTGGCAGGGCCCTCGACTGACAAGATGCAGGTTGTGAGTTCGATTTGGGGGTGTGCATATCTGGCATCAGGCCTCTTTGTTGTAACAAAAAAAGAAGTGCATCTGTGATACGGGATGAAGAATGCATAGGGAAAAAGCTATTCTGTGTCGGAGAAGGCCTGGTTTTTGTTGGTTGCGTTGGTTTTAGAGATTTTGAAGCTTGAATAGCTTAACTTTTTCACGTCAACTCAGTGAGGCCAAGAAGTCGTAAAATGTGTGTTGTGATGGAAAGATGCAGCAATGAATTCAATAATAGCTTCTCCCTTCTGCCTGTTACTTCGAAGAAGTTGGGCCCTAGTGGAGTATCCAACTCAGTGAAGAGTAGAATTACTAATGACTTGACCATTCATGGAAATGACAAAAACAAACGATTTATCTTAATTATGGACCTTTACTATGGGAGAAATTCTTATGCTTGCATACCAAGATCAAGACAGCCTTTTAGTAAAACTTGAGGGGAGTGTCATTCTCTATTTCAAAAGTGTCTGCCAATAACAGGACGAATGTTGGAAGTAGGTCGAACATTTTCATACATTTACACATGCAGAGTTTTTTCTTCTTGGCACAATAGGGAGTCTGCAGCGAATGCAAACTTGGCGTGTTGAACTCTTGACCTTTAACTTGTGAGTGTACACCCTAGCCAGGTGAGCATTGTTCCTTGTGCTGCAGAGTTAATTAATAGTTTGCTGGTCTATGGTTATAAATTTATGACGGGACATTATTCTACATAAAAGTGAGCTATTCTGGCTTCGTTGGGGAAATCTTTTTCTTTTTCACACTAGCTACAGACCTTTGCTGAATCATAAATACAGACTTGATTGAGGACAATAGTGGGTCTCAGCAGATTTTTGTGTTATCTGACATGATTTGATAAGTTAGGCATGCAGGGGAATCTGTAAATACATGTCATTGTTTTGGATTTACAGGTCAAAGGTAGGAGGAGAAAAGTTTTCTTTTTCTTTTTCCTGGTTTTCCGATTTTTGGACGGCTGTGATTTATTGGTTTGGACAATATGCAATTACTGGCGTCCCCATCTCCCTACGAAATTATGGGGGTTCAAGCATGAGCTAACCTGCCGTCTACTCGTTGATACAGTTGCATACAAACATTGTCATGCCAAAAGTGCTCGAGTCTAGACTTTTTTTTTTGGTGTGTGTTTGTTCGACTTGTTGAACCGATTGACAAGAACTTTAGGTTGAATGTGAAACGCATTTGAGATGAATGGGTTTCTCTAAATTGCTATCATATCTATGGAGGAGTCATGTGTCACCCTAAAATTCAGAACAAGACCAAAGAGTGTACTACGAGTAGTATATCTACTTGTTGGGCGTTGGGAGATACATGTCACTATGTCAAAGTAAAGAAGGGGCATGGGAATGGTGCGGGGATGCATGAATCGGAGTCATAAAAAATAATACTGAAAGAGGATGACTGTGACCCTCCCTCTCTCTCTCTCTCGATATATATATATATATATATATATATATATATAGTGTTTTGTTTGTGCTTGTGTGAAGTCTGCCTTACTCCAGTTCGCCAGGAAAAGCAAAGAGGGATGGACATCCTTGTGTGGAGAAAACCAGTAGGGTGAGAGCTTTTCCCCATACTGGGCCGACCCGGCTCGAATCCAATATAGGCCTTGTGGGTGGTTTAAATGATAAGAAAACTGTGCGCAGAAAAATATCGTCTATCCCTTTGACGTACCACCCATGATTTTCAACGACGGGGATACAAATTAAAATCATAGGTTTGAGGTCAAAGCGACCAACCTGTTTTTCTTTTCTTTCCCGGTGACAATACGGGAGTTCGGAGCCTCACACACACATACGCACTTACACGCATGAACCCCCAGGAATCGAACTGGTCACCTGCACTGTTGGAAGTTAGACAGCCCTGCCAGGTGACCAACCAGGGTTTTCATGCAATTTTTCACACAGTACAAATCTTTTTTATTATTATTCCAATTTTCTTATAAGCGAATTTGTACCCAATCATAGTTAAACAACTTTCCAATTGAAATTGACTTTGCAAATTTGGTGTTTGGTTTGTGCCAGTGTAGTTTGGCCTTCGTGTACATCAAACAACGGAGACATTATTGATTATAGGGAATTTTGCGTTTAACCATCTAACTTATGGAAAATCTAGAAATCACCTACTGGAATGCAATTTTTTTCCATTAACCACCTAACCTTTTCGAGATATTGCCAAAGTTAATGCTTCTCTTCCTTATTTGAATAACAGTAAGACGTCAAATAAGTCATTTATGATGCTCAGGTTATCTAATACCTTGCGAAGGTAGGCAGCTAAACAGATGTTCTGGCATTCGAGGTTGTGATTCATGAATTCAATACGAATTTGATGTTTAAATGTAATCTCTATTTATTTATTTTTTGCTACAAAGGGGATTCTAAAGATAATGAACGCATATGTATCGAACTCATGACCTCTAACTTGTGAGGCAAATCCCTAGCCAGGTGAGCCAAGCTCTTCGTTAATATCCATTAATTTTAATTATCATTTCTTCCAAAGGAACCTTAACTAGTGGTTAAATACACCTCTCAATGAAGGTGGAAAACCGTTTAGCTGTCAACTATTGATGTTGGTTAATTATTACAATGAATGGAAATATCAATGGATGTAAAATGGCCCCATTAATATTCCTTTGGAGTCAAATTTGGGTAATCCGTATGATTGCATATATTATTGGGACATGCTTGAACCAAGCCATGTAACTGAAGCTTTTATAGCATTTGACGCAAACCAAACCAGATGAAAATGGAAAATTTCATGGACGGAACCCTACCACCCTACATATATAATACTGAATACATCAAAAGAAAAAAAGACAGCTGATAGTATAAATGCATGCTTAACCTAGTTGCTGAGATACAAAATGAAAAAAGAATCCATAACTTGAAGTGGAAATATAGTGCCTGTTAAGGGAAAGGTTTTGGTTTCGGCATGGAAGCGAGCTTTCCTCTACAACCTATCTTCTGCGGCTATATCTATCTATCTATCTCTGCACCCACACCCACATACACACTCGCGTGCACACACACACACACATATATACGTGTGTATGGTGTGTCTATATGCTTTTGAATAAGGGAATATTATCATTATGGTAGCTTAATGTGGCGAAATATATACAAATGAAGCACAAACAGTGAACAACAATTATTAATTATTACACACACACACACATATATATATATACATATATATACATACATATATATATGTATATATGTATATATATATATATATAGACGTGTGTATGGTGTGTCTGTGTGCTTTTAAATAAGGGAATCATTATCATTATGGTAGCTTAATGTGGTGAAATATATACAAATGAAACACAAATAGTGTACACCAATTATTAATTATTATTGGGTGACACCTCACTTCCCCAATGTATATGCAACACGTCACTACAATTATTGTTTTGTTCAATAATATTGTCATTGTTGGAGGAGAAAATTGTGGTGGTGAGATAGTACGAGGATTGGTCTACCAGTACGAACAAGCAGTTGTTTCATGCGTCAAATGAGGTTCAGCTCCTTCAATGGGCCTAATTAAACAACCAACGAGCCGACAGTCTGGCCAAGAGAGAAGATGGTTAGCTCCAGAAACCACTGAGCATAAACTCGAAAGAGAGAACCTCCTTGATACACTCGGCTTTGGAATAAAAGCATTGACACCATGCTCATTTACTGCAACTACAACGAAATCTAGAATATAGGAACACCACCTTTAAAGTCACTTATCTTCAATCAGGCTACTTTCATATGTCTCCAATTCTAATCAAAGTTATCCCTGATGATTCAAAACGTAGTCTGAAAACAAAACCAAAGTCAATCCTCATCCTGCACTAAATGGGATCGGCTAGCTACATGAAAATGTAGAATTGAATTTGAGAATTTTATGAAAATAGTTAGAATTATTTGATGTGTATGTACAGATTTACGAACGGACTGGTCTGTCCAAAGAAGCAATAGCTATGAAGACTGGAAGTTTTCTGGAACAGAAGTAACAATTACTAACAACATATTAAAGTTTTCATATATGCCTGTTACTGATGGCAGTGACCATCCCTAATTATTTTTTCTTGTAGTGTGCCCGTATGACACCGCGATGCCCTTCCATTTCAACCTAGGCGAATCAAGTGTCCTACATGGTTGGTCGTCATTCCGATCTTTCTGCACTAAATTAGATTATGAAATTTAAACAAGGTCTACCTTGGTTCAATTTTGAACCACGTCCAGCCTGCGGCAGTGACTGAAGAAGCAACAAAGACTTCGGAGGGAATTAAAATTTTTAAACACCAATTGTAAGTAATCTTGTTCTGTGAGTAGTCAGATCAGTGTAAAACGGAATTGTTCAACCTAGGCATTTCCGCCGGTTTTCAGGTTTAGAAGGGATTTGCCACTTTTCTTTCTCATGTTCATAAGATGGTCCTTCTATGCTACGTCTTGTTGAAATGCACATAATCGTGGATTTGTCCATATAATAGCTGTTTAACCTTACGTGCACGAACATGCATCTGATTACGAAGCAGAGGTGTTATTATAACTAACCGTTCCAAGCATGAATGGACTGGGCGATTCAGCTGTCAGCAAGACAAGAAGGGAAAGCCTTCTTAGGAGAGTAGCTAGAGAGAGAATATGGTCCCATACATATGAGAGAGAGAGAGAGAGAGAGAGAGAGCGATGGGCTCATGTGCTGGTCTCTATGTCTATAAGATCGTCAGAGAGCGGGGCCCTGTCTCTGTTGCTTCCGGTAACAGTTCGGCGTATGCATTCAGTGACATGGGTTCCAAAGCTCAAGGCATTACTAATATGTATACTTCTCCCACCAGAAAAAGAAGCAGAAATGAATTTCTCTTTTATAAATACCCGCAAGATTCCCACTTGCTGAGCACAAGACCAGACAGAGAGAGAGAGATTGCCGAGCCAGGAGATGCTCTCTAGGAAACTTACATGCAACTCTCATGGAGAGGACTCCCCTTACTTCATGGGTTGGAAGGAATATGAGAGAAATCCTTACGATGAAACCACCAATCCAACAGGAATCATACAGATGGGTCTTGCAGAGAATCAGGTAAAGCTACTTGATACCTTTGTAGCAAGCTAAAAGTTAGGCGTTTCTGTCTCTCTTTCGCCATCTTCGCTAGCTAGACATGAACGGTGATCCCACGTACTGTGCAGCTTTCTTTAGATCTTGTTGAGACGTGGCTCAGCGAGAACCCCAAAGCGGATTGCCTTGTCAATGACGGGACGTCCCTGTTTAGACACATGGCGCTCTTTCAAGACTACCGTGGTCTGCCAGCATTTAAAAAAGTATGATAATTTTTTCCTTTTGATTTCATTCCGTTTTCCTGATTGCACGCATGTTTCCTTGGATGTTTGGTGCCGCATAATTTGTTTCCTCTTATGTTTACTTCACAGTGCATTCTGTACTTAAAACTATGTTAAAAACTGTTGCTTCCATGGGAGCCACTGCGAAGGAAGCATTTCTACCTTAGCTTGCTTGGTCTTGGTTTTGCCAGCTAATCCATTTCTTATACAAAGACTCATATTGGCGCTACTGTTCGTGTACGCGTAGGCACTTGCAGATTTTATGGGTGAAATCAGAGGCAACAGAGTGAAGTTTGATCCGAACAAACTGGTTCTCACAGCAGGCGCAACGTCTGCAAATGAAATCTTGATGTTTTGCCTTGCTGAACCAGGAGAAGCGTTCCTTGTTCCTACTCCATACTATCCGGGGTATCTCTCATCCTCTTATCATCCTTAACATATACCCTGACATCGATTGATTAGTTCAATGTTAATTAGTCATCACTCACCATGTGGCATATTTCCTACCAGATTTGACAGAGATCTCAAATGGCGTACGGGGGTCGAAATTGTGCCCATTCATTGTTATAGTTCCAACGGCTTCCAGATAACTGAAACATCATTGCAAGAGGCTTATCATGATGCACTGAATCGTCAACTGAAAGTGAAAGGTATTCTAATTACCAATCCTTCCAATCCTTTGGGAACAACAATGAGTTTCAAGTCTCTGAAGACTCTCCTGAGTTTTGCTAACGCAAAAGGGATTCATCTCGTCTGTGATGAGATATACTGCGGCACGGTTTTCTTGCCTCCCAGTTTTGTTAGCGTTGCTGAAGATGCAGTGTTGGCAGAATGTAATATCTCTCCCGAATTTGTTCACATCGTTTATAGTCTCTCAAAGGACATGGGCCTTCCTGGTTTTCGTGTCGGTGCAATCTACACTCGCAATTATAATATATTAGAAGCTGCGACAAAGATGTCGAGCTTCGGATTGGTTTCATCTCAAACACAATATCTTCTCTCTGACATGCTCTCTGACAAGAGCTTCACTTTCAATTATATCAAAGAGAACAGGAGGAGGATCTGGGAGAGACAGAAACAACTGGTTTCCGGGTTAGAGCAATGTGGGATAACTTGTTTGAAGAGCAACGCTGGTTTGTTTTGCTGGGTGAATATGAGTCACCTCTTTGATGGACCAAGTTTTGATTTAGAGATGCAGCTGTGGTACAAAATAGTGCACCAAGTTGGTCTGAATATTTCACCAGGTTCATCATACCATTGCACGGAACCGGGTTGGTTTCGTGTCTGTTTTGCAAACATGACGGAGAATATGTTAGCTGTCTCGCTTGAAAGAATCAGAAACTTTCTTTCGGGGTCTGCCCTTGATCAATCTTCTCAAAAGCCGTCGGCTGGGCCCGGAAAACTCCTTCACTGTAAACCATCTTTCACTCGGTGGATTTTCCGTTCTGATCATTCTTATCAGTCAGAACGTTTCTAGGGTTAGTTAAGATTGTGGGGTTGTTTTGTGCTCAGCAGCTAGCGCTTGTACTAGTGGTTTAATTTTCTCTCTTCCCCACTCCCTTTTTTCCCATCTTCTTTGAAGTTACTCCTTAGAGAAGTTGGATTGTTATGTAAACTGGGAAGGAGTCTTGTAAGCCTACTGTTCTATTGCTGAAGTATATTGCTCTCTCTCTCTCTCTCTCTATATATATATATATATATATATGCACCGGCCCACGGGGGCGCACTCACTTGTGATTGGGCAAGGTCTGTTATTTTGACAGTCACTGAGCACCTAACATCCTAAATTAGTACAGGTCTCCATCATAATTTAATTTGCTCTCTATTGTTTCACTCGAGTACTAGACGAACAACATTTCATCATTTGGATAATAAGGCACAAATGACAATTCGCCACCAGGATACCCTAGAAGCAATTACATTGAAGGGTTCAACTCTGGATTAAATGTCAGCCGTGGAACTGACTGTAGGGGACGGCTGTGGTAACGTAGGATGACTCGCCTTCAAGTGTGAGTGATCTTAATACCACCCAATTGCAGGTGCTGGTTCGATGAGTACAAGATTTTGCCTGTATTGATATGACGCCCTCTTTATTTTATTTGTCTTTTGACTGACTTGTTTCTCTTCTAAATCTCTTTCTTGTTGTGGATCAGTAAAATGGTGCAGTAAAAGTAACACCAATCAATTTTCCTTCCCTTTTCACTTAGGAAGATCGTTCTGGTGTAATTGTACATATGTACGTAAATAAACGCCTTATTGAACTAGAGAGAGAGAGAGAGAGAGAGAGAGAGAGAGAGAGAGAGAGAGAGAGGGAGACCTCAATCGCCTTCCACACGGTAGCCTACCTACGAGAGCCTTTCGTATCATTGCAAATTACACGGATCTACTTACACCAGGTTGGAACCCTACTCTTGATCTAGGTCTCATTGGCTCACCACAAAAGGGATCCAGATCCAGATCGTATAACAAGAACAAGAAAATTATAGATAACCCTTACACCGCACATTAAATTCCTTCAGTTTTTTGGGTTTAAAGCGTGCTTCTATGATGAGACGAGGATTTTGAATGTACTCCAACGGTATCATCGGTAGACATAATTCAAAAAGTCACTCATCCATGAGATGATGTTTCCAAACATATGTATCTTAACCCCGACATTATTCCTTCATCCTATACACTCTATGTTGCTTAGCACCCATCAAAGCGTTAAGAGATGTTAATTAAATATCTCATTTGGCTTGTGGGAGGATGATGTACAACATATGGCTAAGACGCACCATCAATATATCACTATATATATATGAGTTAAATATACTCAACAAGCATTGTAGACACACATTGGAGCCCATCCAGTACTACTGTGGATAGGTACCATGACCCCTATATACATAAAACTTTTATATGCTTGTTCTTGTGAATCTCAATCCTAATCAAGGAGATGATGATTGAGATCAAAACCTAAAAAGCAAAACATATACGTGAATCAAAGTACAAGCTGCAAAACATTTTTTGCTTTTGGCCTTGTAAGGATATGACAAGCATACAAGTCTCTCTCTCTCTCTCTCTCTCACTATATACATATATAGATAGATAGATAGAGAGCCTTGTATGCTTGTCACATCCTTACAAAGTCCATATGCTGGGGCTATCTTCTTGAAAAGATTTTGAGTTCTTTCATGAACGTATAAATTTACTGATGGTGTAAATGTCTCTGTCACGGGATGTATATTACTAAGCAGGGATGTGATCCATTGCATTATCAAATGGCGCTTGCAAGTTATTCCGTGATACTCACTATGCCGACCTCATGTATCCTCTAGAATCAGATAACACACTTGAAGTGAGAACACAGGCAACACCGAGGGGATGCATATTAGTGTATTTTAGCAATAATCACTGGATACACCATATAAAATGTGATTACCAGACCAGGTAAAACGTTTCACGTAAAATCTTCAACATGAAGAAGACATCTGTCCTCAGTTCTAGTTTTCGCTATCGATTGGACAGGCATCACATGTCTCATTGGCATTACACATTAACATTCTAACCCATCATTTTACTTACCAATAAATAACCCGGAAGTCTTCCCAATATCGATAGCAACGTTAGACTATGATATGGCTAGGCGAGTAAATAGATTACAATCGTCATGATTACCACATCTTATTTGGGACCATGCCAGCTAGCCTGTGTGCACCATAGTAGGGTTTCAACATGTCCGGAGATTCACCTATTTATGTCACTATTAAAAAGCAAGATTTCTTGCTGTCTCTCTCAATGACAAGGCATTTCATTCTGCGATGACATTAAGCCACCAACATGCAAGAACATTCTGATTGACGATATTACATTTCTAACTTATAGCTTCCCTATAAGCAAATAATTCACAAGAATTATCTTATTGAACTAAGATATCTGCTAAATGTTTGTTGTACAGATTGTGATAGCTATAAGTTAGAAGTGTTTGATTTGGGTGACTCGAGATTCTGGTTGACGATATTACACTTCTAACTTACATTCTGATTGATTTTTACAAACTAGGATATCTGCATTCTGATTGATTTTTACAAACTAGGATATCTGCTAAATGTTTGTTGGATTTTTACAAGCTAGCCTCATTACACTTATAACATTCTGATTTACGACATTGGTTTTGTCGAAGAAGACTACCAAAAATTAGATACTCGAATAACCACCTAACAATCTCCATAAAAGCCAAGGACTATGCTGTCACTCTTTACAATGTATACTGCTTTCTTTTATCAATTCAAAACATTGACAGCTGACCTTTCTCCCACCTGCTGTGAAGCATTGATGGGTTGACTTTTACAATAGACTGAATCACTGCCACACGCGGAATGACTCAAAAACCAATCAAGCAAAGGAAGCCCCCAAGTCTAAATGATGGACAAAAGCAGGAAACAAGATGGTTCAATGCTGAGAGAAAAAGATATCAATGTTGAACTTGTATCGACATGTGATATACAGCCGAAGGCTGAAGATAGAACTCCTGGCAGTAATCATGCTAATTTATGAACTGGGGTGCGGCAAAAGAAGTCCTTTTAAGTTCGAGCATCCATTAGTTCAAAAAAGAGAACGCCATAACAGATGGAACCAAACCAAAATTCTCTCTAAATTTAAACCCTATAGAACTTTCCCATTATACATTTCTGCATATACCAACAAACTCCCAAACTTAAATAAAGTGTGTAACACAGGACACAAACACAATTTACAGAATCATGGAATAACATTCCAATGATCAATCATTTGCAGGAAAATAGTTTTGCTTTAAACACCAAAATTTATTTAGATTGACCATTCGTAAGACCACCAACCCAAGCTAATAGCATTGCCCAATTATGCTTGGATTTGGGTCAATCCTACACAAATGACGCAATCTAGAGAAAATACACAGGTGTGTTTGAAAAGCACGACCTGTCAAGTCAATCCCCTTGAGCCCTACTGAACATGGTTAGATTTGTTAAACATGAATTCTGTTTCAATGCATATAAGAGTGTCTGGTCAGCTCGAGGAACATGGAGCCTACATGGAAAGAATAAAAGCCTCTGAACATATCTTCCTTTTCTTCATCTTGAAATATCATACGCAGCTGAGGAGCTTGAGCTCGCCCAATATGAGCTGGAATATCACTTCTAAAACCTGCACAAGAACGCTGATTTTCTCAAATGAACCAGTTCATATAGTTGAGACATGGCATGCGTGATCTAGAAACAACAAAGTACAACTCAAAAACATGCAGAACATAAAAGAACAACTCTCCAGATTGTCTGGTGAATGGATCACATTATATTGATTTGATTGCAGAATCACAAAACTGTGCATGCCGGAAGAGTTCAGAATGGAATAGTGACACAAAACAATTATTTGAAGGATGTGCATGAAGACACCACAAATGTTGACAGCCTACTCAAGTTGTTCTCTAGAAAAACTTTCATCAACAAAATGGAACAGGCATCCACAAGTCGGCCCCTTTTTCACAGCATGCTGCCCTAATCATCAATTTTTACTGTTTGGAAAATGTCAGAGGAACCAATAGCATCTTAATCTCCAAAAAAAATTGACCAATTAAGTGTCATAGTGCAAAATGAAACAAACCAAACTAGAATAAGAAGCCACCGGTTACTCCCTCTCAGTCTCTCTCTGACAACAGGAAGTTTCGGCAAATAGAGAAAACAAAACTTTAGATATTCCATGCATTTATGAGGACAATAGCGGTTAGCGAGTTGTTAGCAGTTGACCCAGACATAGCAGTAGTGGGGATATAGCGGATTTAGTGATACATTTTATTTATAATTAAAAAATATTATATATATAATGGATACTCTAATTTCTAAGAAATATCAAGAAACACATAACCACTTCTTTCATAAATATGATTCAAACTAAATAAACAAATTCTAAGAAGACAACCAATAAATTTTATCTGGCATATGAATATTGAATTGTTAAACTTACATTAAAAAACAAAAATATAAACATAACCAAATTATTCTACGCAGTAAGTAAAAGAATTAAAAGAAACTAATATATATTATACTTATGTGCTCAAGTATGTTGACTATGATTCATGACTCCAATCTAATTTGTGTAAGGAAACAAATTATACTTGCAAAAAAATAAAATAATGTTAGGATGGACTAGTGGACCAATATACCAATTAACCAAAATATTTATAATACTTTTGAAGCAATAATTTTAGCATGCACCAAATATAACAACTAACAACTTAACAACTAACAATGATTATAATATACACTTAATTTAAGATAAACCAAAAAAACTATTTTATAAGAAACTACTCATGTTCATTCATTTTAAGACGAAATAATTCTTCTTTCTCTTCGTCTGTTTCTTTAAAATTAAATTCTTCTTCTTTATCTTGTATAGGCATCTTATCTTTTCCCTTACTTTACCTTCTTTCGTGTCCTTGATCTTGTATATACAACTCTCCCTCTTGATATTTCGGATGCCATGTCAATATTTTGTCATGTAAATGAATCATCGCCACTAACGAACTCATCATCAGTAAGATATTCATCATGATCTTCAACTGTTGCCAACATGATGGGGTCGAAATTTGTTCTGTTAGCTTTCCTCTCTTCGTACCTTCTTCTTAGCTTTTTATTATATTGCACGAAAGCTAAGTCATTAAGCTTTTGATGTAATAATTTATTTTGCTTCTTCGTATGAATCTAAGATAAGTGAAAGAATTAAGGTAATTCATTAACTAAATAAAAAGCTTAATTTTATTATATTATAAATAATAAAGTATAATTCTTACCATTTCGAAGGTGCTCTAATTGCGTTCACATGGGATGGTACTACAAGTAAAACTCAAAACCTATATAGCAAAGTTTTACAATTCAGGACATCCATAGCCAAAGGTCATCTACCATTCCACTACGAGAAAAACATGTATATGCTTTTCTCGAACTTATAGCTAATTCTAATCCAAAACCACTTGAAACACTTCAATAACTCATAAGTTGTTAAGTGATTTGTTGTTGTTCTTCCTTACTTCCTACAAGTATAGCTATAACTTGAAACATATCACCTTTAATCTCAACATTAGATTTTATCCCATTATAATCATTATACAACCCTGAATTTAGATATAATACAACAATATGCAATGGCTTATGCAAACTAACAATAATGTTTTCTTGATTTCATGGTATGATGGAACCTTCATTCTAGGACTAAACTGTCCTATATCATTAATCATTACTTGAAAACAGGAGGATCTGATAACATTAAAAGGGATTCCATTTTGATACATCCACCTGCTAATGGATATAAATACTCATTCTCTTTCTTCTTTCTTATATTAATTTTCTAATATAGTCAGGTGTAGTAAGTCAAGCAATGAACGTTGGGCGCCTCCCCCTACATTAACTTCCATACTAGAAGCTTCTCCTCCATATGAAAATGAAATATTTTCGGCCTTTTTCTTTGTTGTACCATGTACATAATCGTAAATCACTTTCTTTATTTCTTCCGTTGCATTCCTATAAGCTGCCACATTTTCGCTCCTTTCCATTAAACGGTCCTTTCATCTTGTAATTCCACTAGTAGAAATATAGTTACATAACATGCAAAAAAACTGACATATTATCCATCCTAGATTTTGTCAAACTCCAATTCCATCCAAGATCCTTAGAAGCTGGGGGTTTATAGTTGTATGCCGGATTAGAAAACCAAATACCAATTGTATTACTAGTGCCGGTGCCACTGCCACTACTGCCACTTGGACAACAAATGGTTGTACTAACTGATGATTCCATACTCACACTAATAAAAATCAGAATAAATAAATTATAAAAAATAAATTAAAAGGTCATTATGAAACAACTTGATGCTTTGTTGACACTTTATCAAAAGGAATTTTCACACAACTAGAGGAAGATAAAAAACTGCATTTAACAAACAACACCCACGGTTTGATGAAGAGAGAACACAGAAAGGGAGAGTGAGAAAACAAAGAACTCTAAGAACAACACCCATGGTTACTTCTAATGTATGTACCTAGACTAACGGGGAACATTTCATTGTCATTGAACAAGTAAATGCAACATCAAAAGAATATGTTGTCGGTTTCTAAGAGAGTATAACACAACGACAAAGGGAAACAATAGAGATCGATGATATGCTGAAGAGATGAGAGAAGAGAGAGAAAGAGAGAGAAGTCGATGATCTGGAGCATAGTCACCTACCAAAGAGAGAGAAGAGAGAAAGGGAGAGAGAAGTCGATAGTTAGGAGCATAGTCACTCACGAGAGAGAGAGTGAAGAGAGAAAGAGAGAAAGAGAGATAAATAAAAAAGAAAGATTGAGAATACTAGCGTCGGAGGAAGGCATAGGGTGGCGGAGGTGGTGGTGGCCATCAGTGTGTGCGTGGTGGCAAAGAGAGCAGAAGTAGAGGCGAGAGGCAAGAGACAGAGGGGCATGCATGAGAGACTATTAGGTTATATTTAGTTTGAGTTGGGTCAATCCGATGGATATTGGATCGGCCCAACCAAGTGTACGTTAACACAACTATAGTGGTGTTCGCGCCGCTAATAGCATCCAAGTGGGTCATCCACTAAACCATGCATGCTATAGCATTCTTGGGTCCACTAAAGTGCGATAGCATGCTATTAACTACTTAGATATATACAACTAAGCCAATCAATTTGGATAGGCACACAACATGATTTCCAGTTGAAATTTTCAGTGTTTCAACTTACAGGTTTTGCTCCTTCAATGGCAACATTAGAACCAGTCCACAAATTGAGTAGAACCCTTGGGGGCTCGCTTTGGCTTCTGATACCTGTTATTTTCATACTTGGCTTTAGCAAGCAGAGAGCTAAGCGAGTCGACTTCTGGACTAGCATACGGGGAGCTCAAAATGCTTCAGAATCATTTAGGGAAAGACAAGATTTATCAGTACACGTGAAAAGAAGCCCCATGTGGTGAAAGGCAACCGTAATTCATTTTTTAAATGAGTAAAAAGGTAACCTGTTGAGTATCTCCTCTAAAATTTCTCTCTGCAAAGGTGTGACGAAATATATACAGTTTCTAGGGCACTGACCGACTGCAAGTTGGATTATATAATCATCAACATGTCCTGGTAACAATGACAAAGTTTAGTGATTATATAATCATCAACATGTCCTGGTAACAATGAAAGTTTAGTGCTCAAAGCTACTGAAGAAAACATAAATTTTTTAAAGAGTACCTTATGATGTATACAGTAAACTAAGATGAAGGCATTACATATGCTAATTCTTACTTTAGGAGAAGAGCTCATGCACTACTAGATCAATAAAAGGCGAAAACAGGTAACAAATTATAGACTTAGAACATGGCCAATATGTACTTTATTAGGATGCTCCAGCAGCATATTCAAGCCAACAAGAGAAGCATTCAACCAAAATAGTTTTCAGATTAATATGGCAATATGTTTAATAAATTTTGGAGCTAATGAGAAACCACATGTCACATCGTTTACTTTACTTTTAAACTCAACCTTTGAGTTCTAGCAGTTCAGGATACAACTTCAGGTCCATAGCATCTCTATCATGAAATTACTTCCCATGAGTATATTCATGAATACAGCCTTTTTAAATGCCATCCCAAATTACCCACAGGTAAATATAAGTGCTGAGCTGCATTGAAGACCCAATACAACATTCATGTAAAAGAAGGCTGTTCACAGTTATATAATTATTACTAATTCTTTAGACATGTCAGCTGCTAACAACATGCATTCCTGTATTTTTGCAGATTAGGTGCATGCCATAGATGTTAGCAGTTGAAATCACCTGCACTTTTTAAAGCCATATATTTCCTCTAAATTGTGTTTAAGAGCAGAACCATATATTTCCTCACAGTGAGAGACAAAAGTCAAAACAAGCATTGGAAACAGTATGGTGAAGCTATAAGATAATGAACTCTAAATCATTTCATTATATATCTTAAGGTACCACCTTTGGCATAAGATGTATAACTACATTTAAGATTCCCGTATAATATCATGTGACTGATAATCATTCTTAAATCATTGCTATCCTTGTTTCCAAACTCGAGTAAAAGGTTAGGAACAGATATTGCCATCTTGTTAAAAGAAAGCAGTTTGATATGCATCCTCAGCCAGAGAAATATGTATGTCAATATGAGAACTTACAAATGTATATAACAGGCAAGCAATATATTAAAGTACATGATGCAAACAATATTATATTCATTTTGTCCTTAAACTTTAGAGCTTATGTGAAAGTTTTGGTCTTCCCGTACAAGCATTGAAATAGCTCAAGTGTAGTCAGAAAGAAAATATCTAACCTTGAGAAGATGCACATGCCGCCCCAGTCATAGGATTAAATGAGAAGGCATGTGGTGCTCTCTTTACACATGAATATGGGCAACCTTCAAGAATTAAAGAATTAAAAGCCCCCTGATGATATCTCAAGAATAAATGTGATCCAATATCTAGAATTATGCAACTTGAATCCAAGTAAGAAGAACCATCTTGCAGTGTGCGCAATACTTTCTAAGAGTGCAGGAAAATGAACTATGCATAGATCAGAACTCTTAAGAGCAATGAACATTTTAACAAGATTCCACTTAAATTTGGTTGTGCAACTCCGTTATCAGACTTGAGCTGATGATTCCAACAAACAACCAAGAACATCAATTTGATTCAAAAAGACATCTTCTCTCAAGGGGGTAGTGTTCTTTAGAAAAGATTTAGTTTATTTTGCTCCATATTACCTAAATAAAATTTAAACAATTGGTTGCCCCTCAATTTAGCACTATTTTGTTTATAAAATTGGTCTTACAGAACATAAATTATAGCATATTTGTAAATATTTACATGTTTCCTCCAATACATTGTCATTTAACATAAAATCAGTCCAATTGTATTAATGAAAAGCAAATCAAGGCGCTGATCTTCACCAAGATGACAACTCTCTCATCTCATTCATGGTTCACTGCCCTGTGACATTCTCTGGTTTCGCAAATTCAAAGTCACAAGGACTGTTGGTATACAAGAAGATGCACGAAGGAGGTAAAGAAAATAATTAAGTACCACTTCCAATACAACGAGTCTCATCAATGAAAAGATCAATGGCCTCACACTCTGGTTCTTCAAATGGATCCTTGCACTCCCTAGATATCAATGCAAACATGAATGATAAACTGAAAGGCACTGGAAAGAAACAAACAACAGAAAAGTGAAAAATCAAATAAAATCAAATCAAAGAAGCAAGACATTTTTGGTGTGATATCACACTTCAAGTTTTAAGAGGCCACAAAATTTTTTCTTCATAATTATCACTATCACCACCATCACCTAAATAGCTGTTATGAAGAAGATATCAGTCTGCATGGATTAAAAGAAAAAAGTTCAGCATAAAGTGGACGTTTTCCATCATAGTCCTTAAGCTGGGTTTGGTTTAGTTTGCAAAAGTGAATGATGAGTCGCTAGAGAAGACAGTTGAAACATATTGAGCAGATACCCCTTTTGGTCATAGACTTTGTTGATCACTCACTTCACATGAATTCCAATTTTGTCCATGAACCGCAACTATGGAAATCCCATGGCACTCAGGTGCACAAGCTGAAGAAAAGGCTTTACCAAGTCGCGGTCTCAAATTAGAGTAGCCAAACCCTACCTCACAACCAGGAAAGACTAAAACATCTAATAGGAGGAGGAATATCCTGTTGAAACCAACTCAGATATGCATATACATGAACAGGTTACGAAAAAAGAGTTGAGGTGGGATCAGTTGAACTGAGAATGCTTGGTCTGGTGTAAAATCTTGAGGCATTTTAACCTATGTCACACGGGTGCGGGTGCAGGTGCGGGATACGGCAAATTTCAAAAATTTTGGGTGCGGCGACACGGCTAGGGTATATAATATTATATATTATATATAATATTCAAGCTACATAAATCAATCATAATACAACTAGTATTTGTTAATTTTGGGTGCACGTAGGTATCAATTAGCAAGTTCCCTCATAATGATCTGAAACTTAGAATGATTTTACGAGCTGCAAAATATCCAAGTTATGGATTCAGAGTTTCCAGATCTTTTGTAGGATATAGCATATACTAGTATTTGTGCTAGGATCCACTAGTGATGTCATACTCTTATGTTCTATTGATCTTGCAATGTTCTTGGTCTTCAAATGTGTTTGGTGACAAAGTATGGAGTCAAGAATTCAATCAGATTGAGAAATAAGAAACCAATTGTCCGCACCCAAAATCATTCAAGCTAATATTGTATACTGCTACAATAGCAAATACATAACTTTATATTAAAGCAAAACACATAAATGGTAAACAACTACTAATTTCATCATAATACACAAATCAATCTTCATTATCTGGACCCATTTATCCATGAGTGACAAATTTTTTTTTTGCCATGCCACACCAACACGGTGTCGGTGTCGCACCAGTGTCGAGGTCGACACTCCACCCCTTAGAAGTGTATGTGTGACTTAGATTTTAACCTACCTTTGGTCTTTGCCTAAATAGAGCAGATTAATTTGCCTGTCGCTGACTAATTCAATCTTCCAATAATAAAACTGTCTTAAAGACTTCAGACCATCGGACCTAACTCCAGCATAAGTCTTAGGTTTTTCATGATACTGCAAGGTGTCCTGATACAGATTGTGTTGTGCAAACTCACCAAATGATATGAAAGCACACACAATGAAACGATTAGTTTGCAGAAACATAAAACAGAAGAAGAAAGACAGAACAGAAAGCTTTACATAATTTGATAAGAGATGCCTTCTCCAGTGGCAAGATCAGAAGAAGATTTCCAGTAGGATGAATTAAGAGCAGCGTACAATAAAAAGTGATCACTCACAATCTAATGAAATCTCTTAAACCAATTCCTATGCATATCCATTTTATAATGCCTCTCCCACAGCCTCCACGACCAACAGATCTCTAGGTTTAATGTCCATTTCGTGTTGCACCATGAGCTTTAAAAGGATGGCATGTCAACATAAATTGAAGGCTGATTTAGCATAAATAGAATTGTAAGAATTTGGTTTTAGGGATGAAAAGCAGATGGCAGCTAACATCCTAGACCATGATGGCTTCAAGTGGCTTCTTAGTCAAAAGTGCCAGACCACCCTTCAAAACATAGAAGTATTTCATGCATCCTGTATGTATGACTTGGGATTCTCAGTCTAGCTACTCAACTTTTTCATATTTAATAAAGTAACAACTTGAAATCCCACCTTCCAATTCAAGCAAGCTGCTATATCAGATAACTGAAATCTTGAGCATTTCAAGACCCAGATCGAGAAGATTTATAAGTTATAAGTACCAATTCAGTTTGAAACTAAATTATTATGCTTCATTCTCATAAACCTCGTAGGTAACCTACATTAGGATAACGTACAGCAACATAACAGAAAGCTAGAATTCCAATGCCACTAAAGTTTCCAAAGTTGATGAAGTAACAAGTTCAAACCGCAACCTTCTAACTTTGAACAGGAATTTCTTACTTTCATGAGCTAACCATTGCAATAATAGACCAAAATAGAAGCAGAAATGCCCCCAAAAGGAAAAGCCTGACACAATTTGCACGAGTATATTTCTGCTTATCAGAAACAGCTAAGTACATAATAGTTTTAAGGGTTCAATTGATAAATGAACAGATGCGGCATGCACATGAAGCTCTTAGCAAACAACTTATTACATCCTTTGCCAACCAATGCCATTGATTCGTGTTGAAGCATAGAAAAACATGGAACATACCTTTCAATTATTCGAACCATTTCGTTGTCATTAGATAATATCTGCATCCACAAAAACAGAACGCACTAAGAAAACACCAAAATATAAGACAAAGATCTGACATATATGATAGCATCGGATTGCAGATAACAGCTCGTCAAGCAACATAAGTACCTTGCTTGTCATTCAAGATGCTACAAGGTTGAGATTGGTAAGGATAAAAATCAATTTCTACGACAACAATCAACAATTAAGTGTTCCGTTACTCCGATTTTGGTTCTCGATATGTGATGTGTAATCATTAAGAAACACCAAAGCCCGATAACTTTCTCAGAATAAGAGCAAACCTTCTCTTTTAAAGGAACAACGAGGCTTTACGGCGAGGAGTTAATAATTGCAAGGGCGAATCGTGTAAAGGACAACACGAAAAGAAGCATTTACCATCTTTCACCCGCAATGCCCCAAATATTATCTTCCATGAGAAAACCTAAACAAGAGTCCGGTTTCATGTATTGCACATCCAAATACCAAATGTCAACCAGATGGAAACGTTTTGTACGTTATAAAAACATATCGAACACAAAATTGAAGCAACATCAGCAAAGACAAATTTGACAAAACCATAAAACAGAAGAGATGAAATCACCTCGTAGGCTCGGATCACACGACGGATGATCGCCTCTGAAACACGCGCGTCTTTGCATACATCCGGATGGAATTCCTTCACCTATCAACAGAAAAGCGTCTCAAAGCCCGACGCTCAAAGCTGCTTCAATCAGAAACGCTCAAAAGGTAACGCGAACGCAAAAATGCACAAACTAACCAAAAAGAAAAGATCAACACAAGCAAAAACAAAAAAGAAAAGAAAAGGCAAATCATTTTCTAGGAATCAAACTAGCTAACTGTCAATCGAATGGGTCCAAGATAGGGCTAGTGGTGCAGCATTACGTACCCTGGCTCGAAACGCCGCCTTGAGCTCAACTAGGGTGCACGACTCGTCCACGCCGAGTACCTCGTAGGGCGAAGCCTTGGCTAGCCACTCCTCGCTCCAGATGTCGCGTAAGCTGCATCGTAAACGGAAAGGAGGAAGAGGACGGCGAGCTCTCTGGCGGTGAGAAGCGGCCTTTGGGCAGATGCGATGCCGGCGGTGGCCGGGAAGAGCGTTCTTTGCGATCGGGAAACTCAACGTCTCACAGCGGATGGCGAGCGACATCTTTAGCCGTTAATCTTTGATTTCACGCGGGCGCGCGAAAAGATCTGCAAGGCTTCGAGTCGACCCCCCCCCACCACTCTTTTTTTCCCTTTTTGTTTTTTATTATTATTTCAAAGTATTATTTGAAGTGCAGAAGGTAGGGAGCGCGAGATCCACAAAGAAACGAGCGGCTGGGATTAAAAGAAAGATTTTATTTTCTCTTCAAATCCGCCCCTCCTTATGTATCCATTTTTAGATTTCCAACCCCCTTTTTGGGCTAATATTAAAAGACCTCCTTTCTTTTTGTTTCTAAAATTTAAAAAGTTTAGTCCATGTAGTCAAAGAATTCGGATACAAGAAGAGCTGGTAAACTTGAAAAATGAACTGAACATAGCCATTCGTGATTCGGCTAGTCCGTCCATTTCCCCGAACACAGCTCCAGCTTATATATGAAATGAGCGAGCTCATGATCATCTATTAACAAATTGATGTTCCAACATGATCATGACCAGTTCTAGAGCCAATAACAAGCAGATTTTAAGTCCGTGTCATGAATAGATCGGTCAAACTCATTTGATGGCATGACACGATTTTGAACTTACAAAGTAAAAATCTCGTTCTTTGTGTTTGTTCAACTACTTATATATATATATATGTGTGTGTGTGTGTGTGTGTGTGTGTTTTAACGACTGTAACGATTCACAAAACACTGGTCCTTTCTATTGATCTTCGTTAGCAAACACTATCTCAACAACCAGTTCATTTTCAGCTCAAATAATTTTCGGGTTAGCTCGTGTTCGGCTTCTAGATGTCACTAGCTGAAGGTTAGCAATATGGGAAAGAGTTGAACTCAGGTAGTAGCTTGATTTGTTTTGATGCATAATAAGGTTTAAAAGATATGCTTTTGACTTTATGAGCTGAACCTGAACCCACTTGGCTTGGCATTAGTTATTCTGTTCCTACCAGAGTTCCTAGTAAATATTAGGAGTTAGCTAGGCGCATGTATGACATACTATCTGAATGCCTTCACCTACGGTCTAAGCGTGCATGTACTCATCATTTACGACCGGTTGCATGTTTGGCAGAACACACATTATATATTACATCTAACTTTATTGTGGTGGAGGTTATCTATTTTTTAAATATTTGAAATAACCTTAGAATGATGATACATCTCAGTTTATCAAATTATTTTGGATAAGGGTACTTCAATGAAAATCAAAATTTATATATATATATATATATATACAACAACAACTAAGCTTTTTCTCATACCAGATTGTGTCGGCTACATGGATTCTTTGTTCTAATAGAGCTTGATCATATATCATGATAATAATTAACTCAATACAAGTTAGATCATTCTTCATTGTTTCCTTCCAATACTTTTGTAGTTTTAACATTTTCACAATTTAGTTTTTTCTTTTTATAGGAGCTTCCCTAACCATCTTAAATGACTTTCTTTCATTTTATTATCTATTGATGTCATTCCTAAATTATTTCTAATAACTTCATTATATATACGATCTTCTATGACCATTTTCTATCATGAGCATAACATTTTTTTTCTATCACAAGCATACATGTTAATGATTAACCATCCAACATTAAGAACCATATAACATAAAAGGTTTAATTACTACTTTATAATATTTACATTTCAACTTTAATGGTATCTTCTTGTCATATAAATTACCTGATACACCTCATCATTTTAATCAAATTGCTTTAGTTCTATGCATAACTCCGCCCATGTAAGGGATCACCCTTGCATTGCCGGTCCCAAGCCCGGATAAAGGAGGAGGGTTGTGTTAGGCTTCCGACAGCCAGCGTAAAACTTCGTCGGATTTCTACAACATGGATTACGAAACAATAAAGAATGATCTAGCTTATTGGGAGTTAACTGCTAACATGGCACACGATAGAGATCTGTGGAAACAAAGAATCCATGTAGCCGACCCCGTCTAGTATGGGAAAAGGCTTAGTTGTTGTTGTTGTTGTTGTTGTTGTTGCTTTAGTTCTATGCATAATATTTTCATCGAATTTTTAAATATATAATACATAAACTGTTTTTTATACTTTAGTATAACACTACAAGGAAGCATGTTATAGTCTATTCATAGGACGATTTTTCAGTCAAGAGAGTTCTGCTCATATTTTAGAACTTGAGAGTTGAGAGTCATAACCTGAAAGTATAAGTCTGAAACAGCTGATTAAAATAAACTCGGTTCAGGGAAGACCAGTCTGTCGAGTTTTATCTTTGTATATATTGTTTGACGAATCGTGTAGAACAACCTATCTTTTTCATTTTCGAACTTTTTATGTACGTATTTTCAAAATATTTTCAATTTAAAAATGTTGATTCCTGATTAGAAATGGACGGGCTATTGGAACAGATTTTTTATATGTACATTCTTTGCGTGATATATATATATATATATATATATATACATGTATATCAGTCAACGTCAAACAAAGACATGTATATAGAATAAATAATTCCTTGTAACTTTTATCTAAGACATGGATACTTGAGTATGAGATCAAATTTCACAGGTCACACAATTATTGGACTACGTCAAGCATTTATTCCATAGGCTTGACATCGCTTTTCCTTTATTGCAGTTTTGGACAAGAATTGTTGAGAATGGAAACAAAGGGCTTAATCACAAACTAGAATTTAGGAGATAAGATTGAGACATGCACGGGCACGGGCACGGTCATGGTAGGGAGCACTCGGCCGGGAAGCCTTGTGGAAACCTCTGGGCGTCCTTGCAGTAGTTGTAGATCAAGGAGTTCTTCTGTACCCAGGCCAGCTTTTGTAGGTCCGATGCGGCGGCTGCCTGGTTGTACCAAGCAGAGGATGAAGCACCACACAATGAGCTCGATCCGGTTGCGCAGCCATTGATGCTAACATCGCTGAATGTGGCCGTGAAGGGAGCCTTGGTCCAGTCGGTCTTGACGCGGCCGCCTTGTGTGGCCCAATCCTCTGCATTCCAAAGGCTCGCGTACATTCTCATGGCTTGCTTGCTCGGGTAACTCACTCCTGATGACTCATGGTTCCTGAACACTCTTATCAGAGTTCCGTCCACATACCACCTTCATGAATTGCACAAAGAAAGAAGAAGTTAGTATATGATCAATTTTAAATGAATATGATCATTGTAATTTTTTCTTTTGATATTTAAGTTAATTTTAATCAAAGACTAGGCGACCTCTGCCATCCATTTGAGTGATGGACGTTTTCAATATTTAGATTGATAAGACACATTACCCACCATCTATTTGAGCTGCTTGTCAAGCACATAGGGTAGCTGAAAAGAAGCAAAGCTTGAGCTAAGCCGAGCTCCAGCACTTAACTAGGTAAGCTGGTTCATTTGGAATAAAATATAAACTTTTGAATGTTCAGCAAGGCGATTCATTGAATATTTGAACGCCCGACTTCCTCTCTCCTAGCCGCGCACAGCACACCAACCTTGACCAACTACTCTGTACTATGGTGTATTGACATAATTCATATAATCATATGAATGGCATGGTCCACCCAGTTCTCGAAGCTCAGTGAGTTCATAAGGATTCGAATCGAGCTGACGGCCAAATTGCTGGTGCTCGAAAATCTCATGTTTTTGTAAGTGCAAATATTTAATTTAAGAGAGAAGAGCTTGACTTACAATATTTGGCGAGGGTTCCATAGAATGGTGTATGTGTGAAAGTCGGCAGTTGGGTCGAACCACAAGCGGAACTGCTGTTCCCGGTTGCCTTTTCCTTGGGCGTACACGTTTGTATGAAGAGTGTATGGTTCTCCACTGGCGTTGCCCAGAAACTCCATGTCTATCTCATCATGAAGTGATCCTTGGGAGGATAACTGTTCCAAATTTGCAAACCAAAGAATAATCAAATCATATTGAAAATCAACTGGATTACTCTTTTCTTTGTTTTGTTTATGTATATATGAATTTACTCGGAGAGGCTTCGATAACTTAAGGACATGAATTTCCAACTATATATATGTATGTACTGATATATTTCCATTCGTCACAAGATATATGTATAGATCTAAAACTTAAATTTACTAATTCTACTTATTTGATCCTCATAGACGTATGATGCTGAACTTCTTCGAAACAAAATGGTGAGAAAAAAGATGTGATACTTACATAATAGGCAGTGACCGTGCCGGCGGAGTTGCCAGGAACTAACTTTATTCTCATGTCGAATCTGCCGAAGAGAAACTCTTTCTTCGACTGGAATCCGGAGCCCGACGATTTATCCATCGACAGGCTGAGCTGCTGGCCGTTGTTTAAAATTACGGCCCTTTGGCCACCCCATGTGATATCGACATCCGTCCAGAAGTTCGCCATGGATGCACTGCACAAGCTCAGCAGCAGCAGAGGTGCAAGAGCACTCTGAAAGGGAGACATCTTCTGCGGGTGAACTCAGTTCAGCTAAGATCAATCGAGCAAAACTGAAAGCAAAATGGCAGTGTTGTTGCTAGTGGGACGAAGGAGAGTTGGGTTGCTATTGGTGAGGAAGTGGTTCAACGAAGCCAAATATTTATAGATACGGGATGACGGTACAGTGCCATATTTTGGTAGGAAGAAGGGTCTCCCCAAAGGAGAAGCCAGTTAGGCATGGGCTTCATGGGTCCCACGCGCATTTTATCGCCCTCATCCAGCTTCCTAGAACGAGTTCCTTTTCTCGACGTCTTTCCGGGTGCAGGCTTTTTCTCTTCGAATAATTGGGAAAGTCGAAGTTGGAATATTTATGTTATTTTTGACTTTCAAAATCGAAGGCCTGGCCATCTTTCTCAAAACATAAATCTTAAGAAGTGAGAAATGTGCGTTGATATATCCTTGTCAATGTGCTACAACAAGCCCATTATATGAGATTAATATGGTGAGCCAGTCTGTCATGAACCCATTTCGGTCGAATAAATGATTGGGGTTCCGTGTTTCAAAAAACAGAAGAAAGAAAGATGATTTGTGGGTTATTTATTTATATATATATATATATATAAATTATATTTTGTCTATGTCTAACATATTGCTTATCGATGATATAAGTATAATTTAAAATTTTTATGTTTTTAAAAAAAATAACGATCGAATATGAATAATTATGGTGGGCAGGATCCAATCATTCTCTCTATATACTTATTTATATATAAAACAGCTTATACTGTCGCTATTTGTCTAAACATGGTTTCAAATATAGACCAAACTCTCTTTTTCCTACTACTGGTATCGAGTACTATAAATTGATTTTTTTCCACAGCAGCGATAGACAATGATGTAATTCTTTTTTTTTTTTAAAAAGAGAAACGTGGCACTGCAAGACGACATCTAAAACATTATCAAACTACACCTAGAGCATTAGCTCAAGAAGGCACTTTAGTGCCATTGCTGCTGATGGAGAGTTCGACTCCGAGAGGGCACATTTGTGTTTGAAAATAGTGAGCAAGCATAATTAATTTTTTTTTTGAAGGGGGTTCTTTTTTTCTTATCGTTTTTATGATTAAATTAGTTCTTTTTCTTTTTATGTTGTTTAAAGCATTATGCTTCCAGTGAATTTGAAATTGTCACTGATATAATTTGAAGCTGGACGGAGGCGCCACCGGCGTTAAAACAGGCTTACGTGAGGAAGACGTACCTAGGGGACGCCCTCGGTCACATTCGCCAATGGTATTGCAAGCGAATTGATGAGTCTTCCATTTGCTTGATTGACTAGTCAAAAAGGGGAGAAGGCACTCACGGGTCACGAACCTTCCTTCTCTTTCTCACGAACCTTACAGCGTTCGGTTTGATCAGCTGGGCTCGAAGTCGTTCGTTATGGGACTCGGACTCGTTTTATATTAATTGGTCAGTAACCAACTTCGCCTGGTTCCATACGCGCACAGCTGAACTAACAAGGCATGCAATCTCTGTCAAAAGGCTTCTTGGGTCAACTCGAATCGATGGACTTGGTTGCCTTGCTGGGTTAACTCAACTCATCATCATCCAAGTCACCATTAAACCCCACCAAACCAGCAGATGGATCGGTTCGGTACATCCACTAAGCCAATAACTTTACTCATAAGTACATGTCACCTGGACACGCACTTGCAAAGTAGATCACCTTGAGTTTATATGTATACATGACTCTGATTTGAGACTTGGTCGTTCGTAAACAAGACAGAAGGTACACTTTTCCTCACTATTTTCTTCAATTAAAATGAGTTTTAAATTTTAATCCATATGTTAATGTGGCTTGAATTTATGATGGAAACCCAATCCGAACTCGTGATGGAATTGAATTTGGTCACAAGTTGAAGGAATCTCCTTTTGTTATAAAAGCTTAATTCTCTCTTACCCATGTTTCTGAGGAGAGAGTATCATCCGGAAACAATAAAGAATGATCTAGCTTATTGTGAGTTAACTGCTAACATGACACACGATTGGGATATGTGGAAACAAAGAATCCATGTAGCCCACCTGTCTAGTATGGGAAAAGACTTAGTTGTTGTTGTATTTCTTCTTCTTTCCTTTCGTGTTCCAAACAGGTTCACACAACAACGTAAAAGTGGCTTTCCACATAAGCTGCCATTTTTCTTAAATATTGTCAAAATAACAATAACCTATTAAAGATATGTCATCTTTTGTCACGTGTCAAACCATGTATCACCTCTTGTACTTATCCTTGTGTCGTGTCACCTCACTTATGGAGCCCTTGATATGCGAACAAAGACACCAAAATATTTACTGAAGATGGGCCTCTTTTCTTCTCTAACAACGAGCCCTACGAGAGAGGCACATCCGGATATATCAATAAATAATATATGCTTACAAAAACATGCGAAATTGGGGGATTTAAAGAGGAAAATGTACGTGTCTTCGTGTCATATTGGCGTGACACGGTGATAGTACCTTTTAGTCAAGCAGATGCTATCTCCTAGTCATGGTATTAAGACATTTTGTCGTAAGGAGGCAAGCTGAAGGATATACGCAACTCCAAGTAGGTCAGCTAAGCACATAGGCGTTGTTTATCCTTCTCTTGTCTCTTCTAGGGACTCAGCTTCCGAAGGATACAAATAATAAAATATCAGGTGAACCGGTGGCTGCTAGGAGAGTTAATAATGGGTTCTTTTAAACAAATACATCGAGTTCTTATGAATTGGTCAATTCCTGCACTGAAATATCTTAAAGATAAAACTTGCGGCGAATAAGAATTCATTTAAACAACCCCACTTAAAGGATAAGGCTTTGGTTTTGATTTTTTCGTTTAGTTTCCGTGTTTGTAGGTTTGTTGTTATCATGAAAGATCCATAAAAGAAATCTATGGAGGATATAACTCAATATACAATCTTTTATTATTATTACTATTACTATTATCATCATCATCATTGTTAAAATAAACAGGTCAAAGCGATGTTCAAGACGTTCAACTTGCGAGTTGAGTCCCACGGTGAGGTGGGCTGATGCTTTCCTTTTCCTTACACTAAAATCTCACACACACATATGATGCACCCCTCCCCTCCTTCCCCCAAGTGAATCAAGAAAACCGGTCCGGGTTCGGTACTCCAACAACAACAACAATAAACTAAGCCTTTTCCCATACTAGACGGGTCAGCTATATGGATTCTTTGTTTCTACATAGCTCTATCATGTACCATGTTAGTAGTTAACTCACAATAAGCTAGATCATTCTTTATTGTTTCTTTCCAACACTTTTGTGGTCGTCCTCTACCTCTTTTAATACTTTCTAGATTTAGTTTCTCATACTTTCTTATAGGTTCTTCTAATCTTCTTTCTATATGTCCAAACCATCTTAAATGATATTCTCTCATTTTATCCTCTGTTGGTGTAACTCCTAATTTGTTTCTAATAACCTCATTATGTATACGGTCTTTTCTTATATGACCACTCATCTATCTCAACATCTTCATTTCTGTCACAGACATCTTTTGTACATGTTGATGGTTAACTGCCCAACACTCAGAACCATAAAACATGGCAGGTCTAATTGCTGCTCTATAATATTTACCTTTTAACTTTAATGGTATCTTCTTATCACAAAGAATACCTGATGTTCATCTCCATTTTAACCAACCAGCATTAATTCTATGCGTAACATCTCCATCAATTCTTTCATCACTCTGAAAAATTGACCCTAGGTATTTAAAACTTTCCTTTTGGGGGATGCAATGTGTGCCAATTTTAATTTCTATGTCCTTTGAGGTAACCAAATAATCAAACTTACATTCCATATATTATGTCTTTGTTCTACTAAGTCGGAGGCCTATGCTTTCTAATTCTTCTCTCCATAGTTCCAATTTTCTATTAACTTTTCCTTAGTCTCTTCCACTAACACAATGTCATTTGCAAATGACATACACCAAGACACTTCATCTTGAATATGTTTTGTTAACTCATCAATCACCATTATAAATAAGTATGGACTTAAAGTTGATTCTTGATGTAATCCAATATTAACTTCAAAGAAGTCTGACATTCCTTCATGAGTTCTCACACATGTTTTTGCACCATCGTACATGTCTCTTATAAGGTTAATGTATGTCAATGGGATACATCTTTTTTCCAAGGTTCTCCAAAGAACCTCCCTATGTATCCTATCGTAAGCTTTTTCTAAATCAATAAATATCATGTGAAGGTCTTTCTTTCTTTCTATAAAATGTTCCATAAGACGTCTCGAAAGGTGAATCGCTTCAACAGTAGATCTGCCTAACATGAATCCAAATTGGTTCTCTGTTGTACTTGATACTTGTCTTAACCTACGTTCGATAATTCTTTCATACAATTTCATAGTATGGCTCATTAACTTGATACCTCGATAATTCGCACAATTCTAAATGTCTCTCTTGTTCTTATATATGGGTATAAGTGTACTCGCTCTCTATTCTTCAGGCATCTTTTGCTTTCTCCATATTTCATTAAATAGTCTTTGAGTGATTCCTATTTCTCCTAGCATTTTCCAAACTTCTATAGGAATATTGTCTAGTCCTACAGATTTACCATTCTTCATATATTTGAGAGCCTCTTTAACTTCATTCTTTTGAATACGTCGATAGAAATTGAGGTTTATATACTTTTCTAATTTGACTAACTCTCCTAAGCTAATACTACCATCTTTATCTTCATTAAAAAGCTTATAAAAATAGTTTTTTATCTATTTCTTATATCATCATTTGCCAATAGAATTTTTTCATCATCGTCTTTAATGCATCTCATAGAATTAAGATCTTTAGTTTTATTATATCTAGTCCTAGTTATCCTAAAAATATCTCTTTCACCCTCTTTTGAGTTGAGTTTTTTTATATAAATCCTCCCAAATTTCAGCTTTTGCTTCAGTGACAACCTTTTTCGCTTCCTTCTTTGCCTTCTTATAAGCCTCTAAAGTGGCCTTGATTTTATTTTGTACTACTTCACTCCACCACCAAGCTTCTTTTTGTGCCGGTACACCTCCCTTAGATTCACCTAATACATCTTTCGCCACTTTCCTAATACGTATAGTCATATTTTTTCACATATCACAAGGTGTACCAACATAATTCCAAACATCTCCTTGAAGGACTTTTTGTTTAAATATATCTTATTTCTTGCTTTTGAGGTTTCACAATTTAGTCTAAATAACTTGATGCACTCTTTTCTTTTTTGTCCATTTTTTTATTTGTAAATCTATAACTAAAAGTCGATGTTGGGTGGTTAAACTTTTTCTTGGAATTACTTTGCAATCTTTACACTATGCTCTATCTTTTCTTCTACAAATAAAGTAATCAATTTGTGTTTGCGATAAGCCCCTCTTATAAGTAATTAAATGTTCATCTCATTTTTTGAAGATTGTATTGACTATAAAGAGATCAAATACCATAGCAAAATTTAAAATCTCCCTACCTTCCTCATTTATATATGTAAAACCAAAGTTTCCATGAATACCTTGATATCCTAATGCCTCTTTACCGACATGTCCATTTAATTCTCCTCCTAAACAAATCATCTCCCTATGTGGAATCCTTTGAATCACCTTATCGAATTCTTCCTAAAAAGTTGTTTTTATACTATCTTCTAGGCCTACTTGGGATGCGTAAGCACAAACTATATTCAAAACCTTTGCTCCTAACACTAATTTCAACGTCATGATTCGGTCACCATTTCGTTGTTTGTCTACTATACTATCCTTTAAATCTTTATTTATGATAATACCAACTCCGTTTCGAGCCTTTTCCTTACCTGAGTATCATAATTTAAAACTTGTATCCTCTATTTCCTTTGCTTTTTCTCCAACCCACTTTATCTCTTGCAAACATAGAATATGAATCTTTCTCTGAATCATAGTATCTACCACCTCCATTAGCTTACCGGATAATGTTATGATATTTCAAGAGCCAATACGAATCTTATTATCTAGGACTAGCTTCCTTATCCCCTGCATCCGTCCATATTTAAAATGCGGAGACCCTCTCTGTAAATTATATACTACATTCAAGTGGCAATATAGCGGGACTAACTTCTTTACCCACACTCATCCATGATGTGGGAACCCTCTCTGCAATTGATTCACTACATTCAAGCGAAAATATAGTAGCCCTTGCTTACTTATCACTGCATTCGAGCTCTACAGCGCGTCGTTAGGTGGGAACGCCCCAAAGCAATGCTCTTAATTTGTGTAATCTATGGTATAAAAAATTCGACAAAGTTTTACGTTGGCTGTCGGAAGCCTAACACAACCCTGCTCATTTATTCGGGCTTGGGACCGACAATGCAAGGGTGATCCCTTACATGGGCGGAGTTTCTGGGTTTGGTACTCCATGGCACTAAATTTTACGAGATGAACATTGGACTTGATAGAATTGGTAATGGCGGCCAATGAGGCTCAATCTAATTAGGTAAGCGATCTTTAATTTATAAAGCCAGCCACCCACTTGAGAAGCCAGTCACCAGAAGAGTATCGTCAGAAAAAATGGAGAAAGCGAATCTAACAAACTCTTACTTCCCCTCCTAAGTCGCCACTTCGATTAAAAAGTAACCAGAGCAAAGGATTCATGGATAACTTTATACTACCCAAGTCTATTAACAAAGTAAGCTACAGATTTCTTTATTCCCGTCTAAAAAGGCTAAACTCTTAATGTTTTAAGTCAGGTGGGAGTGTCCAAACGAAGAGGAAACTGCTTCCATTCAGCATCTCTAACTAAAAGAGAGGAGAGCACGCCTTCCCAAAACTATTATGCATATAAATCACATCAGTTGTATATATATATATATATATATATAGATATAGATATATATATATATAGAGAGAGAGAGAGAGAGAGAGAGAGAGAGAGAGATTGGATCCTTGCTCATTGTGGTATGAGTGTAATAAAATATTTTTTGTAATTTTTTAAAATCTATTAAAATTTTGAAAGGGAGGTGTACCGGCACAAAAAGAAGCTTGGTGGTGGAGTGAAGTAGTACAAAACAAAATCAAGGCAAAGAGGGCATGTTACAAATTACATTATGCTAAGAAAACTAGTGAAACTTTAGAAGCTTATAAGAAAGCAAAGAAGGAAGCAAAAAAGGCCGTTAGTGAAGCAAAAGCTAAGATTTGGGAGGACTTATATAAAAAACTCAACTCAAAAGAGGGTGAAAGAGACATTTTTAGGATAGCTAGGGCTAGAGATAAGAAAACTAAAGATCTTAATTATGTTAGATGCATAAAAGACGAGGATGAAAAAATTCTAGTGGCAAATGATGATATAAGAAATAGATGGAAAAACTATTTTTATAATCTTTTTAATGAAAATAAAGATTTTAGTATTAGTTTAGGAGATTTAGCCAAGTCAGAAAAGTATATAAACCACAATTTCTACCGACGTATTCAAAAGAATGAAGTCAAAGAGGCTCTTAAACATATGAAGAGTGGTAAATCGGTAGGACCAGATAATATTCCTATAGAAGTTTGGAAAATACTAGGAGAAATAGGAATCACTTGGCTCACAAGACTATTTAATGAAATATGGAAAAACCAAAAGATGCCCGAGGAATGGAGAGCAAGTACACTTATACCCATATATAAAAACAAGGGAGACATTCAAAATTGTACGAATTATCGAGGTATCAAGTTAATGAGTCATACTATGAAATTATGGGAAAGAATTATTGAACGTAGGTTAAGACAAGTATCAAGTACAACAGAGAACCAATTTGGATTTATGCCTGGTAGATCTACTATTGAAGCGATTCACCTTTTGAGACGTCTTATGGAACATTTTAGAGCAAAAAAGAAAGACCTTCACATGATATTTATTGATCTAGAAAAAGCTTATGATAGGGTACCGAGGGAGGTTCTTTGGAGAACTTTGGAAAAAAGAGGTATCACATTGACATATATTAACCTTATAAGAGACATGTATGATGGTGCAAAAAACATGTGTGAGGACTCATGAAGGAACGACAGACTTCTTTGAAGTTAATATTGGGTTACATCAAGGATCAACTTTAAGTCCATACTTATTTATAATGGTGATGGATGAGTTAACAAAACATATTCAAGATGAAGTACCTTGGTGTATGTTATTTGCAGATGACATTGTATTAGTGGAGGAGTCTAAGAAAAAAGTTAATAGAAAATTGGAACTATGGAGAGAAACATTAGAAAACAAAGGCCTCCGACTTAGTAGAACAAAGACAGAATATATGGAATGTAAGTTTGATCATTTGGCTACTTCAGAGGACATAGAAATTAAAATTGGCACACATTGCATTCCCCAAAAGGAAAGTTTTAAATACCTAGGGTCAATTTTTCAAAGTGATGGAAGAATTGATGGAGATGTTACACATAGAATTAATGCTGGTTGGTTAAAATGGAGAGGAGCATCAGGTATTCTTTGTGACAAGAAGATACCATTAAAATTAAAAGGTAAATATTATAGAGCAGCAGTTAGGCCTGCCATGTTTTATGGTTCTGAGTGTTGGACAGTTAATCATCAACATGTACAAAAGATGTCTGTGACAGAAATGAAGATGTTGAGATGGATGAGTGGTCATACAAGAAAAGACCGTATACATAATGAGGTTATTAGAAACAAATTAGGAGTGGCACCAATAGAGGATAAAATGAGAGAACATCGTTTAAGATGGTTTAGACATATAGAAAGAAGATCAAAAGAAGAACCTGTAAGAAGGTTAGAAAACCTAAATTTGGAAAGTATTAAAAGAGGTAGAGGACGACCACAAAAGTGTTGGAAAGAAACAATAAAGAATGATCTAGCTTATTGGGAGTTAACTGCTAACATGGCACACGATAGAGATCTGTGGAAACAAAGAATCCATGTAGCCGACCCCGTCTAGTATGGGAAAAGGCTTAGTTGTTGTTGTTGTTGTACTCATGTCACCTAAAAACAATGAACATAAGATCGAATGAGTAAATCTCAGTATGGGTAGTATCCAGTTTTTTATATATATAAATAAAAATTGGATTTATAACCTTTAACACATGCATTCTCCTCAACTTTGTATGCATGAATTAATAAGATTATCATTTATCTTTTCTAAAAAACCCTATAACTTTTTAAATAATACTCATACCATTAAAACTAAATCAAAAGCAAAGAGAATGAATGAATATATACATGTTATATAGGATATATTCACTTTGTATATTTGTGTGCATTCACGTATGTGTATTCAGATTTTGACTGTGCTAAACCTTTTGATAAATTATATATATAAAACAACTCTAAGCCCAGTAATGTTGCTCAACGGAGAGAGCGGCGGGGTAGATGTGGGCGTGCAGAAAAAGGCAACTTAAGAGGTTTGTCTATGCGGAAGTTTGCTACAATGAAGCTCTAACAGGAAGGTGGTGAAAGTTTGGATCATGAACACAATAAAATAAAGAGAGGAAAGTCTCTTAAGTGTTCAAAGAAAAAAGTCTTTATGTTTACTATGTAAACGCTAATACCGTAAGAGCATGGACTCAATGACGGTGAACCCACTTGATATGGAAAAAAGGCTTGGTTTCGGTTTTGGTGGCTAAGCTGAAACAGTGATGAAAACGGTTTGTTGTGTTTCTATCAAACGACTATTTGAGATGTAGGCACACTAATTGCCCTACCTGAACGGTAGTTCGGCCGATGCAACAATGTATATATTTCATACCTTCTTCCAGGCACTTCTTTTGATCGTTTTTACGATATTTCTCTTATTTTATCCTCTATTGGTTCCACTCTCAATTTGTTTCTAATAACCTCATTATATATACGATCTTTTCTTGTATGACTACTCATCCATCTCAACATCTTCATTTCTGCCATAGAATTGCGCAACACTCATAATCATAAAACATGGCAGGTCTAATTACTACTCTATAATATTTACCTTTTAACTTTAATGATATCTTCTTGTCACATTGATGCTCCTCTCCATTTTATCCAACTTGCATTAATTGTATGCATAACATCTCCATCAATTCTTTCATCACTATCAAAAATTGACCCTATGTATTTAAATTTTTTCTTTTGAGCGATTAAATGTGTGCTAATTTTAATTTTTATATCCTCTAAAGTAACCAAATGATCAAACTTATATTCCATATATTCAGTCTTTGTTATACTAAGTCGGAAGTCTTAACTTTTTAATGTTTATCTGCATAGTTCCAATTTTCTATTAATTTTTTCCTTGTACTCCTCCACTAAGACAATGTCATATGCAAATAACATACACCAAAGTACTCCATCTTTAATATGTTTTGTTAACTCATCAATCATCATTATAAATAAGTATATACTTAAAGTTAATCCTTGATGTAACCCAATATTAACTTCAAAGAAATCTGTCATTCCTTCATAAGTCCTCACACATGTTTTTTATCTAACAAAGTTTATGTATGTCAATGTGATACCTCTTTTTTTCAAGGTTCTCCAAATAACATCCCTTGGTACTCTATCGTAAGTTTTTTCTTGATCAATAAATATCATGTGAATGTCTTTCATTTTTGCTCTAAAATGTTTCATAAGACGTTTGAAAAGGTAAATCGCTTCAAAAGTAAATCTGCCTTACATGAATCCAAATTGGTTCTCTATTGTACTCGATACTTGTCTTAACTACGTTCAATAATTCTTTCCTATAATTTCATAGTATGCTTGTTAACTTGATACCCCGATAATTTTATAGTATGACTTGTTAACTTGTCTTAACCTACTCTCAAAGTGATTCCTGTTTCTCTTAGAATTTTTCAAACTTCTATAAGAATATTGTTTGGTCCTACAGATTTACCACCCTTCATATGTTTAAGAATCTCTTTGACTTCATTCTTTTGAATATGTTGATAGAAATTATGGTTTATATACTTTTTTTATTTGACTAACTCTCCTAAGCCAATACTAATATCTTTATTTTTATTAAAAAGCTTATAAAAATAAATTTTTATCTATTTTTTATATCATCATTTGCAACTAAATTTTCTCATCATCGTTTTTAATACATTGAACAAAATTAAGATCTTTAGTTTTCTTATCTCTAATCTTAAGTATTCTAAAAATATCACTTTCACCCCCTTTTGGGTTGAATTTTTTTATATAAATTCTTCTAAATTTTAGCTTTTGCTTTACTAACAGCCATTTTTGCTTCTTTCTTTTCTTTATTATAAGCATATAAAGTTTCAGTAGTCTTCTTACAACAACAACAACAACAACTAAGCCTTTTTCCATACTACACGGGGTCGGCTACATGGATTCTTGGTTTCCACAGATCCCTATCGTATGCCATATTAGCAGTTAACTCACAATAAGCTAGATCATTCTTTATTGTTTCTTTCCAACACTTTTGTGGTCGTCCTCTATCTCTTTTAATACTTTCTAAATTTAGTTTTTCATACCTTCTTATAGGTTCTTCTTTTGATCTTCTTTCTATATGTCCAAACCATCTTAAACTATATTCTCTCATTTTATCCTCTATTGGTGTCACTCCTAATTTGTTTCTAATAACCTCATTATGTATACGGTCTTTTCTTGTATGACCACTCATCCATCTCAACATCTTCATTTCTGTCACAGACATCTTTTGTACATGTTGATGATTAATTGCCCAACACTCAGAACCATAAAACATGGCAGGCCTAATTGTTGCTCTATAATATTTACCTTTTAACTATGGTATCTTCTTATCACAAAGAATACCTGATGCTCCTCTCCATTTTAACCAACCAGCATTAATTCTATGCGTAACATCTCCATCAATTCTTCCATCACTCTGAAAAATTGACCCTAGGTATTTAAAACTTTCCTTTTGGAGGATGCAATGTGTGCCAATTTTAATTTCTATGTCCTCTAAGGTAACCAAATGATCAAACTTACATTCTATAAATGATCAAACTTACATTCCATAAGGGATCATCCTTGCATTGCCAGTCCCAAGCCCGGATAAAGGAGGAGGGTTGTGTTACGCTTCCGACAACCAGCGTAAAACTTTATCGGATTTTTACAACATGGATTCACTAGTCTTCTTAGTATAATGTAATTAGTAACATGCCCTCTTTGCCTTGATTTTATCTTGCACCACTTTACTTGACCACCAAACTTTATTTTATGCCGATACACCTCCCTTAGATTCACCTAACATGTCTTTCGTGACTTTCTTAATATGTATAGTCATATTGTTCCACATATAACAAGGTGTACTAACATAATTCCATGTATCTCCTTAAAAAACTTTTTGTTTAAATATACCTTTTTCTCGCTTTTGAGGTTCCACCATTTAGTTTGAATAACTCGATGCACTCTTTTATTCTTTATCCACTTTTTTACATGAAATCCATAACTAAAAGTCAATATTGGATAGTTAAGCTTTCTCTTAGAATTACCTTGCAATCTTTACAACCCGATCTATCTTTTTTCCTACAAACAAAATAATGAATTTGTGTTTGTAATAAGTTTCCACTTTTTTCCTACTTTGTATTGACTATAAAGAGATCAAATGCTATAACAAAATTTAAAATTTTCCTGCCTTCCTCATTTATATCCTCAAAACCAAAGTTTCCATAAATACCTTAATATCCTAATGCCTCTTTACTGACATGTTCAGTTAAGTCTCCTCCTAAACAAATCATCTCCCTTTCTGAAATTCTTTGAATCACCTTATCTAACTCTTCTCAAAAGTTTATTTTTATACTATTTTCTAGTCGTACTTGGGGTGCATAAGCATAAACTATATTCAAAACCTATGCTCCTAGCAATAATTTTCACGTCATGATTTGATACCATATCGTTGTATGTCTACTACACTATCCTTTAAATCTTTATTTACGATAATATCAACTCCATTTCGAGCTTTTTATTTTCTTGAGTACCATAATTTAAAATTTTGAGAAAGAAAAAATTGTTTCCCACCCAATTTCTAAGCTTTGATTCTTTCAACAAATCAAGTTGTGCTCTTCCGTTGGGACCTTTGATGAGTGACCTTAATTCCGAAGTACTCTAAACATCCCGGATCTTTTTTCTTATCAAAGACACCTACCTCTCTTAATGTTAACTGGTAGTTCGAGGCATTACCTCGAAATTGATCCCTTTGAGAATGATTCAAGAAAGCTTTATGTGTAGAGATATCATGAATGAAGCACAGAGAGAAACAAAAAGGGAGACTAGACTGGTATTCGGTTATTTAAGAGTACTTGCTATGTGCCTCAAATCGTGTTTGCTTGAGACTTGTGGAACCAAGAACCAGAGTTAAGAGGGTCGACTTGAAACCCCTAGCCTTTGCCTTACGTGAAATCGTGAGATGGTAGACTGAGGAGTTCTTTTCTAACAGGTTCAAGGTCATATTCATATTCATGCTGAACCCAGGCCGGCTTCCGTGAGGTTACTGTTGAAGTCGACTCTCTTTGCAATGACAAGATACTATTAGGATAGAACTTTGGGTAGGGCATTACAGTGCAGATCATTTGGCAACACAGGGCATAGAACTTACTATTAGGATTGCCCTTATGGATTTCTCCTCCAGCTTTCCCCGGCGGATTAAATGGGGACTCCTTTCAGCAAAGATGGGCAACAATGTAGCTGTCCCTTCTAGGATTCGGCCTTCCCTTGTACCAAAAGAAGAAACCACAAATGTGCTTCCTGCAAGAGGACAACTTGTTTCTATAAAACCAGAAAAGTGGGTCAGTGGGTCTTATGGGAGGGTCCTGAAAGATGCAGCTGAGTAGCGGCAATGTGGACCAGTTGCTTGACATGGGAAGCCATTACCCCACCAGATTTACACCAGTAGGCATAAAATTTCGGACCTCACATGGAGATCTTTAGACGTTTTAAAATATGTGTGTCTGTGTGTGTGTGTGTGTGTGTGAGAGAGAGAGAGAGAGAGAGAGAGAGAGAGAGAGAGAGAGAGAGAGAGAGAGAGAGAGAGAGAGATTTACGCTTTTCATTTGCTAGGAACAGACTAACCTAGAGGCAGCTTTTTAAATGCCACAAAAGATGGGCAGTGAAGCAAACCAAAAAACGTGATCAGCTCATGGATCCATAAGTGACCCTACATCTTGTACTACATGATTATTTTCTTTTCAACACTTCTAAGATCTTCCTCTCTTTTAAGTGTTCTATCATTTGATTCCTCTCGGCTTTTTCAAAATCTCAGCCTAATAATCTGTATTTTGGTTTCAAAAACACATGATCCAACATATCAAACAGTAGCTTCTTCGACTTTTGATGTGGACAATGTTGAATGAATCTGTACTGAGAGAGCAAATCTAGCTTCGCAGATCCGAAGGGAGGTACCAGTAGGCAACATGACGTCGTCGCACCATTACAAACTGTTGCCATTTTGCGTATGTAATCTGAATATCACAAGATTAAGAACTGTTCTCAACTTCGCAAACTTTCTCCTCGAAAGGTGAAAAGCCCATTCGATGTATTCTCAAATGAATCCTAAGGCTTCTTATACGACAATTCATGTCTGATTACTTGAATTCAGACGCCCGGAGCTTGTTAAAATCTTGATCTAAATATCAGGCAGCACATTTGTACTTTGTGTTGTATACGATCTATCTATACTTCCAACACTTGGAGCAAACCATCTTTGTTGATTGCACATGGTTTTGTAAAAGAATAATAACCCAATGAGGGCTAAGATTTAATCCCCAAGCTGCTGAGATACTCTTATTACCACCAAATCCTCAAATTTTAATCTCTAAATAATTATAAATAATTAAAATATAAAAATATATTTAACTACGAATCTAACGCAATAAACCGTATCCAATTCGGATATCAAATGATCTTAAAATCACTCAAAACCCAATCTAGATCCGTTTAAGCTATCTTAGATTCGAACTGATACATGAATCCATATCCGATCCAAACAGAGTGACATGGTAGGTAGTTTGTGTCATTGTGTCGACACGGAACCTACAACTAATGACACGGGTCTTGTTTCTGACCAAAAATTCATTTCAAGACCTAAACCAAACTTGACCCATTTCTGACACAAAACCTGTTTTGATATAGAACTGATCCTTAATATATGACACGAGTACACAACACGAATCAGGGTCGTTTCAATGTATTTCGGATATGACACGTCACAGAAACCAGGACATGCCCGAAAGGGGCCAGTTCCCTTGGTCCCCAACCAACCGTTTGCTCTCCTCTTTCAATCTAACCCAATATCGGTCGTCAACAACGACATTTTGGTCAGAAAATTCATGAAAAAATATTAACTTGGATTTAAAGAAAATTTCATAAATCTATACTTATTTTCGACCGATTTTCGAGCATTAAGGCTTGTTTTCGAATGTTTAGTATAAATAAAGCAAAATCCATTTGATCTAACTCAGATTTAACAACTAAAAATGAAGAAAACAAAAAAGCAAAAACGAGGGATTCTTACCAGATTTCAGCGACCACTCATCGTTCTCATGGCTTACTCGATTCCTCTTGGTGTTGCTAACCATTGCAACCCTCTTATAGAGTTCCCCACGAAGATGGTAACCAGCACGAAAATGGCATTTACCATCTTAGTGAGTCGGTATTCCCCTCTTCCTCCTCTCTTTCCATTTGCAGACAATAATGCATTGTGCGTTAAATTTTGGGTGGATCCAGATCTACATGAATCCGAATCCAACCCAATTTAATTTATTACAGCACAACTGACTGGTTCTGTATCCACCTCCCATCTTTAGTAATTAATCATTTCTTTGCTTAAATGTTATTGTATTATTCATCTTTCATGTTTTTGGATTTGCAATGTTAGCTTGGTTGGCGGACCCTCATCAAAATGATGCACATGACCTTGGGTATCGAACTTGCGACCTTTCAGTGTTTAAGTCGTTCCATGGCCGTTCGCAGTAGCCAAGTTGCGATTCTCTTGAAGAAGGATCCATGACTCGCCTGATAAGGGGTAAAGCCTTCGAGTTGAAGATCACGAATTAATTAATCCAAGGCGTGGGCCTGCACTGTCATGGCATTTGTACCTTTTGCAATTTCTACTACGAGGCACACCTTCTTTAACCTTCATCATTCAACAAGATTAGGCAATTTTGGGTGCCTATCGAACAATTACTTAAACATGTTTAATCAAATTGAGAATAATAAAGTCTCGAGTCAATCCCATCTATGGAGAACCCTGGATGGGGAACGCTTGTACGATTCAGCAACGAGGTAATGATCATTACATTCATGTCTCTTATTAGCAGTGATTTTTTTTAATAGGTTAGGCTCACCCCTACCAGATGCTCACCCGTTATCAAACTTCTGACCTTTTGGGGGCTTACGTGTGGCTTACTGTTGTCTCGTCTCCTATGCGACGCCCTTGCGTCACTGATCAGGACAACAGTTTAAGGCAATTCGGAGATTGGAGAAGAATTAGGAGCCCCTTTAGAGGACAAGCGGTCAACTACTGATGCTCAATAATCTACAGTGTAGGCCGCGTTTGTGGAGAGGCCAAGAATGTTAGTTATTAAAAGTGGTTTTGATGTCACTGCAGCATCTTGCTTTAATATTATTCATTGTATATGTTACCAGGTTGGATTTTAATAGTTGCCTGTCTCTGTGAGCTCGTGTGTGTGAGCGCATGAGTGCTGTGTGTGAATATATATATTTTTGTGTTGGTGTATGTGATAAAAAAACATATTCATAAGCTGGTCACCTTCTTCTCGAAATAGGCACTTCAACCTACAACCTACGTGCTTTTTGGATCCTCCGAAGTGGTATAGGCTAGCTACTTGCTTGAATTGTGCTTACGTAATATTCATGAGGTACCGGCATTAAGCAAATTAAAGCATGTTAAGCTCATTACTTTGTATTGCTGCGAATCCATTTCAGAACTGCTGGCATTGAAATTATTAATCTTTTAATAAGATGAAACAGTTGGTTTAAGATATTTAATTTGACAATGGAAATATTGAGAATTTGATTTTACTTAAAATAGGAATTTCGTACATGATTAATTTGTACCAAGTTCATGCACATACTTAACTCAAACAAGCCCAAACAGCAAGTCAACCAGACGGGCCCTTAATACTGGATTACGCCAATAGATTCCTTAGGTTTTCTTTCACCCATTTGATAGTACCATAAGGCTGCAACATGGTATGAAAGGAATGATACATGTTGTATCTTTATTCCTATGTTTGTAGTATATTAACGATGTCCTTCAACTCGTAGGAGTTTTGGCATATCCCCAGGTGTTCTATATTGAGAGCATTGCCAAGCTCTCTCTCTCTCTCTCTCTCTCTCTCTCTCCTCTCTCTCTCTCTCTATATATATATATATATATATATATAATATATATATATATATATATATATATATATATATGACGTGTGACGGGATCTGTGCAACTCAGCTTAACTATCGACATAAAGAAGTGAAAATCCTAGTCTCTTGGATAGTTCAGATCTGATGAAAAAATAGGACTCGATCATCATACGCTATAGAATACAAGTAATTTTCCTATTTAAAAATGATAACTTGCTTCAATCCCGAACAACAAGGAGCCATTTTCATCACTGTTTCAAATGGAACACAGCAAGTCCGACCTTGTGACACGATGTCCAGTTATCAGATCACATTCAATGTTAACATACGAACTTAATTGCTTCCATTAGAGAATTTTCAGCCGTCCGTCTTGTTTCCCTTTCATATGAGAAGCTGATGAACATTGTTTTCTCTCTCTATATATATACACATACATATATACATATGTATATATAAAGTGGATGCACATGCCAATTTGAGTTTTTGACATAATGTGTCATCAAGGGCCTTCATGCGTGTCCGACATGAACTGAACGATCCAGTCAACACAAGGCTATGGTTGCCAAAATCATCTTATACCAATAGCATATTACAAATATGAGGTACGCGCGATCTTCGTCATACACATCTTGCTATTGGAATGATGTATGTGGGGGGGTATGAAGGTTGGGGGCAGACTTTTACAAGATCTGTCGTGCCATGGTGCGGTTTAAACCGTCATAGCTTCTCTATCTTTTTGAATGCCCTAATTGAAGAGCATATGTTAGAGATCTAGTCTGCTTAAACTAAGCTTAATTGGCTATCTCAACATATTATGCTCAATACACGTATTGTTGGTCGCTATGCATGTCTCTTTAAGTACTCTGTACAAATGAACTCAAAACTTTCATCATTGGTTTTGCACGTGATCAGAGAGAACTAAAACCTGAACTGATATGGTCTATTGGCCAGTAATTCATGAAGCAACTTTTAATAGAACGTATAGAGTAAATCTCAGATAGACGTGACTGTATTCTGAAACTAATATTATAACACAGTCACAAATACGAGAGCTCCAAGTACTTGGTCATTGAATGAAGAAATTAAACCCCAACTAGTCGAAACTGTGCAAGTGGCATGCAGCAGAAGCTATATTAGCGTTCAGCAGAACGTCTTACTTGGAGGGCTAATTCAGCACCTCCATCTCCTTCTTCCTCTTGTGCATTTGTTAGCCACTGGAAAGCTTGTAGAAATCATGACAAAGAGATCGCCCCATCAACAACAAGACAATATCCCTCATATTCAGCACAGCAGCAACAACAAGAATCCCGCGATGAAGCCCAAGAGGCGCAGGAAGAGTGTACCAAAGGATTCTCCTCCTCAAAGGAGCTCCATTTTCCGGGGAGTCACCAGGTTTAATTGCTTCATGTTCTTTGACTTGTTAGCCACTAAAAGTTTCTGCTTATTTTTTCTTGGATTCCATAGAACTGACAAATATTTTAATCCATTCAGTCTTCATTTTTCCTAGCTACTGAAAGGATATAAAAAGAATCATGCTTGGTCTTTCTCGTCATCCACAACATATCTTATGTTTTGTTTGATTTTCATCCCATTAGTCTTTTTTCGGTCGTGCATACTCTTCTTCGTACATTGTTTTGATTTGAGTGGACAGAAACTTCAATATTGATTCATCAGCACTTCTTGATTAATATCATGCATAACTTTCATAAGTCATCACGACTCCATCTCCAATGTTCTCCTTTGAGAACCATGTCTCAAAACTAACATATACAAGGAGCTGGATGTTTTATTGCCGTGATTTGTCAATGGAATGGCAGGTGGAAGGATATATTGCAGTTTCTTTATCTTCTATACATGTAAATTAGAGTCCACAGCTGAGCTGCAATTGCGTTTAATATTGTCAGGCATCGCTGTACCGGCCGGTATGAAGCTCATCTTTGGGACAGGAATTGTTGGAATGAATCTCAGAACAAGAAAGGACGGCAAGGTTGGTGTGAGAATTATCATATTCTTTGTTGGTTTCATTAAATCGACGGAATGTTCCATTCCCCTTTAAACTTTCAATAAGCTGGCTGATTTATTCTGCAACCAAATTCCTTGTTTGGCATCTTCTTTTATTGGGCTGTCCTTGAAAACGTTACTTGGTGGGGTGCAAGCAGTTTATCTGGGTGAGTTTTACGTGGTATCTCCTTTTATTCTTTACCTTGGCATCAAACGTTAGTTGCCTTGCTGCACTGTTCGATGAATTCATTTTGTTGAGGCAAATACTGAAGTTTCTATCAACGTATGTAGGTGCTTATGATGACGAGGAAGCCGCAGTCCGTGCATATGACCTTGCAGCATTGAAATACTGGGGGCCTCACTCACACCTTAATTTTCCAGTATGTGTGATGAGGAACTCTTTATTGAAACTACATCAATTGATTCTTTATATTTATTTTACCTTAATTTACTATATAGGTTGCAACTTACAGCCGAGAAATCAAGGACATGGAATGTCTCTCAAGGGAAGAATATATCGGATCGTTGAGAAGGTAACCCTATGGCTTTAGTAATTGAATTTAGCTTCATGACACCTTGATGCAGTTACTTAATCATGCTTTTTATACAGGAAGAGTAACGGTTTTTCCAGAGGAGTATCTAAATATCGTGGAGTCGCTAGGTAAGGAAGCAATTGAAACATGATTTTGGAATGTGTGTGTGTGTGTGTGAGTGTGTGTGCATGTGTGTGCGAGAGAGAGAGAGAGATCAACGGTGTAGCTGTCAACCTCAACGATGGGTCAGAATATTTGACATTCCACGTAACTAAAATCGAGTTTCTCAAAACGCCTATTTTCTGATGATTTGGTTGATTCCCATGCTGCAGGCATCATCATAATGGTCGGTGGGAGGCTCGAATTGGCCGAGTGTTTGGCAACAAATACCTGTATCTAGCCAACCTTATTTCCTTGTTGTTTTGCTCATCACCATTAATTGATCCACAGTTTTTTTGTTTTCTCACCAGCAACTCAAGAGGAGGCAGCTACCGCCTACGACATGGCGGCGATTGAATATAGAGGCCTGAACGCGGTCACCAACTTTGATCTGAGCCGCTATATCAAATGGCTCCAGCCGAGCAATGCTGCTTCAGCTGATTGCACCAGCAACGCCAACGCCAATTTCGAAAACAATATCATCAACAACAATAACCAGATCAACAATGGCACCGTCACCATCAGAGAATTTGAAGAAATTAAATGCCAATTGCTACCAATGGAGCAGATTTCGTCAATCACCAATGAAGATTCTATGTTAGGCTTCTATCAGGGGCGAGATTATTACAACCATCATAACCTAGCTCCCCAGACGCAGGAAACCAGTTATAGCGAAGATCCGTCGTCTGCAGTCGAACTACTGCCAAATTTCGCAGAGGCGATAGGAAGGACTCCGGCCGTTGATTCGATTGTGATGCTTTCGGAGTCCAATCAAATGGTGCCCTGTAATTTCCCGTCAAACTTACTTTGACTGGCCGGATCCCGTAGGTAGCTGCTACAATGTGTTTGATGAGGTCAACGGACTTCTTGGAAATGTGAACTATGTTGGATGCCTGGACGAATCCTGCGGTGATCCCTTTGCTCATGAGCCTCTGATCTTCTCCTGGGTAGATCATGAATTTCACCCGTGAGGATCAAGAGGTCGTTTCTTGTTTATTCTTTCGGGGAGCTTTCCGAAACCAAGCATAAAGGAGAAACAGTCTAGGGTAATTGTTGTTTCATTAAATAGAGATTAGATCTCTGGTTCCGGATTTAACTTGATTCGTGGGTGAGCATCAGGTGTGATCCTGCTTAACCCAGCTTGTTATTAGAGGACTCCTTAAATAAATACATAAAAAAAATTACATGAAGGAATTGAAGGTGTCAGGCCCCTACTGTTGGACCCTTTCAACAGGAAGACATAGATGTTGATTTTCTGTTTGATCTAAACTTACTGTTAAGACATGAATTATATCCAGCTCTTTGGTTATGATCATATGGAAACAGTCTGCGGAAGAAGTCCTGATTAGAAGATTATAATGGATTCTGTGCATAATGTAAAAATGTACTGTTGACTAGTGTTGCTAGCTAATTCTGTTTTAGTTTCCTTTAGTAAGTTCTCTAATGCTTTTTCGTTTTATCTGGGGTGTACTTAACGAAGTACGTTCGATTTGAGTTACGACGTAATCATTATTTTGGAAGAGTATGGTTTGAATAACATTTCTGTTGTAGATCTTCACTCATGTTCTATCATACATGTTCTGTAAATAACTAAACAAGTAATTAATTAATTGCCAAAAAAGAGAAGAAAGGATTAAGGTTTCGTATTCCACCAACTATTATTCCTCACGACAGAATTCGCCACAGTTTTGCTTTGGTTAACATAGTAAAAAGCAGTAGGGAATCCCTTCGGTTAGCTAATTCTCTCTCTCTCTCTCTCTCTCTATATATATATATATATATATATATATATATATATATATATATACTATGTCAGATTATAGAAACCTTTTCTACATGTATGTGCTACTCGTATATTTCCGTATTGTAATATATGTGAATCTAGTTAGTGTATACGGGATTAAACTTCATCTTGTTTTTGTCTGAGTATATCGAGTGGGACCAGACTTTAAACGTGTGGTTGGTGTGTACAGTTCATATTCTGGTTCTGTTGCCAGATGCCAACAGTCAGTCCCGTCATCAATAATGCACAACGGACGTTTCGATGTATATGTTTCAAACGTGGAATGACGTACCATGTCAACTGATCCCTCACACGACGTTGCGACACGATGTCCAGTTATCACAACTTACAGCCGTCCATCCTGTTTTACATGAAAAATATTGTTCCCCCTTTCATGTGAGAGGCTGATGAACCTTATATATATATATATAACTGGATCCTCTCCACCTTAGCATCTTCACCTATTTTTTTTTACATAAGTATAATTTCAAATTTATAAAAGGTAAATTCTTTAAAAAAAATTAAATTATACTCATTTCACTAAAAAGGAATGAGTAGACATTGTCAAAAGTGCATGAGATCCAATTGCTCTCTCTCTCTCTCTATATATATATATAGTATTTCACACTCAAATTCATTCATACTTAAACACACTAAAAGATCTTTACCATTCAATTAAAATGATCAACAATTAATATTTGAATCTAAAAAAAAAAATCTATATATTTTACTTTTAAATTTAAATCTCTATCATTGATGTTCATCTAATGAAAGAGTTGTTTGAGAAGATTTGATAATAGATGGGTTTAAGCATATATCACTATCTAGCTATATTATATATATATATAACCGGATCATGCCCACCTCTAAAATATTCACCTATTTCTTGGTGGCATAAGTGTAATTTAAGTTTTTTAAAGGATTTGTTAAAATACATAAAGGACAATGGTACTAAACTCATGATTCGAAAAACAATGATAAAGTATGAGTGACTAACTATATGATCCAACCAATATATATAAAAAATACTAACTATTTTCATCCTTGTGTGAAAGTGTTTGACAATCCAAGTAAGTTGCTATGGTTTGGATATGAAAAGCACTCATTATTATTGGTTTGTGTTACGTTTTGTTTGAGATTTATGTATAAGATTTCAAATAGAACAATTAAAACTGTTTACCCAAATGACTCTAAAAGGTAATTTGGTTTCTAAATATTGGTAAGATGCTAGGGAGTTGATAACAAATTGTTGTTTATATGTTAAAATATATACATGTCATAATGCTTGTGTTTTGTAAGGTGAAGGTGAGCATGGAGATAAGATAAGTGCCCTAACTTAGAATTGATTTGTAAAGATTAAAATCTGTAAATGGTATGACGTGAAAGAAGAACGTGCCTTGATCGACACTTCCCAATTATACCAAAGTGATGTATAACTACAAAGTTTAAGAATTAGCATGTCATAATTCTGACAGATATTTCTGCAACGTAAACCATTCTACACATTTAGAAACGTACACACTACGTAGAAAGAAAAGACCACGCAAACCACAAAAATGGTTCAGTTCCGATTCCAGGTTTCAGTCAACCGGATCCGGTACCAGACATGTCTAACAAGAGGAATGTTGCAAGATCCAACCCGAATCCAAAAAGAAATTAATGGTTGCAGACCTAGTCCAGATCCAACAATGCATGGTGGACTCTGCTTGTGAAACTTTGCACAACAAAACGTGATATATATGATTCAAATACAGAGGTTCAGACATTTATCGTCTATCGGGATTGTTGTTAGCTTCATTTGTCAAAGAGGGTATGTATCCCAATCCATATTCCCCTGCCCTTGGCAAAACATTTAAGAGCCAGAGCTCTGTGTGTGTGTTAAAAGCAGTCGTTGGAGTAAGTGTGAAAATCTTCTTTTGGGTTGCACCACAGGTGACCTGTTGCTCTATGTAGACATTAGTTGGTGTAAAGTCCATTGATTCTGGCTGATTCAAACACTGTAAATACAACTAACATTTTTCGAACTTCAAACGTGATTTACAGACCCGGCTCAAAATACAGCACGAGCGCTAGCTCAATCTGTCAGGGCGCTCTAACACACACACACATGACCGGGTGAATGTGTGTGTTTGTGTTAGGCTTCGCTTTCTCTTCGTAGTCAGGAAAAAGGGACCTCGAAATTAGACACATTTCTGTTTGAACTTCAAACCTTTTTACTAAAAGAAAGGCGAAAGAAGACTCAGAAGATTTAACAAGCCAGATAATTTTCTTTTTAATAGTTAGCGAAATGGTTAGTCATACCCTTACCAGATTACGAGATCTACAATGAGCTTAAGGAGAATAGAACATACTCTTTTTTTCTTTTGCTATTATCATATCAACTACGTGTGTAGCTTAGCGTGATTTTCGGTTTGAGAAAAAAAAAAGAAAATTCATGATGTGGAGAAATCTTGTCCATTTAATGAATACTTATTAATATGTGCAAAAAGTCAGAAATCCTCCCACCCAAAATCGAAAAAGAACCATTCCCACGGTTGAAAATATTGCCCATAGTGCAGTTCCTCCTGTTCTGTGGTCTGTAACTCCACCCTTTAATACTCTGTAGATCCATCTGTGGTGATGACTGCATGTGCGATGCTCATAATAGCACTCAACCATGCAGCAGCAGATCAAAATATCATAAAGAAAATGATGCCTTTCCAAGTACCTAACAAAGTGACTACAAACAGCATCATCTTTCTCTCATAATTTGGATAGATACAATGTTAAAGACAAATTTGTGTAGATTTTCAAGAATTTGCAAAAGACAAACCCTTACGATGAATATCCCTCCTATGCAAATCCTTTGTGCGGGTAACTCCGTATACCGGAATGTTGACAAAAGAGTGTAGGATTTGTTGGCAATTGTGACGAAGATTTATATACTTACACACGACTTTTCAGATTATGCTGAACCCTGGGCTTCCGTCAGGTCACAGTTGAAGTAGTCACTCTTTGCAATGTAAAGATACTAAATGGTGGTTACAACGCTAAATATTGTTTTTCTTCCGTCACTGCACTGCTTCAAAAAGAATGGTATGTCACAATCACTTTTGCACTTTGGGAAGGGAATTACAGTGCAGATCATTTTTCACCACAGCGTATAACTTCCATTAAGATTGAGCTTATGGATTACTACTCCAGCTTCCCGGTGGATTAAATGGGAACTCCTTTCTATAAAGATGGGTAACAATGTAGGTTTTCTTTCTCGGTTTCGCCTCTCCCTTGTACCCGAAGAAAAACAGAAATTAGCTTCCTTCAAGAGGACGACTTGTTTTTTACAAGACCAGAAAAGTGGGTGTTACAATAAGGTCTGGCCATTCTCGGTAACGGCTCGACGGGCCATCCAGTTCGTTACCTTTCTGATAAGCCAGAATCGTAACGGTAGGACATTTTCAATATCTTCGGTACCGTCCCCGTTATCGCTACATACGAGGAAAGCCACCGGTGGATCATCCGGGATGAGGGGGAGTGGGCTGCCTATAAAAGGCAGCTATTATTGGTCGAAAAATAATAACAACAAACATAGAGAGATACATACTCAGAAAAACAAAAGTGTGACGATCTCTAAATCTTCTTCATGGGAAACCCCTATGTGGGAACCTCGCACAAATCCACTCCATCAACTAAGGCGAACAGAGAGGTGGTCGGCAGATTAAAGAGAACACCAATCTCAAAAGCTGACAGAAGAAAATCCATAGAAGAAAAAATTTGCAAAGAAAAAAAAAGAGGTAAGCGTAGAGAAAAAAAAGAAAAAAAATGTTGGAAAGGGAAAAGAAGAAACAACGCGACAGGAAGCAACAACAAAACAAAAGAGAGCAGAGAGCAAAAGGTGGTCGGCATGCCAAGACTGAGGCAGTCGATGATAACCAGAACCCCGGACAGGCCGACAAGCCTCGTCTAAGGCAAAGAAGACAAGGCGTAGAAGGCAGCCGGCAAGCCAGAAGCTGCAGAAGGCGGTCGGTATCCTGGAAGCCATAGAAGGTGGTCGGCAGGCCAAAGGTCGGAAAAAGGCAGTCGACAGGCCCGAATATTACAACCCGGAACGCAAGGGAGGCCGCCTGATCGCTTCCCCCTTTCTCTGCTCTCACTTCCTCTCTCCCTCTCTCCTCCCACTCTCTTTTCTTTTTTTCTTCACGCTGTAAAATCCTGCATTTTATATCAGTGGAAAAAAAAATTTGAAACCGTAGTTTTGGAAAAACTTGGGCTGGCCGGGGAACGAACTAAAAAGTTTGTTTTGTCCGACTGGTTTCAGGAATTTACATTTTTGCCATTCTACAAAATTATTGTTCTATTCAGATATTTTTGGGTAAAAAGACTATTTTGCCCTTACTAAGCAAAATGTCTGTTTTACCCAAATACTGGGCTATTACTTTACCTTTTTACCCTTCTCGATTTGGATAATTTCAGTTCTACCATCTAGTCAAAAGACAGATTTACCCCTGTACTTTTTGAAACATTACAGATTCGGCTTGAG